>BPLQ01004915.1:0-721958 GCA_021605075.1 Caerostris darwini | reverse complement strand
CTAAAGGTGTTCCTTAATTATTGCTTTGAAAAACGATTATATATTTAATGAGAGTATGTCTAAAATCGAGAATCATCTAGAAAAATTTTCATGTTTTCTTGAATTTGACATATAGATGCAATTTTAAAAAAAGCATATCAATATATTAAAAAAAAAAAGAAAAGAAAAAAAAAATCAATATTTTGTAATAAAAACGTTTGAGGTAAATAATCACTGAAACTATAAATAACTCTAGGTAACGGTTTATGAATTGTTAGGAAGCAAGTAATATATATAAAAAAAAAATTTATGTCAATTCCTACTTTTTTTTCACTATATTGTCTTTAAAAATAATTTTCATTCGTTTTTTTAATTCTATCTGGCGCCATCTATTGATAGATATATTCAACTTAAATCTAAAAAAATATATAATTAATTAATTAAAATTTAATTACTGAATTAATATTTGAAAAAACTGCATTAACATCAAGTGTCATCCACTACAAGTTAAAAAAAAATGTATTTTAATTTGTGTGAATGAATAAAAAGCATTTTATTAACAATTGAAAATTTGAACAAGATACATATAGGGAGAGTGTGAGCTAATAGAAGGAATTGAAGAAAAAAAAATTATTAAGTCTGCTCGTATTTTAAAGATAAATAATAAATAATTAAAATAAGAGCAGACTGAAGGAGAATCGTAATAAGAGCATCATATGTTTCCAAGATATTATGACGTATGATTCTTGGGATATTATGGAATGTTAATTTAGGAACAATTAAAAATTAATAATTACGTTCAGTATTGGTGCATATGTAACTTATAGTGCTGCTATCTATTAGGAAAAAAGAATACTAATTGTAATTTTTGAAAATTTTTCCTTTTCATCAAACTGTAGCTAACATTACTGCAGATTTCAAAAAAAGCTTTTGTCATTCAAAAAGGATTAAATTCTTATTTATTAGTAAATAAAAGTAATTGATATAAATTTGAATATTTCTCAAGAATTTTAACAAATACTTTAATACACTGAAATTGTGTTCTGTTTATCAAAAAAAAAAATTTTTTTTTTTTAAATGTTTAAGGTTTTATTAATTTCAAAATAAGCCACAATTTAAAAAAAATATTTGTCAAAAAATATTATGTACCTAATTTTACATTGTACATCTAAAGAACTTAAATTTCTACAGCATTTAAAAAGATTACAAATATAAATTTACATAAGCTGTATTCCAAGTAATTTTTTTTTATAATTTTCCCTTTATTTCATTAATTAAAAGTTACAAATTATTTTAATCGTGTTAATGCTCTATTGAATGTGAAATTAAAAAAAACCCTTTTAATTAAAAAAAAAAAAAAAAAAAAAAAAAGAACATGATATTCAGAAAATAAAATATGCCAATTTTCAATAGCAAGAAATTCATATCAACTTTCTTTTTCTTTCTAAAATAAAAGAATGCTTCAAATTGCAGATAATAAATATTTAACAAATACAATAAAACCTTTGTTGGCTTTATTATTACTATAGCTACATTGAGATGAATGGGATGATTATTTTAATATAAATAAGTTAATATTATTAATTTTCACAAAAAATCAAACATAAAATAATAGTGTTTTTTGTAAAAAATTCTTCTATTGATTTATCATTTACAATAAAGAAATAATTCAATAAACTTGACATTTAAAACATGAATTTACATAACTAATAGTTCTGGAGTGCGATTTTAATTATTCCTGCTAAATACAACACATTTTAAATATTATTTCAGTTTTGTAGATGGCACCACAATGTAAAGTAAAATACTATAAAAATAAAATTATGTGAAGTTGTGCCGCTTTTATTCCATACAAAAATTTCTTTACTTCATCAGGCATATTTGCAACTTTTATATAAAATATTTCATTAAAAGGACTTATCAATTCATCTGGAATAAGCTTGTAAAACATATATGGAAACAATTTGCTATCTTTGATTATTTAATTCATGCTCATCTGCTTCTATTCAAATAAGACCAACAGTTTTAATTTATTGTAAGAGAAGTATTTGGCCACAATGTAACCATTCAAGTACAATTATTCAAATTATCAATTGAAATCACAACTTGCTCGCATAAAGTTGGGTTTTGATTATTTTAATATCTTTTGCAAAGGAACGGAAGAGAAACTAACCTTTCTCTCTTCAAAATTAAATTGCAGTAAATTAAAAAATCATTTCTTGTTAATGACGATTAATGGCCCTTAATTAATGAGCCTTTAAATTACAAAAAAAAAAGTACAGAATTGATATATGAATATATAATAGGGCTACATAAAAAATTAGTAAAATCATCATTCCAAAGTTTAATTACCGATTACATTGTCAGAAAAAAAAAAGGCTACATAAAATGAGAATGACTTTTTTGCAGAATTTTATTAAACAAATAATTGTTTTAATTTCGGCAAACTTTTTAATGTGATTTTATCTTTATGTTTCGGTTCTATGCAATTTTAAAAATATACTTCCCAAATTTTTTAAGATAAATAAAGTCATTTTTATGTAATTGTTTTTATATACACTTTTCTGTAGAACATATCCTTTGCATAAAAGTACAGTACATATATCTTCCTTTTTTATGACAAAACAAATTCTAAACATTTTTCCTACAACTCTTCCCCTTATATTTAACTTTATTATAGAAATTTTTAATATTATATATTTCTCCCATATTAACAACTAAAACTAAATGTCTTTCATCACATTTATATTGAATGTAACTCAATGTTTATATCATAATGTGATTGATTTCATTTCTTAAAAATCTTTTTGTGTTTTGTTTAGTATAAACAGAACAGGTATCTTACACATGCTAAGCTCCTATAATAAAATAATAAAAATATAAATAAAATCCTATAATAAGTTTGCTTTAACAAAAAGTTTATTGCACATCATTTGAATTACAGTAAATAGTTACATTAGGTATTCATTCTCATAGAAAAATCAAAATAATAAGATAAAACATATTAATGCAGATATTTTTATAAGCTAAATTAAGTAATTATTTGTTTTAATTATCCAAATAAATATTTCTTCTTAGTTTTAACAAAATAAATCACTTTTTAATCAAATCTATATGAATGATTTAAAGAGAGGATATGACTTCATATTAATTTTGCTTTAGAATTAATTTGTTAACTTTTGTTTTACAGATATTATTTTTATGTACTTGTATTAAAAAAGCTTGACATTAACAAACTGTTACATTTTAAAAGGAATTAACTTATATCTTAAATAAAAACATATAAGTAGCAATAATATAAATAAAATATTTGATATTATATTTTAAGAAAAAATTATATCATTAATTTATCATATATCTTGATTCAGATTTTAAATTTCAATCTGTCAGAAAAAGATTCATAACAATTGCTTTCAGTGTACTTTTCAAATTAATAGTTCCTTTACATTATTTGAAATGGTTAAGCAAAATTATAGACTGAAAAATAGATATACAAGTATATAATAAGAAAGTAAAAATATTTTTAAGCCATTTTAAATTGTAGACAAGTTAATATTGATAAAAACAATTAAACAATATTTTGTAATAACTTGCATTGTACAACAGGAGAAAGTGCCACTTTTAAACTATAATTTTAAAGTATGTAACATAATAAAATAATAAGGCACATTCCAATTAAATAATTATTCATCAAAGAAAACAATACCAATATTAAAAGAAAATAATGACTAGAGTCATCATCAAGTACTATCATTACGTATAAAGCATACTAAAAGAAAGAAGAAAAAAAATTAAGAAACAGGTCTAAAAAAAACTAACATCAAAAATTATTTTTAATATAAATTATAAAATAAAATCCTGACTGCAAATTGACATTTATAATTACAAAAGTTTTCATAAATCAAACTCTTTACAATAATATTTTTAACATTTTATCTATAATATCTAAAAATTTATAATAATTTTTATGATCCTAATACCTGGAGAATCAATCAAGTTAATAACGAACAATCAAGAAAAAAGTTAACATTATGCCTTAATATTTGTATGATCTTTCCAATAGATTATAAATTCAAACTTACAACTATATTCTTTGTACTACAAATTACATTTAAGAAAAATATATTCTTCATTACAAATAATGACATAGATCAAGAGATTATTTTCTTTTCTCTTGAACACTTATTTCTTGTTTTTTAATTTGCCGAAACTTAACAATTCAGACACAATAGAGGTATCAACAACATTTAAACACATCAAGAGATTATTTTTTTTTCTCTTGAACACTTATTTCTTGTTTTTTAATTTGCCGAAACTTAACAATTCAGAGACAATAGAGGTATCAACAACATCAGCAACTAATATGACTCTTCCATTATAAATTGTATTATCCAGTGTAAGAATGGCATCAGTAGCATCTTGTTCACTCATAAAGCACACAATAGCTTCAGTTGGTTTTCTATCAACCCTCGGTTTATTGCACACCATAAAAATTTTAACGGGATTGAAGTCTGTAAAAAGTTCATACAAATCTCTTTTTTCCAATCCAAGAGGAAAATTTATAACAGACACAAAATTCAAATCATCTTTAAATGCCTTAAAATCTTTTGAAGAAGATGTATCAGAAAAATCATCAGTTTCTTGAAAACAGATACTCGTATTTCTTGTACGAACCTGTGGCTTTTCCTCACTCAAATTTGGACGAACAGCATCTCTTAGACTTTCAGAACAATTAAATGAATCATTTTTTTTAGAAAATGATGTATATGAGCTAAACCTATCATTGATTGATTTATAACAAGGATTACCGAAAGTCTCTTGTGGTTTGATATTTTGATTATCATTTTGATCTATTCCCCCATAAGCATTTAAACATTTAGGATTTGAGTAATCATTTTGTTTATCTGGAATTTCATTACTCTGAGAATATTTATGATATTCATCAGCATGACTATTTTGAAAATTAAAGACATCTGATGCACTTCTATTTTGTTTAGACGTTTTTGGCTGATACACAGAAGATTTCTTGCAAGAAAAATTATCTACAGTAACATGATTTTGACTGTTTCTGTTAGCAGAATACGGCATGCATTTACTTTTGTTTTTAAGTCCTTCGATGTCATTTTTTAACACAGCTTCTTCAATTTCTTTTTGAAGTTTAAAATTTTTGGCTCTCACAACAAGATTGCGCCCACAAAAGTCGATATTATGCATAGTTGTAACAACGTCAATAACTTGATCTTGATTTACACATTTAAAGAATGAGTAACATTTCCTAGGATTTTTGAAGAAACCAATCATTTCAATGTCACTAAAATCTTGAAATAAATCTAAAATAACTTCTTTATTCAAAGAAATGGGGAAATTACCTACATATATATCACATGACATTTTTATTTTTATGTATTTCACAGTGTCAATTCAATAATAATGAAATGCATGCAAAGATAGGTACTATCAATTCAAGCACGAGACCGACATGGCGCTCAAATTTGAGTCATTTTGATTCGAGGCATCTGGGAAGAGGAATTGAGCACCGTGAAACAACAATGAAACCACCAGGCGGCGCTATCGGTTTCTAGGGAAAGGGAATTTTCCCTTCAACTTGTAGGGAATTTCCTTCCACCGGATGCGTTGATGCTGTCACTTTTTTTAATTACTGTAGCGTGCTGTGTTCCGCCATCTACTCTGAACCGTCATTGTGCTGCAGTTTTTAAATAATATGTGAGTTGATATTATTTATTTTATTTTATTATAATTTATTAATTAATTAGCGTTTTAGTGAATAATTTTTTTTTTAATATTTAATTGCTATATTCTTAATTGTTCTGCTTTGTGTCGCCATTTTCTCGATAGCTTTATTGTGCTGCAGTTTTTTAAAATAATTTCCTAATTTAAGTTATTTATGTGGTGTAATTTACTTTATTTTATTATAATTTATTATTTAATTATCATTTTAGTGATTTTTTATTTTTTATTTTTTTATTTTTTTTTTACAAATTTAATTGCTGTTTTATAATTGTTTTGAAGAAGGCTAATTCTAAACTATTTTCAAATATTTTGTTATTTTATTTCAGTAGTTCAATTGTTGTGTACATTTCAGTATAATAATTAAACTCTTTTTTAATTAACAGTCTTTGGTTCGATTGAAAAAAAAAAAAAAAAAAAATTCACAGCAGGAGCATAGCTGGTTAAGCCTAAAGTTCTTATTATAAAGGTAGAAAATTTCCTCAAATAATTGTATATTAATTTTTAAATTATTTAATGTAATAATGTGTTTGGATGATTCCTTATTCATGAGGAATTTGATTTCATAAACATTTAATTTATTATTCTGTTTGAAAATCTAAATGGATTCATTGCCTATATATTATTACTAATCATTATTATTATAATTTTTTGTACTTATTTCATAGATTACTGCTGGAATAAGAAAATTTTCTAATTACTCTTTTATTAATTAATTTTCTTCGTTTTATAAATTTATGCCAAAATAAATTGGTGCTCTTTATTACACTTTTGTTGATTTTGAAGAAAGCTGATTCTATACTATTTTTAAATATTTTATCTCAGTAGCTCAATTGCTTTATACTTTGACATATAATAATTATTCCCTTTTTAATTAACAGGCTCTGTTTCAATTGAAAAAAGAAATTGATAATTCTTGCCAATCTATTTGCAATGCATGCAATATGAAGTTTGCACATAATTACTGTTTACAAAGACATATGGAAAAATTTCATGGTTTATCTAGTTCAAAATCTGCTAAATCATTGATGTGTCCAGAATGCAAGCAAGGATTTGGTACACCGTTAACATTGGAGAAGCATCTACAAAGTATTCATAATGTACTTATAACCAAGGAGACTTTATTCTTTGATCCAATGGAAGAATTTACACTGTGAAAAGAATGTAAGTTCATATGTGAAAAAAACTGGAAGTAAAAGAGATAGAAATGGTATCAAAAGAACTTATTTCACGTGTTAGCCCAAATACTAACATTGAGTAGCAAAAATTTTACTGCACAAAAAAAAAAAAAAAAAAAAAAAAAAAAAAAAAAGACCAGGGAAAACACACACAATCGTTTATTTTGAAAAAATCAACAGCAGAGGAAGTTCAACAAATATCTTCAGAAATAATTGTAACTTATAAAGATAATTCTACTAAAGGTAAGAATTTTGTGTTTGTAGACCTATGTTGCTGTTTCTGCAGTTATACAGATGCTTATTTATTAACTACATTGCTTTCATCCTTTTTACTAATATTAAAATTAGTTATTAAATTTATATTAAAATAATTTTAAATATATAATTTATACATGTAAAGTGTTTTAGGTATTAAAAATATTTACATTAATTAAAAACAGTAAATAGAACAGTTTATAATTAAAAAAGTAAATTAAAACTCCTACAATAAAATAACTGGGGAGCAATTTCCCCATACATGCATTTTTAAAATTAATAGATAAAACATAAAAATTGAGTGAATTTACAAAAATATGAAAAAGGAAAGAATTGAGAAAGAGTCAAAAGCTCTATGAAAATAATAAAATCAAAAATATTAGAAAAAACTGCTAGAAATTATTAGGGATACCGTTTGCATGTTGGCGGCGAATAGAAGAGAGAGACGTTAAAAGTGGTCGGAGCTTGTTTGTCAACAAGCGTTTAGCTGCGGTGTGGAGCTTTCTTCCAGGTCCGCTTGGATGTAAACAAACATTGCTTCAGCAAAGTTTGTGGTAAGAAAGGGTTAAAAATAGCTGATTGAATTGAGAGGGATAACAAAAGTAGAATGAATTTAGTAAAATATCAAAATACTTCTCCAGGATGATACAATATTTCTCGTCCAAACAGTTTGTTTTCCTGATGGCGGGTAGTGCTGCTCTGTAAGCTATAAGCAGGAGAGGTCCATTGACTTCTTCCAGGTGAATTATTTTCAAGAGTGTAGAGAACAAATCTACTTCGGTTGGGTTTGTTTTGAGTTTGCTGGGGATGGAGGGTGAGAGATGAGCTTGCTCATTCTGATTTGAGATGGTATTTGCGTAGGTGCGTTGTCTACGTTCTGGTGCAGATTGTCGGTTTATTCGATTTTCTTCTAGGGAAATCTTGGTTCTAGGTCTTTGCGGTGGTGTTGGGTAAATCCGTTTTTGCTGTGGTGAGTTCCTCTTTGGGAAATTTGGGCATCCTCTGTAGAAGGCTGCGTGACTTCCCTGGCAGTTGATGCATGTTCTTTCTGCATCCGGTTGGAGTTTGCATTCTTTTGTGGGGTGGTATCCGGCACATACTCCACAATGGACTTTCAGGAAGCAGTTTTCGCTGCTGTGATAGAATCCATAACATCTTTGGCACTGAGGGACGATATTTCGTCCTCTGTATTTTTCGACGGTAACTCTGATACCGTGGAGGAAGGATATCTTGAGGATTTCATCTGCCAAGAGTGAGTTAGCTATTTTGACGAGAAACAGAGGGAGGGGTTGCTTCGTCCTTCCGCTAGTTAGTTGGGCGATGTTTAGTATCTTGAATTTTTCTTGGTCTAAGGCAGCTGCTATGTCTGTCTTGCTGGTACAAATCGGGAGTCCCCTAATTACAACCTTTAGAGGGGTGTGCTTCTTCAGGCTGTAGCACTTGAAGAGTACATTTCTTTGGATCAGAGTATGTTTGAGAGTTTCATAGTCCGTTTCTGAGTTTACTGTTAACTTCAGGAATTGACCTTTTGACAGAGCGATGTTTAGGCTTTCGACCGTTGAAGTCAGGACTTTGCAGGTCTCAGGCCATGATGCATTCGGGGTAATGAAGAAGGGTGGCATTAGCTTCTTCCTTTCCGGCATAGCTGTGCTATTTTCAGTGTCCATTTGAGCTAAGGGAGAGTATTGATTTTTGACTTCAGTTCCTTGGACTGTTGGATCCTGAGTTTGATCTCGGCAAGTGAGTCTTTTTGGCGGGATCTGGTACGGTTCCTCAGTTGGGGTGGGTTCTTTCTGGGATTCCTCTGATGTGTCCATAGTGACTTCTTCAGAGGTTGGAGTGATTTGGTTCAGTGCCACTTCAGTTGAAGAGTTTGGAATTTCTTCTTGTTTGTTGAGGATTGCTTGTAGTTCCTCTGATGAGCTGGGGTAGGCGGTATTATCCTTTAAGATGACCTTCAGGCTAGATTTGTAGTTGCTTATGTAAAAGGTGAGGGAGTCTTTTATTGTGGTTGCTACTTTACTGCTTGGGTCTAACTGGCTCAGTTGTTTTTCTAACCGATCCAAAGTACCGATCCGGCCTTTTCTAGTGCGTGTTTATGCATTTGATCCATGAATTGATCGTCTGATGGGGCAGCTTCTGTTGGTGGTGCTGATTTTGTTTCTTCTAAATCGGCTGTTTTAATTCCGAATGTTGAAAGAATTTCCTCTAGCACATCCATGTGCTCTGGAATTTGCTTTACTTTCAGGTTTACCCTGATAAGTCTATTTTCCAGTTGCTCGGAGAGCTTTTTTGCTGTTGTTCTTGTGGATTCGTATGATGGTGAATCCGGTTTGCATTTTTGTAGCTTGTTCATGAGGTTGTTAATTTCTATCCGCGTCTTGACGGCGTCATAAATGACTTTGCCATTTCGACGGTTGAATTTATTGTCCCTGGTGAGGATAGTGTCCACCAGATGGCTTATTACTGATATAGTTCGGTGTAATTCGTTGCAATTTTTTTGATTAATTCAATAAATGATTAATAATTTTACTTTATTGATTTGTAGTTTTTTATTGCTTAAAATATTAGTTAATTTATGAATTATTACGATAGCAGTTTATATAAAATATATATATATTTTGCCTGAGCTTTGTAAAAAATACTTACTTGTTTTAATTATTTTTTCGATCTTTTGAGCAGTCTAAAATTTTTATAAACAGATGTTCTAAATATTTTATAATAAATTAAATTTATTTAATTAATTTTCTTTTCAGAAATATGATAATAATATTGATGTATATAATAGGTTTTGTGTGCTGATAAAAATTTGCTACTATATTCATCCTTTTTCTCAGTAAGTATCCTTCTAACGGCTTGAAAGCTCAGTGGGGGCAAACTTTTCATTAAAATTTTTTCTATAAAAGATTCTCCAATAATTGTTCTGATAGTTTTGTAATCCCTGCCAATAATCGTGGCAGGTTCATCTACTTTCTGTCATCCATTATCTAATTCCTATTTAATTGTATTTGAAGATTTAATAATAATTAAATGTAATTCATTAATTTTTATTTATTGAATAATATTTTCTTTATATAATTCATTATTGAACTTTTTACTTCATCTGAGTTTTCCAAAAAAATTTTTTCACTAACCCAAAATATTTTTATACGAATTCTATTGAGGATGTTTATTTCAATTCAATTTTATCTACTATTTATATTTTTTAAATGTTTTTTATATATTTTATTATAGATAACTGAATGATGTATAATTTATATTGCTTATGGAATATTAATGATGATTAACATAAATGAATTAACATTAAAATAACATAATAATTAGCATAAATCTGTATATTTATAACAGTGCTTATTTTTTAAATTATTGTCTTGAAATGTATGTTAAATATTCTTTTTTAGATTATGAATATATTTTGATCACTGTTGTTTGTGAATTCATTTCATTTGAAGATACTTCGACAAAAGACAGTTTTATTTGCAAAATACATATAGAATTTATTTAAAGGAAAAAAATCTGTAATAATATAATATACATAGTGATGGTTAATAAAATGCTATAAAAATATATGTTTTCATTGTAGGTAAAATTAATAAAAGTCTAATAAGAAACATACCTTAGTTCAGTTTATTCACAGAATCATTATGTTTGCAGTTCCAAGTGTAAACAATTATGTTGATTAGTTTTCATTTGTTTTTTCATAAAGATGTGAAAATTATTAATAATATATCAATAAATGTTATTGTAATTAAATATTTTTTATTTAAGTTAGTGGATTTATACATCTGTAACATATTCTTCTCTCATTTCTCATGTTTGTGACTTTCAGGAAAATGAAAGAGAAAAAAGCATTTCTTCATATAACATCAAAATTATTTTATTGAATAAAATAAATTAACACATATGTCATAATAAATGCTATTAGCAATCATTATCAACATTTGAAAAAAATAAAATATAAGTTAATTCAATGCTAATAATATAAATTAAATTTGATTCTTAATGCATTCAAACTTCAACTTAATCATTTTAAAGTCAGTTATTATAGGTGGATATCTTTTAAAAAAAAAAAAAGATGTGTTATATCCTTAGCAGAAAAAAGTTTTGCATATTTTACAGGAGAAAAACATAGTAAATTAGATGTTATATTCAATTTAATTTTTATTAAATTTTTTCCTTAAAATTAAAGTATTAAAAAATGAAAAATTGCTTGCAGTTATTTTAAATAGCTGTGTAAATTAAGTTAAAAGTATCTCATTTTTCTTTCCAAAAAAAAACCCTCAAAATATTTTAATTGTCAAATTCATTATAATGGATGATCCTATGTTAGAGAACAATTTTTTTAAAACATGTCACATTAATAAGATCTAAATTCTTTACCTCATCTACTTTTTAATATAAACATAGGTCATTCAACATCAAATTAATGCAAATTACCAATTTTATCAATTTTTTTTTTTTTTTTTTTTTTTTTTTTTTAAGGTAGCACAAAAAGTAGGTTAAATGTGAAAGAAAAAAATTACTAAGTTTTTATTAAAATGCACACACATGTACCTAAAAATCACATAACTAGAAAAAAAAAAATTTACCATTTGTTAGAAGCCTTGTGACTTCTATAAATGCATTAAAGTCAAGTGAAGAATAATTTACAACTTAGAATTTAGATTCTTTACGTTTCGATAATATTAATGTAGAATGTTTAGCTAAAAGTTATGGTGGTTGTGTATTTTTAAAATGCATTTGCACACTACTCCTAAGTCTTCATATCTGAATGTGATTAAAAACCTGGATCTGTTGAAAAAATCAGTTTAATAACAAAATACAGTTAGTTTAATAACAAAAATAAAAGGTTTAAAGAAAACTTTAAAATATTATGAAAATAATGATTAAACATTTCTAACGAAACAACACAAATTGTTGTCAATTCTACTGCTTGAAAGGCATTTTAAAACTATTGTAATTTAATTCATGGGGTTTTTTTTTTTTTTTTTTTTTTTTTTTTTACAATTTGGGGAAAAAAAAAAAAAAAAAAAAAAAGGGAACAAGATGAAAACTATTTATTTGAAAGTAGTGAAATTTTACTGTATATGCTGAGGTAACAGACACTAACTAATATAGAAACATGAAAAGAAAATGTTTAATAAGTAATTACAATTTAGAGTACGAAAAGTTGCTGACAAAAAAATGGTTTGAGGTATCTTCGCCCATCACCAAAAATACACGTATTTAGCAGGAAACTGCTCCGATGAAGGTCAGGCGTTTAATGTAAATACCTTCCTAGCAAGCTCCATATATGTTCAAATCGATTAAGTTGGGTTGCTGTTGTTGTTGACATATCCTCAGTGTCCTGTAGTGCGGGACGGGCATATCGTGAGTACTACTCAGGGAAGGGGGCAGCTTCTGTTCTGATGGAGCACCCGTAAGTAGAAGTCTGACTTCGGCTCCGTGACGCTCTTACAGCCATAGGAGACTGAGACCTACGGCTTAAAGTGGATTCCGAACCACTACAAACATCCATGGCACCACCAGGACTCGAACCTGAAACCTGTGGCACCGAGCGCTAGACACTCGGCCATTCAGGCCCATTTAAGTTGGGTAATCAGGATGACTATACCATAAGAAACACTATTTCAGATTCTAAGTATTGGCTAACAATGTGACCCAGTGAGCTGGAATATTATCACACAGGTCAGGATCAGCACACTTGGCATCCATAAGTAGGCGAACATGTTGTACATTAATGTCAAATTATCAAGTCACTACCTCTGTATGCTGTTCCCGGTTTCCTTATATGATCCTAGTTCCAGAGGCCTTCCAGGTAAGTATTCGCCGTTAATAAAGCATTTAGTATGATTCCACTTATAGTAGATAAATTGAGCTATCATAATCATAATCATCATTGGCGCGACAACATCGTAGTGGGCAAGGTTACCTGTCTACTGGCAGATTTCAGGACAGGAGATGTTTTCTTTTTGAGGGATAGGGGTTGTCAGCCCTAAATCCAACGTTCTACAGTCATACGAGACCGGGACCTAACGGTTTAAAGTGAACTCCGAACCCTACAAACATCCATGGCAAATAGCGCCAGTCACTCACCCATCAGGCCCCGGATTCAACTATACTTACCTGTAATTATGGGTATATGCTTTTATTCATTAAAAAAAATCATTTATTAAAAACATATAAGTAAACCGAGTTTTGGGCCATATATATATATAGAATATATACTCAAGAGCCAAAACATTATGACCACCTGTCAATAACGAGTTGGCCCACCTTTGGCGAGCAACACAGCTTCAACCCGCCTTGGCATGGATTAATACTACCACTTAATACCGGTTAAATACCACTTCCACCTGATCACGTGCCTTCCACGTCATCCAGGGGAGTTCATTGTAAAATGTAGGGGTAGTCATAATATTTTGGCTCTTGAGTGTATATATATATATATTTGCATCATTAAAATAACAATTTGTGTTCATTGGTTATTAATTAAGAGTCCATGAACCTGAATGTGGAAACATCATTATTTACAGCAACCAATTTTAGCCTTAAATAAGGGTTAGTAAAAATACAAATCAAGGAAATAAATAATAAAAGGTTATCAAATAGTAGGAATGTACCAATACATTACAATAGTATTATCTGTGAGTATTAGCACTTTTAAGTATGAATAGCTGTTTTATTTTACATAATTGTGAGTTCTCATATCTAAAAGAAAAAAATGTAGTACGATACAGTAATTGTTAGTAGTAGCACCATGCCACTAGATCGCAGTGTCCTGTTCCGTATAGGATCTATCATGTGGCTTAACTTGATACGATAGCTCATCAATAACAGTGACTTAGCAACCAAATAGCCATGTTATCTATCCTTCCTTCAGTTTCTCCAGTGTTAGTGTTTCTTATTAATATTTCATGTGTTTATATATAAACATCCCTGTTAAAAATTGCTGCGAGTAAAAAAAGTCCAGTGTCCGATGCAATTCGAGAAGTATAAAACTTTATAAAAAAATCATAAAAAAATAATTTTTAAAGCAGTTAAGTTATGCTCTTTTTTTTTAAAGTAAATTTTCATAATAGTTTTAGAAAAGCGATGTATGTGTATAATATTAATCAAAATTACAATCAGCAAAATTATAATTGAATAAAGTAAAAAAGAAAATTCTTCTTCATTGGCGCAACAGCCCCATGGTGGGTTAAGGCCTTTTGCCTGCTGGCAGATTTCGAGACAGGATATTTTTTTTTTTTTTTTTTTTTTACGGTTTAGGGTTGTCATTCTAATTCTCTACAATTATATTAGACCGCGCATGAATGGCCGAGTGTTTGGCACTCGATGCCACAGGTTTCAAGTTCGACTCCCGACCCTGCCATGAATGTTTGTAGTTGTTCGGAATCCCCTTAAAGCTTAGACGGAGCCCAGTCAGATTTCTCACCCACATCATTCCCAAAACTGTACAGAGGCAACTCAGCTCTAGGCACAGTGATGTGGTGTAGTAGTAGTAATCATATTAGACCGGAACCTACAGTTTAAAGTGAATTCCGAACCGCTACAAACATCCATGGCGCAAAAAGAAAATTACACATTTACATTTGTTTAAGAAAGTTAAAAAAAAAAAAAAAAAAAAAAAAAACTGAAATCATTTATGTATTTTATTTTATCACTTACGAGTACTTCATCAATGGAACTTGAATATCATAACGTTAAGTGATGGTTAAATTAACTCTCATAAGCGTAACTGATCCTCAGACAATATTTTGCAAGGATGGTAACAATAATCTGTTTACATTCTGAAATCCAGACGAAATTCCAGTAAATCCTTTGTCTATGCAGAACATATTTCATGCAAATTTTAAAATACACGTAATAAAAAAAATTACGTTGAAAATGCATGTTTATTTTAAATATAAGTTTTTGATATGGAAGTTTCCTGTAGTGTTCAAGGAGATTAATACGTTTTAAATTATATTAGGTTGGGGAAAAAAATCCATTATTTTTATATGAACTTCAGGACTTTATTTAACATGCTTCGGATTGTCCAATTTGGGTCAAATATGCACCGTTTTGTTGTATGATTTGTTGCCATTTTAAAGGTAACTTCATAATGCCTCTCTCATAGAAGTCCTGGTCTCTATTTGCAAAAAACTCTAGTAGTCGATTTTCACAATCCTCCCTAGATGCCAATTTTTTATCATTAAAGAAATTTTGCAATGCAAGAAAAAGATGATAATCGCTTGGTGCCAAGTCCGGACTGTATGGCGGATGCATTAAAACTTCCCAACCAAGCTCCCGAAATTTCTGGCGAGTCACTGTAGATGTGTGTGGCCTAGCGTTGTCCTGGTGGAACACGACACCTCTCCTGTTGGCCAATTCTGGCCGTTTCTGGTCAATCGCTATCTTCAAACGGTCCAGTTGTTGACAGTAGAGATCAGAATTTAGCGTTTGGCCATATGGAAGCAACTCATAATAAATAATCCCCTTCCAGTCCCACCAAATGCATAACAGAACCTTCCTGGCCGTTAGTCCTGGTTTGGCCACCGTTTGAGGTGCTTCACCGCTCTTTGACCACGATCGTTTTCGCACAGGGTTATCGTATGTGATCCATTTCTCATCTCCAGTCACCATCCGTTTAAGAAATGGGTCTATCTCATTCCGTTTGGCCAAGGCTTCGCAGATGGAAATTCGATCCATCATGTTTTTTCTGTTAATTGGTGTGGCACCCAAACATCGAGCTTCTTTTTGAATCCAGCTTTGTGTAAATGGTTTAAAACTGTTTTATGGTCGATTTTTAGCTCCTGGGCGATGTTACGACTGCTAACATGCCGGTCAACTTCGATCATTTCTCCGATTTTATCGACATTTTCGACGACCGGCCTACCTGTGCGAGGTGCATCTTTAACATCAAAAATTCCTGAACGGAATCTACGAAACCAAAATTGCATATATTTGGCTGTTACAGTATCGGAACCATAAACACCATTCACAATTTTAGCCGCCTGGCTTGCATTTTCGCCTTTGTCAAAGAAAAACTGTAAAATGTACCGATTTTTCTCTTTGTTCACTTCCATTTTTAACACCCTGTAACTCCCAACTGAATGGACCAAACAAAAAACAGAAAAAGAATTATTTTAGTACGAAGTGCCACCTTTCTAACGAGCATAAATCTGAAATTGTTTAATTGATACTTTACGTGATATCGATCACTACAGCCATCTATCGAAAAAATAATGGATTTCTTTTTCCCCAACCTAATATTTTGTACTATTAGTTATTTTTTCCAATGCATATTGTGAAAAATTCGGAAGTCACATTAGAACAAAATCATACTCATACATCATCAAAACGTTTCAACTTCATTACATTATGTAGAAACTTAACACTTGAATTTTTGTTATTTTATTCATTTAAAAATATTATTAAAATAAAGCAGTGATCATTAAAGGGTGCGCCTTTGTGGTATTCCAGAGAAATATGTGCCCATATATATAATATATATATATACTACTGTGTCCAAAGAGTAAGACCAATTTTCAATTTAAAATTCCCGTGTCTTATGAAATTTCAATTTTTTTTCTTTTTTAGGTTACTGGCACTGTCCTTGACATCTGTGTGAAATTTGACGTCAATACATTCATTAGTGTTTGAGTTACGCTTGGCTTTGTGAGACGCTAAAAGTGATTCTGGCGATTTTTGAAATGTCTGAATTAATTGAGCAAAGAACTTGCATTAAATTTTGTATGCGGAAACGTATATAATGTTGCAGAAGGTGAGCATTTCTATATTGGAAAGAAATGTTTACAAGTGGTATAAACAGTTCAAATAAGGCAGAGAACGCGTTGGAGACGAAGAGCCCTCTGGTCGACCCTCCACCTCAACCGACGAAGCTCACGTCCAAAAAATTAAAGATTTGGTGCTTGCAAACCGTCGATTTACAATTAGAGACCTTGCTGAGGATGTTGGAATTTCAAAAGGATCGGTCCATTCCAATTTGGGCCTCAAACGCGTCAAATCTCTATTACCGAAAACACAGAATGCGGCAGCTCACACTTCATTGATTCTTCTTAACTTCAACTCAAAAGACCACTCCGGGACACCATTTTGAGTAGATTGAAAAGATTCAACGTGAATCGCAGGCTCGCTTTGAAGGCAATCCTGCCGATGACTTTTTAGCACGCATTGAGGATTAAAAAAAATTGGTATAAGTGCATTTGCAAAAAACTAACTTCCTGGTTAAATGCATGTAAATGGATACAAGTTAAGAAGCCTTACAGAAAAATGTAGAAGCAGACAAGTATTATCAATTTTTATTATAATAGTACCACAGATTGTGATCATCTGCATAGAGAATTCACATTGAAAACGCCAATGAGCTCATAAAAGGTTTGATGGTTTCAATTCGAAACCACTCTCTCAAAAATAATCCATCTCCACTTCCTACGAGGCGGAATTGGACAAAAATAATTCCACGAATAAATCCACCGCCGCATTTATCCAATAACAAAACTATAGACATGTTTGATATTAGATTCTTAACTCTGCATCCGTTCCTTTCCTAGAAAAGTTATCGTCCTTAATTCTTGCCACTTCTGACACAATCGCCGGGCCGGCGTTTCCCAAAATGGCTGCCAACCGAACGCCATAATAAGAAATCAAGAGATAAAAAGAAAGAAGAAACGATGGGACAGCAGATTACGCGGTGAGAAGAAAGTTAAAAAAGTGAGCCTACGATAATAAAAAAGATGCTCTGGTGACGTAGGTATGGGTAAGAGGAACTTGCATCCTGTTATTCAACGTTTTTGAAGTAGAAAGGAAATCTAGCTGTAGCAAAGCACCGGAACTTGAATGGCGTTTGGCTGTTGTGATACTTTTGCAGGACTCTTTTTTTTTTTTTTACTATGCGTTCAGACGTTTTGGGGTTAGTGTGGCGAGTTGGCATTGTAAAAGCAGGAGAAAGTGGGGTTTGTTTCAAAACATACCGGTTTGTTGCGATGGAAAAGCAATTAGGAGGTAGAGAGAGAGAGTCGGATTTTCTTTTTGATACAAAGTATCTCATGATGTCTGTTGCTAGTGTGTGGATGTCAACTATGTAACAATGAATTCGTAACATAGTTGATGTCTGAATGCTGATGACTGTCGGAACTTCGAATGCTAGACAACGAATTTATGGAATTTTTACATTCTATGTCGTTTCTTATTTCGTGATTTATGATACAAATATTAGTCATAAAACATGTATGTCAAACTGGAGTTAATAATTAATTGGAGTTCTAATTAGTTCTTCTTAATTAAATCAAAATTATAATATTTGAGACAAAAATAATGATTAGACAAAGTTCTGAAACTCCATTTCTTCCAAAATCATCTACTGTCATTTATAAACTTTGTCTGTTGCTAGTGTGCGGGTGTCAACTACGTAACAATGTATTCGTTATTAATGAATTCGTAATGATATCTGAATGCTGATGACAGTCAGAATTTCGAATGCTCGACAACGAATTTATGGAATATCGGAATTTTCGTATTCCATATTGATTCTTATTTTGTGATATATGATAGAAATTTGTGTCATAAAACATTTATGTCTAACTGAAATTCTAATTAGTTCTTTATAATTAAATAAAAGCTATTATATTTAGGTAAAAAATAACTATTAGACAAATCTTCTGAAACTCTATTTGTTCCAAAATCATCTACTCTCATTTATAAACTTTGTCTGTTGCTAATGTGTGTATGTCAACTACGTAACAATGAATTCGTATCATAGTCGATGTCTAAATGCTGATGACTGTCGGAACTTCGAATGTTTGACAACGAATTTATGGAATTTCTATATAGTTTCTTATTTCGGGATTTATGATACAAATATTAGTCATAAAACATGTATGTAAAACAGAAATTCTAATTAGTACTTTTAAATAAAATTAAAATTTCAATATTTGAGATAAATATAATATTTAGGACAAAATATAATATTTATAATATTTAGGGCAAAAATAACTATTTTACAAACCTTCTGACACTAAATTTGTTCCACAATCATTTATTCTCATTTATAAATTTTGTATGTTGCTAATGTGTGGATGTCAACTATGTAACAATGAATTCATTTCATAGTTGATATCTGAATGCTGATGACTGTCGGAATTTCGAATGCTAGACCATGAATTTACGGAATGCTAGAATTTTCACATTCTATGTAATTTCTTATTTCTCGATTTATCATACAGATTTTAGTAATAAAAAGTGTACATCAAATTGGAATTCTAATTAGTACTTTTTAATTAAATAAAAACGATACCATTTGAGAAAAAATAACTATTATACAAACCTTCCGAAAATCCTTTTGTTCCCAAATCATCTATTCTCATTTATAAACTTTGTTGCTAGTGTGTAGATGTCAACTACGTAAGAATGAATTTGTAACATAGTTGATGTCTGAATGCTGATGACTGTCGGAGCTTCGAATTCTAGACATCGAATTTATTGAATTTTCACATTCTATACAGTTTTTTACTTCGCGATTTATGATACAAATATTAGTTATAAAACGTGTGCATCAAACTGGAAGTCTAATTAGTTCTTTTTAATTAAATAAAAACTATAATATTTAGGACAAAAATTAAGATTAGATAAACTTTCTAATACTCCATTTGTTCCAAAATCATCTACTCCCATTTATAAATTTTGTCTCATGGTGTTGTGGGGATGTCAACTAATGAATTCGATATCTATTCGATATAATATATTGAACTGATATCTGAATGCTAATGACTGTCGGAATTTCAAATACTAGACCATGAATTTAAAGAATATTGGAATTTTCCCATTTTTATACAGTTTCTTATTTCATGATTTATGATACAAATATTAGTCATACAATATGCATATAAAACTGAAATTCTAATTAGTTCTACTTAATTAAATCAAAATTATAATATTTGAGTTACAAAAAATAATGATTAGAGAAACCTTCTGGAACTTCTTTTGTTCTACAAGCATTTACTCTCATTTATAAACTTTGTATGTTGCTAGTGTGTGGATGTCAACTATGTAACAATGAATTCGTAACATAGTTGATGTCTGAATGCTGATGACTGTCGGAATTTCGAATGCTAGACCATGAATTTACAGAACATTAGAATTTTCACATTCTATGTAATTTCTTATTTCGTGATTTATCATACAGATTTCAGTAATAAAAAGTGTACATCAAATAGGAATTATAATTAGTTCTTTTTAATTAAACAAAAACTATAATATTTAGGACAAAAGAACTATAAGACAAACCTTCTAGAACTCTATTTGTTCCAAATCATCTACTCTCATTGATAAACTTGTCTGTTGTGTGGATGCCAACTACGCAACAATGAATTTGTAACATAGTTAATGTCTGAATACTGATGACTGTCAGAATTTCGTATGCTCGATAACGAATTTATGAAATTTTCACATTCTATATAGTTTTTTTCTTCGTGATTTACGATACAAATATTAGTCATAAATTATGTATGTAGGACTGAAAATTCTAATTAACTCTTCTTTATTAAATCAAAATTATAATATTTAGGAAGAAAAAAAGAACGATTAGACAAATCTTCTGACACTATTTGTTCCAAAATCATCTACTCTCATTTACAAAATTTGTTTGTTGCGAATGTGTATGTCAACTACGCAATTCTTTATTAATGAATTCTTAATGATATCTAAATTCTGATGACTATCGGAACTTCGAATGCTAGACAACGAATTTATGGAATTTTCACATTCTATGTAGTTTGGTGATTTAGAATACAAATTTTAGTCATAAAATATGTATGTCAAACTGAAATCCTAGTTAGTACTTTTTAATTAAATAAAAACTATAACATTTGAGAAAAAATAACTATTAGACAAACATTCCATTTGTTCCCAAATCCTCTATTCTCATTTATAAACTTTGTTGCTAGTGTGTAGATGTCAACAACGTAACAATGAATTTGTAACATGGTTGATATCTGAATGCTGCTGTTGGAATTTCGAATGCTAGACAACAAATTTATGAAATTTTTACGTTCTATATAGTTTCTTATTTCGTGATTTATACAAATATTAATCTTAAAAACATGTATGTGAAACTGAAATTCAAATTAGTTCTTCTTAATTAAATCAAATCTATAATATATGAGATATAAAAAAAATAACGATTAGACAAACCGTCTGAAATTCCATTTGTTCCAAAATCATCTACACTCATTTATAAACTTCGTCTGCTGCTAATGTGTGTATATGTCAATTACGTAACAATGAATTCGTTACATAGTTGATATCTGAACAGTGAGGACTGTCGGAACTTCAATTGCTAGGCCACGAATTTATGGAATATTGGAATTTTTACATAGCTTCTTATTTCGTGATTTATGATATAAATTTTAGTCATAAAAACCTGTACATCAAACTGGAATTTTAATTATTTCTTTTTAATTAAATAAAAATTTGAATATTTGAGTCAAAAAAAAAAAAAAAAATCAGACAAGCCTATTCAAACTCCATTTGTTCCAAAATCATCTACTCTCATTTATAAACTTTGTCTGTTGTTAGTGATGTCAACTACGTAACAATGAATTCGTAACATAGTTGATATCTGAATGATGATGACTGTTGGAATTTCGAATGTTAGACAACGAATTTATGGATTTTTCACATTCTATATAGTTTCTTATTTCATGATTTGGGATACAAATATGAGTCATGAAACGTGTACGTCAAACTGGAACTCTAATGAGTTCTTTTTAATTAAATAAAAACTATACTATTTGAGACAAAAATAACTATTAGACTAACTTCTGAAATTCCATTTGTTCCAGAATCATTTATAACCATTGTCTGTTGCTAGTGTGTGGATGTCAACTATGTAACAACGAATTCGTTCCATAGTTGATGTCTGAATGCTGATGACTGTCGGAACTTCGAATATTCGACAACGAATTTATGGAATAGTGGAATTTTCACATTCTGTATAGTTTCTTATTTCGTGATTTGTATTACAAATATTAGTTACATAAAGTGTACGTCAAACAGGAATTATAATTTGCTCTTTTTAATTAAATAAAAAACATAATATTTGAGACAAAAATAACGATTTGACAAACTTTTGAAGTTCATTTGTTCCAAAAACATCTACTCTCCTTTATACATTTTTACAAATAATTATTAAGCAATTAAATTAGTATAAAAGTTATAAACTTTAGCACATGGAATAAATTTGGAAGTGCTGTATTAATTAATTCTGCACTGTATGTTATTCATGCTGTATTAAATTATTAATTCACTTTTTTGAGTTAAATAATTTTGTCTTGAATTTTATTAATCATTTACTAACAGAGAATGTATTTTATAGATAGGTCATCTGATTAAAAAAAGATTCACAAAGTCGTCATTTCGCTCATGTACTTTTTCATTTATAATTGTATCGAATTGGACTGGTCTAATTTCATCCTTTAAATAACGAAAGCATTTAAATAAACTCATAGAAAAAAATCTTCAAATATCTTGAGAAATTTGGTTTAATAAGCAATGAGCAAAAGGACGACTTTGTGAATCTTTTTCAATCAGATGTCCTATCTATAAAATACATTCGCTTAACCGAAAGTTTTGGTGTGTATTGCCAGGAATGAGCACAATAAATCTGTAGGCCATGATTAGGGATTGCAATATCGGATCAAAAGTTCAATACCGGTATTCGGTATTTTTTAGATCTTAATACCGGGATACCGGTTTTAATACCGGTAGTAGAAATTTTAGAAAAAGAAACAAAACACAGGTGTATATCACTATTCAGTCTGTGGTACTATTACAAAATTTTGAAATGTGATCTTAAAAAACATACTGCATCAATAGTACTATCATTAGAGAGTTTTTGCATACCTTACGTTAGTTACCGTAGGACGTCTGTTAGCTTTTCCTCCCTAGAGCGCATGCTCATAGGAAACTGAGCATGCGCGCTAGGGAGAAAAAGCTAACGGACGTCCTACGGTAACTACGTACGGTATGCAAAAACTCTCTAATGACGCATTAATTTGTTGATTGATCCAGTATTTTTCTTGGTTTAATTTTATTAAATATTTATTTAAATATTGAGGTTGACATACATATTTAGGCGTACATTTGTATATATTTCTTTATAGCCATACATATGTACAAGTATTAACATATAAATAAAACCCTAATTTTGAGAGGTTGAATTTGATTTTCAAAACGGTGAATGTGATTTGCAAGAACGGGCAATTTGGCTTGCAAAAAAAGTTCAATTTGGAATTTCAACCTGTAACTTCTATTCATCAAATCAGTGAGAAAAATATTATATAAATTTTTAAAATTACATAATATAGCGTATAAAATAAAAATATAAAACAATTTATATTTTTTTCAGTGTTTATTTCTAATTAATATTCTTTGGCGAATTATTCTTCTCCTTGTCGATGTCTTAATTCAAATTTTCAGTTATTCGATGTCCTTGATTTTTTTTGTATAAATACACCAATTAAATAATCAAACCATTAAAATAATCTGAGATTCATTCAGGGAAGATTGTCTGCAAAGAAAACCAAGTAAAATGGGGGGATTTGAAGTGAAGCATGGATGGCTGACAATTTATACTATCAAGATGTAGTTCGTGTTGTTGAAACATGAGGAAAGTAAAAATTTATCAGACAGATTGTGATGACCAGATGACAGTTTAAAAGAATTTCAGGAAATATAAACCTTGCCAGATGTTTACCATATGCGGCAATTAGCGTGCATAAAAGGTGATTGCAAGCAAGTGCCAAGCATTGGCAAGCCAAAGGCCTCTGATGGCAGAGATGATTGCTACATTTAATATCATTATTAATGAATTTAATATAATTTATTACCAATACCATACCGTACGTTAGTTACCGTAGGACGTCCGTTAGCTTTTTCTCCCTAGAGCGCATGCTCATAGGAAATTGAGCATGCGCTCTAGGGAGAAAAAGCTAACGGACGTCCTACGGTAACTAACGTACGGTATGCAAAAACTCTCTATTAAGCCTGGACGTTTTTTTTTTTGTTTTGTTCTAATGCAGCTGGCAAACACTTAGACAGCCTGGTCTTGAATGCCTTAAGGCAAGCGCTGCACAGACGTACTCACTTTGCATTACCCAGGGGGCGCGTGTAACTTGAAGATAAGCCACGGACGCGGAGTAACAATGCCCCCGCAATGCTCTACGATCCTATTAGGACCGGGACCTACGGTTTAAAGTGGATTCCGAACCACTTCAAACATCCATGGCACTGCCGGGAATTGAACCCGAAACCGAGCTAGCCACTCGGCCACTCCGGCCCCAGCTTGGAACGTAATTTTGTGCAAAAATTACCAGCTGTCGAAAATGCTCTTTCAGCATCTATGCTAGTGGGTAGTACTGCTAGCAATGCGCGATATACGTTTTCCAAGTATTTACCTCTAAATCCCTCATCTTCAAATAAATCTATTTATCTGTTTTAGATATATCTGATTTCTGTATTGTATTTTGTCGAAATTCGATTTCTTGTTGAAATTTTTTTAGTTATCGCCAATTCTAATTTTTGTTTAAGAGATGATACCTTTTCACTATCGACATTAGTGTCATCATAATCTTCAATAACTGTACCGAATTCTTCTGAATGTGGATAGGTTTGAGGGTAAAAAATTTTAAGAAAGTTTACTATAAGCTTGAACTAAGCTTGTTTACTAATTCGGTATACCGGTATTGCAATCCCTAGCCATGATGTTCTCCTGTTGGGCTCGAGAAGGAGAGTAGCGAATCGACCGACCTTTGGGATGTTTATTTAAATCTCTGGTGGCACAATGTGAGTGTAGTGTAGAAGCCTTCCTGTGGTGCAGCCTTATTAATGCTGCATTTGTTAAATGAATGAAGGATCTCAGATTAAAATTCCCAGCTTTCGAAAATAACAATAACATTACATAAGATGACAGGAAATATAAAATTGTGTGCACTAGAAAAGGATGGGATATTGCCAACATATACTTCAATAAAAGGATACTGCAAAATTAATAATGTAAGTCTAACAGTGTTGCAAAATTTTGTTGTTTCTATTGAAAAGTTAAGAATAAATAACATTGTCGGTATTTAAATGGATGGCCTTATTTAACTATATTAATTGGAATCAATCAATATGTGTTGTTAGCGTAATTGGCCAAATCAGTTAAGCAAAAGAATTAACATAATTAATCAAATATTTTTCTCACTGATATGAATAATTTTTAACCTAAGTTTGAAATTTAATTTTTTCAAAATATGGTACAATATCAAAAATGATTCATTTGCCTTCTTTAGAAATATTTAGTTATAAACTTCATCTTTCTAAAACTTAGATGACATTAAAAAGGACAGGAATATTTAAAAATCCTGACCTATGTATATTTGAAATTTTAGCGTAGTCACCGAAACGCTCAGGAAAAAACAACGCTTTTTATTTTTTTGACCTACAAGGTTAAAAGAGGAAAAGTACTATATATACTGAAGTGATAAAAGTCATGGGACAGCAATATGCAAATTTTCAGATGGCAGTAGCATCGCGTAGAAAAGGTATAAATGCGCAGTGCTTTCGCACAGCTTTCATTTCTGTTCAAGTTATTCATGTGAAGAGGTTTTGACGTGATGATGACCGCACGACGGGAATTAACAGACTTTGAACGCGGAATGTTAGTTGGAGCTAGACGCATGGGCCATGCCATTTCGGAAATCGTTAGGGAATTCAACATTCCCAGATCCACTGTGTCAAGAGTGTGCCGAGAGTATGAAATTTCAGGCATAACATCCCACCATGGACAGCGCAGTAGTCGACCGCCTGCACTTAACGACCGAGACCGGCGACGTCTGCAAAGAGTCGTAAATTCTAACAGACAAGCAACACTGCGTCAAATAACCGCAGAAATCACTGTGGGACGTACAAGGGACTTGTCTGTTAGAACTGTGCGGAGAAATTTGGCTTTCTTGGGCTATTCCAGAAGAAGACCGACTCGAGTGCCTTTATTGACAGAACGACATCGCTTGCAGCGACTCTCGTGGGCACGTGAGCATATCGGTTAGTCCCTAGATGAATGGAAAATCGTGGCCTGGTCCGATGAGTCACGATTTCAGTTGGTAAGAGCTGATGGTAGGGTTCGAGTGTGGCGCAGACCCCACGAAGCCATGGACCCAAACTGTCAGCAAGGCACTGTTCAAGCTGGTGGTGGCTCCGTAATGGTGTGGGCTGTTTTTTCATGGCATGGACTTGGTCCTCTGGTGCGCCTGGACATGCTTATGTTCAGCTACTTGGAGATCTCTTGCAACCATTCATGGACTTCATGTACCCAAACAACGATGGGATTTTTATGGATGACAATGCGCCATATCACCGGGCTACAACTGTTCGCGATTGGTTTGAAGAACATTCTGGACAATTCCAACGAATGATCTGGCCACCTAGATCTCCCGATATGAATCCCATCGAGCATTTATGGGACATCATCGAGAGGTCTGTTCATGCCCAAAATCCTGCACCATCAACGCTTTCACAATTATGGACGTCTATCGAGACAGCATGGCTCAATATTCCTGCAGAAGACTTCCAACGACTTGTTGAGTCCATGCCACGTCGAGTTGCTGCACTTCGCCGGGCGAAATAAGGGCCGACACGATATTAAGAGGCATCCCATGACTTTTGTCACTTCAGTGTATAGTACTACTATACTAGTATTTTGGAACGAATGATAATTAAAAGCTGCACTCACCAGAAATATTTTCAATTGTTTCATTTTCCTTATTTTTTCAATTCCTTCTATTAGCTCAAACTCTCCTTATAAATATCTTGTTCAAATTTTCATTCGTTATTAAAATACTTTTTATTCATCCACTCCAGTTCAAATACATGTTTTTTGAACTTGTAGTGGATGATACTTGATGTTGATACAGTTTTTTCAAATATTAATTCAGTAATTAAATTTAATTAATTAGTTTTAGTTTTTTTTAGATTTAAGTTCCCAATAGATGGGGCCATACAAGCTTAATGAATGAAAATTATTTATAAAAGGACTTTCTGCAATAGAGTGAAAAAAAAGTAGGAATTGGCTTAAAAAATTATTGTTTTATATTACTTTTTTTTTTTTTTTTTTTTTTACGTACATGGTTAAAAGAAGAAAAGTACTATATATAGTACTACTGTACTAGTATTTTGGAACGAATGATAATTAAAAGCTGCACTCACCAGAAATATTTTCAATTGTTTCACTTTCCTTATTTTTTCTATTTCATTAGAATAATTTAATTTTTTATCTTCAGGGAATAAATCATTCGATTTAATTTTTTATCACCAGGGAATAAGTCTTTAATGATTTAAAGTCGTCTCTTTAAATCATTCGAGTCCCACTTAGAAGATGATCCCCACATTCATTGGTTTAACTGAGAAACAGCTTTATATGCACAGTTACAAATATTTAATAAGCTACTTATTAAACGTTATGTTATCCAACAAGATTCTTAATGTTGTTAAGGAAAGTAGTCAACAGATGCTAAAATCTTACGTTGTAGATGGCCAATGAATAGGAAGCCTAAGTGGGCAGATCAAGCTTCTGGTGTATTACGATGTAAGGTTTTTGTATCCCGTAGAAGAGCATCTTTACTAAATTCTTATCAGCTATTACTTTTCCTTTTCTGAATGGAAATGGAGGGATTTTGGAGAATATATTTCCAATTTTATACTTCTTTTCCACATTACAATGTTTATATCTTGTTATAGATGTTCACAATGTTCACGAGATTTTAGGTTCACAATGTATAGGTTAGTATAAAAATTGTTTGTTGATATAATTTCTTCTTCTTCTCCCTTATTTTCGCAACAGTCCCATGGTACGCCAAGACCGTTCGCCTACTGGCAGATTTCGAGACAGGAGGTGTTTTCATTTTACGGGATAAGGTTGTCAGCCCTATGTTCAACGGTCTATAGTCTTATTAGAGAGGGCCTACGATTTAAAGGGGATTCCGAACCATTGCAACAAACATCTAGGGCACAGTAGGGGATCGAATTCGAAACCATTCCAGCACCAGATTTGATATCATCATCATCATTGGCGAAACAGCCCCATGTTGGGTCAAGACCGTCTGCTTACTGGCAGATTTCGAGCAGGAGATGTTTTCTTTTTACGGGGTAGGGGTGTCAGCCTATGTACAATACACTACAGTCATATAAGACCGGGACCTATTGTTTAAAGTGAGTACCGAACCCCTATAAATATCCATGGCACCGCAGGGACTCGAACCCAAAACCTGTGGCAGCCAGCACCAGAGCGCTAGTTATTCGGCCATCAGATCCAATAGATTTTATATAATTTACCATAATTAATAAGGTTTGGAATTTTTATTTTGTTTGAACATTGTTGAACGTGTTCCATTGTTGTGGGATATTAGGGTAGGATATTGCATTGTATCGTAAATGAGAGAAAACCGTAAAAACCGCCATTAGGCAACATGGCTATTGATTGGGTTTGGGTTGTCGGTCTACTGTCCTTTTGAGCTCATTTTGGGCTAATTATATCGGGACCTACAGTTTAATGTGGATTCCGAACTACTAATAAACATCCACGCCCCAGCCAGGATTCGAACTTGAAGCCTGTTGTACGAACGGTGAGAACGCTAGACAATTGGCCATCAGGCTGCAATGGTCATTGAAGCGAGACGTTTTTATACGTGTTGTCGCAACTGACCTCTGGTCTTCTCGATTCTAAAAAGTCACACAAGTCGTCAGATGAGTCAAATCTAGCCCTCCTTTACGTTGACGGTGATAGTTAATAGAGAGTTTTTGCATACCGTACGTTAGTTACCGTAGGACATCCGTTAGCTTTTTCTCCCTAGCGCGCATGCTCATAGGAAACATTATTACAGATACACATGCGCGCTAGGCAGAAAAAGCTAACGGACATCCTACGGTAACTAACGTACGGTATGTAAAAACTCTCTAATATTGGTTATCCACTAGTGGGAATATTCTTTGAAATTCCCCAAAACCATCAATTCTAAATATGTCTATTATATTTGTAACTGGGCAATGAAATATTTTGAAACAAATGCTTTTTAAGTAAAGTGCATTAATTAACGATTGTTTTAAAAGATTTAGTTGATAGTACGATGCAATTATTACGGTTCGGAATCCACGTTAAACTGTAGGTCCCTGTCTAATGAGCCTAAAGTGTACAATAAATGACAGTAGAGCTACAAACCAAACTAACTCTTTAGTAATCCCACTTACTGGCTCAATCCATTTGAGTCATAGCACACATACACGCCATAACGAGACTTTAATCCATTCTGAATAGTTCTTCTTTGGTTACTTTTGACTCCAATCTTTTCAATTAAGCGCAGAAGGCCAGCAATAAGGAAAAAGAATGAGTTTGCGTGAAACGATTTGAGCGACTTGCCGCGAAACTGAAAGGGAATTTCTCCATTATTTATTATTTATTTGCCGGACATTTAAACGAACTATTGCGGCTTTGTTTGTTTTCCAATTAAAAACCAAAGGGATTTTTTTTCCGGGAAATGGGCAGCTTGACATGAAACACTTCCTCCAAAGCGGCAAATGTATGCGTTTGTTTGGACAGAGACTTCTAAATGTGCGTATAAATTCACTTCGTCTTTCACCTTCCAACAGTTTCCTGGTCGAAGCTGGAAGGGTTTGGGTACAAGGTCTTGTTACGAGAGATGACAGGTTGATGTGTGGAGAAAAACAATTATTGCATCCTACTATCAACTGAATCTTTTTTAAAACAAACGTTAATTAATGCACTTTATGTAAAAAGCATTTGTTTTAAAATATTTCAATGCCCAGTTACTAAATTTGACAGACATATTTAGAATTGACGGTTTTGATAATTTCAAAGAATATGTCCACTGGCGGATAACCAGTATTAGAGAGTTTTTGCATAACGTTTTTTTATCGCCCGGTATTTTTTCCTCCCTAGCGCGCATGCTCATAGGAAATTGCGCATGCGTATCTGTAATAATGTTTCCTATGAGCATAGGGAGAAAAAAATACCGGACGATAAAAAAACGTTATGCAAAAACTCCCTATTAACTAGCACAGTTAACGTAAAGGAGGGCCAGATTTGAATCCTCTGATGGCTTGCGTGACTTTCAGAACGGAGGAGACCAGAGGTCAATTGTGTACAACGCGAATAAAAACGTTTCGCTTCAATAGCCCTGTTGCCTGGAGGCTGTTTCGCATATACGATACTCAATTGCGAAACAATTACGCTTGGCTTCCTGGAAAGCAATGTTCCACCCTTATCCCCCTTGGGGTTGCTCGTGGCATATGTAGGTTTAGCAGAAGTGTTCAAACAAATAAAGAAGATCAAAATTTATAAATTCTGGTAAACTATATCAATTCGGACGCTCTGTGCCACAGGTTTCGGATTCGAGTCCCTAAGATGGCAGGGATTTTTGTTCTAATGGTTCGCAATCCACTTTAAATCATTGGCCTTGGTCTAATATGAATATAGAGAGTTGGATGAAAGGCTGACAACCCTATCCTGTAAAAAAGAAAACATCTCCTGCCTTAAAATCTACCAGTAGGCAAACGACCTTGGCCTACCCTGGGGCTGTTGCGCCAATGAAGAAGAATAAATTATATCAATAAACATTTTTTATATTAACCTATTCATTGTGAACAAAAATCTTCTGAACCTTAAGATCTCAATAAATTTACCTGTAAATTTACAAAGAATTTATCTGTTATTCGTATCTTCCTTATGTTTAACTCACGGTCGGCTTACATTCAAACTCGTGGCAAACATTTCACAATTCTGAGTATCTTTGCTCTCAATATTTTCCAACTCTTTAACACTTCAAAACCATTCAAGACCATTGCCTCAAAATCAATCAAGACCATCAACTAATTGTCATAGAGCGATATCAAAAATGCGCAAAAATTATCTCTTTCAACTGAACATTACCATTCACGTACATTTTCGTAATGAAATATAAATATGAGTTTTAAAAAATTAATACCTCATGTAGCACAGAATTATTTTTTAAAAAATATTAAGCAATTCGAAAGCAGGAATTTTTATTTAATGCAGACGTAATTTAATGGTGATATTTTTTGAAGGCACAAAAGAAGATTTACTACCTTTTTATACATTGCAGATCTCATGTTTTCTATAAACTGACCACAGACTGATGAGGAAGATGTCTTCCAGGGCGATTTTCTGGGATAAATGACCAATAATTATGTGTCGTTTGAGAGAAAAACTAAGAAACTTGAAACCAATTGGTTTGATAAGCTTACAATTCCTTTTGAATCTCCTCATTTCTGAAGGCAATGGCTATAACAACTTCATAGGTGGATTCTTTTTGAACATTAATTCAGTACGATTTAGGAATACCTAAGTTCTTCTGCTTGCGCCTCTCTGCTTTCTAGATTCTTCTTCTTCTCATTGGAGCAACACTCCTTGGTGGGCAAATGCCGTCTGCCTACTGCCAGATTTCGAGACAGGAAACGTTTTCTTTTAACAGGGTAGGGTTGTCAGCCCTACGCCTAAAGCTCTATAGTCATATTGTGCCTACGGTTTAAAGTGGATTCCTAATCACTATAAAAATATCCAATACACCTTTAGGACTCGAACTCGAAACCTGTGGTGCCGAGCGCTAGTCACTCGGCCCCATGAGTTTTCTAACTAGGCAAAGAAAATAGCAAAAGACAACAAATAATTAATTTTGTTGTGAATTCTTGACGAGGGAAGTATTCAACAAAATAAATTATCTACAGGAACATTTGAGAAAAATAAGTTATAATTTCCAAGTATTAAGGAAAATAAGAAAAATTGTGATTGTGAAATTTCTATTCATTGGAATTAAATGAAATTTAGCAAACATCCCCAGGCACTTAAATTGGGCAAAAAAAAAAAAAAAAAAAAAAAAAAAAAAAAAAAAAAAAAAAAAAAAAACCAATAGGACTATTGAAACAAAACGGAAGCATATAAAAACATAGCATCGGGATTCAAGGTGTGATCAGTTTGGACATAAAGTTTGATCACCTGACAGCTAGTAATCCTTTAAATGATGGTGCTTATTAACAACATTGGCAGCTTATCCCATTGCTGTTGAATGGTGCACTGCAGAAATATGTCTTTTTTTCTACACAGCATATTGCTAGTATTACTATATTACTAGTACTACTATACTACTATTCAGACGTAGTACTAGCTCCAGTTATTGAGTTCAAGTCCAGAGAACCTGCTGGCCATAAGCACAATAATTTTCGCACGAAGGTAATTTTTCATTAACCGATCTCTGTGTGGTCTTGTACTTTCGTAAAGACTGATATTTAAATCATCTCGTTACTATACATATAATTGGATAATAACGAGGCCTTTTGTGCATGTAGATAAGTCAGTGTGGCCATCCAAAAAGACAATGACCTACAAATACATTAGGCTCATTAAATCTGTCTGTTTCATGGATATGACTATAATAAAAGCGGTTCTCAACTTCTACCAGACCAATAATTTTCTTGAGGCCAATTGTAAACAAAATCTAAACTTAGTGGTGAGAAATACAAACTTCTTTTCACTTGCACACTAATTAAGATGTATGTGTGCCCAATTAAGTTTTCATATCTTGGTCTGAGGAGTACGTATATTTCTGGATATTTTGCATACAACCCGACTTCATAAAGCCATTGATATTAATACCAACTTTCCCTGCCTGCTACAAGAGCAGTTCAGAGGAAGGTTGATGCCGCTGTTCTGTGCCTTCTTGGAGTTAACTGCAAATAACATCATTTCGCTGTACTTGTAACTCTAGAACTTCGTCATCTGTACCTTCTAGAAGCTGATTCTGTTATTAAAATGACTTCAACAGTCTCTGAATAACAAAAGGGCTACTTATTGTTCATTAAGAAAACTTATTTAAATTTTCTAATTATTAAGAAAATGCACTTATTGGCGTCCATTTAATCAAAATTTTTGTCTTAATTTTTGGATACCGGCAATTTTTTGACATTTGTGTAATTATACCAAACATTTTTGAAATTAACATGAGCTATGAACACATTTTGTATCAGTGGCTTTCTTAAAATATTGATATCATTAGCAGCAGTTTTTTTTTATTATCAGAAAACTTTCTCGATATATGAGTCATTAACTATCATACCATACACAGAACTGAATGAAATTTTGATTTAAGGTATTTTGAAGTATGCGCTCTAGAATCATATGAAAAACAACAGCTAAATCCTAACAGTAACGTTTCGGTTGAGGTGACACGATTTCAAAATTTCAAAAATGGCAGCAACAAAAAAAAAGCACTATTACGGTACTTGTAGCACGAAAGTTGCCAGCTTTAGACAAACTAAGAAGAAAAGAGAAAATAACCAAAAACGACTGAAAAGCAACAAAAACAAAAATTTACAGCAACAAAAATTAACATGAGCTATGAACACATTTTGTATCAGTGGCTTTCTTAAAATATTGATATCATGCAGAGTTTTTTTTATTATCAGAAAACTTTCTCGATATATGAGTCATTAACTATCATACCATACACAGAACTGAATGAAATTTTGATTTAAGGTATTTTGAAGTATGCGCTCTAGAATCATATGAAAAACAACAGCTAAATCCTAACAGTAACGTTTCGGTTGAGGTGACACAATTTCAAAATTTCAAAAATGGCAACAACAAAAAAACGCACTATTACGGTACTTGTAGCACGAAAGTTGCCGGCTTTAGACAAACTAAGAAGAAAAGAGAACATAACCAAAAAACGACTGAAAAGCAACAAAAAGCAAAACATTTTAATGTGTTTCACAGATTTTACACGTGACCTCCTTCTCACACGATGATACTTTGCATGCGACAGATGGTGAATGGCACTGAAGTATATTTCATGACAAATGGAATCTGTTGAACCTGGCGTCTGATGACACCTTTGACACTTTCATATCAAATGCAGTTTGGCTGATTAAATGCATACACTTTGGATGTGCTATACACCATTTGCTGCATGCAAAATATCATAGTGTGTGAAGTAGGTCAGCGCGGAAAATTTGTGAAACACATTAAAATGTTCCGTTGCTTATCTGTAATTATTGGTTCTTTTCACTTTTCTTCTACTGATTTGCATGCTACAGATATTGTTTCAACGTTATTTAAGTTTTTTTAATCTATGGAGATCACATTTGCATTAAAAAAAATTAGGTGTTGCCATTTGAAATTTTTGATCTCGAACCACTGTAACAGTTACTGTAGTTTTTCGTATAATTCTTGAGGGCGTATCTCAAAATGCTTTAAATCAAAATTTCATTCAACTTCTGAGAATGTTTTGACAGCTAAGGATTCATATATCAAGAAAGTTTATATATAATCAGCCTGTAAATTATATAACACTATAAGAATTATATATCACTATATAGACGCAAATATTAAGAAATGCAAGAGGTATTTAAATCAGTGTAGATTATACTCTACCTGTAAAACCTATCCAAATAAAGTTAAAGGAATAATGGGAATATAGTTGCATTTTGTGTAAACTGGAGAGTATTCGAAGGTTCACCTATTGGATTAAAATTTGCCTAATAAAAATGTAACTTATTGTAGTTGCAATTGAACCTATCCAAGTAAAAATAACGTGTTAATGCGAATACAGTAGCAATTTGTGTAAACCGGAGAGTGTTCCAAGGTTTTTTAATAGTGTTTGGATTAAAATTTGTCTAATAAAAATGTAACTCATTGTAGTTGCAACTGAACCTATCCAAATAAAAGTAAAGGGCTATTAAGAATACAGTTGCATTTTGTATAAACTGGAGAGTATTCCAAGGTTTTTTAATAGTGTTTGGATTAAAATTTGTCTAATAAAAATGTAACTCATTGTAGTTGCAACTGAACTTTTCCAAATAAAAATAAAAGGCTAGTAAGAATACAGTTGCATTTTGTATAAACTGGAGAGTATTCCAAGGTTTTTTAAATAGTGTTTGGAATAAGATTTTTCTAATAAAAATGTAACTCATTGTGAATGTAATTGAAATTTCACTAATTCATTGCATTAATCTTTTATTATATTTATAAAATTTCTTGATGAATGACAGCTGAAATTTTGCAAAAAATTCAAAATATATATTATATATGCAAAGGGAATGCAAATGAAACATGTAAAAGAAAACAAATAAAAAAGGCAACATACTATAAATAAAACTTCTACTTTAAAGCATGGAAACAGTGCGTTTCCCATGTCAAAATTCATAGACACATTCAATTCGCTTTCGTAGAAAATATTTTGTTCGAGAGATAGGATCGTAATTCACGCATTGTTACAAACCAGGATTTTAAAGTATAAAAATCAATTATATTTAATTATTTTTTTACAAATCATTATACAGAACTCAAATAAATTGTACATCGAATTAAATTAAACAGTTTCATGTTTACCAGGATAAATTATTTTAAAATTTTAAGCAGTGATGAATTTCATATTTTAGATAGTAAACAACACTGATATAATATACCTTAAACATTTATTCATTTATTTCATTTTTAAATCTTAAGAATATGATATTTAGTTAGTTAAAAGTAATGCTTAATTTAAGAAATGTTTCGATTATTAGGATAATGTAATAAATTTTCAATTTATTTTAATTCAGTATAAATATCTTCTCAAAATCTCGCAATACATCAATTTATTAAAAATAGAATTTATTATTAAGAATATTAGAATACTTATGAATAAGACACGTATAATACATTATAAATATCCTTATTAAAAATTTTATCATGAAATTTTATTATTAAAAGAATCATATCACAATATAGTATTGGATAAAAAAGTATTATACATTATTAAATGTATTTTACGTAATAAAATAATACAGCAATAAGTAAATTAATTCGAATAAAACCAATAATTAAAATCTATGATGACAATTTTTTCAGTTTGTCACTTTGGAAATAACATTTTAACATTATAATAAAAAATATCATTATAAAAAAGTTATATTATTTTCATTATTATATACACTGAAGTGACAAAAGTCATGGGATAGCAATATGCAAATTTTCAGATGGCAGTAGCATCGCGTAGGACAGGTATAAATGCGCAGTGCTTTCGCAGAGCTTTCATTTCTGTTCAAGTTATTCATGTGAAGAGGTTTTGACGTGATCATGACCGCACGACGGGAATTCACAGACTTTGAACGCGGAATGTTAGTTGGAGCGAGACGCATGGGTCATGCCATTTCGGAAATCGTTAGGGAATTCAACATTCCCAGATCCACTGTGTCAAGAGTGTGCCGAGAGTATGAAATTTCAGGCATAACATCCCACCATGGACAGCGCAGTGGTCGACCGCCTGTACTTAACGACCGAGACCGGCGACGTCTGCAAAGAGTCGTAAATTCTAACAGACAAGCAACACTGCGTCAAATAACCGCAGAAATCAATATGGGACGTACAAGGGACTTGTCTGTTAGAACTGTGCGGTGAAATTTGGCTTTCTTGGGCTATTCCAGCAGAAGACCGACTCGAGTGCCTTTACTGACAGAACGACATCGCATGCAGCGACTCTCGTGGGCACGTGAGCATATCGGTTGGTCCCTAGATGAATGGAAAACCGTGGCCTGGTCCGATGAGTCACGATTTCAGTTGGTAAGAGCTGATGGTAGGGTTCGAGTGTGGCGCAGACTCCGCGAAGCCATGGACCCAAACTGTCAGCAAGGCACTGTTCAAGCTGGTGGTGGCTCCGTAATGGTGTGGGCTGTTTTTTCATGGCATGGACTTGGTCCTCTGGGGAGACTGGACCGAACATTGACTGGAAATGCTTATGTTCAACTACTTGGAGATCACTTGCAGCCATTCATGGACTTCAGGTACCCAAACAACGATGGGATTTTTATGGATGACAATGCGCCATGTCACCGGGCCACAACTGTTCGCGATTGGTTTGAAGAACATTCTGGACAATTCCAACGAATGATCTGGCCACCTAGATCGCCCGACATGAATCCCATCGAGCATTTATGGGACATCATCGAGAGGTCTGTTCGTGTCCATAATCCTGCACCATCAACGCTTTCACAATTATGGACATCTATCGAGACAGCATGGCTCAATATTCCTGCAGAAGACTTCCGACTTGTTGAGTCCATGCCACGTCGAGTTGCTGCACTTCGCCGGGCGAAAGGAGGGCCGACACGATATTAAGAGGTATCCCATGACTTTTGTCACTTCAGTGTATTATTGTAATATACTACAAAGCTATTTATTATTAATTAAAATATTTTATTGCTTTTAATGACTTGTAAGTTTGTATATATCTGTATTTTTTAACTTATTAGAAAAAATAGCTATAAAAATCATGAAAAAAATTTTATTAGTTAATTTTTACTGAACAAAAAATGTAACTTTTTATTTCTGTCGATATATTTGATATAAAATAAATTAGTTTGAGAGCTCAGATACAATACAAAGAATAAGAATACATTTATTGAAGAACACATACATTCGTATACAATAAATAAAGATTACAAACGTAATTACTTCAAAAATTAACCATTTTAAACAAGAACATTTATATATAAAAAAAAATGGTCATTCCTAAGTCGTTCACTCAAATATTTAAAAGATGTTTATTAATGTCAGAAAAATTAAAGCAGACGATTGTTGAACTGTTGAATTTTAAGAAGTTTTAATTTTGTTTTATTACTAATTTGCTATAAAAATTATAGTATTATTTAATTTTAGCAAAACATTTAAAATTAAGATTGTTTTGATAGTATGTTCAAGGTAAAAATGTAATTATTCTTAACAGTTACAAGAAATAAAAATAATTCTATATAAAACAAATTAGTTTGAGAGGTCAGATATAATACAAAGAATAAGGATACAAATATTGATGAACACAAATATACAATAAATAAAGATTACAAACGTAATAACTTCAAAAATTTACCATTTTAAGCAAGAACATTTTATGAGCAAAAAAAAAAAGTTCTTAACTCGTTCACTCAAATATTTAAAAACTATTTATTAATGCCAGAAAAATAAAAGCAGGCGATTGTTGAACTGTTGAATTTTAAGAAGCTTTAATTTTGTTTTATTGCTAATTTGCTAGCAAAAATTATAATATTTTTTAATTAACAAAACATTTAGAATTAAGATTTTTTGACAGTATGTTCCAGGTAAAAATTTAATTAAAATCACCAGAACGAATAAAAATAATTAGATAGAAAACAAATTAGCTTGAGAGGTCAAAGATAGGTTCGATTTTTTTTTTTTGAATCTATTATGTTTTTATCAGGAGCATGCTACTGAAAAAAATCTTAAATAATTCTAGATATTTTGTTAATTAAATAATATTATAATTTTTGATAGCAAATTAGCGACAAAATAAAATTAAAGCTTCTTAAAGTTCTGCAGTTAAAAAATCGTCTGCTTTTATTTACTGACATTAGTGAACGAGTTATTTTTGCGAACGACTTTTTTTTGTTTATAGAATTTTCTTGCTTAAAATGGTAAGTTATTAAGTTTGTAATATTTTTTTATCGTATATTTTTATTCTTCTTTAATATTTGTCTTCTTTTTTGTATTTTCTGTTCGTTTCTAATATTCTGCTAGCTTAAAAATTTGATTTTTACATTTCGAATTCATTCGTTGTTTATATTTTTACTACAACAAAATAGCAGAATAAATTAAATGTTTTTGTCTACCAATATAGTTCTTAGTAATTGGATTTAAAAAAAAGAAATCTATTTTTTTTAATTAAAACAATTTTAATTGCCCTTATGAGATAAATTTTACGTATATATTTTATTTTAATTGATTCATTTAATGTATTTATTATTTAGAAATGATTATTTTTTGTATTAGTGATTAATGTATAGTAAAGCAATTTATCGATGTCTTGATTACTCATTTCATACATTATATTCGTATTTCCCAAAGAAATGTAGTCCAAAGTTTCCTTTAATATATGATTATATTAACCTTGCATCGTGAAATTTCATATTTAATGTTTTCATGATTGAACATATTTCCTGAAAACCTTCTATAAATAGCTTTGCATTCTACCTGATATTTTCCTTAATTAAATTTACCAAAGTATAAGATATATAATCCCACTGAAGCTCGGTAACGTTATGTCCTACTTGCTAGTATGTGTTGTCATATTTTCTAAAATGCTTGTCATACCTGGTAGTATGTTATTTACTAGTATGCTTGCATTACTTAGAAGTATGTTATTTGCTACTATGTTTGTCATATTTGCTACTATGTTTGTCGTATTTGCTAGTATGATCACATTTGCTGGTATGATCATATTTTTTAGAATATTTGTCATATTTACTAGTATGCTTGTCATACTTGGTAGTATGTTATTTGCTAATATGTTTGTCATATATGCTAGTATATGTTGCTATGTTTGCTAGTTTGTTTGTCATATTTTCTAGAATATTTGTCATATTTACTATTATGCTTGTCATATTTTCTAGAATATTTGTCATATTTATTATTATGCTTGTCATACTTGATAGTATGTTATTTGATAGTATGTGCTGTCATATTGGCTAGTATGCTTGTCATATTTTCTAGAATGTTTGTCATATTTACTAGATTCCGTATTGTATAAATAATAAATACATTTAATAATTCCAAGATTCCGTATTGTATAAATAATATGTATTCTTAATACATCACAAGCAGGGAAATCTAATACATAAATACATGTATTAGACTATTAATTCAATCGCATCCAGTCTGTAGGATGGTTTTATTTTTAATAACCTTTATTTCTAATGACTGTTCTTTTTAATTATGATATTGAAGTGATTTTTAATTTTTCCCTCTCATATAACGATTCAATTTGCTAATCTGCTGATTTAGCCCGTCTGATTTTCAACTAATCTCCACAACTTTTGAAATTCAACATGTTAATTACCATACCGTTCCAGCTCTGAAAATCAAAAAGACTGTTGTCCAACAGGAGTAAAAGGTAAAGTTAATAATTATTATAATTCTTCTTCATTCTTTTATCTGTTTTTAAACTTTGAAAAAAAATTCTATTAATTTTAATAGCATGCGTTGAAGATTTGAAAAACAAATTGATTCGGAGATGATTTTGATAGGTGGCTATTTAGTAGCAGTTTTCCGAAGTTTCCCAGGAAAGGACACTCAAATAAGGGACAATTATCCCTAAAAGTCTCCATGACGGCATTTCGTCCCTTCGCTCTTGTAGAGAAAATGGTAGCACACCAAAATAGGTTTTCCATTATAAAGTTGTATATAGGTTACGAGTTCACAGAACAATTGCTGATAAAGTCAACTCCTCTAAACTAAAAAATCTTCTCGTTTTTCTGAAGTACAGGATACCAAAATTAAAAAAAAAATCTTCTCGATTTTCAGAAGTACAGGAGTGCAAAATTAAAAAAAATCTTCTTGTTTTAAGTACAGGAGTTCAAAATTTTAAAAAAATCTTCTCGTTTTTCAGAAGTACTGGAGTTCAAAATTAAAAAAAATCTTCTCGTTTTTCAGAAGTACAAGTGTTAGTATCTTTACAGGAAAGAAGAAATATTTTGTTTTGCGCGTGGTAAATAAAAAAAAAATATTTTATGCTAAAATATCAAAATTAGTACTGAAGACTTTTAAGTTCGATACAAAAATATTTTTTTTTTTAGTTTTTTTAAAAAGAAAATCTTATAGAGAATTTTTTCAAAACCACTAAAGTAAGGCTAGACGTCAGAGGGATAAACTGAATACTGTTTATCCCTCTGTTTTGTAATTGTTTATGATGTTACCCTGTAATTTTGACGTATTCAGTTCAATAATTAATGGTGTACAGACTAAAATGTTGCAAGCAACGTCGAAACACAAACAAACAAACAAAAAATAATGAGAACTAAGACTTAAAATTTAATATTAACGTCACACTAATGGTTAACAAAAAAATATCACCCTTAGATTCCGCAATTTGTTTATCACAAAACCCGAACAGAATCCTAAATGAAAACTTGGCGATAAAACCGCCAAAGTGTCCCTATTGCTTTTTAATGCAACCCTTTGCGCAAATTCTCCTCTTCCATTTTTTTTCTTTTTTTTACTAGCGGTTTGTCCAGTCGAATGCGTAAGTCAGTTGGTCAGTAGCGAATGATGCTTTTGCGCTGTTTTCCTGTTTTCTCTTCGGGCCAGGAAATATTTTCACTATAACAAGCCATTTTCCACAGACATGACCGTCACAACACGTGAGAAGAAGCTAGAGAAACTCGTGTCCACGTAAGTATCCAAGTTCCGTTCCGATTCCTCGCGGCGGGAACACGTGTTTACTCTCCTTTTTCTAAAGACAAAGGAATACTGCCTCTCTAGTTTGCGCTTTAGTGTTGTTCATGATTGCATCGATTCATTGCGATGTTGATTAATATAATTTTATGGGGTTGTGGCAATTCTGTTGGCATTCATTGATCAATAGGAATTTGTATTGATGAATGTAATTAAATGTTAGTTTTAATTTTTGTGTAAAAATGGAAATGAGTTCAATGTAAATTCAACTAGTTTTCGTATAATTGTGAATTGATTAATATAATCTATGTTGATTAAAATAATTAAATTAAATTCTAATAAATTTTATTATTAAATAAAATAAAATTTTGTTTTTTAATAATTAAAAATAATGGATTTATGTTTATTATTATAGTTAAATGAGTTTGTGTATCAATGTTGATTTTATTAATTACATCGGATTTCATAATGGTATTATATGATCAATGTTTATCAATATTGATTAGTGTAACATGTGTTCTGTACATATTAATCAATATTAACGATGTAAATGTAATTAACTACGTTAACTAACCAATATTAACTATGTTGTGTATATTAATTAATCAATATTAACTATTAACTAAATAATGTAATTAAAAAAGTTTTCCATTGATAAGGATTGATTTATATGAATAATTGATGATAATAATTAAATATGAATTTCTATTAATTGATAAATATGAATATGAATAATTAATATTTGTTTAACGTGAATTTAAAGTAACTAACATTAATAAGTAAGGTAACTTTTTTTTTAAATGCCCTATATGGCCTACTTTAGAAACAAGGTTATACAAGACGTTATTATTTAAATATACGATGTTTAAAAACTATTATTTTTAAAGAAAGAACTAATATTTATTTATTATTATTGTTATTATTTTGGCATTGTAAATCTACCCATACCTAATTAAGTTGCTGAATATATAATACAAAATGATTAATTTGAATGAAATTAATTTGTGCCATCATTTATCTTCTGTTTAAAAGTTAATAGCAAATTTTACAGTTTACTTTAACAAAAGGACTTGAAAAAATATCCTAATGTTATCCTTTATTATAGATAAACAGTAAATACTCTTTTATGTAATCTTATATGTAATCCCCCCTCTCAATTCGTTTAGATTGAATTTGTATTTATTATTCGAATAACGAAAATAATTTTTCTTTAAATAGTTGTTTAGAATATACCCTTGAATATGATTAAAATTAACTATAATATACCTTTTGTCCTTAACCATTTTTTTTATTTTGCATTATTTTTAATAACTTGATATGCATCTTTAAAAATAAGCACAACTTTAAATTAATTCAATAACAAACAACTCGTTGTGCATAATAAATCAAAATTTCTTAAGAAAATGAATCAAAATCAAAAAATGAATCAAAATGTTTGCCTTATTTTTTCAATGGTTAAAAATTGGAATCAATTGTCTTGTTTATTATTAATTTGAGCCATTATGATTATCTCAGAATTTCTTTGTTAATAAATCGATTACTTATAAATAAACATTGCACCATTTTAAGCGTCATATGATGAATTCATGACTGCTGTATTAATTTTTAAAATGTGCTCTATTTTGTTACAAAAAATTGGTGTTCCAGTTTTTTTCTATCTTTTAAATTATCACTAACTTAATATATTTCAATGCTTAACATTACATTATCTATTCGTTGTTAAATTTAGTGTTAATATCATTAGACGCTTTACTCGTGGCCCCTGGGTAACTCGCGATGCTAGCGTGCAGCAGTGCTCGGGTTAGAATTTGCTGTCGGCTTTCATTGCATTGACTACTATCAGAAATAAGGAGACTATGACAATTGGGACAACGAGTGTAAATTGTTTAGCATAAATAATCGGGATGCCTGTTGTGAGTTTTCCAAGTTTTCTTACACGCAACACGAAAATGCAGGGCAATTTCAACTAAAAGTCTTTCCTGAAGGCAATGTGCTCCTCTCCTCGTCCGTCTTGGATTACGTAAGTGGAACACGAGACCCAATGACGTACAGAAAAAAAAAAAAAAAAAAAAAAATTCGTTAGAAGCTCGATTTGTGAGCCAACGGAGATGCATGAATTTTATTGTGCAAAAGGTGTCCGGTTCAAATCCCTTTAAAAATAAGGAGCCTCGATGAAAATTGTGTCATGGTACATACATACTGTTTGACACGACAGTCGTACAGTCTGATAGGATTTTTTTGGAGGGGTGGGAGGGAGGGGTTCCGTACAGTACCCAAGCACGGGTAGTTAGGCTAGAAAGTTTTCCAGAAAAAAGATATTTCTCCCCCTCGTGGCATGTTATGTAGAAAAATGACGCCCTTAATTCTTAAAAAAATAATTTAAAAAACTCGTTAGAAATCTAGTATTATTTTTATTTCCCTTAAAACAATTTTAATTAATTATTCCATAACAATCCGAATAATCCGAGTTTTTTTCGAATAATAAAAGGAATGTCCCGAACAAGATTTTTACTGACCCTCATTTTAATTTATTTGCAATAATACTGATAAAAAGTCTAGTTTGATCACCTGCAGCCAAATTAATAATGTGAATAAACAATATTCCATAAATTATCCAAATTTCTATATGATCTTGAATTTTAATTTTTTTTTAATGATCAAACTCTCAGATTAGGACAATGATAAAATATAGCAACGAATTCTAACAGAAATGATAAATGACTTTAGCATCGTATCTGAGTCATTTCCATCTTTAGAGACATTTTTATCATCTTAAATCATCCCAATGATGTATTCCATTTAATGATTTTTACTAGATAAAAGGATGGGCTTTCAAACGTAACGATTATTTTCTGCGGCTTCGATTTGGCTGCTAACTTTCACTGCAGTGATTTGACGTTGCGATGTAAAAACTATATTCGAAGTTATGTATTTTTTAGCTGTGAAACTGCTTGCAAATTTACCTATCTCTCAAAAAGGCCGAGGTTAATAGAAATGATAAAATTAAAGTACTTAAGCAATAAGAAAAGTTTTTATTTACAGTATCAGATTTTAACTTTTTCAAGGACATTTTTTTATAGTGAGAAAAAAAAACCCGACTTAATTTTATGGTTTTATTACGATTTATTCATTTTATTTATTCATATGATAGGAATTCGAAAAGCAAAAAAGATATAAAAAGTTAAAAAATAAATCTTATATTTGTTCTTCAACAGCCACGTGGTGGGCTAAGGCCGTCTGCCTACTGGCAGATTTCGAGACATGAGGTTTTTTACGAGGTTAGTCGAGTTTTTTTGTAGGGTTGTCAGCCCTACGCCCAATGCTCTACAGCCATATTAGACCACTACTACACCACATCACATCATTGTGCCTAGAGCTGAATTGACCCTTTATAGTTTGGGAATGATGTGGGTGAGAAAAAGTCTGATTGGGCTCTCTGACTCCCTACGGTCATATGAGACCAGGACCTACTGCTTAAAGGGAATTCCGAACCACTACAAACATCCATGGCACAGCAGGGATTCGAACCCGAAACCTGTAGTACCGAAAGCCCTACCGCTATCCACTCGGCGATCAGGCCTTAAAAAATAGTGAATAAATAAATAAAAAATAATAACAGTAAACAGGATATTAAATAAATAAAATTAAAAATTAAAAAATATATTAAAAAAAAAATATCAAAGTAAGAAGAAATTTAAAAAATAAATAATAATAATAATAATTAATAAAAAATAAATAAAAATAAAAATGGGAAAAACATATTATTAAAACATATGTTTAATATATTTGGTAAACATTACGATTGGTTCAAATAATCTTACAACACTGACAGTCGAGATACTACTTTACGCTCTTTTCATATTCCTAATTTTACACCTTGAATACCGTTATCAGTACAGCCAAACCATAAGATTTATATTTTTCTTGTGAAGAGATTCTGTAGTGAATAATTTAGTATCACATTTTTTAAAAATTTATTAATGATAGCAATTAAAATTATAAAAAGAAACTAAATGTCCACATTTGTGGCCAAGGTCATCAAGAGTTTGTTTGCTCATGTGTATCAAGTTGACTACTATATGTTGAATGACATTAACATACTACACACGTGTTGAGGTCGTGTGGCCAATTGGATAGCGCTCTGGTCATTGGTACCTCAGGCTTCAGGTTCTAGTCCAGGTGGTGGCATGGATGTTTGTGAGTGGTTCGGAATCCACGTTAAACTGTAGGTCCAGGTTTAATTAACCCAACGTGTGTGAAACAATGACCATTAAACCAAATTATACGCATAGTTGTTACATTGTTTGGATGGATGTTTTTATACTTCACTTTGAGGTTTTATGAAAAAACAACTATAGCGCTATTATATACCAACTTTTAAGTGATTGTTCTCGTTTAAATGTGAATCACAATTAAATAATTATTTTTACTGCAAATCGGTCATATTTAGTTACGTAATCATATGCATAAAAACACTGGGTGCAATATGGTACCATAAAAGATTTAGTTTATTTCGAATGAAAATAATTTTCTTAGGTATTAAAAGTAAATGAAGAAGTGATTAAAAAATCTTTTTAAGGCTTAAGTTCCAGCTTTCTAGCTTGATATTAATTATGATTATATTCATATGATTTTTTTTTAAAGAACAATCACTTTTTTAATTGTTTACGGTGATGCAAATAATTAACATAGAAAAATTTTCCTGATATTCTTTTTAAGAAAGTTAGTCTACATTTGTGGAATTATCAGCAAAATATTTACAAGGTCATCCGGTAATTGTATGCAAAATTAAAATGTCCGTTGTGTGTCTAGTCCTCAGTGTCTTGCAGTCTTGCAGTTGTCCATGAGTAATGGATGGAGGATTGGCTAGGACTCTGACCTTTGACACCACAAGTGTCAGGTTAGAATCCTGGTGATGGCATGGATGTTTGTCAGTGGTTCAGATTCCATGTTAAACTGTAGGTCCAGGTAAAGTGTACACAAAATAACCGTAGAGCGGCGAACCAAATCAAACCATGGATGGAGGAAAAGGGACAGCTTCAGTTGCGATGGAGCACCCATAGGTAGAAGTTCTGATTTGGCTCCGTGTAGCTGAAGAAGGAGGGCAGTGCCTTCCAGGAGGACTTTTAGTATTTAGGACCCCTTATTTGCGTATCGTATGAGAGAAAACCCGGAAAAATCCCACCAAGTAGTTCGACTGACGAGGCAAGATGCTGAACATCAGAAATATCATCGAGTCTCCTCGTGTTTTGAAACAGTGTCTACAATAAAGCCGCCAGAGGATTGAACCTCAGCCCTAATGTTAATGAAAGATTCAAATATCTAATTTATTCTTTTATCGTTAATTCTTACTAGAAATATAAAAATAACAATGAAGTTTATATCAAATAATTTTTCCTTCTGTAATGATTGTGACATTAAGAAAATTAAACATTTTTTTTTATGAATGAAAAAAATTTCCGCTTTCTTCTGAAAAAAAAAATTTTTAACTGTGCCAATTATTAACAATTTAAAAAAAATATAATAAGGTATAAGAGATAACTAAAGGTATTGAATTAGATTTGATATTTAACATGAAATATGGATTTTTTATCTATTAGAAATGTATTAATGTAACTAAGAAAACTAATTTTTTGTTTTTAAATGAAAGCAATTGCTGTTGCTTTACATTAATAATAAGAATTACTGGATGTGTTTTAAAAATATATTCCTCGTTTTTTCTTTGTCTTTTTATTATTCCAATTAAAGACGTATCAACACTAAAAGAAATTTTAAGCCACATCTGTAAAAATCTGGATGTTGTTTTACAACAAAAAAGAACCAGTTAATGATTATGTTTTTAAAAATTAACAAGAAATTTAGTTTGAAAGGAAACTGAATTCCTAATAATTTAACTTTGCTTTATATTTTTCTGCAAAGAACATCCGAGTGCTTTGTTTAAACACTTTTTCTGTTGTGCGGTCATCTAATGTACACTGAAGTGACAAAAGTCATGGGATAGCAATATGCAAATTTTCAGATGGCAGTAGCATCGCGTAGAACAGGTATAAATGCGCAGTGCTTTCGCAGAGCTTTCATTTCTGTTCAAGTTATTCATGTGAAGAGGTTTTGACGTTATGATGACCGCAAGACGGGAATTAACAGACTTTGAACGCGGAATGTTAGTTGGAGCTAGACGCATGGGTCATGCCATTTCGGAAATCGTTAGGGAATTCAACATTCCCAGATCCACTGTGTCAAGAGTGTGCCGAGAGTATGAAATTTCAGGCATAACATCCCACCATGGACAGCGCAGTGGTCGACCGCCTGCACTTAACGACCGAGACCGGCGACGTCTGCAGAGAGTCGTAAATTCTAACAGACAAGCAACACTGCGTCAAATAACTGCAGAAATCAATGTGGGACGTACAAGGGACTTGTCTGTTAGAACTGTGCGGAGAAATTTGGCTTTCTTGGGCTATTCCAGCAGAAGACCGACTCGAGTGCCTTTACTGACAGAACGACATCGCTTGCAGCGACTCTCGTGGGCACGTGAGCATATCGGTTGGTCCCTAGATGAATGGAAAACCGTGGCCTGGTCCGATGAGTCACAATTTCAGTTGGTAAGAGCTGATGGTAGGGTTCGAGTGTGGCGCAGACCCCACGAAGTCATGGACCCAAACTGTCAGCAAGGCACTGTTCAAGCTGGTGGTGGCTCCGTAATGGTGTGGGCTGTTTTTTCATGGCATGGACTTGGTCCTCTGGTGCGACTGGACCGAGCATTGACTGGAAATGCTTATGTTCAGCTACTTGGAGATCTCTTGCAGCCATTCATGGACTTCATGTACCCAAACAACGATGGGATTTTTATGGATGACAATGCGCCATGTCACCGGGCCACAACTGTTCGCAATTGGTTTGAAGAACATTCTGGACAATTCCAACGAATGATCTGGCCACCTAGATCGCCCGACATGAATCCCATCGAGTATTTATGGGACATCATCGAGAGGTCTGTTCGTGCCCAAAATCCTGCACCATCAACGCTTTCACAATTATGGACTTCTATCGAGACAGCATGGCTCAATATTCCTGCAGAAGACTTCCAACGACTTGTTGAGTCCATGCCACGTCGAGTTGCTGCACTTCGCCGGGCGAAAGGAGGGCCGACACGATATTAAGAGGTATCCCATGACTTTTGTCACTTCAGTGTGTAGATACGCCGAAAACTCAGGGTTGCCTTGCTAGTGTCAGGCATTTTTAATTTTATTATTCGTCCCTGACATGGTGGAATTATAACAGATTTGATGTAATCCAGGAAGGCTGTTACATTATATTCCTTATAGAAAAAGGGGAAGTAATGACTTCATAGTAGAACTTGTTAAGATTGCTACACCGCATATCATATTGGTGAAAACACGGAATATTATTGATTATTTGATTATCAGTAATTGAACTGAAAAGAACTGATCAGTAACTGAACACGGCCTTCTAAAACATAGCAATTTTTATTTACATATTTTATATGTTAATATAAATAGTAGTGGGGCCTAGTGACTAGCGCTCTGGCTCTCGGTGTCACAGGTTTTGGTTCGAGTCACGGCGGTGCCATAGATGTGTGTAGTGGTTCGGAATCCACTTTAAACCGTAAGTTCTGGTCTAATAGGACTGATGAGTGTTAGGTGTGGGGTGACAAGCCAACCCTGTAAAAAGAAAGCATCTTAATTTTCAGAATCTGCCAGTAGACAGATGGCCTTGGCCCGCTATGGGGCTGTTGAGCCACTGATGATGATAAATAATAGTGTATGTTTAATTATTGATAGATGACTAATTAATATACTTTAAATGTCAAATAATTTAATTATAAACTATTATTTAACAAATAAAGGAATCATTTTAAATTTGATTTTATGTATTTCTAACTGTTCTGTTTCTTCATCATTTCATTCATCTGTTTCTTTATAAAATTAAAGTTTAATTGCATAATTTTAAAATATTTAAAAATAATATATATATATATTTGCTTTAATATATTAATTTTGAATTCTTTTTTATTATGTTCTACAGTTTAAGAGCATATAATCTTTCAGTCTTAACCGATTTATTTTCCTTGTACTCAAATTCTTCGTAGAAAAATTGGCAATTTTTCTCATGCTTTCACTTTAAAGGGATAAGTGCAGAAAATTTTATCTGAAAAATGGTCCGGGAAGGAAGTTTGATATTCTTTCATTGTTTGTTTTCCAACTTCCTTATTGTGGGTAGCATGGCAGCGATTCCCTGTACACTCCTCTGAACAATGGCATGACATAATCTTAAGTAATCTCCTCAAAAGCTTCGCCATAACACAACATTGATAAAGAGATGAGTTTCTACAAAATTGCGTGTTCTTGGTCGGCCTTTGGAGTTGTAAATCTTTTTTTCCTTCCGTGAGATTGCAGAAATAAATAAATAAAAAATAGTCGAAAACAAAGAATCTTTTTTTTTTGTAACAATGTATACTTGTATTTTTTATTTGAATTGAAACAATATCTTCCTGTAATTAATCATGTGTTTTTCAGAATTTTATAGAAAGCATTTATGTTTAAATAATTTTAAACAGACAATATTTAAATGATTTTTTTATTAGGGAAAATTTAGAAATGAATAAGTAAAAAATTTTCATTTTTCATGAAAGGATAAAACATTTCAATGTTTCGGCTTCGTTCAATAAGAAAAGTAAAAATAACAGTTATAATTTCTAATTTCAATGGTATAAAAGTACATATTTTAAATATTTTATTCTTTAATAGACTGCATACATGGAACGAGTGAAGCCTGAATGGCCGAATGTCTAGCACTCGGTGTCACAGGTTTCGTGTTCGATTCCCGGCGGCACCATGAATGTTTGTAGTAGTGGTTGGGAATCCATTTTAAACCGCAGGTCTCTGTCTAATATGATTATAGAGCGTTGTCTTGAGATTTAGTCAGTCTTCAGCCCTCGTGGTTCCTCACTAAAGTGAAGCTGCATATTACCCTTAGCCATGGCCCAGTTTCCTGCGACTGGGTTTTCTGGACCTGGTGTGGGCTTTCCCGCACTAGGGGGATTAATAACAACAACACATGGACAGAGTTCAGATAATACGTTATATTTTGGTAAGAATATTGTATTCTTATTATAAAAAATATCATTGAAGATTCTTAAATTAGGATGAAAAAATTCATTACAAAAAGTTTTATGTAATCATCATCAGTAGCGCAGCAACCTCATGGTGGGCCAAGGACATCTACCTACTGGCAGATTTCGAGAGATACCAACTTTTTACGGGATATGGTTGTCAGCCCTCTACGACCAACTCTCTACGAACATTTTACGACTTTTACGACCAACTCTCTACGACCGAGACCTACGGTTTAAAGTTTATTCAGAACCAATACGAATATCCATGGCATCGCCATTACTCGAACACCCGAAACCTGTGGCATCGAGCGCCTGAGCGCTAGTCACTTGGCCATCAGGCCCCGTTTTACATAATCCATCCTTTTAAATCTATTTATTCATACTTTGATGCAATTAAATATATCATATATGAGAAAAAAAACCCATACAATACCACCCTGAAAAATGTCATCTTATAAAAAAACAGATGAATAAAAATAAAGATGAAAGCCAGATATAAGTGAATGCTTAAATAACAGCTACCAAACGGTCAACAGTGATGTTGGAGTTTCAAAATTTAATAAAAATTGTAGGGTCTTGTCGAAAACATGGTCTCTGCTAAAAAGTGAAATTTATAATCAGCATTCATCCTATAAAATACAGTAATTTGGGAATAGAATCACCACATTGGTATTTTATTAAGGATATCATTATGCCGGAGTCTGTCTTTAATAGAAATTCCTTAGGGGAGGGGAGTAATCTTTTTTTGGGGTATATTTTTTAGTAATAACTACCTTGTATTTGCATGTCGCGTTAGATAAAACGCACAAAACCAATTAGGAATTCTAACCGTTGGCGCGAATCTCTATTACAATTGGCACTGAATTTTTAAAGTGTATTATTCAGGTGATATAAACTTTTTTCATTCCTCCGTCTTAATCTTAATTAAATTTTGATTACAAAAATTGGATTTTTCTTTTTTATCACATACTTATTCAATTCCTTCTATTAGCTCACACTCTCCCTATATATATCATGTCCAAATTTTGAATCGTTCATAAAATACTTTTTCATCCACTCAAGTTCAAATACATTTTTTTTTGAACTTGTAGTGGATGACACTTGATGATAATGCAGTTTTTTCAAATATTAATCCAGTAATTATATTTAATTAGTTAATTATAGTTTTTTTTACATTTAAGTTGCATGTATATACCAATAGACGGCGCCAGATAAACTTAAAAAAATGAATGAAAATTATTTATAAAGGACTTTCTGCAATATAGTGAAAAAAAATAGGAATTGACTTAATTTTTTTTTTATATTACTTGTTTTTTGTTTTATCATTTTAATTGCTTGATATATTTATCTCAGTGTAGTGTAAATGAGGTCTTTGATTTTTTCTAATTGATCTTGGCAGAATCACATTCTGTCAATTAAAAATTTCACATTAATTGCCATTAGAAAATACATCGAATAAAATGAATCCCCATTTTATCAATAAGGAGTACCATATGTGATTCAATCTTATTGATGTATTTTAAAATAAATGAATATTCATATTATCACACGTCATAGTATATTGCCAATCTTTAAAGATAGCTATATATTATAAGCAGGGCCTAATGGCCGAGTGACTGGCGCTCGGTACCATAGGTTTTAGGTTCGAGTCCTGGCAGTGCCATGGATGTTTGTAGTGGTTCGGAATCCACTTTAAGCCGTAGTTCCCGGTCTAACATAATTGTAAAGCGTTGGACGTAGGGCTAACAACACTACTCCGTAAAAAGAAAACATCTCTTGTCTCGAAATCTGTCAATAGGCAGACGGCTTTGGCCCGCCATGGGATTGTTGCGCCAATGATGATGATATGATGATATATTATAAGTGTTCACTTCAAATATACTGAGTTTCAAAGCATCTTCTACGAAGGAAGCTTATAAAATATCCAATTATTTATTTAAAAACTAAATTTTACTTGAAGGACTGTGAAATTATGTGAAGTATATTTATAGGTACTTGATTTCAAGCATTTTCTATAAAAGAGAATATAAGCTGAATATTTATATTAAAAAACTGCAGTATCATTATTACATTCAGTTGATAAAATAATGTTTTACCACCATTTAAAGATAATTATTTATAGAAGAAATCATTATAATTTACTTTATATATTTGTATTAACCTATCATAATCTTAAGAAACATACAGGAAACCTAGAATTGGGGATCTAGTTTGTAGTTATTTGTCTATCTGTATTGAATTTAGTTACTACTGGATTTCGATCAATAGTAATTGCTAAAAATAACGCAGTTGCGGAAATATTAGAAAGATAACCTTAATTGGGTGAAAAGAAACCATTAGTTGTGAAATAGTATTAAAATTGCCTTTGTGGTTGCCAGCTTTAATTTTTAATATTAGAAAAATAAAAACCTATGCATCTAAAAAAATAACTTTAAAACTAAAGACCTTCCTTACATGTAAAAAAGTTTATTTGAAAAATCGCTAATATAGCTAATTGGATAACTTGTCTAAAGAAGAATGCCATTTTCGAATGTCAGGTATTTTAAACATGAGATCATTTGCTGTTAGAATGTGAGACATGCAATCAATTAACTGCTCTGGCCCCACATTTGGAACAAACTCTTTCAAGGATGGCTTCTGAGGAGATCACATTACAAATTTAACGTCATCATCTTTACATTGGAGGAAAACTTTTGGTTTTGCTTTGCTTTCAAATTTTGTTACCTAATACCTCAATTGATTGGCTAAATTCGGATATCTAGTTCGATTTTCCAATGCGTCATCCACTAAGGCGCTCCATCACTCTGAAAGTAATATCATTAAATGAATTGACATCAACAAAATGACAAAATTTTTGCAACAACAAAATTTATTCACTTCAGTGATCAAGTAATGCTTCTTTTTCGATTTTATTTTTTTAAATATTCTAAAAATATACGGCGTTTTTATCTATTTGATTTGAAACCAATGTCTTTACTTTCAAGATGGGGAAAAATGAATTTTTGGCAATAATAAAGTAGACCCATCTCATGGGTTGGTTAGCCAACCCCAGTACTAATGTGCTCAGGTAGCATGCCAAAAGGGTCATGTTTCGATCCGCCGATGGCGTCCAGAAAAGGAGAAACTCAATGGTAATTGTGCCAATGTGTTTATAGTGTCTCTCGCATTGATAGTCAGGATGCATGGTAAAGGGTTTCTCCCATATTATAGGCGAATGTGAGTCCTAAAGGTCTCAACGAAGGCTAGTGACCTCTCCTTATCAGTTGTCGGGGGACTATTCGGGACATACATATATGGACCACCAATATAAGGCCCACTGACGGTGAACAAAAAAAAAATTATAAATGTAATGGTAAAGCCTATTACAATTTTATCTTTTAAGGTATAAACACAAATAAAATGATGGCCGATTGACTAACACTCTGGTGCTCGATGACATGAATGTTTCTAGTGGTTCGGAATCCACTTTAAATCGTAGGTGCTGATCTAATATGGCTGTAGAGCATGAGGCTGACAACCTTACCTGATAAATAGAAATCGCCCCCTGCCTCGAAATCTGCCAGTAGGCAGACGGCCTTGGCTCACCATGGGATTGTTGCACGAATGAAGAAAGTAACTGAAATAAATCTTAAAATAATGTCGGTTTTGAAGAACTTGATTTAAACTTGAACGCGTCTTAGAAAAAAAAACTTTTTTAATTCAATCATTGATTATTTGGCAAATTGCAAAATTGCTATCCAAAATAATACCCATATATTTTATGGGCATAAAAATTTACAAATAAAAATTTGAATTTGAAAAATTTGAATTTTGAATTTTGTATGATACCACTTGAGTGATAATGTTCTCTGTTTGTTATTATTATTTCTGAAATATAAAAATTTAAATTTGGTTGGAAATAAGAATTCCATTTTCATAAGAAAGACAGCAATAAGTTTAAAGCGCTAACAAGCGATAAGTTTTTAATTTCTTCAATGAACGATTTTATACATTAGCTTGCAAAACTTAAACAACAAATGCATTTTTCAACATACTGAAAATGTTGGAAAATGTACAACGATGTACGGAATTTTACAGCATGTTGAAAATTGCTTTTTGTGACTAATACAGTGAAAAGGTAGCTCAGTAGAAAGATGATGCTTATGCAAATGTCAGCACTGTGACATCAGAGAAGACGTCACGGCACGCAAATGTGCGGAATTCTCGCGCTCAGTCCTAAGGCAACTTAAAAAGAAAGAGGACGGACGCATTTCTATATGTTCCCTGAAAGTGAAAGTGAAATTTTATGTTCATAATGGTTACAAGAAACCATCAGCGATAGAATGATCGGCAAGCTTGAAGAGGGGCGTAATTTGAAGAGAGTTGCATAAGAATTTGGAACTGTGTATCTAGAAGTTACCTACATCCTATAACCTGTTACATATGAGTACTGTATTGTGCATCTGTAGTATGAATTTCATGTCTTACTCTTGATTTTTTGTGGAATTCTGGCAAATTCAGAAAAGATGACACTTTTCAGGCGACAGATAGCGGATAGCATCGAAGCATGTATCGTGGCAGGAGGAATCGGTTGAACATGACTTCTGATGACATCTTTCAAATCAGATGTAGTTTGTGGATTAAATGCTTGCACTGTAATTTTGTCTTCAACGCGTTCTCTGCCTCCTTTGAACTGTTTATACCACTTTCCGATATAGGAATGCTCACCGAATAACTTCAGCAACATTCTATACGTTTCTGCAAACCAAATTGAATGCAAGTTCTTTGCTCAATTAATTCAGACATTTCAAAAATCGCCGGAATCAGTTTTAGTGTCTCACAAAGCCAAGCGTAACTCAAACACTAATGAATATTTTGATGTCAGATTTCACAAAGATGTCACAGACAGTACCAGCAATCTAAAAAAGGAAAAAAAATTTAATTCCATAAGCCCCGGGAATTTTAACTCGAAAATTGGTCTTACTTTTTCATTATGGAGACCTCATTCCAATAAAGAAAATGTAGGTGTTGCCATTTAAAATTAAAAATTTCTCATTGTAACCATAACTGTTGTTTTTTCATGATTCTTTAGTGCATATCTCAAAATACTTTAAACCAAAATTCTGATCAGTTTCAGTGAACGATTTGATAGCTAGCGATTCATATATCGATATTTTTTTTACAATCACCCTCTACTGAGTTACTCCTTTACATCTATTTGTGTTTAAAGGGCAAAGGAATGCATTTGTTATACCGTGAATGCCCTCTTACATTATATCTAATCATGACTACGTGTTTTTATGGCATGAAAACAAAGTTTTACATTTACTATCAACAATTTTAAATGATTTTATAAAATCTTCTTTGTCATCCTTAGTAATCAGTCTGAGACATAGTAAGGCAATACAAGACTTAATTTTTTTGGTTTTAGTGGCGTCTTGGATTTTTTCCTTAAAAAGTACTTTTTCACCTCCGCCTCAACAATGCTCAAGGTTACAAGTTAATTCTTAAAAAAAAGAATATATAAAATTCGTTTAAAACGTTTAATGGAATATTTTTAATTCCTATAAATAAATAGTGTAAAACGAAAATGGTGGAAATCATGAATAATATTTAAGATCTCACGTACAAATGAATTCAAAATTTGAATAAATTCTGAAATTATTATCGTTTTTGAACGCTGAACTCTTAACTTAAGGTAATCCGTCACTCAAACAGCAGAAATTCAGAGTTCGGCAGAGTGCATCATGGGGCACCCACATTTTTTTCACTATAGTTAGGAAAGAAAATGCTAATCTAAGGTTTAAGGTAAGGTAAGGTTTTAAGGTAATCATCTAAGGTTTTACACTTTCCATATTGGAAAGACATCTCGTATGAATATATCATTTTCATTCCTGGCACAGATTTTTGTTTGGCTTCGCTTATCAGGTTTTGAACAGGATGCAACGTGCTATTCCTCAATCTATCCAGACTATATTTTCTGAAGATCTTATATGACATACATGCACAAATAAAATACCAGAGCTTGGAGCGACAACCAAACAAGACCATAAAAAGTGGTGGTTTAAAGGTTTTTTTTTTTAATTTTACATAAAGCCATTTAAATCACCACCTTTGTGGCGAATAAGGATATAGTTTTAAGAGAATTACCTCTATAGTGAATAAGATGGTGTCTACATCCTAAAGAGTCCTAAATATCCTAATAGTCCTTTGTGGCGAATAAGGATATAGTTTTAAGAGAATTACCTCTATAGTGAATAAGATGGTGTCTACATCTAAATAGTCCTAAATATCCTAATAGTCCTTTGTGGCGAATAAGGATATAGTTTTAAGAGAATTACCTCTATAGTGAATAAGATGGTGTCTACATCCTAAATAGTCTGGAATGTTTGGTAATGAAAGAGCTGATCGCTGTTTTCCTTTCAAAATGCACCTTTTGGCTTGGTAATCGAGGGGGGAAGGATTAGTATATCAAATTGCTTTCTAAAAGAAAATTTTTGTGGCCTTTATTAAAAGCATTAGTTTTTGCATACCCTATAAAAGCTCTCATGTCCTTCGTTTTTAATGCTTGAAATTCTTTAATTTCCAAAACTTGTTGCGGGAATTCCGTTTTTGTATGACATTTTCACCAATTATTGGTTCATATTGTTGAAAACCATGTTATTAGTGTACTTAATAATATAACTGAATATTTAATGACATTTGGCAGTTTTATAAAATAATTTTTCAATTTTATGATAACAACTAATGGGACACATAAATTAACAAAGCGAATATAAATAATGAAGAGTACATTAAAAAATACGTAAAATACATTACAAAAAAAGAGATTGATTTTAACTATAGTTAAAAAAAAATTAACAAAAAAGTACACTGTCCTAAAAGGGGTTTGCCTAAATATTTTTGTTCTTGTTATATTACCCCTCAGAAATTCATTGCTCTTTTTTCTAAAAAAATATTGGATCGAATTTATGTGACTGATTCACCAAATCCTATCCAGACATTGATACTAATTTGATTCCAATTATGATATTCATTGCAAAAACCACAAGTGCGCAATCGAATTTTATTATTAAAAATAACGAAACGAATTATGATGAATACTTTTAAAAACATCTTACAACGTTAATAGTCGTTTTAAGAGAAATTTATTATCGTCATTTTGAATGCAAAAATAAAATCTCAACAAATGTATAATTTGACTGTAAACAATACGCTTACTGTAAAGTTTCCTCTTTTAGGAGGATAATTTATATTCCATTTTGAACTTGTGCGGTTTGTACTTTGTCCAAATATTTCTTTATTATTTCCGACCAAAAAAGTCTTTTTTAGCCATTAGATCAAGACATTTTGCCATTAGACTGTAATTTTTTTTAAATATTACATTAAACATCATTTTATTTGCTCATTTCGGTAGACCAGAAATAAAGACAATTTTCACGGAATATAAAGACGCCAAATGATCGTATTTGATGCATTTTTAATTAAACTTAATTTACAAGTTTTTAAAATGGATGTAGCTTTTATTTTTTTCAATCACTTTTTTTTTCTTCTTATCTTACCTTACAGTATTTATATTAAAATTTGTGTTATTTGTTTAATTAATTTTAAGTCATCAATAAATTAAATTATTTTCGTTAGTTCCTTTAAAAAGGCATATAATGTTGAAATATTTATTTCATAGTATTTATTTTTGCAGAAAAATCATCATTGCTGTATAATATTTTAGTCTTTTTTATTAAATGGATTTCACATACATAAAATACAATTCATTCAGTCTAATTTTTATTTTGTCGCCAAATGATCGTATTTGGCGCATTTTTAATAATATTTAATTTCCAATTATTTAAAATGGATTTACTTTTTATTTTTTTCAATCATATTTTTTTCTCCTTTTTCCTATTCAAATAATCATTTTTTTTTAAATTTGAAATACCAATTGATCTTCTTGTACATAACACAAGTACAATGCGATGATAATTATTTGATGATAGGTATTTAGTAAAGATTAATTTTTCCTTTAATTTATTTCTGTTTATTATTTCGAAACAACTTGATATATTCGTGGATAGTTTCCTTGCGTCTTATTTAGCTAAGCTCAATTTGAAGTCAAACAAATTAACCGTAACGTTTCCATGTTGCTCTGGATATAAGTGTGATAAATTCATTTGCCAGAAAGCCACTTTAGTGGGTTTGAAATGGAAAGAGAATGGAGCGAATTCTCTTAAAATGGCAGCCTGTTGGCCAATTGGCTAGGATCTGGCCTTTGGTACACAGGCTTCCTGTTCAAATCCTGGCGGTGGCATGGATATTGGTTAGTGGTTCGGAATCCACGTTAAACTGTTGATTTCGGTCTAATTAGCCTAAAGTGTATACAAAATGACCGTAGAGCGCCAAACCAATTTCCTAATATGCTATTTTAAAGATGTTATTTTTATATTGCAGCGGAATTAAAGACCAATATTGAATCATTGAAACCATTGTAACGAATGTGTGAGTCCTTGGGATAGCACTGATAAAGCCACATTCACACCACGGCGTGGAGCTGCGAGGGTTGAAGCTTCAACCAATCATAAGTTTTAGCACGGTATGAATAAGTCTTATGATTGGTCAACGCTTCATGCCTTTCTGGTGCCGAGAATTGGAGGATTGGATGCCCGGGAATTGGAGGGCCACTTGTAATAGCTATATTAAGATGGCATTATGCAATATTTCGACATGAAATAACGATACAGAATTTTTATAGTTCGGTTTGGTTTGTCGCTCTACTGTCATTTTGTGCACACTTTAGGCTAATTAGACTGGGACCTACAGTTTGTTGTTGAACATGGGTAGGGCTCGTGTTCTTCTCTTCAATAGCACAATATCGATAGGACCTTTAGAAAAAAACAAAGCATGTCTTATGGGAGAAAACCTTGAATCCTCCCTCCAAGCTGTCTAATTATTGACGCGAGATGTTTTACGCACATTTTCACAAACGCCATCAAATCTTCTTGTTTCTGAAAGCGGCTTGATGGCCAATTGTCTAGTGCCTTTGATATCACAGGCTTCAAGTTCGAATTCTGGCGATTGCATGGATGTTTGTTAGTGTTTCGGAATTCACGTTAAACTGTAGATCCCTGTCTAATTAGCCTAACTTGTTCACAAATTGACTGTAGAACGACAAACCAAACCTTGTTTCTGAAAACAGGGATTGCAATGGACGCCTTCAGCGGATTCGAACCGATTCGAGATCTCCTGAGCACTAGCTGCTCACGTTACTAAAGCGTTATGAGTTAGGTAAAAAAAAGTTGGGATTGTGATAACTTTCTTAAAAGACGTATATGAGTTTTAAATGAACCAAAATCAAGCCTACCTTTATTTCAAATAGATTTCTGTAATTTTTTGAATTCATTAAGGAACAAAGAGCAACGTCTAGCAAATGACGCTCACCTGCAATAGTGTAACTGATTGGGAAATCTGTGCAACGCAATCGAGTTTATTGTCACTATTAAAACCGATACCCTAAAGGTGAAATTCATTGCGCTATCGCAAAAGCGCATTGTGTGTGTGAGGTGCTTCAGGAAGTCGCGGCGACCTTGGAGGAGAGGAAGTTTCTGCCGAAAACCATTTAATTAAAGCTTGTTTTCCAGACTTTTCCTGCGAAAAAACTGTAGGAAGGAAACTCTTACAATTGCAATAAACAAGTTCGATTAGCCTACAATGAGATGCGAAACGGAAATCTAGAAAAGGATCGTTCTCGTGAGCGCCATCTTGCATCACTTAAGAGTTGATTTTTTTTGAACAATTAACGAGAGAGAGTTGCAACAAAGACAGTTTGCTGTATGCATGGAGTATAGTTATATGCATTGTTTGCTATATGCACGAATTACTCGAATGTTGGGCAAGTAGTTGGTAAATATCATACTCTATCACGCTGTCAGTATTAAGAGTTCATGATAAAATAATAGATGAATGCCATTAATAACATCTAGAATGCATGGTAAAATAATAGATGAATGCCATTACCAACATCTAAGAATGCATGATAAATTAATAGATGAATTTCATTACCAACATCTGTTTGTTTTGTTGTTTCTTATCCCACTTGGCTGGCCAAGCCCACGAGCCCATACGTACTCATGATTGAAGGGGAAGTAAGCAGCTTCTGTTGGGATGGAGCACCCGTAGGTCGAAGTCTGACTTTTGCTCCGTGACGCTCTTACAATCATAGGAGACCGGGACCTACGGTTTAAAGTGGATTCCGAACCACTACAAACATCCTTGGCACCGCCGGGATTCGAACCCGAAACCTGTGGCACCGAGCGCCAGAGCACTAGACACTCGGTCTTTCAGGTCCCAACATCTAATAATACATGATAAAAATAATAGATGAATGCCATTACTAACATCTAAGAATGCATGATAAAATAATAGATAAATTTCAGAACCAATATCTATTTTCCTTTATTGTGGCTTTAATTAATCATAAAATTTTGGAAACAATATAATGGTGATCTTTTTCTTCATTGGCGTAACAGTCCCATTGCGAGCCAAAGCCGTCTGCCTACTGGTAGATTTCGAGATAGAAGATATTTTCTTTTTACGCAGTAGGGTTGTCAGATCTATGCCTAACGCTCTGCAGTTATATTAGACCGGGACCTAGGGTTTAAAATGGATTCCGAACCACTACAAATATCCATGGCATCACCGGGACTAGAAGCCAAATCCTGTGGCACCGAACGCCAGTCACTTGCTATTGTTTTCAAATGATGGGCATTTCATTCAATTTGCAGCAGATTCAGTTTTACTCAGGGAGAAATCTGCCAGGGTACAACACCTCTTGATAGTGTGTATTCCCAGATGCCTAGAGATGGCATCTGGAGACTTATATCGTTTCCTCTGAAGAAGATGAAGAAACATTCCTTCTTTCAGATTTATCATGTTCATCAGCAACATAGACACAGGAAGATTTTATTTCTCAGGTTTCAAACCCAAACTATTCTACTTAGAAAGTTCATTATGCTCCAGGTCCTTTTCAATAACTATTTATAGCAGAAAATTTATAAATTTTGCACAGTTACGGTACTAAAAATTAACTAAATAAATTTGCTACGCTATCGATTTAGGATTCTATGATAGCTATGCAAAGTATTCTATATAATTCACGCTGATGTTATAGAGAACACAGTTATGAGATTTGTAATTTCTATTTTGCAGTTACCATCAGTTTATCTAGAATTGATTCATTATTAAAATATAAGGAAATATAATATTTTTTTATTATACATTAATTGTAGTTATATACACTGAAGTGACAAAAGTCATGGGATACCTCTTAATATCGTGTCGGCCCTCCTTTCGCCCGGCGAAGTGCAGCAACTCGACGTGGCATGGACTCAACAAGTCGTTGGAAGTCTTCTGCAGGAATATTGAGCCATGCTGTCTCGATAGACGTCCATAATTGTGAAAGCGTTGATGGTGCAGGATTTTGGGCTCGAACAGACCTCTCGATGATGTCCCATAAATGCTCGATGGGATTCATGTCGGGCGATCTAGGTGGCCAGATCATTCGTTGAAATTGTCCAGAATGTTCTTCAAACCAATCGCGAACAGTTGTGGCCCGGTGACATGGCGCATTGTCATCCATAAAAATCCCATCGTTGTTTGGGTACATGAAGTCCATGAATGGCTGCAAGTGATCTCCAAGTAGCTGAACATAAGCATTTCCAGTCAATGTTCTGTCCAGTCGCACCAGAGGACCAAGTCCATGCCATGAAAAAACAGCCCACACCATTACGGAGCCACCACCAGCTTGAACAGTGCCTTGCTGACAGTTTGGGTCCATGGCTTCGTGGGGTCTGCGCCACACTCGAACCCTACCATCAGCTCTTACCAACTGAAATTGTGACTCATCGGACCAGGCCACGGTTTTCCATTCATCTAGGGACCAACCGATATGCTCACGTGCCCACGAGAGTCGCTGCAAGCGATGTCGTTCTGTCAGTAAAGGCACTCGAGTCGGTCTTCTGCTGGAATAGCCCAAGAAAGCCAAATTTCTCCGCACAGTTCTAACAGACAAGTCCCTTGTACGTCCCACATTGATTTCTGCGGTTATTTGACGCAGTGTTGCTTGTCTGTTAGAATTTACGACTCTTTGCAGACGTCGCCGGTCACGGTCGTTAAGTGCAGGCGGTCGACCACTGCGCTGTCCATGGTGGGATGTTATGCCTGAAATTTCATACTCTCGGCACACTCTTGACACAGTGGATCTGGGAATGTTGAACTCCCTAACGATTTCCGAAATGGCATGACCCATGCGTCTAGCTCCAACTAACATTAAGCGTTCAAAGTCTGTTAATTCCCGTCGTGCGGTCATCATCACGTCAAAACCTCTTCACATGAATAACTTGAACAGAAATGAAAGCTGTGCGAAAGCACTGCGCATTTATACCTCTTCTACGGGATGCTACTGCCATCTGAAAATTTGCATATTGCTATCCCATGACTTTTGTCACTTCAGTGTATGAGGGTTAACAAATACATGCAGAAAATTTCTTTTCAAATTGTATGTTATATAATTGCGCAGTTGGGACCTGAGGGCCAAATGGCTATCGCTCTGGCGTTCGGTACCACAAGGTTTGAGTCCCGACGGTGCCATGGATGTTTGTAGTGGCTCGGAATCCACTTTAAACCGCAGGTCCCGGTCTAATATGATCGTAGAGCGTTGCGAGGGTATTGTTACTCGCGTCCGTAGCATATCTTCAAGATCCACGTTCCCCCTGAGTATTAAATGAGTAACGTCGGTGCAGCCTTTGCTTATGAGATAAAGATAACTGTCTAAGTATTTGGCAGCTGCATTAGAAAAAAAATAACTGCATAGTTTTCTGGAATCTTATGCTTTATAGAGTAGAAATTTGAATTCCAACAAAGAAACGAAAATGAATTAATCATCTTGTTCCTAATATACAAGACTTGCAACAAATTTCAAGCACATTATTCATAAAATTGCATATTATATAAGAATACAGTTTCAAAGCTATAAGCGATTTCATTATAAAATTTTGAAGACTTAAGGTATTTGAATCGAAATTCATTAAATAATTTTGAAATTTTCGCAAAATTATTAATAATAATAATCAAAAATTCAGCAAATATTATTAATAATAATCCAAAAAATGTTTAAACAGTTTCATTTCCTGGTGAACCAAACCACCATTTCCACTAATCAATTTTCTTGATGACAAGTGCAAAAAGCTGGCCAACATAAAAAAAACACAACCTGAAATCTACTCCAGTTTCGATTCTTTGGTGAATCTAGACTTTCTCGGAACCGAATGATATGGAAATGTGAAGCCTAATATTGTGTTCTGAAATGCTGAGCAGCCACTACCCCTGACACTGTTCCGCGACTTGGTGGCAACAGTAAAATCCTGCAGGTTCCAAAAACTCGCGTGTTCGAATTTTCCCCTCTCATCCATTAAAAGAATGACAACAAGAGAAAGCAGCAGCGACGGCAAATAATCTTCTGCCCTTCATTTTTCGCAACGAGCTGATAGCTGGATCACTATTAGAGACCTCTATATTCACTTCCTCTACCAACCCACGTGCTTACTCATCGCCATTTCCTCCGAAGCCTCTTCCTCATTCCGGTTGAACTTCCTGTCCTTACTTTTTCACACACTTCTTTTTTATCTTGGCTGTTGGGCTGTGTACGCCTTGCCAGCGGCTCTTGCAGGACTAATAACAACATCAAAAATATAAAAAAATAAAAAAATTTTTATTTAATTTCCGAACGTTTTTTTGTTTATTTTATTTTTATCGTTTGGTTTCTTCTGTGGTAGCTGTTAGTGGTTAAGAGCAATGTATGTGAAATCGTCTGCTGAACGTAAATTTTTAGAATTTTCTTCAAATTAAATCAAAACTTGTCGTTCTTTATAGAAGAAGGATTATTTCCGATTTGTGTTGATGATTTTTCTTTTTATTCGTTGGGTAAGTAATAAAATTGAATTATTATTATTATTACCATTTTTTTTTTTTTTTGAAATTGATTTATTACAATTAGAACATATTCTAAATTTACTGCTTTCTCACGCACTTCTTTTTATCTTGACTGTTGGGCTATACGCCTTGCCAGCGGCTCTTGCAGGACTAACAGAAAAAAAAAAAAAATGTTTAAATTTTATTTATTTTTTATTTTTATCGTTTGGTTTCTTCTGTGATTGCTGTTATCGGTTAAGGGCGATGCATGTAAAATCGTCTGCTGCGGTAAAAATTTTAGAATTTTCTTCAAATTAAATCAAAACTTGTCGTTCTTTATAGAAGAAGGATTATTTCCGATTTGTGTTAATGATTTTTCTTTTTATTCGTTGAGTATGTAATAAAACTGAATTATATATATTTTTAAAATTACTTTTATTACAATTAGAATATATTCTATATTAAATACTTTTTATTTTGGCTGTTCGGCTATACGCCTTGCCAGCTGCTCTTGCAGGACTAACAGAACAGCAACAACAACAACAACAAAAAAAAGAATTTTTTAAATTTAATTTCCAAACGTTTTCTGTTTTTTTCCCTTCTTTTTTATTTTATTTTTATCGTTTGGTTTCTTCTGTGGTTGCAGTAGCGGTTAAGGGCGGAATCGTTTGCTGCGGTAAATTTTTAGAATTTTCTTCAAATTAAATCAAGACATATCGCCTTTCGTTATGGAAGAAGGATTATTTCCGATTTGTAAAAAAATAACTGTTTGTTTGAGTATTTTTCTTTTTATTCATTGGGTAAGTAATAAAACTGAATTATTTTATTAAAAATTGTTTTATTACAATAGAACATATGCTAAATTTGTTTTACTCATAAAACAAATTATTGTTTGTTTGTTGTTGTTTTGTTTGTTGTAATTATTGTTTATTATAAAACAATTTTTTTTAAATTGCTTTATTACAATTAGAACATATTCTAAAATTACTGTTTATATTTGTTTTTATATTAATTTTATTCACATAATAAATATAACTAATATTACATACTCAAATTAAATTTTAATATTACTTTTTTATATATAACTTATTTTGTTAAATGTTTTAAAATTGTTCTTTAAAGAATAAATAATTTTATGAAAATTAAAAATTTTGCAAAATTTTTCGCAATTGAAAAAAACTTTATAGAACTATTTTATTCAAAATTATATTTTATATAAATTATATATTATATAATTATATTTATTATATATTTATATTTCTATACTTTATATAAATTATAATTTATTCTAAATGGTTTTTATGAATTTAATCTACTTATTTTATTGTTTTCATTATTTTCCACCATTATTTTTTTTATTATATTTTGAAAAAACATTTAAATATGATTCGTTATTCTATGATTCGTAATATGATTCTATTTAACTATGAGTCGTTAAATATGATTCGAAAATTAATATTCGAGGACCTACTATTTAGAATCAATTTTAGAGAAAAAAAAATATACTACGTTGTTGTAAACGATTGCATTTAAAGTGTATAATTGAAGGAAATAATGTTTGAATTATAAATTTTTTTAGATAAAATTTTATCTGCAGCCATTTCAGAAAAGTTTCCCTTTGAAAGTAAATAATTTTTTAAAACCTATTAATTTGAATTTCAAAGTGCCTTTATTAAATGTTAATTTGCGTAATAAATACATTGCAGTTTTTCAAACTAGCATATCTGTTAATGAAACTAAAATATTGATCTTTTGTTTTTACGGAAAATATTTCCTTGAAAGTGACATAGAGTTTCTATTGTTTTCGATATTTTAACTAGAAAAAATCGCAATTCAATTTGTTGCAATGTTTGATACCATTTTTGTTTAATTTTTTTATATAATAAGGTATTATTATTTTTTTTATATTTAAATTATTGTGGAAATTAAAAAAAAATGTTTTGTTTATTAAATATTATCAGAACTTTTCTTGATTATATTCTAATTTATTCTTAAAATATGTAGTAGAAATCCAGTGTTTTACAAATTGAATTTTGTTCTAATGAAACGAAAACAATTGAAATAAACTCACATTTTTATGGTGAAAATTCTACTAAGTATAGTTCTTTGAAATTGTAACAAAATTAGGCCAATATTTAAAAAATCATAAAGTAATCTTCACTCTTATATACCTTAAAATTATTAAAAAAAAAAAAAAAAAAAATTTAAGATTTATTTTTTTTTCTCGATAAATTTTTTATTATATAACTGATTTGAAATTAAACTGTTAATTTGAAACGTGAACTTTTATTATAATAAACAATTTTTCGGCACAATTATACATCCGTTCAAAAATCAAGCAATTTAGAAATATTTCAACATTTTTAAATTATCATTATAACTAGTATTTTCATTTTTAGTTATTTTTATAATATTCAAAGAGTATCTCAATAAATAAAAACATTAATCATTCGGAATTTCAGAAATTGGTTAATTTTAATTTATGTTTTTTGTTAAGCTTATTTTAATAAGCTTAAATTAAATTAACTTCTAATAATTTATGATCATCTTTAGACATTATATTTCTTACATCGATAAGTTTTGTAAATACAAGTGAAAAAACCTCTGTAATTACATATTTTATACGTAAAACAGGCACCTTAAAATAAGTTTTGCTTTTTACTGAAAATTTTTTAATTGAAAAGGAATCGAAGATATCAAAATAATTCATAATTAATTAATTCATTTGACATCAGTCTTATATTAAAGATGTTTAAATAAATTTATATACATAAAAAGCATGCAAAGTAAAGTTATTAATTTTAATTTTTAATTGTGATTCTATTTTCAGACATTATATTAGTTTTAACTGATTTTATTCTAGTTACGTATAATTAAAATTAAAAACGAAACAGGTGGAACCAAATTTTCAAAACGAATCTCTCCTATATTGAATAGAAGCATATTAAATGAGTTAATTAATTATTAATTATTCTATTATATCTTCCATCCATTTAATTAAAAAATTATTAGTAAAAAACAAAACATATTTTATTGTATCTGTATGTATAAAATATGTAATTGTAAAGGTTTTTTTCTCTCATATTTATAAAACTTATCGATGTTAGAAATATAATGTCTAAAGATGATCATAAATTATTGGAAGTTAATTTAATTTAAGCTTATTAAAATAAGCTTACCAAAAAACATAAATTAAAATTAACCAATTTCTGAAATTCCAAATGATTATTATTTTTATTTATTGAGATATTCTTTGAATATTATAGAAATAACTAAAAAAGAAAATACTAATTCTAATGATAATTTAATGATGTTGAAAGATTTCTAAATTGTTTGACTTTTGAATGGATGTACAATTATACTGAAAAATAATAAAATTATCATTAAATACAAAATTATCATTTAATAATAAAATTATCATTAAATAAAAAATTATCCTTTAATAATAAAATTACCATTAAATAAAAAATTATCATTTAATAATAAAATTGTAATTAAATAAAAGATTTTCCTTTAATAATAAAATTATCTTTATCATAATAAAAGTACACTTTTCAAGTTACAATTTAATAGGGTTTTTTTTTTTAAATCAGTTATTTAATAAAAGATTTATCGAGAAAAAATAAATCTTAACAATTTTTTAATAATTTTAAGGTACATAAGATTGTTGATTACTTTATGAATTTTTAAATATTTGCCTGATTTTTTTTTTTTTTTTTTTGCAATTTCTAAGCACTATACTTGGTAGAATTTTCATTATATAAAAGTGAGTTTATTTCAGTTGTTTTCGTTTTCCATTGGAACGAAATGCAACTTGTTAAACATCGGAAATCTACTGTAATGCGGATAAATTACTCACTTTTATGATGGGAGTAGTTAGAAGTTTTAATGTGACTGATAATCTTTTTCCTCCTAAGAGTAATTTGTAAATAAAAGTTGATTACTTCCTTCCTGTTTACAATATTTTATCTGTTAATGGATTTTTGATGCAATTTTCGGGAAAAAGTTATGATGAAAGGAATAATTTATTGAATTTCTTCTACAATGATTGGGAAAATAGTTTTTGATAGAAAAGTAAAATCAATTTGTAGATGGCAAAAAAAAAAAAAAAAAAAAAAAAAAAAAACCTATCATTTTTTATATTACAATTATAATAGCCAAAAATAACATCGTTTTTTTATTTTTAAATACGGATTCTGTCTGAAATAACGTTGGATGAATTCTATTCAATTCACAGACAATTATTGAATTTGTCCAATGATGATTGGGAAAATAGTTTTCTGTAGCAAAGTAAAATCAAATTCAACTTTTGTAAATGGCAAAAAAAAACCCATCATTTTTATATTAAAACTATAATACGCAAAAATAACATCATTTTTATATTAAAACTATAACAGGCAAAAATAACATTCAGTTTTATATTTTCAAACAGGGATTCTGCCTGAAATTACGATGGATGACTATATTCTATTCACAGGCAGTTATTGAATTTCTCCTACATTGATTGGAAAAATAGTTTTCTGTAGCAGAGTAAATCCAAATTTAACTTTTGTAACGGCAAAACTAACATCATTTTTATAATAAAACACTAATAGGCAAAAATAACATAAGTTTTATATTTTTAAACAGGGATTCTATCTGAAATAACGATGGATTAATATAGTATTCTATTTACAGGCAGTTTCATTCTTTTTTTGCTTAATTTATTTTATAGTTTTACAAAATCCGTAAAATATGCTATTTATAATAAAACAGTCTTGAATATTTGTATTGTTAAACAATTATTATTAATAAAAAACCTTAAAATAAGACAAATATTTTCAAAAAATACGATATTTTTCATTCAAAAGATTTTTCTGAAAAATGCTCTTAATTATTATTAATTTTCTATTAATCTTCGACCCATTTTATATTGAAAATATTTTATATATTTCAATAATATATTAAACGAGAACAGTGATTCTAAACTTTTTGAAATATAAACTATATAAGGTATTAATTATAAATATTAAATATATAATATAAGTATTAATATTAAAGTAAGGTATTTAATATAAAAGTATTTGTTAAATAATTTTATAGTCCTTGAAAAGAAAATTATTTTTGCACTTTTGAATTTTTTTATGGAATATAACATTTAAAAATGTTACGATTCTTTTATTGTGTAAGAACCAATTATAAATAATTTTTAATTAATTCAAAATTATAAATATTAAAGACATAACGAATGAATTTTTAGTAAGCATCTTTAAAATAATAAATAAAATTAGAAAATGAAAATGGTTAAAAATTGCGAAAAATGACGCCGAAATTTCTGATGTGACGTTCAATTATTATTTATCACAGAATTATTTTAAAATACCTTTTCTTGTTGCGAACATTTAAAAAAAATTATATTGGTTTTGTTAATGGATAATTTAATTTTTATAATAAAATTATTCCATTTTTGTAAATTATTTAAAATTTATTACTTATTTATTTTACGATTTAATCAAATTAGAAAAATGACGATGGTTAAAAATTGATAAATAGAACGATGTCTGAAATATCTGACGTGAGGTTCAATTATTATTTATCACATAATTATTTTAAAAATACCTTTTGTTATTGCAACTTTTAAAAAAAATTTACATTTATTTTTGTTAATGGATATTTTTATTTTAATAATAAAATTATCTCATTTATGTAACTTACTTTAATTTAATACTTATTTACTTTATTATTTAATCAATTCTTTTATTCTTAAATTATCTTTTGACGGTTTTATTCACCATCTGTGAGCAACGATTCTGAAAACTACACTTTTCTTGAAGCTGAGCAAAAACCAACCAAACGATAAATTCTCGAACCACCAAACGATAAATTCTCGAATCAACTCACAAGTTCCACTTCCACTGATCTTGAATGCCACCTCATTTTCCTGTTCCTGAATTCGTTAACACACATTCCCAAACACGATTTAACTCTTCCTCCCTCTCTTTCCCCCTCCCCTCCCCATAACAACAGCAGCAGCATCAAGAACGCGTTGAGTTGTTCACCTGCTTCACTTCACAGGTGGATTTTTTTTCTTTTTTTTCTTTCTACTTTTCGCTGCTGCACGCATCACTTTCTCTGCTACCATCGCGTAGGCTGAGAGGATGATCTACTTTCACGTGACAACCGGAGAACCGATTTCCGGTTGAACCGAATTATTATACGTCCTGTGCACGTTTTATCGCTGAAGATACGGAATTTCGCAAGTGGGACACAGCAAAGTTTTGTTTGTTTATTTACTCGTTTTTCTTTTTCGTTTTTCTCTTTCGCTTTTAAGTAGATGAAGCACGAGTTTGCTCTCTATTTCGTTTCGGCGAATGTTTGTTTTACCTGATACTCTAGCAATTGTATGCAGAAACCGTATTAACAGAACAGTTAAAAAGAGTCGTTTACGTATTCAGGAAGCGAGTTTTATCTTCACCACGTATAGTTAACATGGTTATATAACTGATCATTTTTATTAATTGTCTACTCATAGGCAGTAGAAATAATATTCATTATCATTTGGACTTGATATCTATGTGATTTTTACGTGATGGTTTTTTTTTCTTTTTCATTAATATAAAGAAGAAAAAAAAATCTATAGTCTTTTGTTGATCTTGTGAAATTCCAGTATTGCTTAAATAAAATCTTTATAAGTTTAATCAACTTTTTTATATAGACAGAAAAAATTTGGCAAAGATCCTTTATACTCATACAGTTCTTAGGCGGCCTGTTTTTCTATTGACTAGCTCTCTGGCCTTTGGTACCAAAGTTTCAAGTTCAAATCCTGGCGGTGACAAGGGTATTTGTTCGTGCCTCGGAATCCACATTAAACTTTGCGTCCCGGTCTGTTTAGCCCTCGTGTGCACAAAATGACCGTAGAGCGACAAAACAAACTATTCAGTTCTTGCGTGTTACATAATAATATTGTTTATTTCAGTTAATGTTTTTATGTAGTGAAGAAAGTAGATTTACGTTTATAATTTTGTAAAACAGACAATTTTTGATTATTTCTAAGAAATCCATCATTTTTAGTTAAAAATATAACAACTGAAAAATTCCATAGAGAAATTCTTATTAAAAAGGAAAAGAATTTTTTTACAAATAAATTTTCAATTTCATGGCTTCAAAATAAAAATATGGATACAGTTTATGGTTATAAGTTTATAAGGTTATATGGTTATAAGATTATGGCTTTTTTAATTAAATAAACAATTTTTAAACTGAATAGGATATAGTTAATATATTTTAATCTATTTTATACAATTTATTGACACATCTTGCAAGTCACGCAACACAAAAATGTGGTCCTTCCTTAAAAATTTGGATAAGTTTCCTTAATATATTTAAATATACTATTAGCGCGGCCTAAATGACCGACTGTCTGGCCCTGGGTGCGACAGGTTTCGGGTTCGAGTCCCGGTGGTGCCATGGATGTTTGTAGTGGTTAGGAATCCATTTTAAGCCATAGATTTCGGTCACGTATGGACTGGCCAAGGGAGTAAAGTCAGACTTCTACCTATGGGTGCTCCATCACAACAGAAGATGCCCCTTCCCCTTTCCCTTCAACCATAAGTCCACACGGGTTCGTGGGCTTGGTCTAGATGCCTACCAAGTGGGATCAGAAACAACAAAAAATGCTATTAGCAGAGTCAATGTTTTACAAATAACTACATTTTTATTTAATAGGCCTACTACATATTATACTACATATATATAAATAAACTACATATTTTCAAAATAGAGTAATAGTTTTGAATAAATCATAATGTATTAAGGCTATTTTTAAATGCGTTTAAATTAACAACTATTTTTAATATTTCTTAATATCTGTATAATTATATATATACATTATATATATAATAGTAATTATTAAATTAAATGTCAATTTTTCAACGATTTTTTATTGAGTAATATTCAACAAAATATGTTCATTAAAGTGCTTTATTTCTTAAAAGGAAATAGTAAAAGTAATAGATATTTATATTGTTTTTTTTTTAACCTTCATCTAAATTTTTGTTGGCTAAAATAAACTGCAATGTAAACACGCATTGAAATCTATTTTATTCTATAACCAAAATGAATATTTATTTATTAAATCCTTTGTTTTCAGTTTATTTTTTTAACATTTGACCCTTCATTATTAAAAATCACACATCGTTTATCTATCGAAATTTCCTGAAACTAGTTGCGAAAGTCAAATAACTCTTCTAACTGAATTAGAAGATAATAATTTCCTCTAATATGTTGTTTTTCAAGCTACAGCCTTATTAGCCTCTAATTGTTTTCAAGGCATCTGCCTTTTTTTAAAAGATATTGATTGTTAATAATACAACTAAACATTTTAATAAATTTAAAAAATAATAATATCCAAAAAATGCGTAATCTTTTAAACAGTCTATAAAAGATATCGAAAAATTATATATTACCAAATTAAGTGAAACAAAAAAAACAGGCAGAAATGAATGTATTTACTAATTTACCCTGTAACAGAGCATCAATAAATTCCGATGTAATTGCTCGTGGGCCCATGCAAAAGATATTAGATTTTTTTTATTTTCTATGGGCAAGCCTATGAAGAGTTATGGATTGGAAAGCATATACTTTCCAGTTTTAAATCAGTTGAATTTTCTCATGTATACCTATGTGAAGAATTGTGTATTTTAGATGCATTGTACCAATTTACAGGAACTCAATTAGCGTTTCCAAGCTGCTGTTAATTCCATAACTTCTCAGATGCCTGACAATGCATAACATGAAATCGAGTATTGCTTTGACCGATGGTTCACAAACTAGCTTTACACCTTTTTACCCAGGGGAAATTATATTGTTCTTTAGTGCCCTATTTTTTATTAATAAATGGCATACTATCTTAGCTTTGCTATTTAATGTTATATTAATTAATATAAATAATCTAAAAATATTTTTACTCAAAATATTAGATCAATAAGATTTTTTTTCATATGATTATGTGAAGAAATGTGTTTATCAGGTGCCCTGTACCAATTTGTAGAAACTGAACCGATCTATTACAACTGTTGTTAATTCCTTAACTTCTCAGATTTACACCTGATTCTTGATTTGATGTAATTTAACAGTATATAAAATTCAATATAAAAATATATATAACTCAATTATCTACTTTTCTTGTCAAGTGAGATACGGTTGAATCGATTTTCTGAATCTTTCTTCGAATTATTAACTTTTATGTAAAACATAAAAAAAACCCAGAAAAACACTTCACAGCCTATTAAATGACAAAACATGTTAACACGGTGCTCATTAGCCTATCATTTTAAGTGACACTAACTATAATAATTGAAATTAATTGTCATATACACTGAAGTGACAAAAGTCATGGGATAGCAATATGCAAATTTTCAGATGGCAGTAGCAACGCGTAGAACAGGTATAAATGTGCAGTTCTTTCATTTCTGTTCAAGTTATTCATGTGAAGAGGTTTTGACGTGATGATGACCATCACGACGGGAATTAACAGTCTTTGAACGCGAAATGTTAGTTGGAGCTAGACTCATGGGTCATGCCATTTCGGAAATCGTTAGGGAATTCAACATTCCCAGATCCACTGTGTCAAGAGTGTGCTGAGAGTATGAAATTTCAGGCATAACATCCCACCATGGACAGCGCAGTGGTCGACCGCCTGCACTTAACGACCGAGACCGGCGACGTCTGCAAAGAGTCGTAAATTCTAACAGACAAGCAACACTGCGTCAAATAACCGCAGAAATCAATGTGGGACGTACAAGGGACTTGTCTGTTAGAACTGTGCGGAGAAATTTGGCTTTCTTGGGCTATTCCAGCAGAAGACCGACTCGAGTGCCTTTACTGACAGAACGACATCGCTTGCAGCGACTCTCGTGGGCACGTGAGCATATCGGTTGGTCCCTAGATGAATGGAAAACCGTGGCCTGGTCCGATGAGTCACGATTTAAGTTGGTAAGAGCTGATGGTAGGGTTCGAGTGTGGCGCAGACCCCACGAAACCATGGGCCCAAACTGTCAGCAAGGCACTGTTCAAGCTGGTGGTGGCTCCGTAATGGTGTGGGCTGTTTTTTCATGGCATGGACTTGGTCCTCTGGTGCGACTGGACCGAACATTGACTGGAAATGCTTATGTTCAGCTACTTGGAGATCACTTGCAGCCATTCATGGACTTCATGTACCCAAACAACGATGGGATTTTTATGGATGACAATGCGCCATGTTACCGGGCCACAACTGTTAGCGATTGGTTTCAAGAACATTCTGGACAATTCCAACGAATGATCTGGCCACCTAGATCGCCCGACATGAATCCCATCGAGCATTTATGGGACATCATCGAGATGTCTGTTCGTGCCCAAAATCCTGCACCATCAACGCTTTCACAATTATGGACGTCTATCGAGACAGCATGGCTCAATATTCCTGCAGAAGACTTCCAACGACTTGTTGAGTCCATGCCACGTCTAGTTGCTGCACTTCGCCGGGCGAAAGGAGGGCCGACACGATATTAAGAGGTATTCCATGACTTTTGTCACTTCAGTGTATACCTGTGGCATCGTAGCGTGATTGGAGATTTGGTTTGTCACTCTAAGGCCATTTCTTTTGGTACACTTCGGGCTAATTAGACCGAGACCTGCAGTTCAATGTGGATTCCGATCCACTAACAAACCATCCATGCCACGGCCAGAATTCAAAACTGAAGCCTGTGGTACCAAAGGCCAGAGCGCTAGCCAATCGACCACCTGGCCGCGTGTTATTGGAGAAGTATACAAATATTTAAGAAGTAAATTAAATAAGAAGAATATTTAATCACATTGAAATACAGTTTATAAATTTCGTTATAGAATTATTTTCCGAGTGGGGTACATTCTTCTGAGATTATTCTTTTTTAAAAAAATTCTTTAAATATAGTACTATTTTTCATGTTTATTGAACTTTTACTAAATCTAATCTACGATTATCTTTGAATAATGCTTAATTAGAGCTTAAAAACTGCAAATTCATGCTTTAAAACATTGAAAAGGAAAAATCATTTTATGAGTTGTTTATATACAAGACTAAAAAAAACTTAATTTATTGGGCTCCCTTATCATTATTTATATTCTGTTGTATTTTATTCACTGTCCAGAAGTGCATGCAATTTTACACGTTTTCATGTCTTTCGTATGGAGCCTTTTTAAAACGTTTTCCTCAAAACAATTTATTTAAAAGGAAGCTGTCTCCGTATGTTTGTCTTCCATTGTTCCAAGAAACGGAAAGGAAGATGTTTTATTTCGACGTTTTATAATAAAACGTTTATACATTTCAAATTCTGATGATTATCCTTGGTATTTTAGCTTTGTTTATGCATTTTAATACAATGATCTATCAGTATTTTTTAAGGAAAAGGAGATACAAAATTTTTATATAATAAAACGCATGTAAGAGATAAGTTATAAAAAGCAAGAAATAAAATGAATCCTTGCGAAAATTTGAAATTATATAAGCTTTTTTACATGTACAGTAATACCATATTTAACGTGGGGGATACGTTCCAATAAGTTTCTGCGCTAAACCTAACAGCGTTAAACGAGGTCATCTTAAAGCGTAAATCATAGGGATAAGTGAAACAGAACGTTTTTTTATTTGTTTTATTTTGTGACATTTATGTTAAGTACGTTGTAGTTCTAGACTTATTTATTGCTAATATTGATTTTTATTCATAAAACATTCACAAATAAAAAAAAGTTCGAGTAAAGAAGTTATGTTTGTTTTGAGAAAGATTCTTAATTAGCGACATTCTTTTTTGCGAAGATATCGCCTAACGTCGGTTGCCTTTTTAATACGCTTTTATTAGCTTCACCTGTATGTTTGTATGTATGTATGTAACTGACTTTTTCCCCTGGAAATCTGTTTCTCCTTATATACACTATTTAAGCTGCAAAGAAACATTTACAGGCATCTTTCAGAAAGAAAACAGTTGATTCTTTTTAATACGCTTTTATATTAGTTTCACCTGTATGTTTGTTTGTTTGTGAATAGTTTAAAAAAACTAAAAAAACACGCTTTTAGAGTTACTCAAACTAAAAAGTAAAAAATAAATGAATAGTTTAAAAAAACTAAAAAACACGCTTTTAGAGTTAATCAAACTAAAAAGTAAAAAATAACTGTTAACATAAGAATAAAATGACTGACGAGAAAAGGAATGTCACTGTTCTAAAAGCGTGGGGGGTTTTGTATGACATTTTAAAACTAACTCTGCATTTCGGAATGAAACTAGTGAAAAATTATAACGATTGATATCGAGCATCCCACGCTTTTAGAACAGTGACATTCCTTTTCTCGTCAGTCATTTTATTCTTATGTTAACAGTTATTTTTTACTTTTTAGTTTGATTAACTCTAAAAGCGTGTTTTTTAGTTTTTTTAAACTATTCATTTATTTTATTTCGTTCTGCAAGTTATTGTCGATAGCAAGACATAGCATAAATGACTCTTCGTCTTTCCCTTAAACTTCTATCGAAATTTAAATTATTTTGTATAAACTGATCCATAATTTCCGTTATAGGACCTAATCTTTTTTTTTTTTTCATAAAATCCTTTGAAAGTTAATTTTTCTCTTCATCTTCATGCACTTATTGTTTTCTACTAATGCTTTAAAATCGTCATTGAAAATGAATTCACCAGTCGTAACTTGTAATAATTCTTCGATATTATCCAACCCTGTTCATAAGTAGCTTGGCAATTTCGTCAACATCAACACTCTTGTGCCAACTATTCTTTTTTTCAACCATACATTCTTCCATACTCCTTTCAAACATTTCTACTGTCATCTCATTCCATGAAAGATTGATGTTGTCTACAGCACCCATAAAATTGTACTTTTCCAAAAATCTGTTATGGATCGTTTATATTCTCCGTTCGTTTTAACAATAAATTGTCGAAATGTCATTTTAAATTTACTGTATCGGAGAATCAAAATATTGCTGCGTAATATTGAAACAGCGCTAAGGAGGCTCTGACTATGTGTGTGTGTAGCCTATTTTGCACAGTTTTGTTTTGAATATATTATCTTGTAATTCCATTTCAACATATTTAAATTTTTTATTAATTTAAAAATTTTTTTCCCATTCTCTTGAAATTATAAACAATGAATACTTCTTTAAATAATTTTCTCAGTTCTGTCTTCTAAAAGCATAGATCGTCGTCTTCCATTTTTTTGCATTTGAACCTTAAAAATTAATCTTAAAGCTTAGGTAAATTAAAATTTCGTTTTCTTTTAATATCTGCTAGTATTAATTAAAAGAAAACGGAATTTTGGCCCAGCGCTTCTGTTGGGAAAAATAGTTAGTAAATAATATTAAAGTATATTGCGGATTCTCTAACAAAGGTTACGTTTTCTGAGACTTCCCAGTCCTATATCCGCGCTCACTTATAGTTGAGGAGTTCTATGAGTTTGGGAAGACCATTAAGGATCTCTGAAATGTAATTCCAGCACATGACTGGTACTGCAGAGATCGCCCTGGTGATGCCCTACTTGAGGGGCGGGGGGGGGGCAAAGAAACCAACAAACTGCTTATCACGTTTTGACAATGGACACTTGAGGAGCCTCACCTATGAACAAGGGCAGAAGATTTAATTATTATCATCGGATGATTATTAAGATAACAGTTAATTAACCGATTCAGTTATTATCATCGAATGCACTAATGTACTAATTCTACATGTTTTATAAAAAAGACACTAGAATATTGTAATGACGTACTAATTCTGCATGTTTTAAAGAGGGTTGGAACAAAAAACTTCGTAATTCACTTCATCGCCATCTTGGGTTTCTGTGCCTTGATTCCCAAAAAAGGAATGCTATTTCTGGGAAAACCGATCTCTCACCGAATCCGGTTTACCCGTACCATCCTGAAAAGTTCCACTTTAAGGAACGTTTACATCCGTTGAGATCCTTGTTTTTCCCGATTCCTGTCCGTGGGAAATCGATAACTCCCACTGTTTCTTGCAACGGATGCAACCGTCGAGGCGTGGTCGGAACCAAAGGCGTGCCCTCCTAAAAAGAACCGTCTGCGTTGACGTGTAAAAAAATGATATCGAATATCAAGCGATAAGATAAAGAAAGTATTTTTTGATGATAACCATCGAGTCGCAATAAATCCGTCTTGAACATAGTGTCTGTGAGTACATTTTGTTGTCAAGGGAATTGAGTCTTCTAGTGATGTAAAGCTCTTCCTGAGTTACAAAAGTCGCCAACATTTTTTTTTATATTATATTTAAATATTTTTACCAGTATTTTATTTTATTCAGGGAAGTTTACGCTGCTTACACATAAGATATAGGGTAATTTCAGCTTTATTCAAGGTTCATTACAAGGGCACCGCACTTTTTTTGGTGCCACAAACATTTGGAACTTGTCCATGCCATACAGACATTAGTAACATGAAATTCGAAGCATCCATCAATTTTTTCAAATTCAATAAGGGCTATTTATTACACCTACGTAAATATCGGAACTTGGTTACAGATTTTGAGCTGAGCTCTCCAATTTAGTAATCAAACGTCTTAAAGGCATTGCTTATTCTGAGATATCAGGACTTTTATCCCTTACAAACTTGACCTTTACCTTTCTTCCCTACCTCGTCCAGCCAGGAACAGTATTTCAGAGAATTTAACGCCACAGCCTCGAGATAGACTCTTAGGCCCTCGATTTGGCATTTTTTTTTAAATTGCCAAATCGAAAGCTGCCGATTTTTTTAATTAAAAAACACCATTGTTTCGAAAATTTGATGGCCGCATGTACGCACACAAACAACAGTAGGATTATTTTCTCTCTTGAAATGAAAACATAACCATAAACATAATGTCTGAATTATAGGTTATTATAGAATGAGATAATCTCTAAGAACTTTACAGGCATAACAGCGATGCTCCATGCATAAATCTATCGAAAGTTCGAATATTCTAAAACGTTGCAAAGGGTTGATATGTATAACAATCGTCTCCCAGGCATGCTTAATCATGTTGAAGCTCATAGAAGGCCTGGTCACCCCATACGTAAAACTAACAACTAACCCCCTGTACTACAGTCCATGTTTAACCATGGCTGACTGTCTACTGGCAGATTCCAAAACAGATAATGTTATCTTTCTAACGGGGTTGGGTTGTCAACTCTATGCCCAATAGTCATATTAGACCGGGCCCTATAGCACCGAGCGCCAGAACTCTAGTCATTCTCCCATTAGGCCTCCAACCCATCCGTACCATACTCTTGTTACAAAGGTAATTATCAACCAATAAAACTGTCTAATATTAACGTTAGTAGTATGAAGAAATCACCATTACACCTTCTTAAGGAAGAACAATTGGATCAAGAATGTCGTCTGTATTTAACTGAGAAACATATAACTTGGTTCTTGGGGCTATATATACATCTGGATGGCTATGAAAACGACAACGTAAGACACATACATTGCATCCACACCAAATATGTCTCTTTCATTGATACAATTTAGATAACCATGGATTCCGCCTATCATCTGACCAATAATCTTCTTAAGTCATTTTTCAAACAAAACCGGGACTCATTAGTAAAATCTTCCATTGACATGTGTATGCGCCCAATTAAGTATTTCATTTAAGTGGCGTAATGTAAGTGATACACAAAATGCTGGACGTCTTTCATACAAGTCTCCTTTGAGAAGGCTTTCTGCGTACAGTTGATCTGGATAGCTACCTTCAAATGGCTGCCGCAAGAGAAGATCTGAACTTGGGAAGGTGCAGAGAATTTGTGTCTCCTTGCATTTAGATGTGAATAGCAATTATACGGCTTTTGTAGGTCTTGATCCTCCTTTCAGAAGGTTTCATGCATACAATTGAGGCGAATAGCTACCTTCAAATGGGTGCTGCAAGAGAAGATCTGACGTGAGTCGGTTCAGGGATTCTGCATCTACTTGAAATTAGCTGTAAATAGCACTTATATGGCATTTGTAGATCTAGGTCTTCCTTTGCAATATCTTCCACAGGCTAATTCTGTAGTTAGAAGTACATTCAATATTATGTGAATTACAGAAAGTCTCCATTCAAGCACTTTTCTAAAAGAAATTGATTCTTGTCAGCGTCAATTCGTCCAATTATTCATCATCATAAATCTTCTGTAAAATGATATCGAGTATCCATAGTTAAAACACGGACATCTCGAAATTTCTCTTAGCAGTTTTTACTTTTCAGAAACTGTAGAGGCATTTAAAGCCTGAATTGCCATTAAATGACAACAGCTCCGCTAATTCCCACATCATATTCTGATTCATCGTTTTTTTAATTCATATTACATAATTTAAATGAGAATTTACGTATTTTTGTTTGTGTAATCTCAATTTCTCTGATTTTTCGATAATCTTTGGAAACCAAAGATTATTAGTTTTATTTTAAAGATCAAAGTAATGTTTTCATGGACATATTTTGTTTTTAAAATTTGATCTCATCATTATCATCAGTGGCTCAACAGCCCCATTTGGGGCCATGGCCTGTCTGCCTACTGGTAGATTTAGAGACAGGAGATGTTTTATTTTTACGGAGTAGAGTTGTTAGCCCTACACCCATCGCTCTGCAGTCATATTAGACTATAAGGGCCTGATGGCCGAGTAGGTAACGCTCTGGACCTCGATATCACAGGTTTCGGTTTCGAATCCCGGCGGCGCCATGGATGTTTGAAATGGCTCGGAATCCACTTTAAACCGTAGGTCCCGGTCTCATATGACCTTAGAGCATCATAGAGCCCAATCATATTTCTTCTCACATCATTTCCAAACTGTGAAGGGGCAACTCAGCTCTAGGGACAGTGATATGGTGTAGTAGTAGACATATTAGGCCGGGTCCTACTGTTTAAAGTGGATTCCGAACCACTACAAATATCCATCGCACCGCTGGCACTCGAACTCAAAACATTTTGGCATCGAGCACCAGAGTGCTAATCACTCGTCCATCAGGCCCCAAAATTTGATTTATGTAGTTTAATTGTCATAATTTAGCAATACTAAGCGATGACTAAAAGCTATCATTAAAAATTAGTTTACTCTTTGCCGGAACAAATTGGGACAGTAATTGTTGACAGTTCTAGAAGACTTGATCTAAAAAACAATGGTAGATCTAAAAATTTGTAGGATATGAAAAATTAGTCATTTGAAGATTATTTACAGATGAATAAATTTAAAAACGAAAGAATTATTGAAGAAAAAGAAAAGAAAAATGTAGATCAAAGCAATTAAATGATATGATCTACATTTTTGCATTACTGCAGCAATACATATGAACATATTTTCTTTATTTATCGCATCATTTTTTATTTTTATCTGAATGAATAACTTGTTTGTAATTGGTTTTTAATGATGCTTGCAAAAAATTATGATTGAAATGAGTAATACTTTTTTCTTATTTTTCTCAAATTTTTTTTTAAATTTTGGATTTTCATATTTAGATGAGGTTATAATAAATAATTTATATTTTTATGAAAAATGCATGTTATTTTAATCGTTGTGTACTTTTAATCGTTTTAAAAGAAATATAAACTTAATTCATAATAATAACGAAGCTAAAATAAATAAATAAAATTTTATTGGATGGTATAAAGGTTACCCATAAAATTTAGAATTTAAGATAAGAACAAAATGCATAACAGCAATCTTAAAAAATAATTAAAAAAAAAAAAAAAATGTAGAATTCCAAACGATTTTCTTTTCTTGAAAATTCTTATTTTCACTTATGATATAAAATAGTCTCTGCTTTCACCAGGCGATCTTTTAAAACAATTTTACATAATTTAATTATAGTATTATCTCGTGAATAAAATATATATATATATATATATATATTTGTATGTGAAAGATATTGAAAAATCAACCAAAAAATAATAATTGAAAATCGTTCCAGAACACAAAAAACCCGCTCCTCAAAGCAATATCCATAATTTTGTGAGTAATAAAATATCAAGAAATTAAAAAAAAAATCCTGGATATATGTCAAATACAAATAGTTAACCAAAAAACGAATGTAAGAGCTTTGCTGAGTTGTTTACAATATATATCTTTTGAAATGTCTGAATTTAATTCATGCCCGACTCGTGGTAACGTGAGCCAATAATGAGCATTAGGGCTGAAGTTCAATCAGCTTCTGCCTGGTTCAATCAATGGCTGTCTTGATGTAGAACGCTGTTTCAAAAAACGAGGAGACACGTTGGCGTTTGTGATGTTCAACATCTTGCCTCGTTAGTCAGACTACCTGATGGGAGTTTTTCTGGGTTTTTTCCCACGAAATATGCAAATTCGGGGTTGTTCCTCTTAAAAGTACTCCCTCAAGGCACTACCCACCTACTCCTGCGACTCGGAGAAAGAAATGATGAGACTCGAAGGTGACTTCAGTGCGATGTGACTGTCTCGCATCGACAGTCAGACTGCCTGGTGAGAATTTTCCGGATTTTCTTCCGTACGACACTCAAATGAGGAGCAGTTACCTTTTAAAATCCTCTAGGATGTATTATTCACCCTTCATTACATATCAATTGGCTTTAATGGCATATATAAATTGAACACAAGAACCCTTCGATACATAACAAAAATATTTGTATAATATTTTATAATTTTTATTGCATAATTGTTGTATAATATTTATATGCAGTCCTGATGGCCGAGTGATTAGCGCTCCAACTCTCGGTGCCAAAGGTTTTTTTGGTTCGATTCCCGGCGGTGCTATGTATGTTTGTTGTGGCTCAGAATCCACTTTAACTCGTAGGTCCCCGTCTAATATGACTATAGAGCGTTGGGTCGTTGGGTTGATTGCCCTATCCTGTAAAAACAAACCATCTCCTGTCTCGAAATCTGTCAGTAGGCAGATGGTCTTGGTCCACCATGAGGCTGTTGCGCCACTGATGATTATGATGATAATATTTATAGACATTTTTGTATAATATTTTAAATAGTGCCCCGACTCGTCACTCAGTTTCAACGGGCGCCACTGGTTAGCATTAGGGTGGAGGTTCAATCCACTGACTGTTTTGTTGTAAACATTGTTTAAAAAAACGAAGAGACTCGATGGCGTTTGTGATGTTCAGCATCTTGCCTCGTGAGTCGGACTATTTGTGGAAGTTTACCAACTTTTCTCCATACGATACGCAAATACGAGTAGTTCTCCCTAAAAGTCCTCCCGGAAAGCACTACCCTTCTTTTTCAGCGACACTGAATAAAAGTCAGACTTCTACCTACGGGGACTCTATCATAACAAAAGCTGCTCCCCTCTTCCATGAGGGATACAACAACAACAACAACAACAACATTTTAAGTAGCCTTATTTGCTGTGTATTTCATGTGTTTAATTTATGCATTTTATGAAGAAAATAATCTTTAATAATCGGAAGAATTTCATTACTAGTTCTTAGTAATGAGTATAAAATATTTTTTAATGAAATACTCTAACTTAAAGAAGGAATATAAATATTTTAAATGGATCTGTAATAAATACTTTGATATATTTGTATCAGAGAAAACGTAACATTTAGTTTTAGAATTTTATTGATAAAGATATGTCTGGCTATCAGAACGTTCGATAATAAAGATGATCTGTGACGTAAAAAAGGCCGATTGATACGAATTTTAGGTTAAAAGATAAGATTATCGGAAGCGGATGTAAAATTAACGGAACCAAGGAAATTCTGCATTCCACGTGTATTCCTTATCTGTGACCGCACCATTGTATTCAACGGGTACCTGCCTGTACATCATTGCTAGGTTCATGGAATTAAACTGTAACCGTGCTTGTTAACTGATGACGGAAGGCTGCGGTTTCGAAAAGGGAAGATTTTTTTATTATGATATATACAAAGCATTTAATGCCCAAAACATGAATCTGTGATCAGGATATTGTTTTTTACATGGGGATATATTTTTAATTAAAAGCACGATAAGTTTTGCCTCCAAACTGGTACTTTCAAGGTATGTGTGCTCTTAAATATCAAATATTTGTAATTTATTTTATTTGTGATTAGAAAGAAATTAATTTATTTTGGATTTTATATATTTAATTCATTTGACAGTTACCAGGCATTTTGTCTTTGCTTAATCTTCGACCAACAAGAATATTCTCTTGTACTTTCATATGTTTTTCATAATTAAACTAAATATCAAAGTAATTTTGATGTTGGCATATGAATAACATAGTATGTTTGTTGAGTAACATGTTATCCTTACCACCATTTTATGTATTAAGAATAATGGGCCCCAAAAATGGTTTATTATTTGAAATTAATAAGGTTCTTATGTTGAAAATCCAACATTTATATCTTTAGTGTTTGTATCTTGAAAGATGTTAGTTTAGAAATATTATTTAATTTAATTCTTTTAACGTAATAATCTTAAATTTTAAACTTTAATTAAAGTTTTTATGAAGTATTTTAAATATAATTAGCAATAGATCATTATATTTCTTAACATTTCAAAGTAATTTTTAAGATTCTTAACATAGAAAAGTATTTCTTAACATACTTAACATTACAAAGTAATTCTTAACATACATCACATTGCAAAGTAATTCTTAACATGCACAATACTTAAAAGTAATTCTTAACATTGCAAAGTTATTCTTAACACTTAAAAGTAATTCTTAACATTGCAAAGTTATTCTTAACACTTAAAAGTAATTCTTAACATTGCAAAGTTATTCTTAACACTTAAAAGTAATTCTTAACATTGCAAAGTTATTCTTAACACTTAAAAGTAATTCTTAACATGCACAACACTTAAAAGTAATTCTTAACATTGCAAAGTTATTCTTAACACTCAAAAGTAATTCTTAACATTGCAAAGTTATTCTTAACACTTAAAAGTAATTCTTAACATTGCAAAGTTATTCTTAACACTTAAAAGTAATTCTTAACATTGCAAAGTTATACTTAACACTTAAAAGTAATTCTTAACATTGCAAAGTTATTCTTAACACTTAAAAGTAATTCTTAACATACATAACACTTAAAAGTAATTCTAAACTTGCATAACACTTAAAAGTAATTCTAAACATGCATTACACTTAAAAGTAATCATTACAAAGCAATTCTTAACACTTTCAAAGTAATTCTTAACACTGCAAAGTAATTCTGAACACTGTCAAATTAATTCTTAACACTTTCAAAGTAATTCTTAACACTGCAAAGTAATTCTGAACACTGTCAAATTAATTCTTAACACTTAAAAGTAATTGTTAGCACTGTCAAAGTAATTAACACTGCAAAGTAATTCTTAACATTGCAAAGTAATTCTGAACACTGTCAAATTAATTCTTAACACTTAAAAGTAATTCTTAGCACTGTCAAAGTAATTAACACTGCAAAGTAATTCTTAACATTTCAGAGTAAAAAGTAATTCTTAATGCTACAAAGTAATTCTTAACATTTCAAAGTAAAAAGTAATTCTTAATGCTACAAAGTAATTCTTAACATTGCAAATTAATTCTTAATACACATGACATTGCTAAGTAATTTTTAACGTTCATAATATTATAAAGTAATTCGTAATATTGCAATGCAATTCTCAGCATCACAAAATAATTTTTAACATTGCAACTTACCAAGAAACTTGAATAAATGAGTTTAATGTCGCTAAGTTGCAAAAGTACTCTATCACCTCTCCAAGCTGTGAATTATTACCAATGTGTGCCTAAAACCTTGACAGCGAGTTCTTAAAAAAAACTTGATTAATGAATATTTCCCTGAAATAAACAATTGACTGAAAAGAAGTGTTTTAATATTCATGCGCATTTATTGCTTGAAAGAAAGTTTAGTTGATCTGGAACAATAAGTTCTGTCTTTGCTTATAATTTTTTTAGTTATGCTGAGAAAGATTACCCTTCATTTCGAAATGGATGTTGGCTAAAATTAATTCTCAGTGAAAATGTTTTCCCATATATTTTTTTTTTTTTTTTTGAACTCCTTTAATGCAATTTAATTTTTATCTGAAGCATGTTGTGTTAGAAACTGTAAGAAAAAATTAATTTAGTTTTAAAAAAATAATGAGCTTGTTTTAGAGATCCGATGAGCTAAATTTAATAGAAATGGAACTTATGAAAAAAAAATGTTTAAAGGTTCATAGGTTAAAAAGATTAATTTGCCATCAATAGCAGCTTTTTAAAAAATAAAAAAAAATTAAAAGTTTAGAAGCCTTTTATCCGGTATTGTTTTAACAAACAAAATCTTTTGTCCTACTTGATAAGGTCCTTTGTCCTACTTTTGTTCCAAAAATGCAACTTTTGTTGTACTCTCACATAAAGCGGTATATCCAACATTATAAAATAACTGTATAAAGCTAATTAATCATTGAAATTAATGCTTTGTAGGAATAACAATAAATATGTTTATATTTTAATTTACAAAACATTAATGTGATACGTGAGTATATTAGTTTCAGTAAAACTTCTGCTACATATAAGAAAACTATGAAAATTTGTTTTAAGTTAATCTTATGGTATTAATATGTTTTAAAATAATAAATAATTTTCTGGAATTTACAAATAAAAAATTCATGATTTTGATAAACATGAATTTCGTCACAATATTTGTAACACCAACATTAATTAATCCATTAATTCAACATTAACAAATTAATTCGAGTTAAAATCGCGAAAATAAAGACCAAATTGCAAAATAAGGATCGTCAGGAATTTGGCAACTTTTTGTGTCGCCAACTGAGCGATAAATTGCCAAATGTCATAACCCATGTTAATTGTTCTTTTTGCAATTCTCTTCACTTAAAATCACAGCCCATTACTTGGCACACATTGGCGAAAAGAAGTTTTGACGCCAAATCTCTAGCGGCCCCTATTCTGCAATTTTACCGAAATAAATTACAAATTTGTAACTGTTTAAAAAGCATCAATCTACATATTATCTATATACATCAAGAGATTTGCAGAATCAAGTAAGCAAGTAGTTGCAAGAGATGTGTCTGTCTGTATTTCTGTTGTTTGCGTTTACCTTTTATATTAATATTTCCTTATTATAAATTCATTAATTTATAAAAATTTCCTTTTTTTTCTCTTAATATAAGCATTTAAAATTTTATATAAACTTATACTAGGTTTTCTATTGTCTCAAATGATGCACTTTTGAATTTAACATAATATGTATCAACGATAAGGCTTGATGGCCGAGTAACTAGTTCTATGTGCCACAGATCTCGGATTTGAGTCCCAGCGGCTCCATGGATGCTTCTAGTGTTTTGGAATCCACTTTACACCATAGATCCCTGTCTAGTATGACTGCAGGGCGTAGGGTTGACAACCCTACCCTTTAAAAAAATACAATTCATGTTTCGGAATCTGCCGGTAGGCAGATGGCCTTGGCCCATGGCACACCACAGGGCTGTTGCGCCTTTGAAGACGATCGACGATGATGGGACATATATGTTAGTCTTTTTAAAACTTTGTCTCTAACTCATTTTGAGTAAATAAATAGAATATTTTTTTTTTGTTCCAATGCAGCTGGCAAACACTTAGACAGCTTGGTCTTGGATGCCTTAAGGCAAGCGCTGCACAGACGTTACTCACTTTGCATTACTCAGGGGGCGCGTGTAACTTGAAGATACGGACGCGGAGTAACAATGCCCCCGCAACGCTCTACGATCTTATTAAGACCGGGACCTACGGTTTAAAGTGGATTCCGAACCCCTACAAACACCCATGGCACCGCCGGGATTCGAACCCGAAACCTGTGGTACCGAGCGCCAGAGCGCTAGCCACTGGGCCATTCAGGCCCTATAAATAGAATATTGGTACATAAATCGAGGTCTTACTGTTAAAGTACAACAAACCTTTCTTTTTGAAAGAAAACCAGATTTTCTTTACTGTTTTTACTGAAAATTCTCTTTTTGCAAATTTATTTTTTGCGTTTTAAACACATTGTATGGTGTACAGTACATTGGATTTCTGAACTAAGAGTGATTGGTGCAAAACTTGATTAACTATACTGAATTGAAAGATTCCTTATATATGTCGGGAATGGACACGATAAATCTGTAGGACAGAATGTCCTTTCCTTGGACTTGACAAAGAAGGGAGAAAGGTGCGAATATCCCAAATGCCTCCGTTGGAAGTGTTAGTTTACAATCATGGTTCGTAAAAAAAAAGTGGGTGCAGTGTAGTTAGCAACACGTGATGCAACCTGGGTAACGTTTAATTTGCTGCAACTCTGCCATTCTAGTGGCGAACATTCTCATTTACATTTCTGAAACAACATCTCTTTAAAAATAAATTTTACTAAAATTGAAATATTGAAATACTTATTGAAATTTGTATTGAAAATTAATTAAACATCATTAATAGTTACTTAAACTTTGTTAAAATTTTATATTGAAAAGTAGTTTTTCATTGAGTTATTAACTAATTAATATTAGTAACAAAGAAGAATTATTAATGTAAAAAAGACTGAAAATTTCTAAATTTAATTAAGCTTTTTATAGTCTTGATTTTGCATGCTTTGAAACTCTTCGATTTCACCATTGCATGCAGTTTAATATCATTGAAAAATGTATAGAGAAAATTCTAAAAAATAATATAAATACATTATATAAAAAATAAACTAAAGGACATAGTATAAAAAATAAAATAAAGTACATAGTAGTGAAGTACAAAAAATAAACTAACGTTCATAGTAGTAAAGAACAAAAAATAAACTAAAGTAGATAGCAGTAAAGTAAAAAAAATAAGCTTAAGTACATAGCAGTAAAGGCGTAATGGTCGAGTGACTAGCGCTCTGTGTCACAGGTTTTAGGTTTGAGTCCGGCGTTGAAATGGATGTTTGTAGTGGTTCGGAATCCCCTTTAAACCATTGGTGCCAGTCTAATACTTCTGTTAGACGTAGGGCTCGCAACGCTACCCTATGAACCCTACCTCCCTCTGTCTTGAAATCAGCCAATGGGTATATGCCTTGGCCTAATATGGGGCTATTGCGATATGATGATGATGATGACATAGCAGTAAAAAACAAAAGCAAAAAATAAACTAAAGTACATAGGAATATTTCAATAAAAGTGTTTATTATGTGCAACTATAAAGCTTGCAAAACTGTTTGTTCAAAAAGTTTTTATATTAATTATGTTATTTTCATTTAAAGATAAGTTATGTTTAAATGTCAAAACTCAAATGTTATTAAAGCTTAAGAACTGTGATCTAAAAGGAGAAAATCGTAGAGTTAAAAAAAATAACAACCTTTTGAAACACAGTTACCTTAATCGATTATTGTGTTTGTCTATTATTTAAAACTGTGTCCGTTACAACATCTTTAACCCTAATGAGCCAGCAATTGAATGTTGCCAACTTGAATTACAAAATAAACGATTCCCATTTGAAAGCACAGAGAAAGAAAAATGCATGGAATTATTCGCTGTCGTTTCCTTCTGCAAGAAGAATAGAAGGGGGAAAAAAATAAAGAATAAATAAAATAAAAAATATATAATTTGAGGCGTGCGTCTTGCAAGACAAAGATCCGACCACTGGCTCATCTTCTGAATTCAAGGTTGACAAAGGAAAAAAATTAACTTGCCAAATAAAAAAAAATAAATAAATAAAAGAATGATAATGGAATTAAAGAAAGAGAATGCATGTGATAGCCGCAAAGAACAGAAGATAAATTATTTTGTTTCGTCACTAAGGAAATACTTTCTTCCCTGCAGACGATAATAAAAACGGGCCGGAAAAACTTCCTCCCCCCCTCTCCTCGATCGCTTTCCCTATCTTTTTGAGAATCCAAGGTTGCTGTCAGGTAAAGGTAGTTTCGAGGTTTACAGCTCTATAGCGTGGGTACTTCCTTCAAATATCTCGCCGGAAATTTCCTCACTAAAAGGAAGTGACCTTGTCGTAAATGGAATAAAAGAATCACTCGAGATTTGTTTCCATAGCTGTTTTTGTTTTGCGTTCGTGATAAATATAATAAGGTAGTTACGCCATGTTTGTTTTTTTATTATTCTATTTTTTTTATTTTCCATCATGAAATTGTTACGAAATAACTCTTCGTAATGCTGAGCCGGAACAAGAGAAAAAAAAATCGTCTGTTAGAGTTTCAGAATGTTCGTTAAAACAAAACAATGAATTTCTTAATGCTTTCGAGTATCAGTGGTGGTTCGTGTTCTGAGAATGTTCTTTTTATCCAATTTAATTTTTTTAAGAAGCCTTTAAGAAATTAATTTTTTTCTATTAATTCGTTATTAAGAACAAATTTTCTGAATTTCTTAATGCTTTTGAGTATCAATGGTGTTTCATGTTCTGAGAATGTTCTTTTCATCTAATTTAATTTCTTTAAGAAGTCTTTTGAAAATTAATTTTTTCTATTAATTCGTTATTAAGAACAAATTTATTGTTTTTTACTAATCGTTCGTAAAATGTATTGATTTTTCTCAGATTTTTATGCTTAATAAAAAGTCGAATTTTTTACCCTTTTTGGCAGCATTAATTTTTTTTTTTACTTACATTTTTAATTGAAAGCAAAAGTCAAGAACAATCGTGGTCTTTTTTTAATAATTGGTGGATTCTTACATTTCACAGAATAATTAAATAAATGATCTCTTACATTATTTTTTTAAGTAGCTTTATTCTTTTAATGTTTAAGTAAAAAAAATTAAGAATATAAGAGATCAGTTCTTTAATTATTCTGAGAAATGTAAGAATCTGCTAATGATAATAAAAAAATCATGATTGCATCTCTACTGTTGCTTATAATTAAAAGTGAAAGTAAAAAAAATGCAGTTTTATAACATATTAGAACGGATAGTAGTTTTATAACATTAGATAATAATAGTTTTATAACGTTAGATTTTAAAGTGACAAATATTGTTATTAATTTTAGTGATGGCATGTTGATTACCGTTCTAATGTTATAAAACTACATTTTTTTACTTATAGTTTTAATTAAAAGCAAAAGTCAAAATGCAATCATGGTACTTTTTTTTTATTATTAATGGATTCTTACATTTCTTAGAATAATAAAAGAAATTATCTCTTATATTCTTTACTTTTTTAAAGTAGCTGTAATCTTAAAGATAAATATCATTATTAGTCTTAGTTATAGTATGCTTATTGCCGTTCTAATGTTGTAAAACTGCATTTTTTTACTTACATTTTTAATTAAAAGCAAAAGTGAAAATGCAATCATGGTACTTTTTTTTTATCATTATTGGATTCTTACATTTCACAGAATAACTAAAGAACTGATCTCTTATAATCTCTACTTTTTTAAAGTAACTGCAATTTTAAAGAGTCAAATAGTTATTAGTCCTAGTGATGGTATGTTGATTGCCGTTCTAATGTTATCAAATGCAGTGAAAGTTACAGTTATACATTTATTTTTAAAAATGTTATAATTAATAATGTATTAAACATAAATGCAATAACTTAAATATAAATATATATAAATATAAATATAATATATAAATATAAATATATATAAATATAAATAATAATGTGTCAAATACATTTATTTTTTAATTCTGTGTTAAAGAATGGAAGGTTTCAAAATGACGGTGAACTATTCAACAACTATGGAAAGTTTTTGCTGCTAAATGATTTGTTGTTGATTAAATCTAAATCAAATTTAAATTAAAAAGAGGATTTTCAATACAAAATAATATTTTTCGTTTTTATCAATTGTAATCAATATTATTTAATTTCGTAAAATTTAATGTGTAGGCAAATAAAATCTGGTAAGACCACAATGAATATAAATGATAACATTGTAAAAAAAAAAGAAAGACATATAATTTAAATATAAATCTGAAACCACTATATCTAACACGAAGAAAAATTTTAAATTTGATGTTATATTTGATTGAATTTTTAGAAATTAATATGTTAAATTTGTATAACAGACACCATTTTGGTATGTAAAGAATAAATTTTTTTTTATAACTACTTAGTTATTTTTATAAATGGAAAAAAAAATCCAACGCTTACATAATTACATAAAATATATTTTATATTTGCGATATTATGCATTATATAAGGTAATAGTTTTTTAATAAGAATGTAACCCATCATTTAATAATAATTTTTAATATGTTTTTCATTCTTAACATTACATACTTCCTTTTCTACAACTCTATCACTTTGAATATTAATCAGATATTGGTATAATTTACCTTCTACTTGATTTGCTAGTTTTTCTATATTCTTTCGCATGAACTATTTAATTGAATTTTTTTGCTATTTCAAAAAACTTGAAATTTTTTTTAGCAAGCAGAACTTGTTACTTGCTTTTGCAAAACTTGTTCTCCTGCTATATCGATTTGTGCTTCAATAAATTTAATTTCAGATGTGGAATTTTGAATAATATTTAGCCTCCATACACATAATATTGACTACGGGGCTGTTGTGCCAATGAAGAAAAAGATTTATACAATAGGCGCAAATGTGAATCGTCAGTGTTGTACATATCATAAGTCAGTGGTGTACAGATTTCTGAAGACTGGCGCAACAGCTCTTTGGTGGGCCAAGGCCATATGCTTACTAGCAGATTTCAAGACAGAAGATGCTTTTCTTTTTAAGCAGTAGGGTTGTCAGTCCTACACCTAGCAGTCATATTAGAGCGGGACCTACGGTATAAAGTGGATTCTGAACTACTACAAAAATCCATGCCACAGAACGCTGGTCACTCGTTCATCAGGCCATCTAAAGACATTAATATATGATGGAAAATATTCACTTTAATTTGTTTGCGGACAGCAGCACAATAAATGTCAAAAGCTATCTATTCTTTATTTCCTTTATGCATATGAATAATAAAGAAAATATATAGGGGCCGATGGCCGAGTGACTATCTCTCTGACGCTCGATGCCACAGGCTTTCACTTCGAGTCCTGGATGTTTGTAGTGGTTGGGAATCCACTTTAAACCGTATGTCCAAGTCTAATATGTTTGTAAAGCGCTGGGCGTGGGGCTCATAACCTTACCCTATAAAAAGATAACATCTCCTTGTCTCAACATCTGCCAGTAGGCAGACTGCCTTGGATCACCATGGGGCTGTTGCACCAATGAGGAAAAAGAAAATAAATTTACAAACCATGTTTTAATTTTTCATCAATTGAAATTTTTTTTGAAAAGCATTAAAAAGCTAGGAACGATGATCATGATGGGATATCATAATGACAAATCATAATCATTAATTGAGAAGCATCTTCAATGAGGGAGACAAACTCTTTCATGAGAAGTCTCAATATTAATTGTTCAATTTTTAACAATTTTATTTTCCAAATCGCACTATAACCACACATCGAAGACTACAGTCACATTTCTAGAAACAGTTTTATAGGGAGCATATGTTTTGAATAATACCATAAAATATGTAATGAATTCTATAAACAAGCATTTGCTAAGAGCTAATGTCTTGATGGCCAATAGAGTTGAGACAGGCAAGAAATAAAAAATGTAAATTAGGGTCCCTTCAGAAGGAGTAGAATGTTATTGATGATTTTTTTTCTCTTAATTTACAATCCATATTTTAATTTTTCATCAATTCAAAACAATTTTTTTAAAGCAATAAATAGCTAGGAAAGCAATGATGGGACATAATAATGACAGGTCATAATCATTAATTGAGGAACATCTTCAATAAGCGAGATAAATTCTTTCGTGAGGAGTTGTAATATCAATTGTTTAAATTTTAGCAACTTTATTTTCCGAATCATACTACAGCCCACATGTACTGCACCACTACACATCGAGGACTACAGCCACATTTCTAGGCACAGTTTTATAATGGTGCACTTATTTTGGATAATACCTTAAAATATATAACAAATTCTTGAAACAAGCATTTGCTAACAGATAATGTCTTGATGGCCAATAGAGTTAAGAGAGGTAAGAAATAAGTAATAATTAGGGTTCTTTCAGATGGAGTACAATTTTATTGACGATTTTTTCTCTTAATTTACAAACCATGTTTTAATTTTTCATCAATTGAAATTTTTTTTGAAAAGCAATAAAAAACTAGGAATGATGATCATGCTTCAGACGGAGTACAATTTTATTCATGGTTTTATTTCCCTTTATTTGCAATCTATGTTTTAGTTTTTCATCAATTGAAAGAAAAATTGAAAAGCAATAAAAAGCTAGGAACGAGGATCATGATGGGACATGATAATGACAAATCATAATCATTAATTGAGGAGCATCTTCAATAAGAGAGATTAACTCTATCGTGAGGAGTCTTAATATCAATTGTTCAATTTTTAACAACTTTATTTTCCGAATCGTATCTTTATTGGACTGCATTTATTTTCAATTAAACACAGTTATTTTTCCTCTTCCAATATAAACTTTCCTTATTCGACAAATTCTTTCAATGAATTTAAAAGTCAAATATCAAGTTAAACTCATAAATTACCTTTAGAACGTCGTTTAATACGTACTTCCAATATCTCATTCTTTCTGTATTAAGTTCGAGTCGATACCATCTTCAGGCTGAAGGTCAGGTATTGTTCCAGCAGATCCAGTGGACAGATAAGAAAGAAAAATGACCGTGATTTTACTCTAAATGCTTTAAAATTAAGGAAGTAAAGGAACACTTTCCAAGAAACAAGTTGCTTCCTTCGAATTAAGAAGTCTTCACCATCATTCCATCAATGAACGTTCTTGCGCGTGCAAACAAAACGCCCCAGTAGTCCTGTGTTGTTGGTTTTTTTGGAACATTGTTTATATGTGATTTAAAAAAGAATGAGTTAGATTGGAATCTATCAGTCAGATAAGTATGTGTTTCTTTTTAAGTTACAAATTTTTCAAAATTAACACATACAAAATGAGGATAAAATTTTGATTTATTTTCATGTTCTTATTATTTTAATTTGTTAAGAGCTTGCAAAATATTACTCCATTTTTTGTTGTTATATTAGATTATTAGGTTAGGTTATTGATTCATAATTTCCAATAATACCTAAATTCTTATCTTTATAATTTAGTATGTAATATAAAGTTGTGCTTGTATTACAAAACGCCCCAGTAGTCGTGTGTTATTGGCTTTTTTAAACATTGTTTGTATGTGATTTTAAAAAAGAATGCAGTAGATTATGTGTTAGATTGGAATCTATCAGTCAGATAAGTATGTATCTCTTTTTAAATTAAAAATCTTTCAAAGTGAGAATGACATTTTAATTGGTTTTCTTGTTCTTATTATTTTAATTTGCTAAGAGCCTGCAAAAATTATTACATTTTTACACAATAATATTTATTGTTATATTAGATTATTAGGTTAGATTATTGATTCATAATTTCCAATAATATCTAAATTCTATAGTTAATTCTATAATCTTTATAATTTAGTATGGAATATAAAGTTGTGCTTGTATTACAAAACGCCCCAGTAGTCGTGTGTTGTTGGTGTTTTTGAACATTGTTTGTATGTGATTTTAAAAAAGAATGCAGTAGATTGTGAGTTTTATTGGAATATATTAGTCAGATAAGTATGTGTTTTTTTTAAAATTAAAATCGCTCAATATTAATACATACAAAATGAAAAAAATTTTAATTGGTTCATTTCATTTTCTTATTATTTCATTTTGTTAAGAGCCTGCAAAAAATTATTACATTTTTACACAACAATATTTATTGTTATATTAGATTATTAGGTTAGGTTATTGATTCATAATTTCCAATAATACCTAAATTCTTATCTTTATAATTTAGTATGTAATATAAAGTTGTGCTTGTATTACAAAACTCCCCAGTAGATTATGAGTTTGATTGGAATATATTAGTCAGATAAGTATGTGTTTTTTTTAATTAAAAATCTCTCAATATTAATACATACAAAATGAAAAAAATTTTAATTGGTTCATTTCATTTTGTTAAGAGCTTGCAAAAAATCATTGCATTTTTACACATCAATATTTATTGTTATTTTACATCATAAGTCCAAACTAAGTTATTGATTCATAATACTTAATTTCTTAATTTAGTATGTAATGTAAAGTTGGGCATGTATTAACGTTTCTTATAACTGAAAAACTATAAACAATAATAATAAAATATTATTTTTTTATTCATTGTATTTTATGATGATGAGATATAAGCAGAGGTTGCTCGACTACAGAAAATCAAATATTTTTAGTTTTGATAACTTTTATTAAGAAAACATATCTGTGCAGAATTAAAGATTTTAAATCTCTTCTTACATAATATAAATCAGTTAAATGAAGTTATCATCATTAACCAAGAATTACCAATAACATTTTTTTGGTCTTTAATATCGCAGCATTTATTTTCGAAAACAGAATAGTGTTGGGGAAAAAATATAGCTTTACATTTTCTTTACCCTAATTTTTACAATAGCTTATGGCGATAGTGAGTTTTCAAGAATGGGTACCGTTTAGTTACGTGAAAATCTGATAGCAATAAAAAATAAATTTGTATCTATTTAAGTAATTAATAAAAGTTTTTTCGTAGTTTTACAAAAACGATGAAAGTTGACATTTAGTGATCAATATTGACCAGAATAGATCAAAAGGGTTCGGTATCTTTTAATACAAAATTTTAGATGTCTCTATTTCTATGATGATGATATAACAGGTGGATATATAACTTTCTATGATGATGATATAACAGGTGGATATATAACTTTCTATGATGATGATATAACAGGTGGATATATAACTTTCTATGATGATGATATAACAGGTGGATATATAACTTTCTATGATGATGATATAACAGGTGGATATATAACTTTCTATGATGATGATATAACAGGTGGATATATAACTTTCTATGATGATGATATAACAGGTGGATATATAACTTTCTATGATGATGATATAACAGGTGGATATATAACTTTCTATGATGATGATATAACAGGTGGATATATAACTTTCTATGATGATGATATAACAGGTGGATATATAACTTTCTATGATGATGATATAACAGGTGGATATATAACTTTCTATGATGATGATATAACAGGTGGATATATAACTTTCTATGATGATGATATAACAGGTGGATATATAACTTTCTATGATGATGATATAACAGGTGGATATATAACTTTATATGATGATGATATAACAGGTGGATATATAACTTTATATGATGATGATATAACAGGTGGATATATAACTTTCTATGATGATGATATAACAGCCGAACTGAAAAAATCGTAGGCTGACACATAGATTTCGCTACTATTATTAAATCCATATGATTTTTAGTTAGCCCTAACCTTCAAAAGACACGTGTATAAATTTGACAGCTGTCGTACTATTAGTATGTGAGTTATAGCACTTTTTAGTGAAGTAACTTGGCTAAAAAGGAGTTTCGTGTGTTAATAAAGCATTGCTTTTTGGCGAAAAAAAAATACTATTGAAGCCAAGGCTTGACTTGATAAACATTATTCGGACTTTTCACCAGGAAAATCAACCGTAGAGAAGTGGTTTGCTAAATTTAAACGAGGCGAAATGAGCACCGAGGCACGCAGTGGACGCCCCAAAGAGGCTGTTACCGACGAAAACATCAAAAAAGTCCACAAAATAATTTCTGATAACCGTAAAGTGAAGTTGTTTGAGATAGCTGAGACCCTAAAGATATCAAAGGAACGTGTGTTGGACATATCGTGAATAAATATTTGGATATGTGAAAGCTCTGTTCTAAGTGGGTGCCTCGCGAGCTCACCATCGACCAAAAAAAACAACGAATTGATGATTCTAAGCAGTGTTTGGAGCAATTCAATCGTAATAAACCCGAATTTTTGGGTCGATATGTGACAATGGATGAAACATGGCTCCATAATTTCACACCGGAATCCAATCGACAGTCAGCCGAGTGGACTGCACGTGATGAACACTAAAAATGCTATAACTCACATATTAATAGTGCAACAGCTGTCAAATTTATACACGTGTCTTTTGAAGGTTAGGGCACCTCTTATAAAAATAACAAATTCTATCAAAAAATAAAATATTTAATAAATTTCATTATGTTGTTTATTAGCAATTATTATTCACAATGTATTTTTGACTACTAATTAGTAAGTAACTTTGTTAAAATGTTTTTCAAAACGGTGTTCTGGCGATTCACGTTTAAGTGTTGAGTAGAGTTAAAAGTCTCTATAAATAATTTTACTAGATACTCTACAAGGTTTATTCAGTGAAAGGCACGTGTATGTAGTTGTTGATTGTTCAGTGTCAAGGTCAAGAACTGAATAGAATCGTTTCTCTGGGTCATTGTAAAATTCAAGGTTAACTTTCACGGTGTAAAGCAGAGGTAAACCTTGTCTACAAGACACTGCTTAATTATCTTGTTATAAGTTTGAAGAAAATGTTCAGTACTGAACTAAATTATTGAGACCACTAGTTTTTAATTATGAATAGGGTTATTTTATTATTAGTAATTTTATTATTAGTAAGGAAGTAATAAAATTCTCACCAATTAAAATAAATGATGATTTCTATGCAAATTTGGAAATTTTAAAATTTTAATTTATAAATTCTTATTCTATTTATATATATTCTTATTTCATTTATCATTCAGATCTTTATTTGAGCGAATTTAAAAATGAGATTCTTTTACTTAAAGAAACTAAGAGAAATCTTACCAAATAAACTAAATGATGATTTCTATGCAAATTTACAAATTCTAAAATTTTAATTTATAAATTCTTATTGCATTTATTTTTATTCTTATTACGCTATTGTATTTATCATTCAGTTCTTCATAAGAGTGGATTTTAAAATATTATTCTTTTACATAAATGTAGTAATAGAAATTTCACCAATTAAAATAAATGACGATTTCTATGCAAATTTACAAATTCTAAAATTTTAATTTATAAATTCTTATTGAATTTATTTTTATTCTTATTGCGCTACTGCATTTATCATTCAGTTCTTCATAAGAGTGAATTTAAAAATATTATTCTTTTACATAAATGTAGTAATAGAAATTTCAAAAATAAATGATGATTTCTATGCAAAATTTTAAAATTTTAATTTCCAAATTATTATTGGAATTATCTTATTTCATACATTGCACATTACAATTGTCATTCAGTTCTTTATATTAGGTCAGCGAATTTAAAAATGAAATAATTTACATAAACGAACTAATAGAAATCTTACCAAATAAAACAAATGATTATTTGTATGTGAATTTGCAAATTCTAAAATTCTAAATTTCTAAATTCTTATTGCATTTATATATTATCTTATTCTTATTGCATTATTGCATTTATCTTATTTTATTCTTATTGAATTATTAAATTTATTATTCAGTTCCTTATATGAGGTTAGTGAATTTAAAAATGAAATTCTTTTACGTAAACGAATTAATAGTAACACCTAGTAAACCGCACTTAGTAAACTAAATAATGATTTCAATGCAAATTTACAAATTCTAAAATTTTAATTTATAAATTCTTATTGCATTTATTTTTATTCTTATTGCACTATTGCATTTATCATTCAATTCTACATAAGAGTTTAGTGAATCTCACGAAATAAAATAAATTCAATAATTGCAAATTTCGAATTAATAAATGCAAAAATTGCAATTGTATGCAAATTTGCAAATTCTAAAATTTTAATTTCTAAATTCTTATTGAATTTATCTTATTTTATTCATACCACATTATTTCATTTATCATTCAGTTCTTTATATGAGTTCAGCAAATTTAAAAATGAGATTCTTTTACATAAAGTAACTAATAGAAATCTGAGCAAGTAAAATAAATAGTGTATAATTTGTATGCAATTTTTAAAAATTTTAATTTCTAAATTTTTATCAGTCACAAATTGTTAGGTTATTTTTGTTTAAGTAAAAAAGAATTCAAAAAATCGATATTTCAAACTTACATTATGACCATTTACTCTCACGGCTTTATAATTATTTCCTCTTTTAAAAATTCCGAAACTAAAAAAAAAACATTTCAAAAACGAAAACGAATTTATTAGAATTCCATTTACGATATTCAATACAAAAAATAACAATAACCGAACGCATTTCTACCACACGATGTAATTCTCCCTCTGAATAAACGTTAAAAAAATTACACAGCTGTTGTTATGCAGGTATTATATTTTTTTCAGCAGCCAGATAAGATTGTTCTATCGGAAGCTCATAGGAAGTGATCGTCTGTTTCATTTCCGGTCAGTTCAGATAAAAAAATGACTAATTTGGTATGGCTGGCATACTATATCTCCTTTTCTCCTTTAACCTATCTCATATTTATCAAATTATATTTTAGTTCTGGTATCAGTGATAATAAACGAGGGATGGATAATGTGACCATTTATTTTCAACCTTCTAATTTTAGGCTAATGTATGTGGTCTCATAAAACGCCCATTTCCTCATAGTTTTCATTCATTAAAGAAAGAAAACAAGAATAGACCCGTGAAAATAAATTATTTTGTGTTGTCTTGTATTTTTCTGAAGAATAAATTTTCTGAGGTTTATTTCATGTTGCTTTTAAAATAAACAAATAAAATTTATGGCAGGATTTTTTTAAAACATTGTTTTAGAGACTGCGACATTCAACTGTGTTTTTTGGCTCATCCAAAATGTATTCATAAAATTCACCTTTGATGAGAACTTTACTACCAAGTGGAGATAAAATATGTATTTAGTTGTTGTTCTAATACAGGTGGCAATACAAAGGCAGTTAATCTTTATGCCGTAAGCAACGGCATGCATTAGCACTACCACTCATTAGCACTCATTTAGCACTACCCACCGTACCCCAGGTACGTGCAGCTTGAAGCTAGCTACAGACGCGAGTAACACTGCGCTTTATGATCTTATTAGACCGGGACATACGGTTTAAAGTGGATTTCGAACGACTACAAACATCCATGGCACCCACGGGACTCGAACCCGAAACCTGTGATACAGACTGCCTGAATATATTCAGTATTTATACAGATTTTCATATGATTCAGTTCGTTGATGAGAGAGTTTTTTTTTTATCCCACCTGGTAAACAGCACATCTGAACCAAGTATATGAATCCATGGAAAGGGAGGGGCAGCTTCTATTATGATGGAGCACCCGTAGGTAGAAGTCTGACTTGGTACCGCGTCACTTAAGGAAGAAGGGGGGCAGTGTCTTCCTTGAGGGCTTTTTAGGGGGAATTACCCCGCATTTACGTATCGTATGCGTGGAAACCCGGAAAACTCCCACTAGGTAGTCCGACTCACTAGGCAAGAATTGAACACAATTTCTGTATAATTAAATAAAAAATTCTACCACGAGCTATTCTTGTTGGTTTATTTAAATTTCTTTCACGAGCTTATTTATGCATAATATTTTTAATTTCTTTCACGAGCTTGTAATTTTATAAATAAATAATTAAATAATGTAAAATTGTTCTAAAAGATCGTCTGATGAAAACAAAGGAAAATTTTTTGGCAAATTGAAATATTTTTTAACTGAAAAATAGTTTATTCATTGTTTTCTATTTCGTTGCGAATTACTATGTTATAAATTTGAAATAAAATGTTTATACTATAAAATAAAATGAAAGATTAAAAGTATAATAGTACAATCTGTATTTGGTGTTTTCTGAGAGCAGTGACTGCAACAGAAGCATTCAAAATAGAGCCATTGTACGCTTTTCATACATTGCCATTATGCTACGAGTCTGGCAAATTGAAATATTTTTGTATTGAAAAAATATTTTATTAATTGTTTTCTATTTTATTGCGAATTACTATATTATACATTTAAAAAAATTATTCTATAAAATAAAATGAAAGCTTTAAAGAATAGTTTAATCTGCATTTGGTGTATTAATTAATGTTAATGGATTTAAAATGTCAAAAATATCCTTATTTGATAATTATACGTTTACATATTATATATAAAATTTTCTGACGTGTAGAATTAAATAAAAAAATAAAAAATTGGGAAAATCCTCAAATAGTCTTTGCAAACGTATCAACAAAAATATTTTTAATCAACTACAAGCATTTACGTCAAAGTGACGTCATTTCAGAACTTGATAGTCGTTCTACAATTGTTATTTTTAGATTCAAATATGCCCCAAATTAATTAACGTATTAAATATGAAAATAAATAAATCTTATATTAAGATCTTTTTTTTCCACAATGAAGTGAAAAAAAAATGTGGTGTATTATTATTTTTATTTATTAATTAATTCTTTTTAAAGATGGATGCAATATTTTATGATTTTAGTTATTATATTAAAGATGAAAGAAGTATATTTTGAGATAAAGAAATATATTTTGATAAAACGTTGCATATTTTAAAAAATAAATAATATAATTTCATTAGAATTATATTAACAATATTAAATGTTGTTTCTTTTAAATAAAATTATTACAAAAAATGTATTAAAAATCAGAATTAAACCAAATAATTACTTTCGAAAAACAAAATATTTAAATGATTAGATTTAAAGTAAAATATTTTTTCCTGCAACTAGGAATAAATTTTTAAATCAATTTTATATCAGCTATTGTATTAACGAATTTTTGATTACAATTACTATCATTTAAATATATTTTTTACTGCTCATCTAATAGTTTTATAAAAACTTTTTGTAAATTAAATGCATGTGTTGATTAGTACTTTATTCAGTTGGGCATTTCCAGTAACAGTGTGTTAATTTTTTTCATAGGAAACAATGTAACTGATTCGTCTGTCTTTTGATCGCAAATCTCCATGAATGGTTGGCGCGTCTATGGAGTGTTCGCCAACTATCGAACCCGCCTACCTCAACCTGCCGGGTTGGCGATGTGTGCCCGTCTACGCCCTTCCTCTGTCGCCAACGTCCAGAACATCGCCAACCAGCCACACACCACCGCCTATAGAAGCGCACAATCTTTTGCCGCCCAATATACGTAAGAGTTCATTCTTTGTCTCATGTATATATAGATAATATTTCAATAGTATAGATAGATAGTATTTCAATAGTATAGATAGATAGTATTTCAATAGTATAGATAGATAATACTTCAAATTATAAGTATTCATTCACATTCAATACAATAATAGGATAATATTTATCTATACATTGTCTATGTAAATAATATTTATTACGATTTATTATTAAGTTAATTAATGTCGTTTAATAAAATTATTACAATAATATTTATCAGTTATTGTCTACATAAAAGTATTATTAACTAGTACTTAATTTTTATTAATTAATATATATATATATGAAACAATAATAATAAATAATAATATAATATTTGTAAATATATAAAATTTTATCAATTGTTAATTCCTTGTTTTAAGATTGTTTTTGTATATGAAAATATATAGATAGATAATATTTCAAACAGTGATAATAAATAGATAATATTTGAAACAATAAGTATTCATTCATGTTTAATACAACAAATGGTGGTGGTATTGGTATTGAATGTGGATGAATACTTATTGAACAATAAGTATTATTATCACGATAATATTTATCTATTACTGTCTACATAAAAGTACTATTAACTAATACTTAATTTTCATAAATTTAAATATGTATATATGATATATGTATATATAATAATAATATATCATTTATAAATATATAAAATGTTATCAATTATTCAATCAAAAGTTAATTCCTTGTTTCAAGAGAGCTTTTGCATATGAAAATGTATAGATAGATAATATTTCAAACAATAATAAAAAATGGATAATATTTGAAACAATACATATTCATTCACATTCAAAACAATAACTATAACAGTTAATAGGATAATATTTATCCATACATTGTATACATAAATAATATTAATTGCAATATATTATTAATTAATTACGGTATATTATTTAATAACATTACGGTGATATTTATCGATTATTGTCTACATAAAAGTATTAATAACTAGTATATAATTTTCATAAATTTAAACATAATATATACATATATACACAGTCCAGTCACATTAATGTGACAACCACCTACTTTCGACGTCAACGTGAAATAACCAATCACAAAAGGCAGGACCAGCACATTGCAGTGGAGTGTATATAAAGAATTCTACTTATATACCACAAAATAATACTTAATACCAAAAATATGCAATTTACGCTGAATACTGCCATTTTTTTTATTATGAGTAAAATTTTGCATTTTTATCTGGCTATCGATTTATTATTATTTATGTATTATTACTACATAACAAATTTTTTTTCCCTTCATATCAGTATAATTCATTAATATTTGAAATATTGCTCAACAGATGGCAGCACCAAAATGAGATTTGTAACAAGATACTAAATTTTATATTTGAAAAAAAAATTTTATAATAATATTTGAATATTTTTTTATAGCAATATCTGAAATAATATGAATAAATGTTTTTCATTAAAACAAAATAACATTAAATAAAATTAGTATGTACATTTTATTAGGTTAAATGGTATAAAATTGGTAGTAAATGTTCTAATTTCTTTCCTCAAACGATAATGTTTTCCCTTTTCCTTATGGAAAAATGGAATTAATAAGCAATAAATTTATATTCATGTTTTGCAATAGTATGAGCTATTATAATAAGTATAACTTAAAATCTTTTGTATAAAATATGAGAGAATTTGATTTGTTTGAAAAATACAAGGCACATATATATATATATATTTTCCTTAATAGAAACAAAAACCGTTCTTTATCTCTCTGTATAAAGCCAGAGATTTATCAGATTGTGTACATTTCCCAAACTTAAAAACTTTAGCATTTATAAGTCCAATTTTTCTTTGAATTTATTATTTTTTGATCGCGAAAATTTAAAGAATAATTATCATTAATTATTTTTTAATTAAATATGTGACACTTTTAGGTAAAAGTTTATTTATTACGGCAGTATATACATATATAACACTTTAATTAAATCAGTATCTAAGGTCCGAATTATTTATTTATTTATTTTCACCTTCAAATGCTGTCCGAGATCATTTTTTTTCTTCATAAAGATAATTTTTAAATAATTCCGAGATAATTTTTTTCTGTAGCCGAAAAAGCTAAAAAATCGGGCGCCTCTAAAATAAAAAAATAAAAAAAAAGATATAAAAACATAGTAGTACGTGCAGTTGAGGAATATAAAGCAAAAGAAATTTGTCTTGGTATATTTCTAATAATTAAAAACTACAGCATTTTGAAGGTCAATTTTTCTCTGAATGAATTATTTTTTATCGAGATCGTAGCCCAAAAATTAATTAAAAATTTCATTAATTATTTTTTAATAAAATAAAAAGTTTAAACTTTATGTTAAAGTTAATATATTACTAGAATGCATTTAAAATAATATTTTATAACAATTTAAATTAATGTAAATATCAATGATAAATTAGTACGTTTTATCTGCTACCCAAATGAGATTTTCTTCTTTAAAGGAGGCCCGAGACAGTTTTTCTTTTTCAAATGCAACCCGAATCCGTCCCCCCCCCTTCAAATGCAACACTCCGTTTTTACCCCCTTCAAATGCAACCCGAGTTAGTAGTAACTAAGCCCAAAGTTAATTTTCTAGCAACCAGGCCTAAAGTCAATTTTTCAACTATCTAAGTCCAAAATCATTCAAATATTAGTTTCCTAATAATATTTTATACATAGAACTGCTACTTAAAGCAAAACAGATAAAAAGATGTTACCATGCACAAAAGCCAGACCCTCTATTTACCAAAATCAAATCTTTAATTCTAATTTTTTTAAAACTTAAATAATGCCAACTATAATGTTTTCTAAAAACTAAAGACAAAGTTAATTTTCTAACAACTAAGCTTAAAATCAATTTTAAATGTTATATAAAGCCCAAAGTCCTTCAAACATTAGTTTTCTAATAATATGTTACATAGAATTGCCATGTAAAGCAAAACAGGTAAAAAAAATATATATTACCATACTTAAATTGCAGAACTTCTATTTACCAAAATCAAATCTTTAGTTCTAGTTCTGACTTTTTGAAGCCTAAATAATGTCAACTATAATGTTTTCTAGTAACTAAGAGCGAAGTTAATTTTTTAGCAACCAAGCCTAAATTCAATTTTAAAATCTACCTAAGCCCAAAATCATTCAAACATTAGTTTTCTAAATATATTTGTACATAGAACTGCCATGCAAGGCAAAACAGGTAAAAAAAATGTTGCCATGCTTAAATTGCAGATCTTTTATTTACCAAAATCAAATCTTTAGTTCTAGATCTGCCTTTTTGAAACTTAAATAATGTCAACATTGTTATAGAAATCAAATCATGGAGGATAGAATTTAAAGTAAATGACGAAAGATTTATTCCTTTCATTTCTTAGAATGTGGTTTTTTCAGCTCAAGACCCCCGTCAGTGGTCCAGACAACACGTGTTCACATGGCTGGAGTGGTGCGTGGAAAGCTTCTCTCTTCCTCCTTTGGACATAGACCACTTCTTCATGAATGGTGGGTTACAAATTGAGCTGGAGTTATACGACATTAATTAATACTTTGCTCTTAATCAAAATGTGTTTATATCTGTTGTTAGAATACTCGAGTATTTATATTTTTTAGAATATTCTTGTATTCTGATCTCATTAACGACAGCATTTTTTTATTATGTTAATAGAATATTACGAAGGCAGTTTTAGCAATATTGTGACACATTCTTTCTTGTTTACTATTTTCTCATTTTATTTAAATTATTGTGTATAAGAGTACTACGAATACATTTTTAACAATATTCTGATTCCTTCTTTCTTGCCTTCTAATGTCTCATTTTATGTATCTTCCGAATAATTAAAAGTAGAAAACATTAAAAGGCCAAATGGATAGTTTAACGATGTCTGAATAATAAACATTATGAAATATCTAGTATGTTATTATATGAAAGAAGATGTTAAAATGTTGAAAATAAAATAATTTTGAAAAACAATTATAAAACATTATGGTGAAAAATAAAGTGAAATTTCTTCTGATTTTGTTGTTGGCATTCTCTTAAAAAAGGAACCCTCTCAAACGCTCAATTCGTGGCTCAGTAGCAACGTGCGCTGCCAGTGAGCATTACAGCGGAGGTTCAATCCGCTGGCGACATTGTTGTAGGAAGACTCAATGGCTTTTGTGATGTTCAGCATTATGAATCGTCAGTCGGACTATCCGATGGGAAGTTTTCAAATTTTTTCCCATACGATATGCAAATGTGGGGTGGTTATCCCTAAGAGTACGACCAAAATACACTGCACTCCTCCTTCAGCTACAAAGAGTCGAGTCATACTTCTACCTTCTACTAGGTGCGACAACATAACAGAAGCTAGGCCCGCTCTACCTTTCTTCCACGAGGGATACTACAAGAACAACAACAACCTTCTCAAACGACTTTCAATGTAAAAAGAGTATTCTACTATAAACGGGTTCCACCGTGAGAGGGTGGATAGAGGGTTTCACTTTAAAAAATCTGACAATTGGTTATGAAAGCATTAATATTGTATTAAATTGTTAGAAATAATTCAGATTATCATGCATGTTAGAAGTAATAAATGTAACAGAATAATGAGCCTTATGTGCATGTATTTCAGGTCGCGGTCTGTGCCTGCTAAAAAAGTCGGACTTCTGCGAGCGCTCTCCTAGATGCGGGGACATCCTCTACAATGCCCTGCAGATCCTCCTGCCCCCTGTCAAGGAAAAGTCCAAGGACACCCCTCGGTTCTCCAACAATGTGTCCGCTTCTCTGCTGCAGCACGTGTCCCAGGACAAAGGTGAGAGTGGAGAGTGCATTCAGTGGTTGGAATTGTATTTCAATTGCTTGTATAGGAAGAAATTACTGTCCACTTTCTTTTTTTAATACGCTTTTATTAGTTTCACCTGTATGTTTGTTTGTTTGTTTGTAACTGACTCTTTGGGCTCGATATTGCCCTACTTTAGGCGATCAGATTTAATTGAAACGTTGTAGGCTTATCAAGGACCGACGACATTAAAATAGTTTGATAAGTTTATTATCTCATCATGATTAGGATCGCCAGGATTAGTGATTTTATTTTAACTTATGAAGAGCAATTGAACCCACGTAGAATGAAAGTATTCAGCAAAGACAATCAAACCTCCGTGCGATAGCGGCGCAACGGATAACGCGCCTGACTACGTATCAGGAGATTGCCTGTTCGAATCCTGGCTGGCTCGACATATTCGCATTTAGCCTTTGTTTTACTCACAATTAAATTAGTTCCAGTCCTCCGTACCGGGACCTCATTTAAATATTATAGTTTAATAAATTAATAATTTAAAAAAAAAACTTAAAAAACACGATTTTAGAGTTAATCAAACCAAAAAGTTAAAAATAATTGTTTACATAAGAATAAAATGACTGACGAGAAAATGAATGTCACTGTTCTAAAAGCGTGGGATGCTCGATATCTATCGTTATAATTTTTTACTAGTTTCATTCCGAAATGCAGAGTTAGTTTAAAAATGTCATACAAAGCACCCCACGCTTTTAGAACAGTGACATTCATTTTCTCGACAGTCATTTTATTCTTATGTTAACAATTATTTTTAACTTTTTAGTTCAACTCTAAAAGCGTGTTTTTTTAGTTTTTTTGAATATTAATATATTTTTCATTATAACAATGGAAAATACAAATTAGTCAATCCTTTCAGAACAGGGATTCACAACCTTATAAAAACTGAACACAAACAAATAAAGTGATTTGTTTTGTTATGTATACATATGGAATCTGGGACTAGATGACAATACAAGAACGTGATATCTGGCATTAAATGGAGATATACACTATGTGGAAGAAAGTGACGGGACACGACACTATAACGACATAAAGCCATATTTATTAAAATTAATAGGAGGTAGGGCCTCTTTTGGCTGCGATCACAGCTGCAATCCTTCTGGGCAGGCTTTCCACTAAATTAGCCATAGTGGCAAGAGGAATTTCCTTCCAAATGTTTAACAGGAAGTTCCATAGTTCAGGCTTGCTTTTGAGGAGTGGGGTGCAGGCCCTCAACCGACGGTCCAATTCGTCCCAGAAATGTTCAATTGGGTTAAGATCAGGGCTCTGCGCCGGCCATACCATGCGTGTAACGTTGTTCACATACCAATCAAGAGTCCTCCTTGCAACATGGCATGTTGCGTTGTCGTCTTGATACCAGCAATCATCCATATCGTACGTTGCCCACAAGGTAGGAAGGATATGATTGTCGAGAATATCACAGTATCTATCGGCATTCATCGCACCATCAACCTTCCCCAGTGGGCCAGCCCCATACCAGGAGAAACAGGCCTATACCATCAATCCTCCTCCACCAAACTTTACAGTTGGGACGACACACTCGGGCAAAAGGCGTTATCCTGGTAAACGCCATACCCAAACAAGTCCATCGGAACGGAAAAGGGTAAATCGGGACTCGTCACTCCAACTGACGCGTTTCCAGTCATCCAGAGTCCAAGTACGGTGGTCTTTGGCCCATCGAAGGCGCTCTTTCTTGTTGGGTTTCGTAATGAAAGGCTTATGGGCCACCGAACATCCAGTGTAACCTAACTTATGAGCCTCGATACGAAGAGTCTTGGTCGAAACGACCACACCTGTGGCTTGTCGAAACTCATTAGCGATGTTATCCATGGATGTTTGATGGTTACTTCGAATCTCCCTGCCGAACACCCGCCGGTCCCTGCTGGTGAGAACTGTAGGTCGTCCACTTCGGGGTTTGTTCTGACAGTGTCCCTCATTCTTGTAGCGACACACAACACGTGCTACAGTTGATTTTGAGCAGTTACGGAGACGGGATATCTCCCTAATTGACACCTTGGCAAGATGCAATCCAACCAACACACCTTTCTCGAACTCAGACAACTCTTCCCGTGGCGGCACCTTGACAAAAAATAACTCTAGTCTACTCCACAGAGTATTTATAGGATATGGCTGACACGTGATACCTATTATTGCACATGTGTCAGCTGTATTGTCGACTTTTCTACTTTTCGAGGGGTGTCCCGTCACTTTCTTCCAGATAGTGTATGTGTTTGCGATATCTAGCATTAGATGGAACTATATGTCTTTGCGATATCTGGAACCCAAAAAAAACTGTGATATCTAGTTGTGTATATCGCTACAAAGCCACACCATACTGTATGGGAAGAACATGTATAATATGGGGAAACTTCTTTTTTGAAGAATGAATGATAGAGCTGCATATAACAAGATTTAACTAAGTATGCTGTGTACAGATTGTTACATGTTAATTAAAGGAAAGTTTATTTTCTATCGTAGTCATGTTCCAAACTCTCTCTCTCTTTCTCACTCACACACACAGACATATATATATTAAAAAGTACATTAAGAATGGATGTGATATTATATTGATTTAACTCATTTCGTATTTGGGTATGTGATAAGTAAGTTAGACATAAAAACATACTGTAACTTACTTTGGAAAACCAGTGTATTAACATCGCAAATATATAACAGGCATATGCATTATATAAAATATGAACAATTCGGAACATGCCGGTGCTTTTTAAGTTCAATTTGGCACAAAACTTTCTTTTGGCAGCTGAATTTAATGCCATTAATAAAATGATCGGCGATGACTATCAGATCATCATCATCATCACCATTGGCGCAACAGCCTCTTGGTAGGCCAAGGCCGTTTGCCTATTGTCAGATTTCGAGACAGGAAATGTTTTATTTTTACATAGGGATAGGGTAGTCAAGATGAGCAACATGGAATAGAAATATGTTCGTTATGATGCATATACCGAAAGAAATTATTTAAATTATTTTGTTTCCGCACATGATGTAAGAATTTTGTGTGACATGTTCCTTGTGTGGGGCTTGTATGTTCCATTTCAATATTAACTATTACATTTCTTGCATGCTTTCACAGGAGGCACGCCCGTTTTTCCAGGGACTCGCAGCAGCTCGTGGCCCCGTTCCATCAGCAGCGACTTCCACAGTATGGGACACGTGGTGCACGAGAGCGAGCATGCGCACGTGGCCGTGAGCCACCTGAATGGCAGCGACGTGGACAGCACCACCGCCAGCAGTCCACCCCCACCCACAGAGCAAGAGAACGACAGGAGCCCTGAGAGGGGATGCATCACGGGTGAGAAAAGTACTTGCCTTTTTTTCAATTCCTTCTATTAGCTCACACTCTCCCTATATGTATCTCGTTCAAATTTTCAATCGTTCATAAAATACTTTTTATTCATCCACTCGAGTTCAAATACATTCTTTTTGAACTTGTAGAGGATGTCACTGGATGTCAATACAGTTTTTTTCAAATATTAATTCAGTAATTAAATTTAATGAATTAATTTTAGTTTTTTTTTAGATTTAAATTGCATACATCTACCAATAGATGGCGCCAGATAAACTTAAAAAAAATGAATGAAAATTATTTATAAAGGACTTTCTGCAATAAAGTGAACAAAAAGTAGGAATTGACTTAAAATTTTTTTTTATATTACTTGTTACTGCTATATTCATTTCGAGATAACAGAATCTCGCATTTTGGGCATGATTCACCTAATTCAGGGTCCAGATAAAACATCTATGCGTTATGCGAAAACACAAATGCAGGCATTTCCAAGTGTAATTTATTTTTGCAAATCTTTGATGCGTGGTGAACATGTATAGTGAAGGTAATAAAAATTGTGAAATTGATCAACATCAACAAAGAATAACTAAAGAGCGAATGACTTGGTCGCGCTGGGTTTCAGCATCAAGCTTACTTGGTAATCTGTAGATATGTATATCTGTAGGATCAGCCCGATAAATCTGTGGGACGAAATATCTTTCTGTTGAGGTTGAGAGGGAAGATTCAGTCACAACTATAAGCAATTAAATCAGTGTAAATATTAAACATAAAATAGCATTAACACATTGTACAGCGCTTATAATGGATAAAATAGTGCTTCTATAGGGTAAAAATAAAATAATTCAAATTCTATCAAAATAAAAAACATTGAAAAAGTCTTTGATTCATATTAAATGATAATAAATACAAAAATTTTCAGGCCGTTTCTTATTTTGCTCTGAGTTATCCAAAGACTCTGAAACATCAAGTAATATTGTATTGCCATCAATATTACACTCATGTCCATAAATTAAGGGTAATGAAGTTCAGGCAAAGAAAGAGACAGAAGCAAAACAAATTTGACTTATTTGTAAAGTCTATTTATTAAACAAAAGGTAAAAAGCAAAAAAGATGCTATATGTTTGACATAATTAATAAAAATTGCGATTTTTACTCCCTGGAGCAAATTTCAAAAAAGAACCTATTTACAAAAAACAGTATAACATGGTTAGTATGGTAGTATGGATTATGTCTCCCGGACGATGCAATACAGGCCTTACAACGCCTAGGCACGCTGAGTATCAAATTATCAATCTGATCTTGAGGAATATTACACCACTCATCACGCAATGCCCTCCGAAGTTCTGGTTGACATGTGGGAGAGGGTTGACGGGCTGCAATTCATCGGCCAAGCATATCCCACACGTGCTCTACTGGATTCAAGTCCGGTGAGTATGCTGGCCAATCCATACGGGTGATATCCTCCAATTGAAGGTATTCGTCTACAATGTTTGCACGGTGAGGACGGGCATTTTCATCCATTCATCCACAGAAATTCAGCACCCATGGCGCCCCGAAACAAACGTACATGTTGTTGCAGAATGATATCCCGATAGATGTGGCCTGTCATCGTTACACTCTGAACATGCAGGTCAGTTCTGGAACCAAGAATAATTCCTCCCCAAATGAGCCATCCTGCACCACCGTAACGGTGCCATTCAATGGTGTTCTCTTGGTGATAACGGGTACCTGGCGCTCTCCATATGAAAGTCCGGCGAGAATCAGACTGCAAACTAAACCTGGACTCATCGGAAAACATCACACAAGACCACTGTTGCGGTGTCCACAATGCATGCTCTCTACTCCAGGTTAATCGCAGGAGACAGTGAGTTGCGGTAAGTGGAACACATCTGACAGGCCTACGAGCATATAGACCAATGGGCCCTAAGCGTCTGTACACGGTCTGCCTTGAAACTGTCGTACCGGTAGCTGAAGAGAGCTGACGAGACAGGTCTGATGCTGTGCTCCGTCTGTTTCTTTTGGCAGTAACTGCTAAATACCGGTCTTCATTCGGCGTTGTAACTCGGGGGCGACCTGTGCTGTAACATCTACTCACATTACCATCATCTTGGAATCGTTGACAAAGCCTGGAGATGACACTCTGGGCGATTCCAAGTTCCTCGGATACTTCCAGCTGGGTACGTCCGCATTCCAGTCGTTCGATAATTCTACCACGTAAAAAATCACCCAAATGCTTCCTTTGTGTCATAACTATGCGGTTATTGCACTGAAAGGCTTTTAAAGCGCTTCTGAACAATTTTACTTCTTTGCCACCATTCCTTATATACCCCTCTCTTACACTTTCGTCATTGTGACGTACTATCCGCGCCATCTGGTGGTTTCCTGTAATTTGCATATTCTTCTTCAAGATGTGTGTGATAATTCTGCAGGTGAAATTTTTATTTTAGAGTTCAATTTCTGTGTGATTCTGAATTATCCTTAATTTATGGACATGAGTGTAGTTTGATTTTTCATACAATCGGAGATTACTGAATTGAGAGATTTTGCTTAGATATTGAAATTACAAAAGAAATAGATTAGTTGAGCAGAGAAAAAACTGTTTAATATTATATTTTTAGGGTAAATATACTAATATACATTTTGATCGAAAAATATAAAGGTGTAAATCGGATTATTATAACTTTCATAAAAATAGTTTTAGATTTGAGGATTTCGTCAGAGACAGTCAGAAATTAGAAATATTCAAGCTACATGATATTATATATATTTTTAACCGTTATATTAGATACCAAAAATTACATGAACAAAGAATACATTAAAACTTAATGACTTATATGTTTGCTTTCACAGATACAGTTCAAGCCAATTCCAAGCAACCCATCACTACACCAGATATTCGCCACTTGGCACAATTTGGCGACATCGGAAATTCCTCTGAAAAAATAAGTAAGCATGCCTTGAAAACTACATAGACCTGTTCGTCTATATACACTGGTTTATAAACTTTAAGGGATAAGATAGAAAAATTGTGATTGTGAAATTTCTATTCATTGGAATTTAATGATATTCAGCAAAGACATTAATTAAACAGTGCTTCACAAAAAAGGTTTATTTACGGTCTTAAAATACATAGAAGTTGAAACATACAAAAGACATAGTACCTGAATTCAATGTGCAATGATCAAATTCAAAAAGTAATGTAATCATCCCTAACAGCTATACAAGCACGATAGTGATTCTCCATGCTCAAAAGCTTGGTGTTTATTAATTCTGTTGCCATCAAAATCAAATTTGTGTGTTAAAGCAGTTCATTCTGAAGGGTTGAAGAAAGCAGGTTAAGTGCAGTAATGCATCTGCCTAGATGCTCAATCAGATTCACTTTATGTCGTCTAACATTATAGTCTTGAAGGATGACGTCACTAATTGCACCTGCATAAAAACTAACTAACAACTAGATCATGCCATGCCATTTCTATATAACCCTACAGTTCGGTGCTTTTTTGAATGATATACAGGTCAAAGCTGCCATTCAAAGAGATACCTGCCCATACAAATACAATGGATCCAACAAATCTATCCTTTTCATATAAATGACTGGGATAATAAGTGTTCCCGTTACTTGTCTGACCAATAACACTCTTCCGGTTTGAGATCTGCAAACAAATCTATACTCATCAATAAATTGTGCAGATCTCCGCTGACTTGCATTCCAACTGGCGTGTGTGGGGGCCCAATTAAACCTTTCGTTTCGATGGCGTAGTCTGAGGTATACACACATTATTGGACTACTTGTATACAACTCACCTTCTAAAAGCCTTCTGCGCTGGCGTATATGGGACCACCACCTTGTGATGATTCCAATAATGTCTGAAAAATAGGAAGGCTATGAGTTTTGCACTTCTCTCCTTGAAAACGTGCTAACTTGATGCTATGTCAATAATAGTTCGCTAATATGGAGTACCAATCAACGCTGCTAATAATAGTTCGCTGATATAGAGTACCAATCAACGCTGCTAATAATAGTTCGCTGATATGGAGTACCAATCAACGCTGCTAATAATAGTTCGCTGATATAGAGTACCAATCAACGCTGATAATAATAGTTCGCTGATATGGAGTACCAATCAACGCTGATAATAATAGTTCGCTGATATGGAGTACCAATCAACGCTGCTAATAATAGTTCGCTGATATAGAGTACCAATCAACGCTGATAATAATAGTTCGCTGATATGAAGTACCAATCAACGCTGCTAATAATAGTTCGCTGATATAGAGTACCAATCAACGCTGATAATAATAGTTCGCTGATATGGAGTACCAATGAACAATCAACTCGATGCTACAGCAACTTTGCTTTTGAAGAGTTGTTCAATCCTTTTTCCACTGGTATACACACAACACCGAATGCCGATTAAGTTCGGCGGGCCATATCTCTTTGCAGTTAGGTACAAATAGCTGTCATTTGCGATATTTGTAGCTCTAGATCTTTCTTGGCTATACTTTGTAGAAATGAATTCTGATCTTAGAAATGCATTACACAATATATGAATTACAAACGGGCTCACATTCACCTAGTTACATATTACGTACTCTGACCAGTTTATATTAGTCTAATGGCTCATCGTAGTAATTTTTTAAATAAATAATATCTATTATTTATATTGAAAATACGGCTCTCTCGAAATTTCACTATACAGATTCTACTTGCAGAAACTGCAAATGATTTTAAAAATATTTGCAATTAGGCGTCAAATTAGATCACAACAGCTTTACTAATTTGAAAATAATATCGGAAACAACATTAATTTTCATGTATACTGCACTTTTAGGAGAATTCATGTATTTTTATGAGTGTAATTGCAATTTTTCTAATTTTTCCTTAATATTTCAAATCGTAAAAATACGTATGAAATATTAATAAAGTTAATTATAAAATAAGAGATTTTTGTATCTTTTTGTGTTTCTTATAACTTGAAACCATAACTATAAAATTCCATTTTTTCCTCTGAACTAATCCTTTTTTTAGCTGGTGAGTACTCAAAAATAAAAAAATATATATTATAATTTTTTTTAATTTAAAATATTAATTGTTAAATCGCAATTTCAAACTTGTTAAAAAATCATCTGGGTAGTTTGTTTTCTTTTAAATCAATGGTATTTTCAAAACTAATTTGTATCTTTTTTATTCTGTGGCTACATTAAAACTACGCTTACTGTTGATATTCAAACATCATCAAACCTCTATTCAGTTTATAAAGGATTATATAATGCTTTCGACTATATCTTCCTTTCTATATTTTCCTTAGTCTTTAGGCTTCTTTGTGGTGTTCTGTGAAAAAACATTTTCTAAGTTAAGTTAACCAAACTAAAAGAAAACATCTAATTTCACTGAAGATGTCTGGTAGTATCCTGAGCTATGTGCTCAATTCTCAATTAAGCCATTTTTATCTCTTTAATGTAAATCCTTCTGGAAGAAATTTTAATATTTTAATTATTATGTAAAGGAGGTACGTACCTTTGCCTTTGTCTGGTAGTATAGTTATAATTGTTCCATCTTTTTGCAGACGTTCGTCTTCTGTGGGACTTCTTGCAGCAGCTTTTGAACGATTCGCAGCAGCGCTACCAGTGCTGCATCGTGTGGAAGGATAAACCTCGGGGCATCTTCAAAATCACGGACCCCCACCGCCTGGCTGCCCTCTGGGGCAAGCAGAAGAACCACCTTAACATGAATTTCGACAAGATGTCGCGCGCCCTCAGGTACTACTACAGGGTGCGCATCCTGCAGAAGGAACCAGGAGAGAGACATTGCTATAGGTACTTATTTCTTTCAACATCTTTTGGTATGGTCCATACCAGGTTAAATCCGATCATCTAATGAAAAAACTTAGCGGTTTTTCTGTTATCAATGAGTGTAAATTTTTCTGATAATTTTTAGCTTATTTGAAAAGTTGAATGCCACTCAATGTTGCTATTTTGAAATTTTTTAATGATTTTATATTACTACTACCACATTAACATCATGGACATTGCATGACCGCGAAAAAAATTCTGAGACCCATTCAGAAAACCCTACGAAATGTGAATGAAGTGCAAACTACAGATGTAGTAGAGATGTCCCATTAGAAACATTTTTTTCCTTTTTAGTAGGAAGTAGAGGGGTATAAGAGTTATTGAAAACTCAGGAACCTACCAGGTTCTTCTGTTCTTCATCTTGATGCCGTCCCATATGAATTTAAAATATAATGATATTGCTGATGAACTAGCGAAATAAGGAACTTCCATGACTCAGGTTAATGAGGAACCTCTGACATACCTTGAGCTATATTCGAGAAGTAATGCTCCCATATATACCTCTTGGAAACAACCACTTACTAAACAACCATCCGTGGTATCTTAGTAAGTGTCCTGGTACTTCAATTAGATTTAAAGGTGACAGGAGAAATCAAACTTCTTTAACTTGACTGTCTGCTGGGCATTTAAAAGCCCTCAGATTTCCGCATGGTGCTAAGAAATTTCCAGTTTGGTCCTAGTGTAGTAATAAAGAAGCCACTCAGTAACATTTAATTAATTGCGTTAACTTGGTACGTGAGGATCTTCTGAAGAGGCCAATTTATGTCTTGGAGGTATTTAAGGCGAACGAGCTCATGAATCTGATCTGATTCAGATCAGAGAGAAAGAAGAAAATAACTATAGAAGTATATATCCTTAAATGTATATTCCAGGAACTGTCCTGAAGGAAAGACTAGCTTATGCAGTACGAAGGTCTGCCATAGATTTGCTGAACATAATTATTGTGGTCACGAATCAATCACGGAAGGATATAGTACGAAATAGAATATACCAAAATAAATATACGGAGGCCACAGATAAAATACAAAACAAACTTTCTTTTTTGATGGATAACAAAAGATTATCCATTATAAAAATCATCATTCAATCACTGTTATTGCGATATCTTCTACTTCATTGGTGCAACGGTCCCATGGTGGGCCAAGGCTGTCTGCTGACTAGCAGATTTCGAGACAGGAGATGCATTTCTTTTTACGCCGTTACGTTTCTTTTTACGTCAGCCATACGCCCAACAGTCGTACTAGACTGGGACCTACGGGTTTAAAGTGGATTCCCAACCACTACAAACATCCATGGTAAAATCATGTGGCACCGAGCTCCAAAGATATAGTCACTCGGCCATCAGGTGCTGTTATTGCAATCTACTCAATCAAAATCTGCTATGATTTTTTTTCAGTTCTTTCGTAAATTTTCCTGATTTCAGTTGTTCCATTTCAGATTCCTGCGGCACCCCAACGAACTGCGTCACTGCAAACAGAGGGCGCTGCTGACGCGTGACACCGAGAACGGCATCCACAACGGCGTCCATTCGGACGTGGAGGCAGCTTTGGACATGAGCATCAAGGAGGAGGGACTTTCCCCAGGGGATGCCGAATGAAGAACGACTTGCTCAGCCTTACTACTTCGTCAGGGACTTTTTTGTTATCTCCTCTCTCTCCATAACTATCTATAAAAGAAAAATCCCAATTCCTTACACTGCAAAATATATGTTACAATAAAACTGGAAGAAAATCTTGTGGGGAAATATGCACCATATTAAAACAAATTGCTTCAGTCGATAATGTACTGGGTTAGTAATATTTTAAATTTCTGGTTTCAAACACGTATTTTAAGAGGACATTTATTTAAGGATGTCCTGGGCAAGTAATTTCAACCATATCTTCAAAATACTTTGATTACATAGTAATATTAATTGATGAGAGAAATCAGAATGCTATTAACATATTCAGTAACTACGCTAGTTGGAGAATTCAATTGCTGAGTCAAAGTTACAGCATTTTGTTGGAATTTAATATTTTTTTCTTCAATAATTTAATATTTGTGTAGCATAGCTGGTTACAAAGTGCTCTGAAATTTTACTATCAAGTACCAGACAGCTTGTGTTGAAGATTTAATTTTACCCATAATGCAATTAGTTGACGAAATCTACAAAGTGTTGAAGAGGTGCAAGCAATTAGTTTCAACATCGTTATCGTCGTTGTTATTATTATTATGAGAGGGACCATATTTAATAGTCGATATAATTTTCCATATTTAATAACCAATAATAATTTTCCACTCTTATTAAACAAACAATAACCGATATAATTTTTCATGGGTTAAATTCTTCAGAGACATTGATGTTAATTTAAAAATGAAATTGCAATAATTATTTATCCACCTTTTACTATAAATAAATAATTAAAAAGTTTAATACAGCAGACATTACTTTTGGTGTACATTAATTAAGATTTATGAAATTTTAATATAAAAGGTATAAGTAATTAAACAAAAAAAAATTTCTTAAAAATGTCTCTGTAGTGTTTAATTCTAATTAAAATAAATGTTCGTTTGCATATTAATTCTGACACGATATTTTCTTCATCCAAAATCTGAAAAAATTTACAATTTTTTAAAATTTATAGTCTATGAATCAATAGACGTAATATGTAATCATCAAAAACTTGATATATGTACTCTATTGGTATATAATTTGGTTCTTTAAGCTAAAGTGCATCATTAATAGCAACAATATTTTCTGAAGTATTTCTATGAAAGAGGCGATTTTTCCTGAATTGCTGCTATTTAGGAGTTATTTTTTTATTATTATTATTATTTGGTTGTGATGAACTGAGTCCATGAAACTTATAAGCACCAATGAGAATTTGATCTTATTATGTGTAACTGGAATATCGAAGATTCTGTGCTAAGTTATATTGTGTTCCAATGTTCAGAAGATGAACAAAACTTAGTATTACTGAGATTTCACTTTGTTAAGTTTACCTTTTGACCAATGAATCGATTTTATTATTGGTACTTACCTATTAACACTCACTCCTTGGCGACATTAACTTTTTGGCGTGGCTTGGCGAGGACAAATCATGCCAAGTCAAAACACATGTTCAAAATATTAATAAAAGTGTTTACAAACGGAGGAGAGAAAAGAAGAAAGAGTATAAAAGAAAATGTTTCACATTTTTTTAATATTTCTAAAACATTTGGCTTGAATTCATAAATACAGAAGTTGAAAGAGTGTTAATATGTAAATACCCAATAATCTTAATCTCTATATGTTTGTGTACATGATGAATATTGTGTTAGTTTGAAATGAATGCTGCGGAAATATATAGATTTTTTTTTTACAGACATAAATTTCTTTTGATATTGGTAAGATAATATGCTTACTATTATCTTTTGATTGCGAATTGAAGAGAAAATAAAAATTTAAAAAGCTTCATTTTGGCAATTAAAAATTATTTCTTAATGTAAGCTTTTACTTTAAATAGTTTTGTATCCATATTTTTGTTCATGCGAAACTGCATCTTGTTATTGCATCCAGAAATCTTTGTTTATTGATATTCTGTTAATTGAAAATCAATTTAGTTTTTGAAAATTATTCGCTGCTAATAAGACATTACGTTTTAACATATACTGAAGATATAACAAAATCAAAACTTTATTTGATAATTAAAATATACATTTAATTAAGCAATTGTGCAATATATAGAATAATCAAATGATTACAATCTTGTTAAAACAATGTACTTTAACCCATGTTTTTAGTGGCGAAATTTTTAGCAGATAATAATTTCATTTTGGCGCCTCGAGCTTTGAAATAGTAAAAAATTCGCCTAAATATGCCAAATTTGGCGATTTTCAAAGGCAGATTTGGCGATTTATCCTTAAAGGCAACTAATTTTATTAAATTGAAAAAATTAATTATATATTCACATTTAAATTATTCTAAATGTGATTGATCAATAATTTTAAATTAATCCAATGATTTTCTGTAAAATTGTATATAAGTTTGCAATGAGTATCACTGATGTTCTATGAGCATAAATGCAATTGAAAATTTTTTCTTAAATACGCCAAATTTGGCGATATTCAAAATTACACATTTTTATCATTAAAAGCAACTAATTTTATTAAATTGAAAAAAAAAAAAAAAAAAAAATTGTATATTCACAATGTAATTGATCAATAAGTTTAAATTAGATCAATGATTTTCTATAAAACTGTAATGAATGTTAATGATGTTTTATGAGAATAAACGCAGTTGGAAAATAATTTTATCGTAAAATATTGAATTTAATATATGGTACCATGAAATTCCTTTGTGAATTGGTACAGATTCTGGATATTTTGGATTTATGTTTCAATCCACGTTCTGAGAGAAACACGTGCCATAGATATGATATTCACGAGTTAAAATACTTTTTAAGCAGTACATTTTGAGGTGTAGCAATGCCTCGGGTGATCAAGATTTTAATTAAGTTTAAAATAAATTCAATTTGGTTATTTTTATTAAGTAGATATAATACAAAAAAAAATTATGTTACACAAGTTTCAAAAGGATTTTACAGTTATAATTATTATTGATTCCTATAATAGTTTTTAATTGTTTTAAATATTCTCAACAGATTTGATTGCTGTGATTCATCTATTTTAATCAGCAGTAAAATATAAGGTAAAATAGCAGAATAGGGGCCGTTGGGATTTGGCGTCAAAAAATCTTTACGCTAAAGTGTGCCAAGTAAAGGGTTGTGATTGTAGTTGAAGTGAATTATAAAAAGTACAAGAAACCCATGTTTTCACATTTGGCGACTTATCACCCTATTGGTGTCACGAAAAAATCGCCACATCCCAACGGACCCTACTCTGCGATTTGGCCAAATATAATTATCCCTATGCTTATAAGATTGAAATGTCTTAAAAATAAATTTAATTTTTTATTAAGACTTGGCCTATTAATTCTTTACTTCTCTCTTTTTTTACATTTTCTAAAGTTATAACTTTTGTTTAGCAAATTTAACATTTTAAGTTAATTTATAAATATTAAATTACTAAAGGCCAGCTAAATTACTAAAGAAAACTTTAAAATATTCAAAAGTATTCTACAAGTAATTTTTAATTTATTTAAATTTTCCTTGATTTCATCTACTTCTAAACAAAGAAATTTTTAATGCAATAAATTTAAATAAGATATTAACAGGCTTTCTTAATACTTACATAGATTTATTTCTTAATCTATGCCAATATCGCCTTAACCTTTTCATTGTATTTTCAAATAAATGTGATTGCTAATTAAAGGTAAATACGAAACAATAATATTGAAATTCTGCAGAAAAAAAAGATTTTATTATTAGACAAATGGCCACCCTAGCAACATTTGATAAGCATCCTAAATCATATTCATACTTAGAATTTAAAATAACTTTTTTCAACATTTAAAACGGTTATGTTTTTTCAATTAGAAATATATTCACTTTAAAGAATTAAAAAGCTTATTAAAATGTGATAATTTTTTACTTTGTGAATAAAACTAGAACATGAGACAGTTTTGAATAATTTTATTTTGGAAATTTTATAATTTTGCAGCTTTTAATGTGAAATCAAGCAAATAAGGTACATTGTATTACTGCCTTGACTTACTGAAAGAATATACATCAAACATTTGTTATTGTTGAATTATAGTTACATATTTTGTCTGTATTATATGTATTGACAAACTTGTTCAAGTTTTTGTACCTGAAATGTATACGGAATAAAATTTGTACATAACTGTTTGTCTAGTTGTTTTCAATTTTGATACGAGTAACCTAACAAAAAAAAATCTTCTTAAAAGTATTTATTGACATTAATTTAAGGTTACAGCAAAATAATTGGCGCCACTTTACACCCAGTGTAAAAATGTCGCCAATTCATCGTAACGAGTTGATATTCTTAATACAATTTATAGAAAAAATTTGCATGCCTAACTTGCATGCATGACATGCATCCCTTAACAGAAAAAAATACAGAAATTAGACAGAAATATTTCTGCTTTCGTTGCACATCATTTTAAATCTTTAATTAACAATGAATAAAGTGTTATAACAATCATTTAAAATCATTCATTTGTAGTCATCGATTACATTTTTGTTGACAGAGCCCTATTTGTAGTCATTGATCACTTTTTGTTGACAGAGCTCCGTTTGTAGTTATTAATCACATTTTTGTTCACAGAGCTCCATTTATTTGCAATCATCGATCACTTTTTGTTGATAGAGCTCCATAACTTCTATTAGATCATTTTATCGATCACTTTTTGTTGATAGAGCTCCGTTTGTAGTCATCGATCACATTTTTGTTCACAGAGCTCCATTTATTTGCAATCATCGATCACTTTTTGTTGATAGAGCTCCATTTCTAGTCATAGATTTTTGTTGACAGAGCTCCATTTATTTGTAATCATCGATCACTTTTTGTTGACAGAGTTCCATTTGTAGTCATCGATCACTTTTTGTTGACAGAGCTCAGAGCTCCATTTGTAGTCATCGATTTTTGATGACAGAGCTTCATTTATTTGAAGATCTCAATTTGTAGTCATCGATCACTTTTTGTTGACAGATCTCAATTTGTAGTCATCGATCGCAGTTTTGTTGACAAATCTCCATTTGTAGTCATCGATCACTTTTTGTTTTCAGAGCTTCATTTATTTGTAGTAATCGATCCCTTTTTGTTGATAGAGCTCCATTTGTAGTCATAGATTTTTGTTGACAGAGCTCCATTCGTAGTCATCGATCACTTTTTTGTTGACAGAGCTTCATTTATTTGTAGTCATCGATCACTTTTTGTTGACAGAGCTCCATTTGTAGTCATTTGCATCTCACAAAAAAAAAAAAAACAGGAAGCAATTTATCATACATAACAAAATGATTTTTGAAACATAACAATCGCTCTATGGATGACACTGGATGTTAATACAGTTTTTTCAAATATTAATTCATTAGTCAAATTTAAATAATTAATTTTAGTTTTTTTAGATTTAAGTTGCATGTATCTACCAATAGATGGCACCAGATAAATTTAAAAAATGAATGAAAATTAGTTATAAAAGCCTTTCTGCAATATAGTGAAAAAAAAAAGTAGGAATTGATTTAAAAATTATTTTTTTTATATTACTTGTTTTTCATATATGAAAACAATATTATGAAAATAAACGACATAATAAAAAGTTGTTCAATGAAGATATTTCATTAGTACAATAAGTGTTTTGACATTTGATTCAATTTTTGTAGAAGCCATGTTCAAAAACGGTTGATAAATGCTTCCAATTGCTCAATTTTTCAATATGCATGCTGGAAATATTTTTTCTGTACAAGGAAATTTTTTTAATGTACAAGGTGGAACTTGAATATTGACCCAACCTTTATTTTTCAACCGTTGGCCATATACACCTTTCAATTAGCAATGTAGAAAAAATGTCAATTACAGAGTTGTAGACCATCATCGATTTATGTAGATCAGTAGCCTGAAAATAAGCAATGCTCTAAAACCGGGTTAAATTGTTGAAATTTCATAGACATTCATTTCATTAGTTCATTGTTTTTATTTTGAACAATATTTTCCTCTATGGTGAGAGAATTATGCTAATTAACTGAGCAAAGAATATTTAAAACCTTGCTAAGATGTATGTTATTATTCGGTGACTATTGTGGAGACTAATCCTCAATGTCCTGCAGTGCAGGACGGACATCTCATGAGTGATCAACTCATGGATGGAGGGAAAGGGGCAGCTTCTGTTGTGATGGAGCACCCGTAGGTAGAAGTCTGACTTTTGCTACGTGAACGCTCTTACAGTCATATGGGACTGGGATCTACGGCTTAAAGTGGATTCCTAACCACTACAAACATCCATGGCACCGCTGGGACTCGAACCCGAAATCTGTGGTACCGAGCGCCAGAGCGCAAGCCACTCGACCATTCAGGTCCTTATTATTCGGTAATTTGTTTTAATGTATTATATAAAAGCGGACTTGTGTATATAAATGTTCCGGTACAAATTAATAGCTGTAAAACTTAAAAATATAGTTAAATAAAATTTTTTCTATCGATTTTTTTCAAATATAAAAATGCCATGCAATGAATCCCATTTGAAATATTTTTGTAATTAGAAGTGAATCTATGATCAATGATTGCGAAAATAAATGCCTGGCATCGATATTAAATTGCATTATAGATCCAACAGGCCTCAGCACTTAATGCATTATCTAAGAAATTATAATAGCTACTTTTAAATTGGACCACTGCCATTGAAAATCCTATAAAATATATACTGTTCTACCAGCTATGATGTGGAAAACTGTCAAGAGACGTTTTCAAACAAAGTAATGCAATAGGAAAGGACCGTAATTTCAAACGATGTTTCAATAAAAATAAAAATAAAAATAATTTTAATTAAAAAAATTACGATTACATAACATCAAAAGAAAAATTAGCTGAAAAATTTTTTTTCACAATAACTATTAAAGTTTTTTGCCAAATCGCAAAATAGGGACCGTTGGGGTGTGGTAACTTCTTTGTGGCGCCAACTCAGTTATAAGTCGCCAAATGTGGTAACCCGCGTTTCATTATTTACTTGAAAATCAGTTCACTTACAGTGGCAACCAATTATTTGGCGGACTTTGGCAAAAAGAATTTTTGACGCCAAATCCCAATGGCTCCTATTCTTCGATTAAGTTCGATTCGAGTTTTTTATTACAAAATTGTCCTGCGTTAGACCGTTCGTCTAACTACACCTCTAACAAATATCAGTTCGTCCGTTTCCCCATATAAACCGGATGCTAACCTTTCCACTGAATGAAATAATAGAATAGTAATGAATTTTTTAAACAAGCATTTAACAATGGCTTACATAAAGTTCTTTATCTCTCTCCTAGTTGACAATAAATCAGGAAACATTGAATAAAATATCTTTTTAATACTTAAAATATTTATTTTATTTGAAATCAGAAACAAATTAAGTTCCAATTTTTCATCAAAATCTGGAAGTCCTTAAAAAAAGTACCTATAAAAAATCGCTTAAAAAAAAGTATCATAAAAATATTCAACTGACATAAAATGAGACGGGCCATATGTAATCTGTATTGTCTGCGTCTCCATGTCCTCTATCTACCTGTGATTAGATAACAACACGGCAAAATCGCAGGTTAGGGAACTTTTGGATTTGGCAATTTTATTTATTTTGTTATATTGGCACCAAACAATGGATCGATTAGCAGATTGTCAAGCAAACAAAATTTTAAGGGGAAAAAAATGACTTCGTGAATAAATAAAATAAAATGAAAACGCCAAAGAAAAACACAAATTATCAGAGATACAAAATTAATGCGACTCAAAGAAATTAGAAAATAAAGAAAGGCCACACAACTATATGCGCAAAATAAATAAATAAATTTTTTAAAAATCTTCAAGAAAGGCAAAAAAATGTAGTGAATTTAAGAATGAACTTTACTCGAAGAAACTGAATAGACATCATATGTACATTTACAATAAAACTTCAGAAATAAAAATAATTAAAACTTAAAAAGCGCTTTCATTGTAAAGTATGTTGCACAACTGATTCAAAAAAGTAATTACATAAGAAATTGATGAATATTTAAGGAAAATTCGAAAGTAAACTTATTAATATAAAATTCGCATTAAATGATAAAAGTTTTTTAATTTCACAATTAAATTCATTACACATAAAAAATGAACTTAACCCCGTGTTGCATATTTTTCATTATTAAAACTTGGACTGAAATCTAGAATACTGTATACCTGAGGAAGTCGCCAATCTTGCAACCCGGAATATTTCGCCAATGTTCCGTCAGTTTTTTAAGGGTAATAATAGTTTAATTACAGAAATTCCTAATTTCTTCTTTTTCCAAACAATATAATGACTATTTTAATGTTACTTTGATTGTTATTTGCAGAATTTTTAATTAAAATAAATAGAAAAAGAAAATTATACTTTTTTATATAATAATAATTCCAAGATAATATAGATTATTCCAAGAATATTCTTATAACTGTATGTCAACCACTGATATAGAATATAAACAATTGTTATGATGTTGCCACTCATGAAAATATGAAACAAACAGCAAAAACGATTTTTTATTTTAATTAATAATCCGTTTTTTCTTCCGTGAACTAACGTTCTAAAATTAAAAAGTTACATTTTCCCGCGCAAAATTCAAATAATTGTTGCCACGAAACCTCAAATATTCCAACAGTATTAAAAAAAAAAAAAAAAAAAAGAAAAAGTGTTTGAGCGGCATTTTCGCCGTCAACTAATATTCGATAAATAAAAAGTAAGATTTTTTTCTTACGAAATCAAACAACTGTTGTCACAAAACCTTAGCTATTCAACAGCAATAAAACGAAAATAATTATTTTATAATCAAATACAAGTTATTAATAAAGTAAAAAATCGTTTTTGTTGTTTGTTTCGTATTTTTATGAGTGGCAACAATATAAAAATTTTTAATATTCTTTATCAAAGACAAAAGTATAAGAACAATTTCGGAATAATCAACAATTTATCAAAATAATTATTTAAAAAAATATATATTTCTGTTCTTATTTACTATAACTAAAAATTCTGCAAATAATTATGAAAATAGAAATAAATAGTCATTATAATGTTCGGAAAAAGAAGTTAATTATTCCTGTAATTACAGTATTGTAACCCTAAAAAAATTGGCGGAACATTCGGAAAATATTCCAGGTGGCAAGATTGGGAACCTCGTCAGGGGTACAATATTCTAGATTTCAACCGAAAAATTTGTAAAAAGGTTTGTACTGCTCTTCGTAAATCAACTTAACTTTCTAAAAATAAAAAGTAATGATTTTAAGCGCGAATTGCAATAACGGTTGCTACAAAACCTTATCAACAGAACTTACCACAAAACTTGAAGTAAGTAATAATGAAGTAAAAAATGTTTTTGTTTGTTTCGTATTTTCATGAGTAGTAACATCTTAACAATTGTTTATATTCTGTATCAATGGGTGACATACCGTTGCAAGAACAATCTCGGATTAATCTATAATATCTCGGAATAATAATTAAAAAAAAGGATATATTTCTATTCCATCTACTAAAAATTTCTACTCTCTACTAAATAAAAAATAAAATTTCTACTATCTACTAAAAATAATTTCTGTAAATGACAATGAAAGTAACATTAAAACATTCATTACATTGTTTGAAAAAAGAAGAAATAACGTATTTCTCTAATTAAACTATTATAACCTTAAAGAAATTCGTGGAACATTGGCGAAACATTCCGGGTTGTAAGATTGGCGACTTTCTCAGGGGTACAAGATTCTCGATTTCAATCAGAATAATATTACAAAAGGTGTTTTTATCGAAGCCGGCTACTTCTGACAAAAAGGTTGGCAATCCCTGTCTAAATTAATTGCCACTTGAATGACAGGGACATAGTATATTTAGAACTTATTGAATATGCTGCGATCCTCATCTCAGAATGTTCAGATTCATTACTTGCTCTTGCTATTCTATCGCCATTTTGAACGAACACTTCCAAAAATGTCACCTGGGAAATTTGCAACTTCCTAATCAAGCACAATGGAAGGACATTTCGACCTACAGATTTATCGTTTTCATTTCAGGCATAGACACGAAAACTTTAGGTTCTGCGCATCGTTTATCAGGTTCCGAACCAAGCTTCCTTAGTTCTCCTGAGTTCACCTAGGTGAAATGTTTATCGCCCTCAGAATTCCATTTGGCGCGGAAAAGAGACCTGGCGAAATCGGAACCCTAAAGTGTAGAATTTATTTACATAATGACATTTAGGGCGATCATAGGAACACAACTCACAATTCTAAAACGATTCACAACTATTAACAATTTGCAGCAATACATTTTTGGGCAAAAACTGTTACGTTTTGATACGTCTGACAGTAGCAAGACCACACTATGTCTGTAGGAAGCCGAAATTCAGACTGAAACTAAAAACGATTCTCATCGGATGGAAAAATCACGTGAGATATTACGTAGAGTATGACGTTTCACTGCTTTGTGCCAAAATTAGAATTTAGGATGATTGCATCCAGGAAATCGTATAGTATTTTTTTTTAATCGTATCGTATTTTATTGTTCTCATAGGGAAATGAGAAGATTACAGAACTAATTATGATTTATGAATGTTTTTTGAATACGTTAGACCGGGACGATAAATGGATTAAGACTAAAATCATACATCAAATTTTATTATTCCTACGTTAACGAAATTCCGATTTAAGATATCGATGTTAACGCGATTCAGATACTCAACATCGAAAATACCGATTTTACAAAATCGATATAACTTCTTCGGAGAATCCGAGTTGCGCGAGTGCGAAAAGTAATTTCAACATCTACTTACAAAATTGGTATAACAGCGGTATTGGTATTTCAGATATTCGGTATTTGTTCATCAGCGCTTCTGAATAATTATTGTGAATTTTAATGCAATTTCATCTTTTTCTACTTATTGAAATGTAATCCAATAAGAGATATTATTTGATGAGTTATTTTAATTATGATTATTAATAATAATTTATATATAAAATAAAATTTATTTTGTTAACAAAATTAAAAAATTTATTTTAAAGATTTATTTTATATCACTTTAAAATTATTATTCAAATGTTTCATATTTCTATGCATTTAAACTTTGTAGTATTTATGTAATCTATATTCATTTAATGATGTTTTACTTTCTTGTGTGTATATATATATATATAATTAATAAAGTACAAACCTAATGTAGCATTTTTTTTTCAGCGTTTTGGCATTTGAGAATTAGAAGAATAATTTTAATTCATTATGAGAAGCGTTTTGGCATTTCCTTTCCCTTAGAGAGGAATTATGTTATTTCACAAGCGTAAAATAACAACCCGTCACTCAAATTTGACAGTAGACAAGAAGTATTGAGGGTAGTCATATTACATGCAATTAATGTTTTGTACTAATGAGAACAACCTGTCAATTAAATCTGATAGCAGATATTCGGTATCATGTATAATGAATGTCTGTGCAACATTCACTTGTCGAAACAACTACAGATTGAATATGAATTATAACCATGAGTTTTTCCATCGTGATTGGTGATAAACCAAGAGCTGAGAAATGTTTATTCCAATGAGAAGTGAGAGAAGCTGATGCCTCTCTTGACGGATTGTCTTAAAGCAGTCCCAATTAAAAAAAGAGTGTGAGTCCAGGTTAGAATAGCCCTACTGTAGTCCATTCATGTCGTAAATGGCGACTAAAATGGGTACCCAGCGCCCGCCTGGCTTTACCCCACAATCGAACGGAGTAAAGTCAGACTTTTCCCTTTGAATTCCCCATGTCTTTGTGCCACGAGGTCAAGGATACAAAGAAGCTGCATGTTTTTTTTTTTTTTTTTTGAGTTGAAAACAAATAAATGAAAGGCCAAGTAGACTAAGTCAAGCAAAAAATTAATTTATACTAGAAAATAATTATAAAAAACTATTTTTTAAAAATTTAAATTGTCGCCAGAGCTCAAAACTCCTATATCATTTTTCTTCTTACAGGAAGAGTTTTGTCATTTCATTCCCAGGAGAAAGAAACGCATATTATTTGACAGGTATATAACAACAATCCATCACTCTAATTTGACAGAAATATTGTGGGTAGTTATATTACAAGCAATTAGTATTTTGTACTAATGTGAACAACCTGCCATTTAAATCTGATAGCAGATATTCGGTATCATATATAATGAGACTCAGGAAATTAGCGAAAGTCTGTTCGACCTTCAGAGGTCGAAACAACTACAGATTGAATATGAAGTATGCCATGAGTTGTTCCATCATGATTGGAGATCGACCACGAGCTGAGAAATGTCTACTCCAAGGAGAAGTGAGGGAAGGTGACCCCGAGAGATTTTTGGGAAAGAAAAGAGAGAGTTCTGCAACGAATCGACAAGAAGAGTTATTTTTCTTTTTCTGTGAATTGACTGAACAGGCCGGAGATTCCGCCTGTTTCAAAGTGAGCAACTTGTGGTTTCGTGTATGACGCCGTGTGATAATTAAGGTCTGCCGCAGATTAGGCAATTAGATTCGATGTAGACTCGAAAACTCTGACCTTGGAGTGAACTGTACTTGTGATTTAATCGTGCACTTGTGATCAAATTTAAAATTTAATTTTTTTTTAATTATCCAGAATTTCTATATATACATAATGTTTACAAATAAAAATTAAAGCGTTTCCTTGAAACAATGAAAGTGGCCTTGAGGCCTCTTGAAGCACTTATATGCTTAATATAGGCTGCGATGTTAGACTCCACTTTTGTTGTTTTCGATTTAACAATAAGTTTCATATTTCAAAGTTTTAAATCGCTAATATCGCGATATTAGATGGACGATATATCGATTTTAGAAATTTCAACATCGTTCACTCCTAGTAAATATAATTAAATGACAGTTTGATTTATTTTGTAATTAAAAATGTTTATATAAATACAAAATACAAATAACACATTACAACAATTCACAATTAAAAAACAATCAAAGAACATTATTTCAATTTTTTATCGAAAAGTCAAAATAATTTAATTCGGAATACAAAGTTCTTTTCCATGGCCTTACATAATTAAGATTCATCACTTAACAAGTCAAATCCAACGATCGATTATTTCCTGTCTATAATTTGCAGATTAATTGTTAAAAAAATCTTTTTGGTATTATTAATATGTATATTTTTTCTCTGAACTTTCGGAAAAAATTAATCCCTCTCCTATCTCCCTTTAAAAATAACGTTGATTTGATGATAATAGACCGAATTTCAGTGTAACACAAAAGTAAGCAACCATTTTTTTCTTTTCAAAAATAAAGTGATAAAACTATGGAAATTATTGATGATAATAGTTTCATCTATTGGGTCTGTATGGTCGAGTGACTAACGCTCTGACGTTCGGTACCACAGGGTCTGAGTCCCGGTGGTGCCATGGATGTCTGTAGTGGTTCGGAATCCACTTTAAACCGTAGGTCCCGGTCTAACATGATCGTAAAGCGTTGCAGATGTAGCGTCCTGAGCTTTATCTTCAATCTACACGCACTTCCTGGATAGTGCTAAGTGAGTAATGGCGGTGAAGCGCTCGCCTAAAAGCATGAAAAAGACGACTGTCTAAGTGTTTGCAGGATGCATTAGAAAAAACAAAGTTTCATCTATTACGAAAGAATAGTTTGGTTTGTCATTCCACGGTCATTTTTGCTAATTAGACCGGGACCTACAGTTTAACGTGGATTCTAAACCACTAACAGGCATCCATGCCAAAGCCAGGATTCAAACCTGAAGTCTGTGGAATGGAAGGCCAGAGCGCTAGCCAATTGGCTATCAGGCCGCGATTACGAAAAGGAAAAAGATATACAAGTGTCACACTTCACTACATGAGAATAGATGAAAAGACTAAATGAAAATGATGTAAGCGATTGTATAACTATCTCCTGCGAAGTAGACGGTATAACTATCTTCTAACGCCACCTATCGGAGTAATGGAGAACGAAGAACAATAGAAAAACATTAGTCTAACCGTTGTACTCAATCAGTGAATACGAATGGATCTGTTAACCTCCCCAACACACGCACACTACACTGCTAATTAATTATTCGAATCATATAGCGTTATACTTAATTGTACCCGTATAAATTAATTTATATTATTATATTTTAACGACATTTTGCTTATCTTTTAGTCCAAATTTTTAAAAATTTATTGTGATATCCTTAATTAATTAATATTAAACTCATTAATGTAACTTTTAATATTAATGATTATGTGGAGGCTTTAGAAGTACGTTATATTTACCCCATAGGTACTCCGTAACAGGTACATCCGTATAGCATTATATCAGAATAATGTAATAAATAACTGAAAATGCTTTCCTCTAAGTAAAAATAAGAACTGACAGATACTTATAAAGATTTTTATTTATTAAATAGAGGATCACATTCTTTTTAAAAAATTTGTTCTCGAAATCGTTTACCAATATTCTTTTCCTCTTTCTGTATGACTCAAAATGAATGTTGCATTTATTTCATTTTATTTTCTCGTCGCAGGATGGCGTACGCAAGTTTTAGAAAATATTTTTAAGAAACTGAAAGATAATCTCGTAACTAAATCTGAAGACAAAAAGTGTCACAATATTCAAGACAGCTGCAAAATCTTTAACACTAGACCACGTAAAGAGGCGGTTGCCAACTTTCGATTAAGAACTGGACACGATTGTCTTGCGGAACACTTAAACAGGATAGGTGTCCTCGCTTCGTACATTTGCCCAGTATGTAGAGTGGAACAATAAATTCAGGACATCTTTTGAAATGTCCAGGACTGAACAAGGAAGCTCAGCGCCAAGAAGTCTTACGATAGTATTGGGAAGCCAGAAGCCTCATGGACTAAAATAAAGTGCCTACCCCCTTTATTTACTCTCTCCCCATTTGACTTTTTTGTAGTGTGTGAGACCGACTTATTATCTATTACTGTCTTATTGTATGTTTACTTTGTTCTGCTTGTTCCTTCTTTGTGTGTGATCCTTATTGTAATGGATTGGTTTGCAATAAATGTTCCAACAACAATTTCATGGAATATGTCCGGGAAATACTCTTTCGATTTTATCATTTCTTGTGCGCATATATATTCTTCCCGCTAATCACTCATTTATATGAATGGGTTAATAGAGAGTTTTTGCATACCGTACGTTAGTTACCGTAGGACGTCCGTTAGCTTTTTCTCTATGCTCATAATTTCCTATGCTCGCGCTATTTCCTAATTTCCTATGCTCGTTCTATATTTCGCGCATGCTCATAATTTCCTATGAGCATGCGCGCTAGGGAGAAAAAGCTAACGGACGTCCTACGGTAACTACAGTACAGTATGCAAAAACTCTCTAATATTTCCTATTAATAAAGTACCACAAAAGGAAAAGCTTATAATTTATCATTTATAGTTACAACAAAAAACGGAACTTTATTTTGACAAGTACATACAGAATTAATTTTTTTTTTCAAAAATGAATTAATGGACAAAAACGTTTAAGAGAACAAATGGATAGGAGCGAATCGAAAGCGGAATATATGTTGCATTGCATTATACGCTTTTTGTCCTCTCTCAATTAAGTCTGCAAGTTATAGACAGGTACATATCTCCCTCTGCCCTTAAAATATACTTACAAAAAAATAAGTAAATAAAACATTAGATTAACTCAATGACGCGGTATAAAATACTCCCCATTAAATCTAAATTTAAAAGAAAGTTCTCGAAAGCTTCCTTATATTCAGGATGGGTGTTTTTTTTATTCTCAGCTTCCAGCTTGTAATGTGCTTTCGATATATCCAATCCTTTAACCATAGGATCAAGAAATTTTCCTTTGATATCATCTATGAAGTCCTGTACTAGAGTTTTATCCCGTATCACAAGATACCGAAGAAAATTTAAAGATGCTATTATTCTGTCCCTGTCCTGAAGGAGGTCGGTTTCCACACCATCTTTCATAGTGAAAATTTTCTTCAAGAACAGCCTCAAATTTTTACCAAGGAAGTAATGATCGGTAACTTTTTCCGTGAGAAGTTCATTCAAATAACTTTTGTACATATCGATTACGAAACCTTCCGCTCCTGAATGGCCCGCAGTGCATAATACCTGATTAATTAAGTGATATCTGCCTTTCCAATCACATTTATCTATGTAGGATTTGAATACGTCGATGGCCATCTTTCTGTGCTGATTGAAAGAGGATAAAATTGCAACACTGAGTAACAATTCAGAAAACTTTGTGAATCCTTCCATTTCTACATAATTGTAACTGATTTCAAACGGATCCAGTCGGTCTAATAACACTTTAGCCAAATGCAGACTTTTGAAAAGGACAAGATTTTCTTGTTTGGAAAGAAACGGAATGATATATTTCAAGATGGTCATAAACACGTATTTGTGGTTATACACGAAAGGCTGGAAATCGATGGCAATATTTTCAACAAACATCAGATAAGCAAGATTAGAAAACGCTAAGATTGGCACAACATCGGAATCATCAGTTTCAGCTTTCTTGCGAATGAAACTGGCATCGAATTTGAAAAGGTTGAACACATTACCACAAATCTTCGATAAGCTCTTAACATAACTTTCACAAAGGGTGCGGATGGTGCTTTTGGGTTTGGTATCATCCACCACGTGTAAATCGTGATATAATAGTGGATGATCAAACAATATCAATATATATTTCTGCAAAATTTCTTGCTGGTGTTCAATTCTATCCGTGTAATAGTCTTCCATGACACGGACGGCCTCAAAAGAAACCTCATTTACGAAGGCATCCACAAACTGTAAGTAATTTTTCAAAATGTAGTTAGTGTCTATCACAGCAGGATCTGTATCCAGAAACAATAATTCTTCTCCTTCAAGGTCTAAATCTTGTGGCAAAGGTAATGTTTGGATATGGGCATTGAGAGTTGATAATACCCATTCTAAAGATCTGCCACGCTTTCCTGGCACTTTTTCCAGAGCCAGCTTCAAAGGATCCAACAACAGAGAAAAATGGAAGTGATTTTTGAAAGAATCAGCATCTTCCATTAAGGCAACAATGACTTCTTTGGGATTACCTCGGTCCACGAGATTGAGAAGTATTTTTTTGCAAATGTCAAGTTCATCTTCGTTTTGCACAAGTTCTTTTGTTTTTACAGTCAAGCACACGGTGCTGATTATGTTCCATACATTTGCTTTGATGTAAGCATCATTATCAGGATTGTTTAGGGATTCAAATACGATTTTGAATTTCTTATCAGAAAGGTTGCATTCTAGTTCTTTCTCGAAAGCCAACTCCGTCCCCATCTCACCCGACCTATAAAAAAATATAACTAATTAAGAAAAGATATAAAAATATAACATTCCCTTTAATAATTTATTCAATTTAATAGCAATGAACGTTAAGTTTTAAGATAAAGAATTTAGAAATTTGAATTTCCATTTCAGCACAAGATTTTTTTTTTCCCCCTTCACCGTCGTATGTAGGGCTATGCTCCCTACCAGTTAAAAAGGTAAGGGTGAAACATCGGTGGGCCTCGTGTATACCACAAACAGCCCAGTGACGGGAGATGGGGGGTAAGGATAGTGCCTTCCGGGATTAGTTTTAGAGATCACTGCCTCGTATTGCGTATTTTCCGCGTTTTCTCCCATACGTATGGGTAAAAACGTGGAAAATTCGTACCAGAAGGTCACTGGCGACGGTTTTAGACACATTGTCACAATCGCCATCGCGTCTTCTCGTTTCTGGAAGCAGCGACTACAAAAATGTCGCCAGCCTTCCTAGTGAACCAACTTTTGTTAGATTGAAAAAAATGGATAAAAAGGAATTTCGTGTGTTAATAAAGCATTGCTTTTTGGCGAAAAAAAAAATACTATTGAAGCCAAGGCTTGGCTTGATAAACATTATTCGGACTTTGCACCAGGAAAATCAACCGTAGAGAAGGGGTTTGCTAAATTTAAACGAGGCGAAATGAGCACCGAGGACGATGCACGCAGTGGACGCCCCAAAGAAGCTTTTACCGATGGAAACATCAAAAAAGTCCACAAAATAATTTCTGATAACCGTAAAGTGAAGTAGCTGAGACCCTAAAGATATCAAAGGAACGTGTTAGACATATCGTGAATGAATATTTGAATATGCGAAAGCTCTGTTCAAAGTGGGTGCCGCGCGAGCTCACAATCGACCCAAAACAACAACGAATTGATGATTCTAAGCAGTGTTTGGAGCTGTTCAATCGTAATAAACCCGAATTTTTTTCTCCAGATCTGGCCCCCAGCGACTTTTTTTCCTGTTCTCAGACCTCAAGAGGATGCTCGCTGAAAAGAATGCGCTGATGAAGAGGTAATCGCCGAAACTGAAGCCTATATTGAGGTTAAAGACAAATCGTACTATAAAAATGGTATCGAAAAATTGTATGACCGCTATAATCATTGTATCGCCCTCGAAGGCAACTATATTGAATAATAAAATCAAATTCTATAAAAAAAAAAGAATTTTTCTAAGCTAGCCTATGAACTGTTCAGCCCACCTGGTATCAAAACGAAGCTGAACTGATACATTATTTTTTATTAAGGATTTCAGAATTCATGTTCGAAGTATCCACCATTCTTGTGAACTGCAATTTAGTCCAGCGTATAGCATTTCCTACAATCGAAAGTTCATCACATTTTGTGGAAAATTGTAATTTAAGATAGTCGTTTGGGACTCCGCCAAGACAGAAGGATGAGGGTATTATAAGTCATTAAATATTCCAAAGCGTTCTATTTTTCCAAATCTGTAAATTTTGAAAGCCATTTTTTTTTCCCACGGAATTTAATAGATAGGTAGTTTGAAGTAGTATCAGTTTAATTACGGTCACCAAAATATGGCAACTGGCGTACCGATTACGGAGTAACAACAGGGGGAAATACCCCTTAAACCTCCTCATCTTAATTCATAAATAGGCTTGGCATTTTAAATGGCTGCTTAATTATTGTTAGTGAGATTAAAGATAAATGTTTCTAAAAATTCAAATTAAGTAGGTACTCAAAAAAGAAAAAATACTATTTGTAAAAAAGTAAGAAAAAAAAAAAAGAATTCAAAAGTTAAGTTTTAAATTCGGTACAATTAGGGACCAGTTGTCGATGCCGTAAACAATACAAAAACGTAAACAAATCAACCCTTTGCCAACGAAATCGGTGATTGGAAATTATGCATGAACAGTGAGAGCCAATAGGAGCATCTGAAAGGTAAAAGGTTAAAACATGATTCACACACAAAAAAACATCGCAGAACCGTGATTCTTTTTTTAATTTTATAGTTTTTATTTGGTTTTCAATTTTATACTTTTTGTTTGATTTTCGATTTTATAATTTTTATTTTTTATGTCTAGTCCTTTTATTTCCTAACAAAAAAAAAGGGATAAAAAAGCGTACGAAAAATAAAATAAAAACCTAACTTAGTTACTAGTCGGAAAGTCATAAGAATAAAGTTAAAGCACAACGTAGCAGTAAAAAGGGATAGAAAAGGAACAGAGTTCTGATCTGAACCCTCAACCTCGCGGTCAAAGATCCGAATCATTACCCCTGCGCCAGTTCGTAAAAATTAATGGAAACAATTAGTTTTTAAGCCAAAGTAAATCGTCAGATACACATTGAGATTCAGCAAAATAAAATTTAATCCCTGAGTTCGTTTACCCTATTTCATTGTAATGTGAGTGTGAGAAAAGGAGCATTTGATTCTTGTTAGTATTGTATTTTACAATACTGCTTCAGAAATATAGATGGAGATGTAGAAAAGTCTGGTAACATCAAACAACTTGGTTAAGTTTTCTGAAACACGACACACAAATATGGGGCTGATAAATCTTTCGGAAGGCATCACTTTTCTATGGAAATATCTTAAGGGATGGTAATTTGATTTCCATTGGTGCCATGAGAGTCACTGCTTTGAGAAGCGAGTAGAACTGGGCAGAGATGTAACAATTTTGCTTTAAGTGTTGGACACTATCTAGTACGGTTTTCTCTAATACGACAAGCACATGTGTAGTAGTACTCTTTCTTTTCATTCTATGTAGGCATGCCAGGGATGAAGCCCTCTTACCATAAGTACTGAGCGACGAATTATTTAAATGTATACGATCTAAATTAATAGCGTTTTAATTTCTGAGTTGTTAGTGAGTATTTGATCCTCACTTCAGTGGTTGTGTACATTAACACTGAAAACCCGTTCATTTGGGTTGGTCAGTGGCATCCGAACTGAATTCCGATTCGTCAGTGGAGAATACCTGTCTTCATTTCGTAGTGCAATCTCACTAAAGACGTACCAGTTCAAAAGAGATGATTGGTAGTTGATAGGTGCAGTGCACTTAACTTACAGCACAGCACATTATTACCACTCAGGCGCTTCGCTATAGCACGGATATACAGAATATCCGGATATTTGCTATAGCACGGAGACAGGTCCTTACAGAAATGAATCAGTTGGCTGCGTGAATTGTTAGATGATGTGGCTGTCCTGCCGGTTATTGGTCATACGAGTCAGAGCACCCTGTGAATTAACTCATTCTCGTCCATTGATTCCAACACCTCCTTACGGTATTATCGAACTTGCCATATCAACAACTAAACCTTTATCACTCCAGTGATTCTTCCCCTCTGAAGCACTGATGCTGGTATTCGCATTGACAGCAGTGCAAGGGCATTATCTGATGATAAAAGTTTCCTTTGCACCAGGTGAAATATTTTTTATTTCCAATGGCAGATTACGAACAGTTACAGCAATAAAAAGCACAACGAAAAATAAAAAAGAACAGAGAAAACAACAAAACATGCTGCAACAGAGGTCATTAATCTAACATATCTCTAGCCTCCCAATATAGCTGGCGAGAAAAGTCTTGCTCAGAGCAGGACAGTGAAGTAGATGCGTGGAGTCCATGTGAAATATATACGGGAGCTATTTATGAAATTGAGTGGTTGCAGATCAGCACCTTTTAAAGTACTCATGCAAAGCACAATTATGCTAAAATTTTAATTATTTGAGATATCAATCTCAAATAATTAAAATTTTAGCATAATTGTGCATTTGTGTCAAGCATCAGACACAAATCTGAATGGCAAGTTTTGCAGAGAATCGACAACTTCTTGGTATCCTAATATTCATGACAATGCATACATTTTAAATAATTATGGCTGAATCCAATTTTAGTTTTAGTTTTATCATGAATAAAATATTTTTTAAACATGAAGTTGTTTAATTAAATTCTGATATACTTTGAAAGAAAAAAAAGAGCACTCTAGCTAGATTGCTAGTTTATCTATGCTTGTACTCTGTCTTTGTATCTCTAACATAGCATGCCAATGTTATGATGTATTTTGAAGTAATAAGAAACTGTCTTTGACTATATCAAAGCTTATTTGATAAACAATTTTGGTAATATTGAGACCAATAACTTGACAATTAGGTGTCCAGCATTGCAAAATCAAATTACTTTTTTTAATTTTTAATCAGTGGACATAAAATTGTATGTTAAAAATGTTCTCTTCTGCCCTGTTTTATCCACCAAAACAACTGAAACTGGATTTATAATTTTGAAAATGAATGTTATCCATCTCAAGAAATAAGATAATTATGAAAAACGAAATCTTTTTGGTGTGTGTTCAAAAAGTGCTTTTTGAATGTGTAAAAAGTTATTCCATGATCAGGACATTTTAAATGATATTAAGATACAGAATTATTAATGTATGAATTGTTATAATTACTTATATCTAGTGTTATTGTGATTTTTAAAGAAAAGAGGAATAATAATTTTTTTGTTTAAGAACTCCCAATAATAATTGTTCTATAAAATATAATGGACTTTTTAGAGAAAGAAATTGAAAACTATTTAAAAAAAAAAAAAAAAGCACAAACATTTTCATTCCACAGCAATATAGAAAATAAAAGAAGACACAACATTTTTTTAAATACACAACTTTAAATTGTTTCTTTTTATGCCTAAAAATTATTTTATAAATAAATTTTGTTACTTGAAAGAGTAGAAGCTATGCTGGACATTCAGAATTATTTCACAAAATTACAGAATTTCAATCACTGAGATGAAGTACAAAAATTAAATAATTTTATTAATAAGTGAATCTGGTAATATGTAAATGTAAATCATTTCACTCCAACAGTGTTGAATATTTGATGCAAGATAACTTTTTGATTTATCAGCAAATATCTAGCATAATTTTAATAGTATTGCTATTATTAAAGATAGTCACATAATGAAGTAACAAACAGATTAAGAGAAATATTTTTACTTAATTGTAGTGAATAAATATATTTAATTTTTCTATTAAATTTTTCTGATTATGATTTTCTGCAAGGATATATTGTAAAAATTATAACCCCACTATCTATAATGAGAAAATTAGTATATGAATTTACACAAAATTCCTGCTACCTTTAAAAACAGAGAAGAAAAAAAAAAAAAATGGTTTATGCTCAGATTTAAAAAAGTTAGGTGGAAACGCATAGCTAACAGACTTCAAAAATAAGTATCAAAATAAACAAATATTTCAGGAATTACTATCAACAAAATATGTAAGAATTTTTTACAGAAATTTGTAGGATTTTTATGAAATTCTTAACATTTATTATTCTTGTAATACATAACCTATTTCTGTCTAAATTGGGATGGAATATATTTATTCACAAGTTAACCAAAAACATTAAAAAGAAAGAAACAGAATTTAATAATGAGAAAAAAAAAATTATAATCATGAATGGATGTAGATATAAGATAAAATTAGTAAATTTATACATTTTTTTATCACTTACACAATAGAAAAAAAAAATATATGAAAACCAAAGATGGAGATATAGATATAAAAAATAAAAATAAAATATGAAGAAAATATTAATCATAATTTACTTAATAAGCTATAATAATAACAGACATCTTCAAAGTAATAATAATAGACACTTTATTAATTTTTATTTAATGATTTTAATTTGCATATATTTTTAGCACATACTATCTAGATAATTATATCGTAATTCTTATCTGTTTTTCTATTGGTAAAATCTACAACAAAATAAAAAAACTGTTTTTAATGCTTTTTTTATTTATAAATATACTCAATTGGTTTTTATTTTTTGAACCTTTTATATTGCTGATGCAAATAAGTGCAATTAGTCTTTTTCAATTACATATTTCTAATGGGTACCGTTAAAAAGTAAATAGGAAAATCACCAAATTCTGTGTAAATCCAATATAAAATTAATTTAATAATATGTTTCTGTAAAAAAAAAATGCTACTTAATGCATGACATGAATAACTTTGTAAATCACAAAAATTTGGTGCATTTACAAAATTAATTAGCTAATGTAGAAATTGGACGTACTAAATTTTTTTTATAAGATAATGAGTGATTATCTTATAAAGAAAATCTTGTCGTGAAGGGAGAAATTTAAAGTGCATTCCAACTATTTTTTTCTTTCAACTTAACCACTCGAACAATAATATAACAATAATCATCACGTTTACGATGATAATTTTATACATTTAATTTACATTAAATGAAAATATCAAATAAAGCATTTAGCCTTTCAATTATCAGAAACAGTGTAGAATTAATTATTTTATTTAAATGTCTAATTATATCACACACAAACTGAATTTTTGTAATATGTATATTTAACTAGATTAATTTTATTGATAACTTACATTATTGAAAAAGCGAAGACAAAATTTTCATACGTTTAGATTCCACAAGAATTTTAATCAAAATATTTTATAAAAAAATTTTAATGAAAAAATTACTAAATGATTGAAAAGCAATATGTCAATTACAACAAAACGAACAATCCTTCTTTATTGTTTATATGCTGTTTTTTCGGGTTTTTTTTTTTGTTGTTGCTGTTTTTTTTCACAGTTGCAGTTATTGTAAAGGTTAAACAAAAATAAAAGTTAATTTGAAAAATATATAGATATATATATCTCGTTTCATTCTTTTAATCAGAATAAGATGCCTTAAATTAATAAAAGTTTTATAATAAGCTTAAAATATTATTTGATATCTGTGAAAAAAAATCTGCGAAATTCTTTCTATTAATTTATTTTTTTAATTAATCTTTTTTCGAATTTTCTCTTTTATTGCATTTATTATTTATATTTAAATTAATTTCAGTAGTTACTTTTATTTAATATACTGATTTATTTTCTTAAATTTTTTTATTGTCCAACTATATCATAGCCACACTGAATATGGTTGTGCCCGGTCAGAGTCAACTAAATTCCTTTTGTATTCTGTTACTGAACGACCGTGTCAAGATGTCGGCCCCTTTCGGCTAGAGCATGCCGTGTTAGGGAAATTGAAATGGACCCAAGTTGTTCTGTAAGTATTTAACCTTATTTGTTTTGGAAAACAATTTTAAGTACTTAATGTGTTATCATCTAAACAGTATAGGATTTGAATTCGTGTTATCTTAGTTAACTTTGTTGAAAATTGAGTAATCTAGGTCTTCAATTTTCATTGTTCCGTAATAGGAAATGTAACTTAAAATCCAAATTTTTTTATGCCTAACGAAGATGTTATTGCGGTTTCAGTTTTATCTTAAATCATCTACATTTACAGATTTCTTAAATATTGTTCGATTGCATGTTTCTCTGCAATCAAATGCGTTTGTTACTTTAAGCCTAAAAGCATTGCGATATTCAAATAACTTCTTTTTTTACTGGATTTAAAATGAAGATCTAAAAAAAGAGCTTGATACACTAAACAGTAAATTACCGCTGATGTTATATGCCTCATTTTGTGTAGTAGACGCCGATGAGCTTCTAAAATACTGTTATCATCTGTCATTACGTGTACAGTGAAAATGTCCATATTAATTTCATGAGTAAAAAAATAATTAGAAATTATTAGCTAACGAACTATTTGCATATGGTAATAAATTGTTCTTTTTAATTTAAATTATGCTATTAGAATTTGTTTTTTTATGTGTAATGGTAATATCGATTACCATAAGCGTTAAAATTCCGTGTTTATTTTTGTTTACATAATATTATAATATATTGATGTTAATAGTTGTAGTATCTTGAAAACTCCCATTAATATATGAGGAAGTTAAATATAAATAATGTTTAGGTTATGAAATATTTGGAATAAATTGTACATAAATTTAAAGTTAACTTATTGTTTTTAATAAGATTCTATGAGCTCTTTTTCATCTTTATGTTGCTTAAATCACATAAGTATTTGTTTTATTTCAAATAAAAATATGATTTCGATCATTAAGTAAAATTGCACATAGTGATAATATAATTGCACTGGAATTGAAATATAGCTTTAGAAATGTAGTTTAGTGAATCTGAATTAAAGAGCAGGAAAAATAAATAGAAATTAGATATTAATAATATAAAATTATATGTAAATGATTTTTGTATTGTAATTAGTAAATTATTCTTAATTATAAGTTAATCAATTCTTTTAAACTTATTATTTGGATTAAATTTGAAATAATTTCTTAAATTTTAATGTCATTTATATTTAGCCTTTAAATCTGAGTGAAAATAAAATGAATATAAAAAGCTTTTAAAATTTTCTAAGTGAAATACCATTTCAGTTTTCTTTTCAAAGGAATATATATATATATACATATATTATTTAAAGGCTATTGTTGAAATAGCATAATTATTGAAATACAATCAGAAATTTTTAAATGGATCTTAAATTAAGCTCTGCTCTAAAGCTTCTGTTTTTTCAGTACCTTACCTTTTAATTTAGCATTTGATTTCAGGTATATTGTAACCATTAAATAAATTTGTAACTGATATTTTACAACAGTAGGGTACGACTTAAGAAATTCAATTTGAGGTAGTGCTGGAGAGGTTTGTAGTACACAGAAAAGGTTCAATCCCTACAAATACTCTTGTGCATTGACTGGCTTATTCTGAGGAAAACAAAATGTCTTATTAGCTTATACATTAGTAAATTTTAGTATATAAACTGACAGAAATTGCAGTTTATATTCTAATAAATGTTCCGTGGACAGTGGTGATGTAGCTTGAATATCATACTTGCCTCAAGGTTTAATTCTGACTTGTAACAACTTTTTTTTTTAAATTTGAAAAATTATTTGAATTTTGAAAAAAACAAACAATTTAAAAATATTATTTTATAATAAAATAAAAATATTTATGATTTAATTAAGTGTTTGTATAAAATAACTTGTTATTTTTTAATTGAGATAAAAAAATTTGAGGTAATATTCTGTCTGCATTCTTCATTTATTTTGATTTGTATACAAAAACCAGAATGACAATCATATTGGAAACAAAAAATATTTAGACATTGTGCACAGTTAATAAAATATAGTTCACACAACTGTTCCCCCTTCCCCCCCAAGAGATTTGTGGAAAACATATGTTGCTAAAAAGTAAATGAAATATTAATCTTTCGCCAGGTATACCAAATCATATTATTCAAAATTGATGATATTTTGATGGATTGTTTGTGAGAATTGAATTTCTGTATTATGTTCAGATAAGTACAATCTGTATATGTTGTATTATATTTTTTTTTATCTGCCTATAAAAATATACAACACAAGGTTGAACTGAAGGAACATATTTTGGAAGAATTTAATTCAATGATTTCTCCACATCTTGGAATTAATCAACAGATGTTCTATGCTATTTCCAGGTCAAAACTGATTCTGTAAAATTACTTGTACTTATTCACGTCCAATAGTAACTCAAAAATTTTAAAGACAATAGTGATTAAAGTTTCAATTTATCTCTATTAAAATGCATGTAAAATTATTTGAATATTTAATAATAAAATATTAATTTAATTTCAAATTTCTTCAGCTCAAACAGTTGTTTTATAAATAAAATTCAATTATTTATATAATTTTAAAATTTTTTTAAAAGAAAGTTTTCAAAGCCAGAAACAAACATGAACTGTCTAGTTCATAGACGAGTATACTGCTTTAGCTACACCACTGCTGTTGAGTAGAGAAAATTTACTAGTATATAAGTTGCACTTGGAAAATAAGTTGCTTTTTCTAAGAATTGCCTAGCTATTATGCTTTAGTATTTGTAGGGGTGGAAACCCTTTAGATGTACAGTAACCTTTCGACTCTCATCTCAAATTGAATTTCCCAATTTGTGCCCTCTACTTTATTAATAAATTAAAATTTCAAAAAAACTTTTGGATGTATACTTGGTATATATTTAATTTGGTATATATTAATCAATTTGGAAAATATGGTGGTAAAATCAGTATTTTTTTCTCGATATCAAAACCACTCCAAACTATTGAATCTTGTTAAAAGAGTCTTACATTTAATAATGCAAATATTGATATAGTCTGACCACAGTTAGCATGGAATGGTAAATATCCAGTTTAACAGCTGAAATGAACTAATAGATTACTTATAGGGATGCTACTCAGATATACACAGCACAAAGCTGCTTTGAAAGAAAGTAGAATAGTTAGTGTGGAATTTTATAGTGTAATTTAAACTTTTAATCATTAAAAAGTTAAATTATTTTTATTGTAACTAAATTTCCTCCTAAATGATATTTTCACTCCTTTGATGCTACTTTTTTTGAATGCAGGAAATGCCATTTTTTCATGCTATCAGTACTCGTCAAATTATATCATCGTTTCCCCCTTTAGTATTGAGAAAATGAGGGGTACTTCTATTACATATGTTTAGATAATAATCCCATTTTAAAATAAAAAAATAAACTCAATTCATTGTACTTTGCATTATTTTTAAAGGAAGTTGTGCTCAGAAAAAGTTTTTAATATTGTATTATAGAAATAATGCTTATTTTAATACAGCTGCTTGTCTCTACATACTTTATGCTTTATTTATTTATTATTAAATGCTGTACAGTTAATTTTTAGAATTATATTTTTCACTAAATAATTACTAATATTTTATATATAGGATTTGGAATTCTTTGATTTCAAAAATGCAAGTGAAGAAGAAATCAAAGAAATTCAAGCTATTCTTAAAGGTCCTGGAAGCAATGGTTGCGTCGAGGTAGTTTTTTTTTCAATAATTATTGAAATATGTTATTACTTAATCAAATTTTATACATTTAAGAATTATAAATTAGTTTCATAATTATTAAAATTTTAATTTAATTTTCTGATTTAAATTAATATTTTTAAATTATTATTATAACTTATTTTAGACTAGCAATAAAAGGATTCATCATATTTCTGTATCAATATTTTAATTATTTTTGAGGGAAACACTATAAAAGCTTATTGATTATTAATATAAAATTAAAATTTTTATGAATGGTGATGCTATTTCTAATATATTGCCATATAAACATTGTTTACATTTTCTTAATTTTTTTTTTCCTATTGCAAAATAATTGAAGTATTATTTTTAACATTACACTGAAAACTTAATTTTATTTGGTTAACGAATTTTTGTATTTTTTAGCTGCCATGGGAAGTTCCTATAAGACAAATTTGCTTTGAAGGTCTTGAGAATGAAGGTATTATTATTTTCATATAATGACAAGATTTTATATTGCCTACATTTCAGAAATTTGTATAAAACAATTTTAAAACTGCCAATTAAATGTATTTTGTATTCATTTAAGAGTTCTGAATTTAATTTTTATCTTTGATTTGAACTTTATTGATTTTTTTAATCTCTTTTCCATCATGTTTTATCCATAAGCATCTAAGCTAAAAAACTACACCGGAAGTCTTCCTTTTAAAATATTAATTTGAATTTATGGATTTTATTCTATTTGAAAATTCATATCTGATAAATTATTTAAAACCTTTTTCTTAGATAACTATTAATTTCATACTTTTTTACAGGTGATGCAGAAAAAACTGTTCCTTTAGTTTTAGCTAATGACACTAAAGAAATAAGAGCTGTGGTTGGCCAAGCCTTACAGTTTACAGCACCTCAAAATCCTTTGTCTCCTGAAGCACAACTACCACCACCGCCACCACCAACTGCTGCTGTAGAATCATTTGTTACTCTACCTGCAACTGTTGGTCCATATCCCAATGCTCCATACTTTGTGTCTAGGACATTGCCACCTTACCTGCGTGCCTATCCTCACATGGGTGTTCCATTCTTCGCTTGTCCTATTCCTGGTGCTGGTGAGGCTGGTCCATATGGCCAGTTTGTACCAATGGTTCCTGCTACAGTAGGGCAAGAAAAATTTGCTGGGCAGATTGAAAATGATTCTAATCAGAAAAACAGAGTACCTATTGAAAGACAGTTTAATAGACGTAACAAAAAGAAACTATCTAACTCTGAGTACTGTGGTTCATTTGAATCAGAAGGTGTTGATGTGTATCAGGAGCCCGAACACAGTGATGTGCCAACTCCAACATCTGTAAACAGTGATCGTCCAACGTCAGTGCCTCTTGTGCCTTTACCGGTACCACCACCCTCAACATTTGCTGTTGCAGGTGGTACACTTCCCATGCATGGCTATCCTCCTGGCCTTCACACTCTTCCTTATACACAAATGTCTGGTCCTCAAGCTCCCTCTCCTGCAATGTATTATGTTCCCGTGTTTAACCATCCCTACAGCAGCTACATACCTTCTCCACCATCTGCTCCTTTGGTACTTCCAGTGAACCCTCGCCCTGAAGTAGAAATCACAGAACTTCCTGAGAAGTGCTCCAACATTGATGACATCAACACTGAAGAAGTGCTTGAAAATATGAGTTCTCCAAGTGTGTCCTCTCGTGAGGATACTTCAAACGTCCAGTCAAACTGTGTGACAGCAACTTCAATGGAACAGTATGATGAGAGTGTTGAAGTATCACCTGTTGATGCTTCTGCCAAAAATGCTATGACAGAGAAGGAAGATGTAACAGACTGTAATTCTTCTTCTGAACCTCTCAGTTCTTCACCAGACTGTATCCAAGATGTGGATGACCAATGCCAAACAGCCAGCGAAGAAGTAAAGGATTGCTCTCGATGCTGGGCAGATCTGTTTAAAAAACCTTCCACGGAAGTAAATGGAATTGATCGCCGGCATGACTTTAAAAGTACTTTAAAGAAAGATATTACAAATGGTAAAACGTACTCTGTGCCTGGTAGAGATAGTATCCATTAGGTGTTTAAAGAAACTAGCAATTAATTCTGGCTGCGGAATATATTTTGCATGAATTTTTTAAAGAGACTGTTTTTTGAGGAAGTTGCCTCATGTTTTCAGAGTGATATTCTTGTTGTGATCATGATCGATGGTTGAGCTTTTGTGCATAAATATATTTAAATTATTAGGTAGGGTGTTGAATTTTTGTGCTATCTTTCACTCATATCTACCACATTTCACTTTATTTCCTTTTGGAAATAAAGTTTTGCTTTGTGGTTGTATAAAAGTATAAACAGGACTGTGCATTACTAACTTTACAATGTAAGGATTTGCTGTGTGTTTTAATTTTTATCTTGTTCTTTACAAATGAATTGTACATACACTTTTTCTATATAGTCATTTGAATGAAAGACTCTAGATGATGTGTTGTTTGAAATGTAGGTATTTGAATTTTTCTAAGGTTAGTTGAAAAATAAAAATATTAATATACAGAAATCAAGTTTAGAGAAATTCTTTTTCTGGTTGTCATATTTGCTTTAATTATGCTGCTGTTAGCAATAAAAATCATGCATTTTATATGTAAACTGTGTTAAGTAAATCACTGTCACAAACAGTTTCCTTACCTGGAATCGGGTGTGTGCAAAATAGTTCAATGCCAATGCTGCAATTGTGAAAGTACCTATGAAAATAAATTTTTTTAATAGCATATATTACTGGAAAATATTTATTATTCTTTTAAAGCTTATAAATAATACATTTATTTTCTTTAACTTAAGGATTATTTACTATTTATATGATTTTTCAGTTTAAAAGATCAATGTTACTATTTTTTCATATATGTATTTTTTTTTTTTTGTCAGAATTCTTTTCTATAGAAGTATCTTCTGTTAAAATATTTATTAACATTTTTTTTTTAAATGAAAGACAACTTTTCTGTATAAATTGTATTATGATAATTTAGCTGTACATCGTGTCCGGTAAATATATCTCAGAGATTTAAAATTAAAAATTTCAATTATTTTATGCTGATGAATTGTGTGAATCACTAATTTCTCTTCAAGTTAGCATTCTAATATTTTTTTTTTTTTTTTTTTTTTTAGTGAAATGTAGAGCTTACTTACGCAGTATTTTCTACTATAATTTATTGGATATAAATACTTTCTTTTTAAGTCTGCTTGAGTCCTGTCTTAATTGTATTTACAAATAAAACAGAATTAAAATGTAACAAATTAAAAATATATCAATGTGTTTAATATAATTATGAATGCAGTGAATTTTCAATTTAAACTAGAAGTTACAAACTAATTGAATTTTTCTTTATCTGTAACTAAAATGAGGGTTACAAAAGGAGCTTATAGTTATTTGGTACATTCATCACCTTTGTTATAAGGAAATATAAAGTATTAATTTTTAATATGAGATAAATAAATAATTATTACTTAAAATTATTTAATATAGAGCACTGAATTCTTTTTAAAAATATTTTCATACACATGGGTGCAATTTTCAAAAGATAGTAAAAAAGAAACAATGGAGAATACTTTGCTTCTAGATATTGTCAATTTATCTAAAAATGTATCCAACTATCAATTTTTTTAATTTAAAATGATTTTTTTTTTGAAGTATTCTCTTTTTAAAACATTTAAGTTTTGTGTTGTGATAATACTTTCATTTATTTATTATCTGGACTAGAGATTATTTAACTGTGATATTTCTAAGTTTTTACATTTAAAGAATGAAATAGCAATTTCAAAATGTGAAAATTTTAATGAATAGTTATTTACAAATAATATTACAGAAAAGTTTTGAGATAAACTAATTCTATAGAATATGTAATAATTTAGCTCCAAAATTATTTATTGATCAATTTTCTAATATTCCATGGACCTTAATAATTTTTTAAAATTTATATATATTAAAGTAATTAGACCTAAAACTTGTTAAAAATGCTTCATATTTTGAAATAATTATTTTTTCTTATATAATATTGTGGATTTTTTTTTTATTTACTAATAAGTTAATTTTAATAATTTCAAATTATTTAGAGGCAAACCCACAGGTAGCTGTTTCATTGTCTTATCCTATTGCTATTTGAATATCAAAAGAATTATATTTTATTACTTATTGAATAAAATTTTGCAGTGATTTAAATTTGTTACTTGTTTTCATGTTAGATTTGTTTAAAATTTAGTATCTTTCTTCTTTGGTGCTAATACTCTCAAATAAATTTCCATTCATTATATTAAATCAATTCCAGAGGCTCTTGCTAGTCATTCTGTATTATGAACCTCAGTTTGAAAATTCTTCAATCATTAGATGAAACCATTTTGATTTCTTGACCTTCAATACTTGTATCTTCTCATTTGCATTTTGGTCTATGAATTTCTGTATAGTAAGCCATTTCCTAGTGTAAACAAAATATATATACTTGGAATTGCTAATAGGGGAAAAATTTTTGCCTCTTAATGTTTTTGAAAGGGAGGAGATATGAATTAAATATTTACATAGTTTTAGCAATAGAGATCCAAATATTCAGAATGAAGTATTTTCTATTTATGAAAAAAATTTCTGATATGCATTTGTAAAAATAATACATTAATTAACTTTAGGTATTTTTATAAGTACCATGAAAATAAATATTTAACAATGTTTCATTTAAATTTTCTTTTCTTTTCATTTTTTATAATTTTTGCATGTTTTTTAATTGTTAGTTTTGCTAATTATTAATTTTTGATGTCGTTATTTTTGTGCAATTACATTTGTAATTTATAAAGTAAAACAATGCTTAAATAAAATACCTTTTATGCAGTGATTTTTTTTCCTTCAGTTTAACTAAATTTCAAAACTATTGGTTGGGGAAAAATGTATACTTCTGTAGCATACTTGAGTGTGTATATGTATACAAAGGGCAAAACAAAGCGTAATGATTACTTAACCCTTATGCATCATAAAAGTATTTTTCCTGGTAAAAGCAATTCAGTTAAAATGGAAGGTTTTGATTCAAATGTGATGTAAATAGACCAACATGATCCTTTTAAACATTTTCAAAACTATTCGTAAGATAGAGCATTTCAGATCTTCAAGCAAAAATTAGCAGAAGTAATTTAACAAAATAAACTAAAAATAAAAACATGAGAAATTATACTGTGCCCTCATTGTCATCAGCATTTTCTAGTACCCATTGAAATAACTCCTTCACGAAAAGCCTTCCTCCTTAAACATTTTGTAGCTCATCACACACACAAAAAAATGTTTTTCATTTGTGTGGCTATATATGTTGAACATTTTCAGTACTATCATAGTGTGCAAAACTTTTAAATTGAATTTCTCAAATTGTACTTTGTGTATGTGACTTTAAAAAAAATATATTTATATTTAAAAACATATGGTAATATGGGCCAATTTTCCAAATGATGCAAATAGGTTAAGAATTAAAATGAAACATAATTATCAGCTTAAAATTATATATGTACAAGTTTACTAGACTTGAGAGGCAATGGTGGGACCTCATCTGTTCCTACACATTGCAGTTCAAGGGAAAAAATCCCCAAGCTGTATTTCACACTGAGCAATCCATCTACCATCATTTTGTGAATTAAATACTCTCACGAATCAGGAGAAGTGAAATGTTTTGTGCATCACATTAAAGTCAGTATGAAGATTAATTTAGAACAAAAAGCTATTTTTTAATTGCATTATTCAATTCCCAAAGCACATTTTAATGTTGTTTGTTCAAATATAATATAATTTACACTGAGATGGTATTCATACTGTAGAGAGCTTATAGGAAAAACATACCTCATTAAGCTTTAATATGCATACTACAGTGTATTTTAACTTTGTAGAAATGCTGGATTTTTATGCAATATATGAAAACAAGAATTTAAATCTTAAGCCCCACCAGCTCAAATGCTAATTTTATCGTTATTAAAAGCATAATAATAGGATTTCCAAAGTGATTATATTAGTCATTTTCCCTTGAAACGAAAGTTATATAACCTTTACAAAGTATAAACATAAATGAATCTACTGTAATTCTTTTGTCTATGCTAAATTAATAATTTTGTTAAGTTACACTTTAGTTTTAAATTCACAGCATTGTATGTGAGCTAATTGTATGTCGTACATAAACTTTCTTCATATAAGATATAGAATCGGAATACCCTTGTTTTCAAATTTTATTAAATAAGTATTTAAAATATGAGACATCTATTTTAAAGATGTAGAAAAAATAATTCAATGTCTAAATATGTACTTTTCACAGCAATTTTTTAAAAATACATCAAATTTTCAATCACTTACAAATTATTAATCCATATTTAAATAAACTACTTGAGTTTGTACAAAATAATGTTGAAAGATCAATACAATTGGTATGAATTAACTCAATAATCGTTCTTCTGAAGCAGTTTTAATTTTCAGAGATTCAATAGCCCATTTCTGCTTCTCAATATTTTCCAAGATTAACTGATACTGTTTTACAAATTCTTCATATTCTGGTCCCAGCATTTGATATTCTTCCAGTTGTTCATTCACCTTTATTAATTGACTCTTCAAGCAGCCTTCCTTTTTATTTAACTGTTCCCTGTAAAAAAATTCAAAAATGTTATACAGAGAACTTGGGGAAAAAAAAAAGTTAACTGAACTTTAATAAATATCAAAAATTAAATTATTTCTTTGAATAACTGAGTAAAATTTCCTTTAATTTTTCTTAATAAATCAGTTTTTTTTTAATATAAGCTGCAGGAAAAAAAGTCTACCTTGCTTATATTGTTACTTCTTAGAGCTTCCTCCGATTCATGTTTATTACGACTAGGGTGAAATAAATGGTTGAATGAAATAAGCTAGGAACGTTTGATTGTCACACTAGCATTATGGTACATTTTTAACAGGTGGAAGACTACACCTGTTAAAAATTTCTTCAAATTTAAAAAATAATAATGAGCCTGGTGATCAAATGAACTGTCTCAAATTTGCTTCAAACTAAACCCATTACTTTCAAATCTTCCCACCAGGAAAGTTTTACTTCCTCATTATATCTTTTGGCTGTAGTGTAAGGAGCATTTGTGCAATTTTAAAATGTTTCAAACTCTTCAAATTAGTGGTAAATGACACAAATTGGCAATGTCAACAATTTTCATTGCAAAACACATTATGTATCCTATGAATATTAAATAAAGAGATGAACTCATAAAAGAACATTTGCATGGCATGTTGAAATATATATATTTTTTAAAAAGTTATTGTTATTGACTTTTTTTTTTTGACATTGTATAATTATACAAATTCCTTGGTGAAAAAACTATGTATTACTAGAAACTATTGAAGGTGATTTGGATACAATTTGACCATAATAATGTCTTAATGAGTAATGATATTATTATGTTGAAGACATACACAATGTAGAATACACCTTTTCAAATTATTTTTCCAGTTTAAAGAATTTAAAATAATATATAAATTTGAATAATTTTTAAATTTCATTTCGTTTTAATGACATAAACTTCAACTAAATTTCATCATAGTTTGAGGTTGAAAGTTACATTAAAAATCTATAAAAACATCATGATTAAATTTAATTACCAATGGCACTGTTAAAGAAAAAAATAGAATAAGAATGAAAATGTATGTCAATGATTCATTAGTTTAACCATAAAATTATGTAGATTTGGAAAGTTTGGGCTGATTTTTTAAAAACCAATCCCAGAAAGCCTGAACAATAATATTTGGAGGTATATTTATTATGACATCTCAACTTGTTTTTGTAAAATATCATCTGTTGAGGGGAAAAAAATCAAACATTTTTAATCAAACCAGAAGTGGGGAATCATATATTTTTTGAAGCAGTCAGAACTCTATTATAAAAATTATTTTTATTTTTCCAAAATTTAGGAATTCATTGTTAAGAAGACAATTTCATTTTATTCTTCAATAACACAATCAGTAGCAAAGACATTTGCTACTTAAGCAGCATTCCAAGTAAGTGTTGAGGCTTATAAAAAGCTGTTGTTGATTCACAATGAAAGAATATCTTGTAGAAACTATTTCATTATTAAAAACAAATAAGATTTAATGCATTAAAGCATCTTTGTGCTTAAAATGTACAAATAACTGTTTTTATAGATATACGAGTTCAATAAAAGTCATTGAATTTATTTCATAAATTCTTCTAAATCCATTATTAAAGATCATAAAATATAAAATTATGGAGGAGTTTGGAGTCAGTATAAAAAACCTGATTCCGAAGTTGCATGTTAGGAGTCCAAAATGCTTTAGTAGACTCCACCCCTGACTCTAACTCTCTCCTTTTTTTTTTTACTCTGGCATTTGCATTCTACAGTATCAATTGAAAGTTCAATATTTTAACAGCTTTGAAGATATTCCATAAAACATAAATAGATTTACATAATAAGTCAAAAATTGAGTTCGAAGAAGGAAAGACGAGTATTAATCTAGCCTAAGATTTAGAAGAATGCACAATGAAAGCTAAGAAATAAATTTCTTAAATTTTGATTTTGTACAAATTTAGTCTTCCAATTTGTAAACAAAGTGTGAGCAGAAACTTCTCTAACTTTTCAAGTTATATCTTCTCTAGAAAATTTAATACCAGTATACAACCTTTAAATACTTAGTTTTGTGCAATTAAAAATAACTTTGGAAGACTTAAGTAATTCTTTAATGAAATTTTTTTCCTGTGTTATTTTCTATATGATGTATACAATACATAAAATAATAACTTTAAATTTTTTTTTTTTTTTTTTGTATATATATATATATATATATAAAAAAAAAAAAGAAAAAGAGTCACATTATTTTTAGAGTTACTGAATTGTGAAAAGTGGGGAAAAGATTTGTTAAGAGGGAGAAAATCATAGTAAATTGTCTTTAAGAATGATTATAATTAGCTTATGATTATAATTTGACAGCATAGCTTACATTTATTACTGAAATGTGATTTAATTATGATATGTTATAGAAATTAATTCATAACAAATTTTTATGGCATTCAGCATACATGCTATGTAAGAATTATCCAGAATTTACAATTAAAAACATCCACGTAAAAGATGTAGCTACAATTTTTTATATATAAGTTGATAGCACTGTGCTGAGTTATCCCAAGGAATTTCAATGCAATCTGCCACTCAGTGCATTGTAAGCAGTTATTTTTACAATTAAACATTTTGAGTACTTTGTGATTTTTACAATGGAAATATTAGCTAAACAAAGAGTTTATCTGAAATTTTGTATTTCAAAATGAAATTTCACCTGCTGAATGGCTCAAAAAGACCTTCAGTGAATCGAACATATAAAAAATACAAGCATATTAATGGTATAAAGCACTCAAAGAAGGCTGAGAAGAGATAGTTGTTCGCCCGATTCTAGTAGACCTTCAACTGCTATCAGCGACAAAAACACTGGTAATATCAAGTTGGTGGTCAAAATCATCATGAAAGTCTTAAAAAGTTGGCTAAAGAGGTATCTCTTAAGTTTATGACATATTTTGAGTATGAAACATTTTGTCACACAAATGGCTACGGAAGAGCTCAATTTTATCCAAAAAAGAGCACCAAAAGTAAGTCATTGATGAATTATATCCCAAACTTTTACAGATTCCACCTTCATGAAACTCAACGAATGTCATGAACAAAGAACCATATTCACAAGGCACTATGGACTTTTAGATACTCCCAAAGTTAAAAGTATCACTTCAAGGAAGGCGTTTTGATTGGATTGAGGTGATAAAAGAAAATTTTCTGGAAAATTGAAGTCAATATTTCAATCAGCCTACGAAAAATGCCTGGAGGATTAGATCAAATGTGGTTATAGTTGCATAACTCTTACTGGGATCTACTTTGGGGGGCAAAATACATTTTGATGAAAAAATTGAATTTTATTTGTTTTATTTACAATTCTGGATACTTTTTACACAGTATATATATATATAAGGATCATTATTGAACTTATACTAAAAATCAATGGATGATTACTTATTTTACTATAACTAATTAAAACAATTCTAACTTGATTATTTTTAATGCCTTCACAGCTTCTACAGAATAAGAAGAAATCTTTAATTCCAGTTCGATGCATCTGAAATACAATAAAATTTAGACAACTATATAAATGATATATTCTAATAATATAAATAAAAAATTCTAAAACATCATATGGATAAACTACAAATTTTTTGATATATAATAATTCAAAAATTATATTTTATTAACAATATTGAATGACATTTTTTTGTCTAAACAATGTGATTATTTTTCACACGCATTTTTCCCCCAATATTATTTATTTTTATTTAATATATTATAATTAAGTTATACATATTTTAGTTATAATAATTGAATTTCTAACTTTTTTTAATACAAACAACTTTTCATTATGTATGTTAAATGCATATTGACTGTGGATTTTGAAAGATGTTACAAAATTCTACTTACTTAAGCATGTGACTTGATTTGGGTCAATCGTTATCTTTAGTATCATGTCAGTTTTAAAATACACATAAATAAAATCAAGTGAAAAACAGAGTTTATTTTAAATAAATGTTTTTGAATTGAAAGTTTCTCGTATTGGGTGAAGAGATTAATCTGTTTTAAACAACAACATTAAAGTCATAAGATATATTTTGTATCTGAATTTATCATACCATTTTTATATTAGTATAGTTTATTATATTATTAGCTAGAATTTATATTGAATGTCATAATATTTAAATTATAGATAATGATTTTAGTTTTTTTTTTTTTTTTTTCCATCTTACTTTTAAAATATTACCCAAAGTAAAAATAAACCCCAAAAGATATAAAAGTGATTCAAGCATTCTAAATGGATAGCCAAAACATTATAATTATTATCTTAAATAAGAAATTTTACTAATATATTGAAAAGACTTTTTATAGTAATCATTATAATTTGATTCATGCACTGTGTGATATCTGACTTTAGTTGCAGAAATACTTAAAATGTATTTGAGTAAAACAGTTTTTATATATTTTGTTCATGTATATTTATGTAAAGTATTTTTCAGTATTTCTGAAGAAAAAAAAAAGTGAATATAGTACTTTAATTACTAATGCCTATAACTGGAAGGATACTTAAAATTTTGTATGCACATAAATGTTCAGAATTTTAAAACTTCAACCTTCTTATAAAGAATTAAAAAATTAATTTTCTTGTTTTACAAACATAATTTAACAAATTTGTTTATAATAATTAATAACACTTACTGTATTTTTAAATGAAGAAATTTACCCTTCTCAAAAGATAATTCTGCCATACTTAATTGAAAGTCCAATTTTTGTTGATATAATCTCATCAATTTAGCCAGAATTTCTATCCCCTCTAGAAGTTCCTTTAAAAAAATGATGCTTGTATTATTAAAAGAGTAAAAACAACAATTTTCCTTTAATCTTGCAAAAAAGTAAAATTACTGCATTATCAAAATATTTTGAAATAAAAAAAAAATCTAAATAAAATATATCATAAAAAGAAATTTTTTTTGTATTTCTTATACAACATTATAAATCAATTATCTTTTTTTTTCAAAAATAAATTCAAAATTCAGTAAAAAATTAGATATTGAAATTGCTTAATATTGAATTGCCCTTCATTTGAAATTGCATAAACAAATTTGTTTAGTACAAAAGGACTATCCTTTTTCTTCTTTCTTTATCAGTTCAGTAAATGCATATTCAGTTCCAATTCTAATCAATTCCAAATGCAAATTGTAATATTATTACATCCATTCATTATACCAGTGAAGTTATAAGTGGATTGCACTTATTATATCATAAAAAATTTACATTTTAAGAAACTGTAAAAAGTTCAACATCACAAAGGAAGAACAAATAAGCAAATATTGTCTAATTTTTTTTTTTTTTTTACATATTTATACAACTTGGAAAATAAAATTTTATAAATTCCTCTAAAAACAAAAATAAATTATATAAAAAATTGTAAGTGATGTTTTCCTATTTTATATTTTAGAACAATAAGTAATTATTTATAATGGAAGTTTCTAAAATACCTCATAATATTGCATCATTTTCTTGTACAAAATTGATGATAATATATTAAATTTAACAGTTGCAGAATCCAAAAGTGACGATTTCTCTGATAATTCTTCTATCGCAACATCAAATTGTTTTTGCCATTTCTTTAAAGGAAAGTTTCCTAAGTTTCAAATAAAACGTTATAAGTTACTTTATGTACAAAAATGGCAAACTTAAACATGATTTATAAATTTCCATTTTAAGTTTTGATAAAACAGAAATTTAAAAATCCATGAATAAGTACAAGTTTCCAGAATCATATGGACATTTACAATCTACAAATATATTTCCAATATTTGTAAACTAAATAATACAATGTATTGAGCACAAGTAAATATAAATAAAAGGTATATAAATTTTGAACTTTTCATTACATATTGAAGTCAGAAAATAAAAAGTAATAAGTTTCAAATCATTGCTAAGAAATTAATTTTTATTGAGTGAAAATAAAAATTCCAGACTTAATAATTCAGAAAACATATCAAGGGCAAATGGTTATAAAGGATATAATATATATATATAAGTATTAGAATAATTTGAATTGCTATTACCTTTCCTTCTTCTAAAAATGCTACTTCTTTTTTTAAATCATACAAAGTGTTACCTTAAAATAAAAACTAATGTTAATCTGTCAATTTGCATTGCTAAATATCGAAAGTTCAAAGGCATTTTGAAAATTTTTCTGAAAAAAAATTATTTTAAGCAGAATAATTATTCTGTACAATTTATAATGAAAAATTATGTCTAAAATTTATTTCAAATATCATTAAAAATGCTCAGTCAAATGTAAAAAAAAGAATAATTTATAACTAAAGAAAGAGTGAAATATTATCATAAATTGCTAGCTAATAAATTTTCTAATGTTTTTTATTTTAATTTTATTAAAGTAACCCTTGCTTTACATTAATATTCCACATAAAACTTTATTTGATATAGAACCCAATAATTCCAAGACTAAATTTCTAAAAAATGCGAATTAGAAATTTTCAATCCCTGCCCATCTCTTTCTTAAAAAATGCACAAAATGTCCCCAAAAATCAACAAAAACTGCTTACTTTCTTTGTCGGCAAAGAATTCTTCTTCTTTTCTTAAACTATACAAAATGTTACCATAAAACAGAAATTAATACCAATGTGTTAATTTGCATTGCTACAGAATTTTTTAGTTCAAAGGCAATTTAAAAATTTTATTAGCATAATTTGGAAAAAAAAAAGAAATTTTATTTTTTTTTATTTTTTTAAAAACATAATAATTATTTTGTTTTTCTAACAATCCAATGAATGTTTTATTTTTTTAAAAAGATATTATTAAATTCAATTGCTTTGAAAAACCTCTTGTAAGAGGCCCATACAAAAAGTATGCAAGATAAAAACATATAATTAATATCCCTTGATAACTATCAATGTCAAAATAAAATTTAATATAAACTTCGATAATATTCAATAAAAACAACCACTCACAAAAATTGATAATAAAAGTTAATATTATGAAATACAAATAATTTTGAATAATAATAATTAAAAACATTAAATAATACTTATAAGATAAAAAAAAAATAATTTGAATAAAATTTTTTCATAAAAGGATGCTGAAAAATAACAAAGCCTTATCATCATTTGAAAAATATTTTAATATTTAATTTTAATGAATTACAGAATATTTACCTTTGTGATGATATTTCAACAGCTTTTTGCAAAATTCATTTATGTTATTTTCAATCTGCTTTGTGAATGATGTCAATGCTTCTGACTACAAATATAAAAATTATTCTAATTAATATGAGTTAAAACTTTTGTAATCATTTAAAATCAAAATTACACTGAAGTAAGAAATTAAAAAAACTTAATGTTCATAAATTGGTTAAATAAAACTTTTGTTTTATTAAAAAACATAAAATGAAAATTTCAATTTAATTACATAAAAATTTTTAAATAAAGATTTATCTTTCATAACAATTAATTAAAATAAAAATACATCTATACAAAGTGCACTTTCTCTATTTATACACTGGTCATCTTTATAGAAAATTTTTTATATTATTAAAACAGAAGGATTATTTATTTTTTTTTTTTTGTAACTTCAGAATTACAAAATCTATCAAATCCTTATAATACCAATTACATCATCATATATAATTTTAAGATGATATTAATCCAAAGAACATTATCATTAATATTATTCTTTTCAATTTCTGATAATTTTTTTCTACAGAAAAAAACCCCATTTTTGTTCGAAATGATGCTACTGCTACCACCTCTATTAAGTCATTCAATAAATAAAAATTCAAACATTGAGATAAAAAAATAAACATTCAATAAAATTTTAAGGAAACTATTGAAAAAGTTGAAATTATGAAAATATCACAGCAAATTTGTTCTATTTCAGTGAAATCATATTTTATGCATCAATTTAGATTTGAATAAAACAAAATGCAATTACCAAAAGCCCTGCCTATAACCTGGTAGCTATAAGCTGGACTATAAGCTGTGCCATACAATCAGTAAATAATTTTTTCCCAGATGTTTTTAAAAATCAATTCATAAAAAAAAATATAAAAAAATTACAATCAGAGAATGCTTTTTTTTTTTTTTTTGGAGAAAAAAAATTTAAAATGTAAAGAAAGAAATACAACAGTAGTAGATTAATTATGATGGAAGGAAGCTGCCATGGTACAGGAAATCGGCACCATGGTACAAGATTTTTCCACACAATTCTACAGATTTCGTTTCCTCCGTCTCTTTCATGTGACATACAAGGTGAAAGATTTATCTTGCAATAAATCAGAACATGCCTGACTCTTTATGCTTTCTGTAGCATATTCAATAAAATTCATAGTAAATATAGATCCTGCAAATTGAAGCAAACACAATGCTTGTTTTAAAATCAAAATGATCCAATTTGAAAAAGAAAATGGAAATTATGTTATAGCAAGGATGTTTGACGTTAGTGAAAGCTGCATATGTGAGAGGAAGAAAAAAGTAATGATAATAATTAATATGCCAAGGAATAAATGTGCCTTACATAAAGCAGTAACAAAATAGCCTATCCTATCAGAAAATGTTGCAAACTGGGTCCTTCAAAATCACCAAAATGGATTAATTGTAAAAAGAAACAGTATACCTTTATTTGTCCTAAAATGTGTAGAAAAAAAAAAAAAAAATACAAATAAAAGTGAAAATCTAAAGCAACTTAGTGTAGCTGATTTATGTTAGAATAATTTAGTTTTGGAGGAAAAAAAAAAGTTTCCTAAGAATTTAGACAACAAATAGATAAGTTTCTAGAAATATATCATTGATGTTCAAAGAAAAAAAAAATACTGTCATATATTGAAAACATGGATGAAACTCCAATAATGTTTGATACAATAGGAAATAAAACAATTGATGTGAAAAGAACAAAAATGGTTCACATGGAAACAACAGGTCACAAAAAATCTCACTTCACAGTACCTCTTCACAGTCACGCTCACCTGTTTAGAGGACAATACAAAAGTAAAACCTAAGCTTATTTTTAAAAGAAAAACAATATAGAAATCTAATTTTCTAAAAAGTGTTTTTTTCATACTCTCGTGAGAAAGGAAAGATTGACAAAAATGTGAATAATCGTGGATAAGGTATGTTTGGCAAAAGCTCCCATCTAAAGTATAATATGAAGAAATTGCTGACAGTATACTACAGGCATGATAGAGACATGGTGGATTAACGCCATTAGTTCAACATTCGTATGTGTGTATCAATAAACTATTCAAAGTAAATTAAAATGACAATGGAATATGTAGATTTTAGAAAATGAAAAAACATTTACAAATGGATGCAAATGCATCATGCCAGTCTAGAAATGGTCTGCAAATGGATAATAAAAGAATGGAATGAAATTAAACTTGACATAATTTAAAAGTCATAGAAAAAATATAGTATATCTATCAATTTAGATGGAATGAAGATGTTTATTTATTTGGATAAGAGTAACAGTGATGGTTAAGATGAAACAGCATTTGATGATGTGCCCAAGATATAACAGAAGATGAATATGACAAACTTTTCATGCTATCTAATAATGAAAGTTCATAAGATATGCCATTTCTTTTAATAGACACCGTTAAGATATATGTAGAAATCCAATTTTTTTGCATGCTCATCAGTTTTTTTTTTAAAGCTATCATTTTTACATCCAGCATATAAGGTGTACCAATAAATTTCTATCTTACTTTTTGTGATATAAATGTGCATTATATGCTGGAATATACAGTAATTAGTTTTAAAAAATTCAGTGAAAAAAAATTTTAAAACAATAAAACTGATTTCAATTTTCATCGAAGAGTTGCATTTATCTCCATTAGAATAGGGTATATAAAAATACAGGTACAAATCACCTATTCATTATACAATATTTTTAAATTTTTTTTGGTTGAAATCTGGTGTATTACATGGTGCTGTAAATAGCAGGCAGTGAAATTACAATGATAAATATAGATAAAATAAACAGCATTTTTAAAGCATTATTAGAAATTAAATATTCTGTTTTAAAACTGCTGGACAGCTATTTTTTATTGAAAAGAAAAATTTAAATTTCCTAGTCTTATATTCTTCACCGTACATACTTATACAAAATGTAAAAAAAAATGAAATTTTATTTTAAAATTTGAAGTAAAGCTACATAAAATCAAAATATTTGCAGTGCATATTAAAAAAATTAATATATTTGTCTGAAAATCTGCATAATATATATAATCAAATAGAACTTATTCATATTTTGAAATGAGATTTAGATATAGAAAAACAATTATTCTTTAAAAATATTTAATAATTTAGTAATTATCGTAAAATTAATACTTCTCACATTTTTTTAATAAGATCATGCATAACATATTTGAAATTAATTATAACTATTGTTTAAAATAAAATTTGAACAGTTGCAAAATGCATAATAGTTACTTAAATTATAGTTACCTCTTGCTTTATTCTTGTTTCAAGAATTTCAGGAATGAAGATTTGGCACTTTTCAAAGAATTTTAACTTTTCTGATGATTTGTTAGTAGAAATGTGTTTATTTAATAAATTCAAATGAAACAGTTCTACAATTTTGGCATCAGATTCCTAAAATACAAATATTATTAATAATTATCTAAATGACTCACCATGCTAATGATTGAATTTTTTATCAAATACAAATGGAACAGCATTTAAGTAATCACAAACATTACAAAAAAAGAAATCAACAAAATATAGGGATAATAAGTAAAGAAAGGAATCATTTTCATTTTTAATACTAAATTTATAATTTCTGCTTTAATTAAATGTTTGCATAAACATCTTTTTAACTGAATTTTTTTCTTACTGGTTAATAAAAAGAATTTTTCAATTACTACACAATTTTAATAAACATTAAAGATTTGCACTACATTATTTTAAAAATATTTCATTTAACATTTTAAGTTTTGATATTTAATGAATTTTTTTTCAAGCATAAAATTTTTAATTGTACTTGAAATAGAGAATATAAATCCTTAACAATAACAATAAAAATTATTACAGCAATATAAATTCATAAAAATGAAAATTAAAAAACTAAAAATATTTCATACTAATCTAATACAATAAATGATTTATTATATAATTTGGTTTATTTAAGAACACTAAATAATTTTATTACAAACCTTTGCATACACAGCTATTTAGTTTTGAATTATTTAAAATTGAGTTATATTGTGAATTATATCATGTACGATTTAGACATTTCTTAAAATATATTATAATTGTGCATATTTGCGATTTTTTTTTTCTTTTTTAAGAATGAATTATTATTAATTTAATTTATAAATTATCCCCTTACTTATTAATTTATAAATTATCCCCTTAGTTATTAATTTATAAATTATCCTCTTATAGCAATAATATTACAATTTTGCTATATTTAATAAAATTCTAAACATTATATTAAAATTAATATGATAAAAATTGTATTTTTTTTCATATAATAATAAAAATACTGCTTACATAAAGGAAATTTTTTTACTCTCTGTATAACAATCAATTTCTATCGGTTTAATAACAAGAAAGTCTATTACTTGAAAAAACAAAACAGATACAAAGAAACTACTTACTGTAGAAAAGGATTTATTTTCACTTTGCTTTAATTTATTACAATTTACAGCTTTTAACATAGCATCATATATAATATAATACTTGAAATACTGTTGAATTGATTCGCTAAGAGTGCCTTGGCCCTAAAAAAAAATTGAATGTGTGCATAAGATAATATACAGCTTTACAATAATAATCACAGCATAAAAATGAAGTAAATATTTTGTAATAGAAGTAAAGGATAATACTATACTGCCATTGATCTACTTTTGGAAATATAATGTAATATGTCTTATTAATTTAAAATACAATATCATAAATTATAAAATATATTAATAACATCTAGTTTATAAAATAATTTGAAGAAAATGCATATCTAAATAAATAATTTCTATATTATCTTAATTTAATTGAAGAAAGTTGATTTAAATTTAAGATACTGGATTTTTGAAGGATAATTTTAATAATTCATATAGTTTCGTGCAGACACTTTTGCCATTTTAAATTTTACTTAAAACTTAATGAATAAATATTTTTAAGCTCATTTACATTTCAAAAGCATATCACATTGATTCAGTATGAAAACAGGAGATAAATAAAAATGTAAACATGCATTTAAAACCATAATAATTGTGTACAAATGGAGTGGTACCATGATATACATGTCCTGCTAGGATGGGGGAAAGAAAAAAAAAAAAACAATTGTTTTAAAAGTTTATGTCTTTGTTTGGAATATGACTCGCATGTATCAAAATTTTTGCTAAATAAATGAAAATCTAAAACTTTGAAAAGAAGTACTGCTCCCAACAAAATTAAAAAAAGCCATAATACTATTATTCTGAATGACCAGTCGCATTTCCAAATCACCCTGAAGAGATGGTAGAAGAAAAGGTTTTTTTTTGACAGCAGTTTAATAAACACAAATCGAATGATCTTAACCAGGTTCAAACAGGAAAAGAAGAAATTTTTATTTCTGCTTATATTTTCTCTAGTTGCTTTTAGATTTATGTATTTTAATATTAAGCAGTTTAAATTATTTTATAAAATTTATCAATGCATAATATGCCAATAATAATAGGAATTTTTTTCTTGGAAATGGATTAATCAATTCGTTTTTATTTGCTATGGGAAAAATTAATTCGATATACATCTTATTTGACATAAGGCTAAGTATGTGAAATGGATTAAAGACACATACTGATGTAACCCTATAAAGTATAATGATTTAATAAGAGGACTTATATCTTTATTACTCTGAAATACATATATTACATTCTATTATGTTTTAAATGTTTATCATAATTGCACTCTATGAACAAGAAACAATTCAATTTAAAACAGAATAATATCAACAAATTTTTATTGTTATATTTTTAAATAATAAGAATTAAAAAAAAGAAAATCTTAAAAACTATTTTGACTAAAGATTTCATTTTAGAATGTCATTTTAAACTAAGGCTAAAGCTATTTTAAATTCCTGTAATATTAAAAGAATAATTTTTGAATTTATTATACATAAATAAATATGAATTTTCACAACAATACAATGAAAAATAAAAACTGTAAGTCTCATAAATTACGTACTTTAAGGGCATAAAAATGAAAATGGCCTTCTTTTGATATTTTACTATCAGCATGACATCACTTGGCACCAAATGAAAATATGCTGTCAAATCGTTATATAAGACATAATTTTTTTAATGTTTCACTATAAATCTGTTGCTTTTTTTTAAATGTATGCCATGCTAGCATGCATTTTACCTGGTTCTCTGAAATTTAGAATATTTTTTCTAATAGCAAACTCTTCACAAAATGCAATTTTAAAAATAATTCTTTAATAATAAAGAAAAGTAGTTAAGCAATATTTCACTTGCTCTCTTCAAATAAAAATACATTATTCAAAATGATTTTTAACATAATATTAAATTTATAAATCATTGTAATAAAACAACAAATTATAATTACAATTTTCAATTTAAATAAAATTATAATTTTCCCATATAAATGAAATTAAATCAAATATACTACCTCAACTGATTCCTTTTTTACAGAATCTTTCAGAAAATCTGGTCCTAGTTTTCTCAATATTCTTTTAAAACAAATTTTATTGTTCGAATCTTCAGGAAACTCTTCTAACTCCTCTGCAAAACGTTGCATTGGATTCATGATAGTTTTCTGAAATAAAATATAAAATACCTTTTTAAAGGATATTTTAATAATTTACATTAAAATTCAAAGAAAGTTATACATGTCCAGTAAATGACGAAATACTCAGTAGGCAAGAAAATAAGTTTTTACCATGTACTCAAATAGTGAAAAACGAAATTACTTTCCTGCCAACCCAATATAAATTAGGTTGAGTACCCCAGTTTTGAATCATCCTACATCAATTTTCTAAATAATACACAAGAAACTAATTTTTGATGAAAAATATTCACTACTATTTTTCAATTAAATTATTTTTTAATTATATGATCTCATTATTTATTTGGTTTAAAAATAATAATTTTATGAAAGAGCACTGTTTTCTCACTTTTTTTACATGCTTTACTAAGATTTTTCAGTTTTCTTACTTCCATCACGCAGAATCTTGATATTAACCCATGGTTTTTCTCTAATACATTCCATTATAACTTATTTTATATCAGTTTAAGTACTTTTAGCTTTCATTTCTGTTTCTTTTTTGGTAAGAGTGACTGGGGTCTGACGGCTGGCGCTCTGCCTCTTGGAACTACAGGTTTCGGGTTCGAGTAATTCCGACGATGTCATGAATGCTTGTAGTGGTTCGGAATCCCCTTTAAACCATAGGTCCTGGTTTCATATAACCATAGAGAGTCACAGAGCCCAATCAGACTTCTCGCATCATTAACAAACTGTAACGCAGCAACTCAGCCAATGTGGTGTAGTAGTAATGGTAAGTGTGATCAAAATTGGAATAATTAACTTTTCTAGGGTATTTATTCTAGTTTAAAAGCCATATATATATATTTTAAAATGCATTAAATTTTTATATGCACAAATTTTTTAGGCATTTTAATTAATGTATATTTATTTTAAAATATAACTATTGCTCAAATAAAAAAATTACAAAATATTGTAGATAATTACTCCTATATTAAGATATAAAACATCCATTAATAATGAGATGTTTGTTCATAAAGTAAATTAAGTTTTTGGATGAGCAGATCCCAAAAGTATTAGTAGTAAAAAATTGCACAACTAGAATAATATTTAATATCATAAATAAAAACACTAAAAATTTTTATTTTGGCCAAATAGCAAAATTGGGTCCGTTTAAATTTAAAGACTTTTTTTTATAACTAACTGAGTGATAAGTTGCGCAATGTGGTAACTTCGATTTCTGGTACTGTTTGCAATTCACTTCACTTACCATCACTACCCTTTTCTTGGAAAACTTTGGCAAAAGAATTTTTGAAGCCAAATTCCAGTGGCAATTCTTCAATTTTTCTAAAATTTTAACTTAAAAAAAAAAGAAAGAAAACAGGGGAAAATAAAAGAAAATTATAGAATAGAAAAAGCCATGTCCTAAAGGGATTCATACTGACAATAACTGAATATGATAGATATGTAAACAAAACTGCTTTATTGAAGACAATTATGAAGTTTCAAAATGATTGATTGCAACAAATGTTAAATAAATAATTTTAGATAAATATCTGTTTACATATAAGATTCTTTTAAAAGAAATATGTATGAAATACACTTTTGATAACACAGGAATGAATAATGTGACAAAGAAAAAAAAATCTGCAATATAAAATGTTTACAGTATAAAAATATATAAATATTTTTCAAATAATTTGATATCAATGTGTTCAAAATACTTCATCACTTTAATTATTTTAACTTTATTATTTATTGTACAAAAATTAAGAAAAAAGCAACACAGAATTAAAATAGAGTTGACTTAATAGAACAATACCTTGCAATATCTTTTATTTTTACTATTAAGTCATCATATCACAATTTTATAACAAAATTATTAATCAATCAATATTTTAAACTTTTGGTATGCAACATGAATAAATATATGTTATTATTGATTCTCATATGATTATGGCCTATCTGGTAAATGGATTTTTTTTAAAAATGCTTTTCCTATAGTTCCGGCATTTTAAGATATTGATTAGGTGCTTACTACAGAATAAAATCAATCAAATTTGATAAAAAAATGATGATATCTAAAGAATTTTAATTGCACAATAAATTTGCTACGGCAAAACTTTTTCATCTTTTTATTCATATCTTGAGTATGCATCCTATATTTTTTACATTACTCAATCTTTATCTATATAGCATTAATATTTATGTATTTCAGAATATTAACAAAAAAAGTAATCAATAAATATTTGGGATATAAATGAATACAATAATTGGAAGACATAAATTTATACAATATTACACAATATAAATAAAAATGAAATTCTACTTCAATTTTTCAAAAAGTTAAAATTAAAACGCATTTTAAAATTAACAATGGAATAGGACTAACTTGGCAAATAATTTTAAAAACTTTTATAAAAATTGAAACATTTTAATCCAATGATTTTTTGAATTATAAAACTTCTCAGTTTTTTGATGGATGATCCATCTTTCAAGCAAAAATTTAAATTACCACCTTTATTGTTTTTCCTTTTGAGCACGTTGAGTTGTAGGTAAAATGCTTCCTTTTTCTTCCTTATATATATATTTCACTTTACCTTAAATATTATTCATAACTATCTTCAAAAATTTTTAATAAACTTCCAGATGACGTATTTATCTACGCATTTCTATTTTACGGAAGATCTGAATACAGACTGAAATATGAAAGCATCATTCCCTCCAAACATTAAAGCATCATTACCCATCACCCATCAAATACACAGACAATACTACGAACTGAAAACGAAAAATTACCTCCAATCAGAAGCCTGTTTTCCTTCATTCATTCCCACTTCTTTACCTTCAAGTTTAATTTAAATTTCGATAATTTTTCAACGAAAAAATTTGAACTATAATAATTCAACCAATAGGAGATCTATGTAAACAAACGTGTTCCCCCACTATTTATAAAGTCGTAATTTAGCCATTGAGCTTTTTGCGTTTACAAGAAGCGTATTACAATTTGCTTTTTTGAACGTTAAACATGTCCTCGCAAAACGAACTTCTATTAAAAAGAATATAAAATATTCTCATTTATATGATATCAATGATAAACAGTACAAAAATAAAGTTCTGATGAACAATGCATGGAGTGAGGTTGGAAAAATATTGTGTACTGAAGTTACGAAACTTTTTTTTTTACTCTATAATTAATCATTACCATTCTATGTAACTGAAATTTCTTTTCGAATACTTTACGCTGATCTCATACGAACCCTAATGTTTCACCTTAGGGATTATGCATTATATATCAATAAATCATAAGATAAATTATAGCATTAAATTCAATCATACTGCCTTGGTTTCTTTGAAGTTATTGGATAAATTGAGATAAAACAGCTTATGCGACCATAAATCTCAAAGCACCTTCTCAAATCAAGTCAAGACTGTTTGGTGAGTACGATATAAAATCCAGCTAGGTAAAACAGGGACTAGAATATCATTGAAAGAAGAGAAAGTTATAATTGCAATAATCAAAACCGTAGTATTTATAACTAGGATAGAAGTTGAAAATTATTTATCCATATATGGGAATAAAATTGAAGGAGCTATTTATTTTTATCACTTTTAGGAGGTCATAAAAAGATAAGGATGGAATCATGAATTCGGTTCTTACCTTTAAATATTAATAATTACTGAAGTACATAAACTCTTCTAAAAACTTCATCTTTTTATAATTATTTCTTTCTTTTCAATATAGGTGAATTTTGATTATTCATAATGGCTTTTTTATCATATTTATTAAAAAAACACTGAATATTAAACTAAATAATGAAATCAATAATTTATTTAACAACAAACTAATATAAATTGCTGTAACAGTTATGACTCTAGCATACCATGATTGAAAGTTAAAATCTTCTAATAAATTATGAATTCCATCAAATGAAGATAAGGAACTAAAAGCATAAGGAAATTTTTGAATAATAATAGTTGGTTTTATGCAACGTATCTTTCGTTTTTGGTGATGATATATATGAAAACGTTTTCCGTTTAGGCTAAGAATTCTGCACCTTTTAAAATGTTTAAAATCATATTTATTCGTAATGATCAGTTATTCCAAAATTGTCAAATTCTATTTAATAGATAAATTTGGCATAGTTGATTACATAGAGAAATTTTTTTAATATTATTTCTCCATTTTTTAGCCATACCTAACCAATGTTGTTCAGCAGTATCTAAAATTAAATGTATAGTAATGTACATAATTTTGAATTTATTTATTTAATGCATTTGAATTCTTTCAGTAAAATATTTCTTTTAAGTGTTAATTTGGAAATTCGAAGAAGAAATAAAACCTCCAAGCGACTATGGCTTTGATTTTATCAAAACCTTCAAATGTAAGACGATAGAAAGACATTCTGAGATAATTTCGCCACGTAAATTAAGTATGCAATAATGTACACAATTAATAAAAAAAAATACTCTTGTTTTGTTTTTCAAATCCTTTTATATGTAATTAAAAGTACTATTTATTGAATTAAAAAGAATTTTTATTGTATTTAGCATTTTTTTCCAAAAATTAATTACTTAATATTTTTTTTCCCTCTTTTCCATAAAAAATTTATTCATCTCTTAGGGTTCCATACATTCAGAATGATAAATAAGGGCTTCAAACAATGTACAATCAACTGAATAATTTTCCAATGGTAATACAATTAGGAAGTCGATGATTACTGCTGTGTGAGTGTGCTTTGCTATTTCCAATCACTGCCAATATATTGAAAATAATAATAATAATAATAAAATATTCGCAGGAGATAGTAATGGTGTGTCTCACGTCCTCTCGAATTGATGACGTTTTTTTGTTTTTTACTTTCTTCTACGCGATAGTGGGGCCTGTTGACCGAATGGCTAGCGCTCTGGCGCTCGGTACCACAGGTTTCGGGTTCGAGTCCCGGCGGAGCCATGGATGTTTGTTAGGGGTTCGGAATCCACTTTAAACTGCGACAAACCAAATCTATGAGACAGCAGTAGTTTGCTTTAAGAAGAAGTTATTCAACTTAAGAAATAGCTCTAACTCAACAAAGTGTTTTTCCTACTTTTTACTTGTCATATTAGTTCACAATACATACTTAATACTTTGGAATAATTTTATACCACGGAATGTCGTAATGTATCTCACGGCAACTAAAGATTTTCATTGCGTCAAAGCGCTAGATACTCGACCATCCAGGCCCCGATCGAGAAGGACTGACAATAGAATGAATTACTGTCAATTCATTTTCGATCTTTAATCTGATTCATCCAACGGCCATACCATGCTGAATACACCGGTTCTGGTTAGATCACCGAAGTCAAGCATCATTGGGCGCGGTCAGTACTTGGTGGGTGACCACCTGGGAACACCGCGTGCCGTTGGTATTCACAAATTTGGGACCTGAATGGGCGAGTGTCTGGCGCTCGGTGCCACAGGTTTCGGGTTCGAATCCCGGTGGTGCCATGGATGTTTGTAGTAGTTCGGAATCCACTTTAAGTCGTAGGTCCCGGTCTCTTATGACTGTAAAGAGCGTTACGGAGCAGAAGTCACAGTTCTACCTACGGGTGCTCCATCAGAACAGAAGCTGCACCCCTCTCCCCTCCTTCCGTGATAGACCCGACAACAATCTGATTCATCAGTGTTCATGTCGTGTTAGCGTCACTTTATCAATGGAAATGCATCCTTAAGCCCAAATAATCGCGGCTGTCTATATCTCATATAAGCCGCCGAATGATGAGTTATTTTTTTATTATTTTTATTCAATAGCAATTTTTGTCCATAACATGTTATGGTTTTCGGATCAATATATTATTACGATTTTAAGTTTAAAAAAATTTTTTTTTTTAATTTCTTTCAACTTATGATGAAGAAATACAAAGCTAACAAATAATAATAAAAAAATTTCTGTTTGATATTTAGTTACTCTTAAGTGCACATATATTATGATATTTTGAATTAGCTCTCACAAACTTTTCAGCAGATGAATATGATTTATTATTAGAAATTTTAGAATAGCCACATTTGCCAAAACATTGCTTTGATCTTGATGCAATATCACAGCTTTCTCTGCATTATCATCTTTTTTTATCTAGTTTTCAATCATTTTTTAAAAACTGGGCTGAAATTTTCCCTTTGTTTATAATTTTCAAGCTTACGATTTTAGATTTCAGTAGAAAATAGCTACAAAGTTTTGTCTTTAAAACCAAATCACTTATAACGCTTTGCGAGGAGTTTGTAGTGACCATAAATAAAAAAAAAATTTCTTTAACAAATTGAATCATAAACACTATAATTTCACTATTCATAATGGGAAGATGGTGGGATTTCGATTTTGCATTGAAGTTATTTTTCCAAATTATTACTTAAATTTTTATTAAAAGTTTCTATATGTTTCATCAATTTTTTGCTGTATAATTAATTTATCTTACATACTTTTTTTGCCATTGTGATTGTTTTTATATTATATATTCCTGTAATTTTTTTTATTATTATTTAGAATTTCCACATCTTTAAAACAACTTTTAGATTAATTGCTTTAATTATTGGAAATTTAGTTTGGTTTGTTGCTCTACGGTCATTTTATGCGCACTTTAGGCTAATTAGACCGGAATTTGCTGTTTAATGTGGATTCCGAACCACTAAAAAACATCCATACCACCGCCAGGTTTAATATTGGAGACGAATACTTTATCACTTTAAGAACTTTCAGAAAATATAAATAATCTATTAATAATAAATGTTTCCTAACTAGCTAATTTAAAAAAAATATTTAATAAAAGATGTTTAAATTTTTAATTTATTTTTTTATCGAGTACAGTAATTGTATTCTGTTACTCCATTTCCACTGTAACGTTTGAGAGCTATGACCTTTGGCTAAATTTAAAATTAATAACTAAAACTTTTTTTAGAGATAACTACAATTTGGCATGATAAAAATTTAAACCAAGAAAAGAAAAATACAAACCATTAAAAAAAATATAGGTTACTTTATTGATTGTAAAATTTCATACATATACATACATGTCATATAACGTACAACTTCATATATACTTACAATGAATAATAGATAAATACGGGGGATAGGTGATTATGGACAATAAAAAGATACTGATTTGATAACTACAAACATATTGATTGTCAACAATTTATCGTATCATCAACAATATCTGAACAATGAAAATCTTAATGAAAGTATGATGTTCATTCACTCGCACAATTCTTTCACCACTCTAGTGTACCAGGAATGTACTTGTCAATAAGCGATTGGTAGTAAGGCATCAGTGCTTCAATGTCAGGAACGTTGTGGGATTTAGAATACAAGTCGAACTTACTGCAAAGAAAAGAATAAAGTTATTACTAATCATGCTTATTGCTATTAATTGCTTTTACAATTGAGTATGATGATGGCAATGGCACAAAACTGTTTGATGTAACAGGCGGGCTGAAACGTTCGTAGGCTGACAGATGGCGCTACTAGTATTAAATCCATATAATTTTTAGTTAGCCCTTACCTTCAAATGACACGTGTATAAATTTGACAGCTGTTGCACTATTAGTATGCGAGTTATAGCATTTTTAGTGAAGTTACAGCATTTTTAGTGTTCATCACGTGCAGTCCACTCGGCTGACTGTCGATTGGACTCCGGTGTGAAATGATGGAGTCGTGTTCCATTCCATTGTCACATATCGACGCAAAAATTCGGGTTTATTGCGATTGAACAGCTCCAAACAATGCTTAGAATCATCAATTCGTTGTTGTTTTGGGTCGATTGTGAGCTCGCGCGGCACCCACTTTGAACAGAGTTTTCGCATATCCAAATATTCATTTACGATATGTTATCACATTCCTTTGATATCTTTAGGGTCTCAGCTATCTCAATCAACTTTACTTTAGGGTTATCAGAAATTATTTTGTGGACTTTTTGATGTTTTCGTCGGTAACAGCCTCTTTGGGGCGTCCACGGCGTGCATGGTCCTCGGTGCTCCTTTCGCCTCGTTTAAATTTAGCAAACCACTTCTCTACGGTTGATTTCCCTGCTGTAAAATCCGAATAACGTTTATCAAGCCAAGCATTGGCTTCAATAGTATTTTTTTTTTGCCCCAAAAAGCAATGCTTTATTAAAACATGAAATTCCTTTTTATCCATTTTTTCAAAGTAACAAAACTTGCTTCACTAAAAATGCTATAACTCACATACTAATAGTGCAACAGCTGTCAAATTTATACATGTGTCTTTTGAAGGTTAGGGATAACTAAAAATCATATGGATTTAATACTATGTCTACATCTATGTGTCAGCCTACGAACTTTTCAGCCCACTTGTTATGAAAAGAATAAGGAAATGAGAGCAAATATTTTTGTTAAACATATTGTTTTCTGATGTTGATCGGAAGTCATATACTAATGATATATGCGATATACAGCAGGTTCAGCACTGCCATGAGAGGTGCAGCATAAGAATTTAGAGTGCACAACTCCATGGGATCGGGAGGGAGGGAAAATTTTATATTCTCTACCCTTCTCCCTCGAATATAAAATGAGAAACAAATCAATCATATTTCTTACTTTGTCTCTCTCTCTATATATCTATCTATCTATATACATATATACTTTAACTTTTATTTACAAACATTAAATATATATATATACATATATACAGAACAAATTATTAGAGAGTTTTTGCATACCGCTATTACAAATTATTATTAAAAAAAAAAAAAAAAGCTTTTTCCTTCTTTATTAAAAGAAAGTAAGGATTTAAATTTGATTCATAAGTGCAGTTCGCTAGAAGTACGGAGATTGTCAGAGTTCTCGAGTCTATGAAGAAATTACACCCGGTCTGCTGCAGACCTTAATTATCTCGCTGCGTGATACACGAAAGCCCAAGAGTCTCATTTTGTATACAGGTGGATACTCTGACCTGTTCAATCAGTTTCAGAAAGAGAGAAAAGAAAAAAAAATATTTCTTGTTGACTCGTCGCAGAACCCCTTTTACCTTTTCCAAAAACCTTCCTTCAAGAAAATTCGCCGAGAGGGGGTTTGCTTCCTTCATTTCTGATTAGAGTGGACACTTCTTCAGCCCATGATCCATCACAGATCCTATGCAGCAACTCATGACATCGTCCATATTCCATCTATAATTATTTTGACCTGTGAAGGTCGAACAGACAATCCCTAACTTCATGATGTCTCATTATTCCTGATACTGATTATTTGCTGTTAGATTTGATTGACAGGTTTTTCTCATAGGAACAAAACACTAATTGTATATAGTATAAATATCCCCGATACTGCTTTTCTGCTGTCAGATTTGAGTGACAGGTTGTTATTTAAGCACGTTAAACAATATACGTCCCTCTTTCCTGGGAACAGAAATGTTGTATCTTTTATATACCTTATATAGCTAACTATACGAAAGAAATTGTTATCAAACTTTATGTTTGAAATGGAAATAAGTAACTCTTAATTTCTTAATTTTACCGTAATATATTTAAAAATTTTAATTTATGAAAACTAAAGAGTCATTATTTTAAGTATTAAAAATATATCATTGAACTTACTTGAATTCTTTCACCCATTTCAGCATTTCGTTGTCCTTGTTGCTGGCAAGATGTGTGTAATCTTCATTCAAATGCCATGGGTAGAAGGAGTGGAATCGGATCATATACATAGCTTCTTCGGGTAGTTTAGTTTTATTGTGGACCAAAACCTATAATTGCGCAATAAAGAAATGAGATGAATCGTTTCATGATGCTGTCTCACTTAAAAATTGAATACATAAAATTTTTTATTGTTATTGCATTCATCTTGTAACATCTCCGCCTATATTAGACTTATAACTGCCTCAATAAGAGGGCCACTTTCAGGTTCATGGGAACACTCTAATTTTTACTTACAAGCATTATATATATACATGCAAATAATTAGCTTTGGGTTATTATTCAAAGAAATAAAAAAGAAAAATTGATCACAAGTGCACGATTAAATCTAATTGCCTGATCTGCGGCCGACCTTAATTATCACATGATGTGATAAACGAAATCATAAGGGAGGAAATCCGGCCGACCTTAATTATCACATGATGTGATAAATGAAATCATAAGGGAGGAAATCACTTTGAAAAACAGGCGGAAATTCTGCTCTATTCAGTCCCTGCACAGAAAAAAGAAAACAATACTTCTGGTTGATTTGCAGAAGAACTCTCTCCTTTCTTCTCTAAAAACTCCCTTTAAGAAAATTCGCTAGCCTCACTTCTCATTGGAGTAGATATTTTCTCAGCCCATGGCCTATTCCCAATCACGACGGTACAACTCATCACGTCGTCCATATTCCCTCTGTAATTGTTTCAACCTGTGAAGGTCGCACAGACAATCGCTAATTTCACGAGTCTCGTTATACATGACACTGAATACCTGCTATCAGATTGTTCTCATTAGTACAAAACACTAATCGCATGTAATATAACTACAGATAACCTCACTTCTCAATGGAATAGACTTTTTCTCAGCTCATGGTTAATCACCAGTTACGATGGAACAACTCATGGTGTATTCCATATTCCATCTGTAGTTGTTCGTTGTTTGAAAGTCACACAGATATTCGCTAATTTTATAAGTCTCATTATACATGGCACCAAATATCTGCAATTTAAGTGACAGGTTGTTCTCATTAGTACAAAACACTAATTGCATGTAATATAACTACCCACAATACTGCTTGTCTGCTCTCAAATTTCAGTGATGGGTTGTTATTATGTACTTGTCAAAGAATATACATTCTTCTGTCCTGGGAATGAAATGCCAAATCTCTTCCAGTGAGAAAAAATGTTACAATCTTCTCTATCCAGGAAAAAGATATTTATATGTGATGTCACAGTGAAAATTGATGAAATTGTTTTTAAACTAATATAGGGTGCGATTTAAACAAATTTTAAATTTTAAATTCTGCAAAGATTAAATAAAGCTAATAGACATTCTTCAAATGTCTCACCTTGTACATGTATTCATCATGACCCCATGACATGATGACATTCTCAAGTCCACAGTGCTCACTGTAAATTCCGTACTTGGTGTTGAATTTGGGGTTGTACAAGTCAGGATTGTCTACGAAACTCGTGTTCCTGTACACAATAGAAGGTGCAAATTCGCATCCAACTGGAAAGGTGTCTCCTACCACACACCACTGTGGCTCGCCGTGGAGTGCCATGATCTTGCCCAAATCGTGGATGAGACCAGTCAGGTGGAACCAGTCCAGGTCAGGATGTACCTCCCGGATTCTTTCAGCAGTCTGGAAAGCATGGACCATGTTGGGGATGTCTACGTCTGGGTCACTTTCGTCCACCAGGGAGTTGAGTGTCATAAGGGCTTCCATGACTGTCATGCGAGCTTTGTTGAATTTAGACCATTGAGCCATCTAAGACACACACAGAACACAAAAAAAGGGAGATGCTATGATGAGTATCTGGTTGATATAAATATTATTGCATTTGGATGATAATTTTCAAGAAGTCTTCATTATTATTTTAAAAAAATTAAGTTGTACTTTATGTTATTAAATGATTAAGAAATACAGTCAAACCTCAAAACGACAAAATCATTAATAAATAACGTTAAATTTATTCAAAATAATATTTCTTTTTTGAAAAATGTTATTGTTTATTTGTATTTTTTTTTCATTTATATTCATTTTAAAATTACTAACCTGTTTTAACGACTTTTTTTAAGAAGGAAAATAAAATAAAATAAATTAAAAAAAAACAAAACATCGAGCATTTTCATTCTGATCGTCATTCGTTTGTTCATTTTTGTTAGATGTTGTTCTAATGCAGCTGGCAATACAGAGACATTAATCTTTATGCCCTGAGCAACAGCTGGACCACAGTTACTCATTTAGCACTACCATTGGCAGTTGTACTCGTACCAGGGGATACATGTAGTTTGAAGATATAATTATGGTACATTCAAATTCAAAATTCAATTCAAAAATTTTTTACATTAATTAAAATTCAGTAACTATTTTACTACTTGAATTCATTAAGATAAATGTATGGATTTTTGTTTAAATCTGAAACGTTATTTTAAAGAAAAAACACTGAAATGTGGAAATAGCTGTTAAAACAATTAATTTGTTGTTTATTTGCAAATTTATCTAATTTTTGTAATGTTTAAAATTGTTATAATTAATGATAAATAAAATATTGTATTGAGGTTCGACTGTTAGTAATTATTAAGATATTAATTAAAAGAAATATATTATTCATTAAAGTAAATTTTGCTTTTTATAACAAATAGTATATATTTATAACAATAGTTTATGCATCATAATCTTCATCTAAAAGAAATAATAATTATAACAAAATATAAAGATGGAAACCTGCAAGAGGAAAGCATTTTAATTAAACACACACACACAAAAAAATCTTAAAAAAATTAGTATTTTATTTACACATACTCAGATAATTTACTTCATATTAATAAACAGATCTTAATTTTGAAATAAAAATTCAGAGATTTGAGTGGAATTAAATTAAAATTTTTTTTTTTAATACGAAAATGAAGGTTACCGGAAACCAAAGAAGATTAAAAGTAAATCAATGTTGGCTAGTTTTTAATTAAATGCATATATTTAAAAATCTTCATGCATTTTTAATTGAAATAAATATCGTGTTATTAAAATACTGAACTCTTTAGATTTCCATTATCTATTGATAAAATTCATAAATGAAGGGATGAAATTCATACTGATTGATTTTATAAGTTTTAATTTTTAGTATTTGTAAGTTTATAAAGAAAATAATAATAGAAATCCTTTCAGAACTTCTAATATATATTTTTCCTTTTGATTCTTTTTGACTTTTGCACTAAACTGGTTTTACCAGCTTGCACAAAATGTTGTAAAAAACTTTTGGCAAGCATAAATTCCTACAGCTGACTGAAATATTTTGAAAATCAAGGTTTTCCAAATAAAAGAAAACCGTTGTTGTGTCTAATCCTTAATGTCCTGCATTTATGAATTCCATACATAAAGCAGGTGCTAAATATTTAAAAAAAAAAAATGGTATATAAAGCAGATATTAAATTAAAAAAAAAGGTAAATTTTAATTAATAATAACAAGTAATTTATAACCTGAAACTTTTACTGAGTATTAATTGGATTGTGGTAATTTAAATATATCATATAATTTAGATAATTTAGTTATTTAAAATTCGGGATAATTAAAAAGAATTGATAAGATTACTAATAAGGCAAAAATTTCTTATAGTGAAGGCTTTTTAGAGTTTTAATTAAAATTTTGCTGTTAGCAATTTGAATATTTTTTAATTAATTTAATTTTTGTATATTTATAATCAAAAACAAACTGAACTTTCTAACTAAAATATTTAATAATTACCAATTTTTTTCTTTGAGATTTTAAATGGTTGTCATGGGAACTAGATTTTTTACTTCATACTTTTGAGTGATATTCAAGCACTTGATATACTATTTTTGTAAATAATAAAATAATGGGTATAATAAGGATAGGATAAAGGATGGTTTAATAAGGATAGAATATGAAGGATGCTATCTGAATAAAAGTCTTTACACTGATGTCCACCAATATGATTTTAATCCCTTCATTTATGGATTTGCCATTTTAATATGGAGAGCCCATGTGATTTACCTTTGGGGACCACCAGCTCAATACTTACGATTGATCACACCAAATCATATTTGTTCAGACTTGCCCACGAATTCATTTTAAACCTCTCTTCGTGCCGACTTCTCTGCTTAAAGTGGTGGTGGTGGTACTAAGGGGTACTTCGTGGTGCACCGTGGGCTCGTGCTAAAACTGCATTCATCTAAGAATGTCAGAAAAAGTAGAAAATGTTGTTTTAGACTTTTGGGGTTCAGGTACTCAGGGAACGAGCTATTTCTTTCTTTAATTCTTATCAGATTAGATTTAGGCAACGTGAAAATTCTCATGCATTGTATTCCATATTGCTGAATTAAAAAAGGAATTCGTAATCCTATATGCAGAAGATGTAGCGAAGAATTAAATATGAATAGATAAAAGTTATTTCTAATTAGGATTGTGAAATATTTAGTAAAAAAAATGTATTGGAATATTGCTTCATATAAATCATTGGTTCTCAGATTGTAAGAACTGGATTTTCATAAAAAAAAGGTTATGTATTTCATACAGATGGGCTTGATGGCCGAGTGACTAGAGCTCTGGCGCTCCGTGCCACAGATTTCGGTGGTACCATGGATGTTTGTAATAGTTCAGAATTCCCTTTAAACCATAGATTCCAGTCTAATAAGAACGGTCTGTAGAATGTTGTGTGTAAGGCTGACAACCAAACCCCGTAAAAATAAGACATCTCCTGTCTCGAAATCCGCCAGTAGGTAGACGGCCTTGGCCCACCATGGGGCTTTAGCGCCAATGAAGAAGATTTCATACAGATAAAATTAAGCCACATTTGTTCAATAAGAAGGCTAACAAAAAATATGAAAAATAGTTTATTTTGAAAATATAAAAAAAATTCTGCTCTAAGATTCAAATTATTATGAAATTCAGAAATTACTACTATTTAATTTCTTTTAAAATTGTTAAGGAATTATTTCTTTTAAATTTTTAAAGATATGACAAGTTAAGTTATGACAAGTGACAAGCCAAGACCAAAAAATTCTAAAGATCTTCCTGAAATCCTCACTAAAATATTTTTTTTCTTTCAAAGGAAACAATTATTTTCATGGACGTCCTGTGATATTTATATAATTCATTATTTCTCTTTGTAGAAATTAAACACTTAATACGAAATTAACACTCACTTTATTGTATTAAAATTTATTATATCAATGCAAAAAGTGATTAATTTATAGTAAACATGCTAATTTTTTTGGAACTTAGCAGACTAAAAACCCATTTTTTAAAATTACAAATACTATACAAAGTTAAAGTTGCTATTATTTATTTGATAATGAATTGAGCGAGGAGTTCAACAGTGTTTTCTTAAAAGAATTTAAAAAAAAATTAATTTGAGAACCATTGATATAAATAAAAGAAGCACAATGATTTGAAATAAATTAAATATTTACATTAAAATCATAGTAATAATAATGCAATTGAGATTATATTTATTTAAACGTTTTCTTTCTTTATTTTAAAGTGTTTCCGCTGACAAGTATCTGATGAAAGAAAATAAATAATCTTATCTAATTTAAATATTTCAAGATGGAATACAGTGAATAAAATTGCGGCTTGTTTAATCGGAAGATAAGATATCTGGGATATCTTTTCTCTTTGTATATCTGAGATATTTCTAAGAAATTTTTACTTCAAGTGAAGGAATTTACCTTATTCTTGACGAAATCAACTGTTTGAAAAGTGTGCATTTTCAGGTAGGTTTCGCGGACTCGCATTTGTATGGGATCATTCTAAAATAAAAAGAAAAGATTTTTTAATACATCACTATAAAATAAAATAAAAAGAGAAAATATTTTAATTATCTCAGAAAATGAAAAAAGAATAAAAACTTCTTTAAACATGTTTAAGTATCCATAAAATAAGAATTCAATAATTTATTTTTAAATATAACATTCGAATATATATTTAAAATTAATTGTTTAAATACAATTATTTTAAAAATTATTGCATTCAGTTAAAATTAATATATTTATATATATAAAGAGAGACATTTCAGAATAACTTAAAAATTAGCACATAATAAAAATTAAAACCTTTTTTCACTGAATTTATCTTTCTTCTGCCTCCATGTGCAATAGAAAATATCGAGAAAAATTCCACTTTTTAATTTTCAATCAAATGAAAACATTTTGTGCCAACTGGTAGCAATATCGTTTGGTCTATAGTCCTTTTTAATTCTCTTTAGACATTTTTTTGGAAATTAAAATGGTCGTTTGTTGTGTTCTTTTATAATATATTATTTATTTGTTTCAAATGTTTAACTATGTAGACAGACTGATTTTTATTTACTTTCTAAATTAATTAATTTTTATTTTCTTTCTAAATTATTTTTATTTATAAATAGTCATTCAGAATAAGTTTTTCTTTACAATCTGTCAAACGATAATTTGCACTTCATCGATATTTTTTCGTAATAAAATTTATCAAAGTTAAAAACGTTTTATTTTATGTAGACTGGCAACACTATTTTCTAGTTTTAAATTAATTTAGTTGGTTAAAAATTAATAACATTTAGTCTGTTAAAAATGTATAAATTATAAAAGTAGTTAAAATGTTTTAAATGCTACATAAGATGGCATTTCATTAAGCAAGGGAAATTTTTTTCTTTTTAATTAAAGGAAAGAAACATAAAATAGCTGATTTTCTGACAATACTTCAAAAAATAGTATAAGATTTTTGAAGTTTAATTGAAGCATAGAAATAAAGGGATCTCAAACCTATAAAGTCAGCTAAATACTTCTTTACTACCAGAGTGTGAGTTTTAGATCAAACAAATTTTAAATTATTTTATGATTTTAAACATGCATTCCAAAGATTAAAAAAGAATTTGGAATTTAAGATAAACAAATTATTTTTGTAAGATCTGCTAGCAAATTTTGGGTAGATTTGCTTTTGAAAACTACATTGGAACTATTTTGAAATTTTCTTAAAAAAATAATAATAAAAAAAGATAATACTAATTATATTTTGCATAAAATAGAAATTTTCCAAGTTAATTTCAACTTGAACTAAAATATTAAAAAAAAAAAAGAGTTCAAATTGAAAAAACCCAAGAATATGAATTTAAGAATACGAATATCCATTTTTTTTTGATTTCGAAAATTCAAAATCACATTTGAATTCTATGATGCATGCAAAGAATTATTTTGCTAAAATTGTCGAGAAAAAATTAAAAAGAACTGTCACAAAATTTAAACTTGAATTTAGACACTTATAAAAGCACTTGTATAAAAATAATTTTTTTTTAAGTGAGCAAACAAACGTTAATTGGAACACTTTAATAAAATAAGAATAAGATTTATAAAATAAAATTCAAGAGGAAAAACCAAACTGAAAAAAAATAATGTTCAAAATTGACTTACATAAAACTTATTTTTCTAAGATCAACTATCACCCTTTAAAAGTAAGCTAATGCTGGACTTACCTTTTCGTCGGAATATTCTCTGAAATCTTCTATTTTCTTGATTTCGGGCCTGTAAAGTTCTGAAGGGTCCAATATGTGAACTGGGTTTGTTGGCTCCATATGAGCCACAGGATGTTCGACGGCAGCCAGAGACATCTTGCGGTGAAGAAGTAAGTTAATTTGAAGAGAAGTTTACTTAAGTTACTTGCAAGATGTAGACAGTTGTAGTGGGGTGCATACCAAGGGGGTCTTTTATAGGTGGAGCTATTACGCAGTTTAAATCATGGAGGTTCCGTGCGCAAAAGCTCTAATTCCATTCGTTTAAAATGACACACCTCCAGTTTTTCATTGGTTAGATTGAGATGACGTATTTCTTATCTCACTTCCTAGTCTGGAGTTATAAGCGAAAAAAATATTGCTTCACACAGGTTGAAACCAGTAGAGGTAAAAGACGATTTTCAGAGTTAAAAGAAGAACAGTCGAACATTAAATATTTCTCTGGTTCTAAAAGAGTTCTTCAGAGTATTTTCTAGATATTTTAACACATTTCGAATTTGGTATTAATAATTTTATTTTTAATTTTAAACAAAATAAAGGAGATAAATAAAAGAAATAAGAGGTAATATTTTCATGTTTGCATTGAATTTGTTATAAATTGTTGAGCAGAAAACGATATTTTATTCTTTTTAATTTTTATTTCTTTTAAGGAATATGTATTTTAGAACAAATTTTTTTCTAATGGAATTAAATATTAGATTACTGAAACATTAATCTTTATAACACACAGATAATAAATTTTAATAAAATTTTTCACTTTATAAATTATAATTTTTATTTTAAACAAAAATTCTTTGTATGAATACCATATTTTTTAACTAATGCAATGTTTTTTGTGGAAGTTGAAATAAAATACGTGATTAAATAAAAAATGTAAATAAAATATGATTAATAACTTTCTGATGATTTATTTTAGTTGTAACTCTTCGGCATCTTCAAAGCAATTTACATCCAAAGTTGCTTGTTCTGTTTGAAACATTCTAATTATTGTTTTTTCTTTTTTTTCAATAATTGATATACGATATTTTATGGCAACTTATTTTGAATAGTTCATTAAATTATTTTATTAAAATATCGAATCCTTTTTCTTACATTTTTTTGACCTTCTAAGATAAATTCATCTTGATATGTAAATATATCTTTGTAATAAAAATTTTTAAGTTACTGAAAATTTATTTTTAGAAATTTTGCTTTTAAAGAAAGTTTGTTTTATTTGATTTATAGGTTTCATTATTATTCTTTGAATAGTAATGAATAGTTTTGGTAATACATTTACTGAAATAATTTTATTTAGATTTTGATCCTGTGTATTTAATAATCCTGTCATAATAGTTTTTAAACGGACATTGTTAAAATTTAAATATATAGTATCATTCATTCTTATTCTGGTCCATAGAATATGAAATCCAATCCGTTACTCTTTTTTTTTTAGATAATAGATAAAATTTGTATTGACTAATTTGTATCTTAATAATAGTTATAAATCCAGTTTTCTTCTTATTAATTAATTTTTTAAAAATGAATGATTCATTCATTTCATTTTTTAAAATAAGCTAAGAAACATTCATTCATTTTTTAAAAATGAATATTTCTTAACTTATTTTCATGAAAGATGCTGTTTAACAGTATTCAATCACTGATCTTTCGAGTAAACATTGGATAAAACTTATTTTTAAAAAACAGTTTGATTTTATTACCAATCTTACCAATCCCATTTTCAATTTTATTGCATCTAACTATTGTTTTTCAATATTAAGTCTTTTTATATCAAGTAATGAATCGTAAAAAAATGAAAAGGTTTGATGAAAAATATCCTATTGATTTAAATGTTTTAGAATTTAGAAAGATGTTTTTGGTAATCAAATGAAAAAGTGATTAGTCAAATAATTTTTATTTATCATTTAACATATTTTCTTAAGAATATTTGTTTGTTTTAATGATCCAAAACAAAGCATTATTTAGCAACAACCACATTTTTTTTGTATCACAAGAGTTCTAAAAGGAAACATTTTTTAATGGTAATCTAATGCAAAAGTGATTAATCAAATAATTTTTATTTATCATTTTTTAAACATACATATTTTCCTAAGAATATTTGTTTGCAAATCTCTACTGATCCAAAAACAAAGCATTGTTTAGCAACAACCACATCTACTTTGTTTAGCACAGTAGTTCTAAAAAGAAGCACTTTTTGGCAATCCCTTAAGATACGTAACGAATTCTTAGAGCAAGCATTTGGCAATGTCTGATGTCTTCAAAGCCAACTGTCTTTACTCTTTTGTTAGACTGAGAAAGAAAACAAGAACAACTCAGATAGGAAACCTGTATTCAGACTACTCGTTTGCCATTGACTAAAGTTCTAATCTCTTAATCTGCAATAAATTAAAAAAAAATGTAATAAAATGTTTTTTTCACATAATAGATTTACATTTTTGTTAAGACACGGCCGGATCATGTTTAATAATTTAATCTTCCATCAAAACTTTACATATTAAAATATTTTTATTTTAAAATTGATATATAAGGATACAGACTGCAATTTGTGTGTCCATGACATATTTGAGCACGTATTGAGGTAGTATTTTTTCTTTGCAATTAATTTTATTTTTATTTAGCCCCTATGAATATGCTAATATCACTAACTTTAAATAATTTATTTTCTTCTTCTGACAACAGGTTGTAATTTAATTACGCGTAAAGGTAACTTCATATTCTTTGGTTTTATTGATGTTTTACGGGAAATTATGATAAATAAAGAAATTGAATGAAACTTAATTTGAATTAAAATGAAGTAAGGGAATATATTTTAATCAAAAGGAAAATTAAAGTTTAAAGAAATAAAACATTTTTGTCCAAATCTGTTCTATGTTCAATGTTTAAAATGTATATCTTTTTTTTTTTTTTTTTTTTTTTTTTGCAAACATTGTTATTTATTAAGAGGAAAAAAATTTCTGTACACATTAAATAAAAATGAAGAATTCTTTTCAGTTTTAACAATATTTATTTGCATTCCTTATCTGCAAATGGTTTATTTATAAAAGTAGAGCTATTATTTTCCGGACAATTATATTATGACGTGAAAATTTTAGGATTGATTTAATTTTTTCAGAAATATCCATGAAAATACATAAATAAGACGGGAATTATTTCTTTTATCAAACAAAATTATAATTGTAATTATAGGGGTCTTTCAAAATATATATTACATAAAAATTTTACTTTCCAACGAAAATTTAAGGTCTACTTTTTTTAAAGAATGGAAATGTTTTTGCTGATATCTTTTACAATATATGTATAGGAAAAGGAACTGAACAATCCAGTCATTAATTCATAATCCTCTAAAATTTCTCATTCGACTGGTTTATCAACTTGTTGACCCTGAGAGATATGTTTTTATAAAAGCCACCAGAGTGCGTTGTATGAAATAAAAGAAAACAAATCTCGTGTCAGACCAAACGATAAGAAATTGGTGTGATGTAATATTGCAATAATCTCAGAGAAGTGCAGATGACCGCTTAAGCAGGTTAAAACTTTTAAGTTGCTTTCAAATAAAATTGTTATAATGTCAAATTATAATCGGAAGTGTTTAGAACTAGTTCATGTAGCAATTCTATAAGGAACCTTGTTAAAATCTTTAAGATTTTGAGAAGTACAATTTTCAAATTGAATTAATATTCCCAAGATGTTTTGTTCCAGAATGTACATAACAGTTGTTCTTTTAGTTGCATTTTAATGGTTAACAAAAACATAAGATTAAACAAATATTTTTCTTGTTGCTTTTTTATATTTTAAGATTCTGAAATACTGCAGGTACTTTAACATTTTATTAAAATTCTTTTAAAAACAATTACGTATTTAGGTAGAGGAAATGCATTATTTTTTTTCTTATTGGACAAAAATGTCAAAGTTATTATTTTAATAGGAATTGAAATTTTATAAAATGAGATTACATCTTAAAAGCTAACAAATATCTTTATATTAAAGACTCTATTGCATTTTATATAAAATTTTTGTAAATTACAAACTATTAAATTTATATTAAGACTTACAGTTAATCTGCTCAATTATCAGTTCTAATTTCGTGTTTGTTCTGCTTTTTCTAAAAATTTTAGACACATTGGCTAATTCATCAACATTATCAAATTTAAATGGAAAATATTTATGTGGAAAACATATTTTAAAAGTGTTATATCGTATTGTGTTTCATTTACAATTTTTCTATGACCAACTATTTTATGTTACAATGATTGTTTTCAAAAAATTATTAAAATTTAATATTAACAATTAACAATTAATCTTAATTAACAATTACTACTTAATTAACAACACATCCAGTTAAATATATTTATGAGTTAAAAATTCAACCAAAAGTTGCAGTAAATGTTATATTTTGGTTACATAATATAATAAATATTAGTTAAATATATAACATTAAAACTATAATATGAAATGCACTTCATTTTCGTTATAACAGAAACTTTAATTATTTTCATTACAATATTTACGTATGAATTTGGATTTCCAATTAAAATCATTCATGTTAAAATCTTCCTTCTGATATGATACAAGTCTATGAAACATCGAAAAAAAATATCAATAAATCATTTGCAAATTATTTGTCTGAATTAATAAATGCACTAAAAATTTAATATTCTATTCTGAATAGCTTTTGTGTTTATCTGTTTTTAATAACTTATTTGTTTGGATACGTTTTTGAAATATTATGGATTAATAAAGTCTTGAAAATTTATCTGATGTAATTACTATATTTGCCATAGAACATATTTTTATACATTCTTTATTTTTACTCCAGTTCCTTTTAAATGGAACATTTTATTTATCAATTCCAAAAATATGTGCCAAACCCAAACAAGAGATAAATAGACATAACACAAAGAAAGCAGTCAGTTAGATTTGTTATTTCTAATAATTGTAGAGCCAGATAAATACGGAGCCAATTATCCAGATTTTCTGACTGTATTTAAAATATTGACTTTCCATTTACTTAAACTTCGCTGTTTGAGAATGAATGAACAACAACAAATAAATTTAAAAGATAGGCAAGGTCTTAGAACAAAAGTAGCATTTCAAGGTTTCAATAACAAATGAACAAAAAATAAATTCGATAACTTCCCTAATTCTTGAAAACTTATCAAAAGATTATCTTATCGAAAAGGGAGTCTTAGAATTGATTGTGAAAGTAATTCTTGAGTAAAAGATTATCTTTATAATTCAATCTCAGAAGTATTAAATTACTCAGTTTGTAAACTTTAAGTTAATGCTAAAGGAAAGTGTTATTTATATGTGTTTTAGAAGTTAATATTAAACAAAGCGTTGAAATGTGTGATTAAATTAATAATTTGAAAGAAAATTATTTTTTAGATTTTACTGATTTGCAACTTGATTGATCTTCTTGCATTCGTTAAAATTAATCATAGATTAAAACCAACAAGGCGAAATAAATAATTAAATACATAATTAATTCTTCGATATCTTAAATTATGCAATAGAATTTGACAATTCCCAATTTCAATAATATTTTCATTTGTATTTAACTGACAGATGTATTACAATAGTTCATTTGGAACAAATAATATTAAAAAAGAAATGGTAAATATGCATCAGCATTGTGTATTTTGTACATGTGCCATTGTATATAAAATTTTCCAAGGTTAATAAAATGCAAAGAACAGTATTGAAGAAGGAAATACAAATAGAAATGCCAATTAATTTGCAGTAAAATATATGCAATCACAGTGACAAAAAAAAAAATGTTTTGGTGTCTTTCAGTTCTTTAAACCATATTTATCCTTCATTCTCACTATTTATCCTTAAATCAGCAAACTAATTGCTTGGATAATAAATTACACGATGACCTAATCTAGTTGGAAGTTTTGATCTCCTTTGAATTCATTATCACATTTTAAATGTTATTATGTGTGTCACTAATTGTATCATCTCAAGATATTGTTTATTATCAATAGCACGAATAAATGATTAAACCAAGCCACGTAACAAGGAAAAAAAAATAGTTTGAATGCTCGTAATCAAAGTTTTAAAGGATGTCTTCCATTTACATAAGTTGTAAGCAATGTCCGACTCGTGGCTCAGTCGCAACGCGTCAACGTTGGCGAACCTTATGCGGAGGTTCCATCTGCTGGTGGATTTGTTGTAGACGCTGTTTCGAAAAGCAAGGAGAATCGATGGCATTTGTGATGTTCAGCATCTTTGCCTCGTTAATCGGGCTACCTGACAGGAGTTTCTGGGTTATCAGCCGTACGATATGCAAATGCGAGGTAATTTCCCCCAACAACCCTCCGGAAGGCAATGCTCTCTTTCTTAATCACGGAGTCAAGTCAGACTTCCACCTACGAGAACTCCATCACAACAGAAGCTGTCCCCCGCCCTTTCCTTCCCTCCAAGAGACCACACGGGTTCTTGGACTTGGCCTAAATGTTGTTTGTCTACCAAGAGGGATAAGGACAAATAAAGGTTTGCAATAATTATGTAGCATTCATACACAATAATTTCAAAATTTTGATGAATTGTTGCTTTTTAAATGGTATGCAATATAATACTGTTCCTGCACTTTCGCATTTTTTTCCATCAAAAGCACATTGATCGTTGATGAAGCTGTTAAAAATTAACATGAATCCCTTTGTGATATTCTTGAGCATTATCTTATTTTATTATTCCTGCAAAACAGCAACAAATAAAACGCAAAACTGAATAGAAGCTTCTCAAAAACGATTGTTAGAAATACCAAACACATTGATATTGACGAAGCTGTTAAAAATCAACAAGAATCCGTTTGTGCTATTTTTAAGCAAAATAAGTCTTTTTTTTTTAATTTCTGCAAAACTGCAACAAATAAAACGCAAAATTAAAAAAGAATCATCTCAAAAACGATTGTCAGAAAAGTAACTAAACAGTTCTCTATACACTTCGCTCCCTAATACCTTCCATTTGCATAAATTCTATTGCTCGTTATCTGCCTCTAATTATAAGCAATAATTGTGTAGCATTCATAAAAAAATAGTTTCAAAATGCTGATAAATTGTTGCTTTTCAAATGCTATGCAATACAATATTGATCCTATACATATATATTTTTTCCCATTCAAAACATATTTATCATTGATGAAGCTTCTAAAACATCATATCCTTAAGCAAAATAGTCATTTTTTTATTTCTGCAAAACAGCAACAAATAAAAGGCAAAACCAAAAAGAAGCATCTCAAACACAATTGTTAGAAATCCAAAACACATTGAAGAAACTTAAAATCAATATGAATCCCTTTTGTGATATTCCTAATAAAAGCAAATTTTTTTTTTTATTATTCCTGTGAAACAGCAACAACGCAAAACTAAAAAGAAGAATCATCTCAAAAACGATTGTCAGAAAAGTAATTGACCTGTTCTCTATCTTCCACGTAGAGAACGTCATGGCTTGTGCAACAACGAGTCACAAAGGAACGCACGTGGCGTCAGCATGGAAAATTATCTCTATCTGCTGTCTCACGAGACCAGACTCGGCAGACTCTTTTTTTGACACACGAGAAAGAAGAAAAAGTAAGCCAAGAGTGGACGACCTTCGGGGGAACGCGAGCTCCTTTTATTCCACTCATTTGCATACTGGAAATAACAGATATTTTATTTTATAAACATTGGTTTTATTAACACTTTGAAAAAGTGCTTTGTTTTCTATAGGCATAGAAAAGATTTGACATATAATTATCTTCGAGACAGACAGTCATTTCTCGTGGTTTAAGTGAAGGACTTTAATACCAAGGTTCCATGTTTACATGGAGCTACATGCAGACATGCATACAAATGAATTACTTTTGATGCAGTTCACATACGTATTCATTTTATTTATGTCATATATGACGTCAAACCTAATTGCAATAATCCACATTAATTACATTTAACCGATTTTTATGTTATATATTAGCTCAATTATGGATTAGAAGTTAGGTCACCCAAAAAGGTTAGTTTTGAGATATTCGACTCTTTTTTTGCAGACGTTTTTTATTTATTTTCATCAACACTTAATGTATGAAACTTATTGCTAAAAATTGATTAATTTTCTTAAATTGAATTGTTAATAATCTTAAATTGAAACTTATTGCTTAATTTTCTTTTATATTATATAATAATTCGATGTCCTAAGGCAGGGGTGGACAACCCAAATGATCTTGCGGGCCACTTTGGAAATGCCTTCTAACTCCACGGGACGCATATAAAATTATATGTCCCCATATTAGATTTAGACCCACTGTAGACATTTATTTGGAGTGAAAAATTGAAACCTAATGATATATTATTATTGTGTTTACTATTATTTTTACATGTAAACATATATAATGTAATAATAATGATACTAAAGGCACATTGTAAGGAAATATATAACACTGAAAAGGAAATATAAAAAAAATATATAAATATAAATGAAATAAAAAAATGAAATCATTGAAAAATATTTATTTTATTAGTGTGATATTTGTTCCTCCACTCTTTCACTTAGCTTTTGCAAATCGATCTCAATTTGGGTATTTCCACACCGTAATGGGTGTTGCAGGTTAGCGTCCGTTATGTTTGAGCTTGTTTTGTGTTCAGTCAATTTCATTTAAAAAAAACTATTCGTAGGTGTGAGTTGAACCAAAAGCACTAACAACTTTTTGGGCCAGATTTCTCAAATTGGATTATATGGATGTACAAATAATGATTTTTTTTAATACATTGGTTTTCACTACTTTGGCCATTATAAAATAAATATATTTTGTAAAAGTGTGATAACATCTCACGGGTCGGAAAAATTTCTTAAGGCTTAAAATGGTCAAATAGTGTTATTTCGGAGAAATTATGTAGTCATACACTAATAACTAATACACTAAAATATATTATATTTGAGTATCCTACTCATTTGATGCACTTATATAATGATATTGAATTACCAACATTTACAAGTTTTCAATCCTTATTGAAACTATAATAATTTCTTTAATAGTGTCTTAAGACATTCAAGGATTCAGTCTAAACAAATACAGAAATAGTATTATTTCATATAGTTTCACTTTGATGTATAATAGTCTGTTTTATTAAACTATTCAATTACAAATCGAGGTCAAGATCATTTTAAGTATACCCTGCTTTTAATAAAAAAACATTAGTTTTAAGATGTGATGAACATATTGAAACAAAAATAAAGACTTTTTTCTGACTCTTTTAAAAAGACTTTTTAGAAAATAATTGGGCCATTGTGTAATTGAAGTGATGCCAAAAAATAAATAAATAAAAAGTCTTTCTCAAGTGTACTTAAAATCTACTATATTTAATGGCAATTGTTAAGTAGCAAACGATCAATTACTTTTATGACGTAGAGCCAAAGAAGAATAAGCAAATCTTTATTTTTAAAGAAGAATGAACCTTTGTTTACTTCTATGACATCTTTTCTTTAAAAAGAAGAATTTTTAGTTTGCTAAATTTGATTGTCATCAGTTGCATTTACTGAAATTTTATTTATGTTTGAGTAATTCTTTAGAGAATAATTATCCATGCAAATAAGAATGTTAATTTTTATATCGATGCCATTGATTTTAAAAGCTTGAAAGAAAATTGTGAGTAATTTATTAATATTGTAGTACTGCTAGTTTAATTATTAGATTTTTAAAATAAAATAATAAAATAAATTATTAATTTATTGAATTAATATTTTATCCATTCTGATGTCAAAAACAAATATATATCCTTTTAATCATAATGGCTTTATCAATTTAGACACAATGGAATTTATTATGGGAAAGCGATATAAACCTTAAAGGTAAAATGAGGTAATTATGATTTAATATTCTTAATATTTTAATTTATATTATAAACAACAAATGCTTAAAATAGTAATAAAAATTAGTTAACTAAAGTGATAAATTAGTTAAGAAAATTTTTAATAATAAACATAATGAACGATTTATTATTATTATTTTATTTATTTATTATTACTTTTATTTTAAAAAACTATACATCTATTTTATCTTTATTGTTTTAATAATTTAAATTAATTTCATTAACATCAATTACTTTAAATTATCATTTAATTAACATCATTCACTTTAACTTCATTGATTTATAATTAACATCATTAACCTTAACTTCATTGATTAAAATTAACATCATCATTAGCACCATTAACTTTAAACTAACTGAAGCTAATGATGTTAATTTAAAATAACCATTAAGTTAACAGTATTAAATTCAGTTAATAAAGGAAAGCAAATAATAAAAAGCATAATATAAATAATGAAGAAAGCGAGGAAAACCTTTAAAGTAAGATGAGATAATAATGTTTTAATGAATTATTTATTGTTATTTTTATTATTTATTTTTATTTATTTATTATTATTTTTTTTTATCATAAATGAAGCATAATTAAAATAGTAAAAAAAAAAAAAAAAAATAAATAAATCTATTTAAAACTAGAAATTATCGTTATGATAAATATTTATTCAGTTTAACCATAAATATACTCAATCATAATTTCGATAAACTTTAGTTTATAAAAGGAAATAATTAGAAACTTGTAAATTAGAAGGAGATAATGATTATTTAATGCTTTGAGTTTATTTATTTTTAAAGCATTCAAGGAAAAGCTCCTTTCCCTACTTCGTTGGAGGCCACAGCTGCAAATGTTACTAGCAGGTGAAATTTATCTCTTTTCCTTTTTGGGACTTCTACTGCGACCTTTTTTACCCTAAATTCCTGATAAAACTTTATTTTGTATTCTGTGACCTGCACACAACAGGTTTTTTGGTATGCTTTGTATGCATTATGATGCAGTTATTTGTCTAAATCTCAAATTTTTTTTCTTTGTTCTAACTGCAGGTGTGCGTTGTTATCAACAAATCATCAATCAATAGCCTTTAAATATAGAGGAGGAACAGACTGTGCCATCAAAACCAGTTTGAAATTTCAGGTGGTAAAACTTAACCCAATGTTATTGTCTGATGGAATTCATAATTTATTGAATTTTCTCCGTGTGAGTATGTTTGGGAACAAAGTAAAAAGGGTCAGAGAAAGAATGGATGGAATTTTAATGTTTTGACAGTGGAAAAAATGTAGAGATTGCTTTGCATTCTTTTTTTTGGAAAATTCTGTGACGGGTGATTCATAATCTTTGAAATTTAGCTTTAACAAATATTTTGATATTTCAGCTATGTATTGATACAGCTGAAATATCAAAAGAATAAAAAAGAAATGTTTTGTACGGATTATAGTTCTATATTTCGTGTTCCTATACAGTAGAATGAAATGTGTATACAAGATATATTCTTCAAGAAATTTATTTATATTTTATACTATAAAATAAGAGTTAAAATGAGCTTTTACTTTATTTTCGTGTGTGAACACGATGTTGTCCTGGTTAGATAACCACGGCGTCTTCAAAAAAGTGAAGCTTTAAAATAAAAAATAAGTAAGTGTATAAGTTATTATTTAATAAAAAATTAATTTCTTCGCTTAAAAAAGGAAACTTTCATTTCAAAAACTTAAGTTTAGTGTTAATATAAACGCTGATTTTTATGTGATTTATGTTCTTCTTATCCCACTTGGCTGGCCAAGCCCACTAGCCCATACATACTCATGATTGAAGGGGTAGGAAGCAGCTTCTGTTGTGATGGAGCACCCGTAGGTAGAAGTCTGACTTTGGCTCCGTGACGCTCTACAGTCATAGGAGACCGGGACCTACAGCTTAAAGTGGATTCCGAACCACTATAAACATCCATAGCACCGCCGGGATTCGAACCCGAAACCTGTGGCACCGAGCGCCAGACACTCGGCCATTCAGGTCCCAAATTTGTGAATGCCAACGGCACGCGGTGTTCCCAGGTGGTCACCCACCCAAGTACTGACCGCGCCCAATGATGCTTGACTTCGGTGATCGAACGAGAACAGGTATATTCAGCATGGTATGGCCGTTGGCATATGTGATTTATTAATGTGTGTTTTAAAACTGGCATGAAATATGTGTTGCTAAAAAATGATTGAACCATATCAAATCACGTGCATTTTAGTTCATTTTGAATTTGTCTGGCTTTCAAAATATAAGTAGATTATTCTTTCAATAGCCTCAAAATATTATCTAAGGACTAGTTTATGTTTATAAAAATTAATTTAACCATCATTTAACAGACTTCTCTGTCTGAATTTTGTTGTGCTTTTTGTAGTATTTGAACAATTGCTTCTTCATGAAATTCTAGAGTTATTAAATTTTGTTATACAACTGTTGCTATTGAATTTGATAATTTTTTTGGGGATTCTGCACTTTAGGGTTCCGATTTCGACCCGAAACCTGTGGCACCGAACGCTAGTCGCTCGGTCATTAGACCATTAAATTGGACTAGCATGTTAAAATAATAAAACAATTGATAATCTAAGCCCTCAACACATATTTTAGCGTTTAATTTAGATAAACAATTATCAAGTTTACATTCGACTAGTAAAATTAACTAAAAACGTAGTTTAATTTCAAAATATTAGTTAAAACTGCTTATCTTTATTGAGTGCTTCATTTAGGTAATGATTAATAAGTGATTATTAAATTACAAACATGATAAAAACTCAATGCCATTCAGCGATTCATCTCAATTTTCACACCATTATTTACATATGATGTATCATGATGATAACAGTTATTATCTAATTGAAACAAATTGATAACACTTAATTCTCGGAAATAAAGACTTTAGACATTGCTTCCTACACTGTTCAGCGGTGACTGATGTGATAAACGACGTCACCAAATGATAAGTCTTACGATTTCTCATTGATAACAAAAAAAATTCAATTAGACGCAAAAAACAGTTTTTTGACCCGTTTGATCAATTAAAGAAAAAACAGCAAATCCAAAAGTCAGCTGAGCCCGAATCGGATAACGAACTGTTAAGACTGACTTCAAGAGATCTCTTCAAAGTTGGCCTATCGCGGTCAGGAATAAATAATTCTTAAGAGATCTCTTGAGGTCCGTCGGAGATAATTTGGTTCCAAGTTATAAGAGATCTCTTGAGAGAACGATTACCGGGGCATATATTGCAGGTCTCACAATTCCTTTTATGGTAAACATGTAATTTTCTGGAAAAACCTTTTTTTATTTTATCAAGGTTATGTGTTAACTGAAGCAAAAATTGCGAAAAACAATATGCATAAGCAAGTTAAATCACATGATAAACAGATAGAGAGATCTAAAGAAATCTATTGGGAAATATCCGGATTAAAAATAGAAACAGTTCAATGTCGAGGTTGTGTATTGAATGTCATACATACTCCTGTGCCCAAAAAGTAAGACCCTTTTTTTTCTCAAAAACATTTTATTTATTCTTTAAAATTTATTTCATCGCCTCCAAAGTAATCCCATCAGGACACAATGCACTTATGCCAACTTTTTTACCAATCCTCAATGCATGCTAAAAAGTCAGCGGCAGAGATGGCCTTCAAAGCGCGCTCCGATTCACGTTGAATCTCTTCAACGTGACTTAAAACGGTGTCCCCGGAGAGGTCTTTTCAGTTTAGGGAATATCCAGAAGTCCCACGGTGTGAATACGGTGGTCGTGGAACAATATGGATTTCATTTTTGGCGAAAAAGTCATGAAGAATCAATGCAGGGTGCTGGCGCATTCAGTGTTTTCGGTACCAATCGAGATTTGACGCGTTTGAGGCCTAAAATGGAATAGACCGATCCTTTTGAAATTCCAACATCAGCAACAAGGTCTCTAATTGCAAATCGACGGTTTGCAAGCACCAAATCTTTAAATGAGCTTCGTCGGTTGAGGTTGGTGGTCGACTAGAGCGCTCTTCGTCTTCAACGCTTTCTCTACAATCTTTGAACTGTTTATACCACTTCTAAACATTTCTTTCCGATATAGGAATGCTCACCGAATGCCTTCTGCAACGTTCTATACGTTTCTGCAAATAAAATTTAATACAAATTCTTTGCGCAATTAATTCAGACACTTAAAAAATAGCCGGAATCAGTTTTAGCGTCTCATAATTCAATCACTAATGAATATTTTGACGTAAAATTTCACATAGACGTGGTAGACAGTACCAGCAACAAAAACAAGGAAATTCCATAAGCCCCGGGAATTTTAAATTGAAAATTGGGCTTACTTTTTGGACACAATAGTACATATAATATTAAAGAAATTTTTCTTAGTTCAGCAATCCTGGTAAAAAAATTACCACAGCATAAAAATATGATTATTAGAATACATATAACGCAAGTTATTTATTAAATGTTATTATTAATTTAACATCGATAATAATATTGGAGCTACTTGTATTTATTATTATTTTTTTTTTTGTAAATATAGAGGAAATGCTAATTAAAGCAGATGATTCTCAAATAAAAGCACGGTTTATTATAAAAAAATATAGTTTTTATTTAAATAAAACAAATAACTGAAATTTTTTTTCTTTTCTTGGCTATACAGCAGAAATAAAAAAATAGATTAAGAGTATAACGTCTCGGCCTGGACAAGATCTATGACGGCTTCAAGAAGAGGGCCACTTTCAGGATGATGGGACACTGTAATTTTCATTTACAAGCATTAAATATATATGCAAAACTCTATTTACATAAAAAAATGAATATTAAAAATAATTTGTTTCACAAGGGCAGTTCATTCCAAGGTCGGAGATTTTCAGGATTCTCGAGTCTACGTTGAATTTATTTCACCAGCTGTGATGCAGACTTGGATTATCACACGTCGTGATACACGCCTCGTGATAGTCGCCTCTTTTTTTAAACTAATTTAATGCAAGTTCTTTGCTCAATTAATTCAGACATTTCAAAAATTGCCGGAATCAGTTTCAGCATCTCACAAAGCTAGCACTAAAGCCCAAGCGCCAAGCCCAAACACTAATGAATATTTTGACGTCAAATTTCCCACAGTTGTCAAAGACAATGCCAGCAACCTAAACAAGAAAAAAAAAAAAAATTCCATAATTGTTGTGCTGTTCAGTCAAGGACAAAAAGAAGCTGTATTTTTTACCCTTAATCATGACTCGGCATGGATTCATGGACTTGATCTAAATGCTGCGCATGGATGGACCGTATGCTAAATGCTTGATCTAAAATCTGTAATAAGTATTAGCGAAAATAATTGAAAGTATTTAAAATGAGTGCTATCATAGGAATATTCACATGTGATTATTTTATTTGCGTATTTTAAGATCACGCATGAAAAATTGCCGAAAAGATGGAATGACTGAGAACAAAAAGGCAGCTATTTTCTGTATTTTGTAATTTTTCAAAGGTTTGCATTAATGGAATAGTCAATGATTATTTTGTGATGCAGTTTTTTTTTACAAAACATGGAGATTTTTTCTTGTTACATTAATGTCAGTATCTGTGAGGAAAATCATGCATATCGTACATGAATATAGTAGTCATACAGTTTACTATTTATTCGCATATCGCTTTCTGTTAGTCTTGTTGAAGGGAATGGATCTATATGTTCTTCAACGATCATAATGAACTATTTAGACTAGCCTGCTGGCCATCGCCATGCTAGCCATGCGATGGCCAGCAGGCTAGTCTAAATAATTCATTATTAGACATGACGATGATCAATTATTAGACCTACGATGACGATGATTCAGTGTTAGATCTACGATGACGATGATTCAGTGTTAGACCTAAGATGATCAAGCATGACGATGACGATGATTCATTATTAGACCTACGATGATCAAGCATGGCCTGCTAGCCATGCTTGATCATCGCAGGGGCAAATGAGAATCCTTACCTACAAGATATTGAAAGAGAATTTTCCGTTTTTCTGCGTCAGTGAGAAAAGTCATGCATACCGTACATACATATAATAGTCATACAGTTCACTATTTATTCGCATTTCACTCCCTGTTTGACACTGTGAAGAGAGTGAATCTATATGTTCTACAACGATCCTAACGGACTATTTAGACAAGTAAGTTGGCTAGCATGCTTGATTAGAGTGGCAAATGGCAATATAATGCATATAAATGATACTGTAAACGATTGCATCTAGTAATTGCATATATAAATTAATTCCATATTTTAATAGTAACCATAATACAAGATCTACAAAACAATGGTTGTGAAGTTCATTAATTTTTTTATCACCGTTTATTAATGAAATTTTGCATAAGGGATGCATATGAAAATTAGAGCCCAGTATCCATATATCAAATAAAGGAGTATTTTGTATATTGTTTTGGAAGGAAGACCTTTCGCGATGTTTGCATTTTAACGATTTGATTTGTAGGTACGTCAAATTGATTAGCAGTCATAATTGCTCACATAATACTTGCATTACTTGCAATACTCTGAAATCGCATAACACTCTGGACTTCTAATGATTAAGATTCTTCTTTAACGGAGGCAGAGTAGTATCTATTAAATAAAAGAAAGAAAATTATATTAATTCTAACCTCAGTGTCATAATAAATAATTTAAAAGATTTCTCATGTGTTAAAGAATTCTTATAAAACCTGTATTAAGATTCAAAAAGTGATCCTTGAAAAGGGAATCAATAATGAATGTGTAGTATATATTTACTTATTTACATAAATATCCGTTGGAGTCCGGGCTAGAATAGCCCTACTGTAGCCCATGCATATCGTAAAAAGCAACTAAAGTGGGTACCCAGTGCCGGGGGAATAACAGGGTGGAGTAAAGTGAGACTTCTCCCTTTGGGTGCCCCATATGTTTGTGCGGCAAGATTAAGCACAGAAAAGAAGCTGCATTTTTACCATTTATCATGACCACGCTTTCATGGTGTTGGTTCTTATCCCACTTGTGGACCAAGTGGGAAAAGAACCAACACTATAAATTCCGCATTAACATTTGAATGCTAATCAAATGTTACGACATTCGACAAATTGAATCACAACAACTGACATATTTGAGACTTGTGAAATGTAATTAAAAAACTAAATACAAACGAAATTTTTAACAACAAATATAAAAAAGACCATTGCTTCAAATAAATATAGTTGTAATAAAATTGCGGATCAGATGTTTCACTGAACTTGAAAAGGACAGGCAAACTAGATATTAGAATTGTAAATCAGGGTTTCACAATTATTTTTTGGACCCTTTTTGTCAGTGAGGTGAAGGCCATTAATAGAGATCACGGGCACTTTACACCAAAAATATATTTTTTTAAATTCATAAAATATATAAAACTAAATTAGATAACCTAACTAAGAGTTACCTAAATGAGATATATTTTGTTCGCGCCTACTCTCGTGTTTATCCCTAGCGACGAAAAAAGTGTACTGCGCCTGCGTGCACAGAATCCTAGAGATAAGGCTCGTTTCTACCGAGGCGTGAAGCGTTGAAGATTCACGCGGCAGGCAAGAAAATTTTTTCGACCCCTTCACAGCGGTGGACTTCAAACCGGTTTCAGCCGGACTTGGTGAGACTAGTGATTGGCCAACGCTTCACTCAACGGTTTGAAATTCACCGCTTCGAGTTGACCAACTTTCAACTCGAAGCGGAACTTCACTAGGCGTAATGCTATTTCTGACGTTTCGCTGTGAAGGGGTCGAAAACATTTTCTCGCCTGCCGTGTGAATCTTCAACGCTTTACGCCTCGGTGGGAATGAGCCTTTAGTGTTGTGAATGATCTGCAAGAGTGAAATAGCATGGCCGCGAGTGGCTGTTAAGTTAAAAAATAAAGGAGTTATTTAATTCTCATTGTGAGTACTTATTGCGAGTGTGATTCCCAGTCCACTGTGTCTATAGCGCGAGAACATTTTTATATATGTACTCGATGTATATGTATAAAACTGATAAAAAAATGTGTTATAAAAATAATGCATGTTTTTTTCCCCAAGGTTACATTATAAAGTTGGAAAAGGTTAAAGCCATTACGAATACATTTAATTGTTTACCTTAAAAGAAATTGTTATAATATAAAACAAGTAATACCAAAAAAATTTTTTTAAGTCAATTCCTACTTTTTTTACACTATATTGAAGAAAGTCCTTTATAAATAATTCTCATTCATTTTTTTAAAGTTTATCTGGTTTCATTTATTGGTAGATATATGGAACTTAAATCTAAAAAAAAACTAAAATGAATTAATTAAATTTAATTACTGAATTAATATTTGAAAAAATTGAATTCACTTCAAGTGTCATCCACTACAAGTTAAAAAAAAATGTATTTGAACTTGAGTGGATGAATAAAAAGTATTTTATGATCAACTGAAAATTTGGACAAGATATACATATATAGGGAGAGTGTGAGCTAATAGAAAGAATTGAAAGATATCCCTTACTTCTATTTATAATCACAGTTATATATGAAAATAGTGGAATAACTATTAGGTATATGAAAAGAAAGAAAAATTAAAACTAAAAAAACACTATTAGGAAAAAAATTATTATGAATGTATATGAATATAGTGGAATAGTAAATATGCTAAACAATAGTATGCTAATATACGTTAAGTCTTGCCATAAGTAATTCAGTGGCTTTTTTCATAAATATCTTAATTTAAATTTTTCTGCATATAAAAATATCTGTAAAAGTACTTTTTCCTTTAGAATTTTAATAAGTAGGAGAAAAAAATAACAACATAATTTAAGGGTATTATTTTGTTTATTAGGTTGTTTCATATAAAATGAATTTTTTATTACTCACTGGCGTTCTATGGTATATATATATATATATATATATATCATAGAACGCCAGTGAGTATTAAAAATATATCAATACTGATATACATATATATGATATACAAACTCTTATTTAAATCTATACTGATATACATATATAATATATATATATATATATATATATATATTATATATGTATATCAGTATTGATTTAAATAAGAGTGTTCTACATGATGTTATTGCTTATTCTATGCTCGGTACAATGGTATATTTTGTTCGCAGATTATCGAAATTTTTAAATATTTAACGAATAGAAATACGGAATCTCCTAAAATATAATCATTATTTCTGTATGAATACACATTTGGACAATCAATTACTCAAAAAATATAAAGCATTAATGATATATTTGAGAATGATACTGTTGATGTTTCCACAGTGAGATGACTATTTGAGAACTTTAAATCAGAAAATATGAGCTTCGAAAATGAATCCTTTGGAAAACATGAAAGTGTCCTTTGTGATGATGTTCTCTCAAAGCAAAAGACGAACTCCACAATAACTGTGAGAAAAGATTGGAGTAAGCATTTCAACGGTTTTGAGATATCTAGCAGCTCTAGGAAAGATGGAAAATCTAGATAAATGGGTTCCACATGAGTTGACAGTAAAGCACAAATTGCAACGCTAGAAGATTTACGCATTATTGAGTAATCTGAAAGAATTGTTCCTCTTTGGAAGATATCATTACTTGTGATGAAAAGTGGATACTGTATAAGAGTAAAGTAACTGGATGAAGATGAAAAGCCTAAACACGCACCTAGATGCAAGACTACATCCAAAGAAGAAATGTTGACGTTTTGGTGGAATTAAATGATAGTTATCAATTACAACTTCTTAAGAATATGTCAAATAATTGATGCTCCGTTTTTCTATCAGTCATTGATGTTGTGCATCCGAAATTGTTGCCATCGGAATCAGCGTTGGTGAAACGAACATCTTAACCATGATAACTCAGTGAACAAAGTGAAATTTCAGGTTCTGTCTCATCCACCATATTCACCACATTTGTCTCCTATTGTCGATCGTTTCTTTAAATATTTGGAATCATTTTAGTAAAATTAAGGCTAAGATTACTTGCAATTGCTTCTATATTTGTTATTTTTTAATGATATCTGATGAAAGTTAATGAAGAGAACAAAAATTACGGATGAAATTATTTTTCTTTATTTGCACTTAAACACAATTCATTTGAATTGAACATGAATTAGTATTTTAAGGATAATATTTGACATAATATATGATATAACATATTAATGATAATGTTTCATTTTTCTTTAACTGAGCAATGTATGTTATTCCCTATATTATTACTGATGACTTATACATGAACTAATAATTAATCTTCAATACTAATCATTGTTATTTTTTATTTTTGAATGCTGTTATATTTTCATATGAACAATTAAATCATTAATTGAATGGAAAAATATAGTGTTTCACTTATAATAAATTAAAATGAATTATTTCTTAGCTATATCTGATGACAATACATATCTTAAAAACCTTATAAGCCAGACGCAAATATTCAATTTTTTTGCTACTTTTTAAATGTGCATTGAAACATTTGTCAATACAGTCTTTTTCCAAAACTGAAGGTTAATGTTTATAAAAATGACTAAAATAAGACAGGTAAAATTGCAGAAAATTTAAATAAATAAAAAATTCAGCAATGTTAAAAAGAACGAAGAGTGGCTTAAATATATGGATGTTTTTAAATCGAAAAGTAGAGAATCTTACTTCTGTATTGCAAAATACAAATAATTTATGTAGCAGGTGTTATAACAGTATTGAGTATATAGGTTGAATTATTATGTTTTGAATCATTTAATACCTTCATATCTTGGCTTGAGTAAATATTGATTTTACTTTGTGGTGCAAAGATGACGACGTTTTTTCTCCTTCGTCATAATCCTCAAGGTCTTTCCATTGCTTCCTTCGAGAAAGATTTCTGTGACGTCAAGGGCAAATCAAAACTGAAGATTTTAGAGTAGAACTATATTTACAAATTGAGTTCCGAGTATTTTTTCACCGGTTTTCTTCAAATCTCATGTCTTTGTAAAAACCAGTTAAAACTTGTTTTAGATCAGGGGTGGCCAACCCAAATGATCTTGCGGACCACTTTGAAAATGCATCATAACTCCGCCGGCAGTATATAAAATTATATATTAGATTTAGATCACTACAGACATTTTTATATTCATATTACAATCTGTTATATTAGATGTTCCGAGATGTGCGCGCATCATGAGTCCGCAGAATATAATTTAATTATTTTGTGAACTCATAAATAAAATAGGCAATATTTGTCATTTATTCGCAAGGATATTATTTTAAAATCAAGTAATTTTTTTCTCATAATTTCGACAGTTAATTTTTGAATTAATGGATACACACATAATGTATTTTTTGAATGCATTGTTTTTCACTACTTTGGCCATTATAGAATAAATATATTTTGTAAAAGTGCGATAAATCTCACGGGCCGGAAAAAGTTTCAAGGCGGGCCACGGGTTGGCCACCCCTGTTTTTGAGGATCGAGCCCTTTTGTAGGATTCTTTTCACAGATTTCTATGAAGATATCTGGTGACAAAGGCATAAAAATTGCAAATCAAATCTACAGTTGGAAATATTAAGCAATATTGGAAAAAAGGGGAAAACATTTTTAATTCTGCAAACTTACTATTTCGACTAAATTCTGCATATATTTTAATCATTTTCATACAAATTTTGTGTCTTTATGAAAATCAGTTAACTATTCTTAGATAGTTGAGCCGTTTTGTATAAAAGTAATTAGTTTTAGCATAATACGTGATGAATTGATGATGGACGTGTAAGTCCAATAAAAAAAAGACGAATTTAATTATATATATATATATTCTTTTCATAGTTACAAATTTTTATAATAATGAAGTAGTATAAGACATTAAAAATTACGTGATAAATTATATTCATATAATTAATATATATATATTTTTATCGTTTTTTCCAGAATTTTTTAAATGATTAAATGAAAACGATATGAATATTAAAATGTAATCGAGAACAAAGTATCAATTTGTAAAAATGCATTATTTTGTTTTATTTTACTGTTTTTTTAAGATATATATATATTTGCTGTATAGATTTTCAAACTAGATTGTTTCTACTTTCTAGGATTAGATAAGTTATAAACGCAACGGTAATTACTTTTATGAATAAAATTTAATCCCGCTGGAGTGTCGTAATGGATAGCACATTAAGTATGAAAGCCAGTAAGGGGGAATCTTAAACTATATGAAAGCAACATAGCAGTATTTTATTATGCACTCTACGTAATGCTGAATTTGCTATATTTTTACTGTTGTAATGGAAAATGACCCTAGTTCAAAATACAGCCATTGTAAAACAACAACATAAAGAAGTGATAAAATTGTTAATTAATCTAGAACGTATATTCCTTTTTTATATTACAATCGGAGAATAATATGGTACAGTAAAACTAGAATTTAAATATGTAAAATGCGTAGAATTTTCTGACCATAATAGTTTTTTTTGAGTAAAGAATTTATTTTTCTTACAACTAATATAAATTCACTTCTCCCAAATTTTATGATAGTCATGCCAATATAATATTAAATTTTATAAATCATGAAAAAATTTTGGGAAGTTAATAAATATGTTTTAAAACTTTCAAAATTTACTAAAATTCCAATTTTTAAAACCGGAAATGGTTATGAATCATTTCCTGTAATTTAGCTCAATTGTTTATATTTTTTGTTTATACAAACAAGAAAATAGACATAGATATAAAAACAAGAGTTTTACTGAAACTTTATCGTAAAAGAACTCTATCTTAATAATATATTGAGTTAACTTTGGTACATGTTTGTAAATCGGATTTGACAACTCAGCTTTGTAAGCTCAGCTGATTTCTTGCCAATGCTTGCATTGTGCAGATGTGAGTTGCTCCTCTTTGAATCATGCAATAGCCATTTTGTTTTTGTCTGATGGAACACGTTTTTCAATGTAATTTTAATAATAAAAAATGTTCTGTAAGTTTCTAGTACTTATGAAAGTATAATGCAGTTTAAACTGTTTAAATCAGTATGGTTAAACATGAGCCAAATTCCTTAATGTTGAAATTGTTCTTGTTATTATATTTAAGTTATAATTAGTTCCAGATAAAAAAATTATTTATAGAAGTTGTTCTAGATCAAAGTTATCTAAAATTCGTTAAAAAACATTTTAACACTTACTCGATAAAAGAATGAATGACTTTTTCTAGGAAATGTGACATCTTATGTCCTTATCTTACATATGCAAATCATAAATTTGTTTTGGGGAGTTATTAAGTACATTTTAAAACTTTCAAGATTAACAAAAATGCCGATTTTTCAAACCGGAAGTTTTTATGAATCATTTAATATAATTTAGCTCAAATGTTTATATTTTTTTTGTCTTTACAAACAAGATAGTCGTAGATGTCAAAATAAGGCTTTACTGCTACTTTATCGTAAAAGAACTCTATCTTAATAATATATAATAGGTTCACTTTGGTGTATGTCTGTAAATCCAGTTTGCTCACTCAGCTTTGCAAGCTCAGCTGATTTCTTGCCAATGCTTGCATTGTACAGATGTGAGTCCCTCCTCTTTGGATGATGCAATAACAATTTTGTTTATGTTTGATGCAACCAATTTTTCAATGTAATTTTAATATTAAAAAAATGTTCTGTAAGTTTCTAATACTTAAGAAATTTATCATAAAAGTATAACGTAATTTAAGCCGTTTAAAATCTATGGTTCGCCATGGGTCAAATGTATTAATTTTGAAATTGTTCTTAGTATGTATTTAAATTATAACTAGTTCCAGATAAAAATTTAATTTATAGAAGTTGTTCTAGATCAAAGTTACCTAAAATTCGTTAAAAAATATTTTAACACTTACTCGAAAAAAGAACGAATGATCTTTTCTAGGAAATGGGACATCTTTTGCCATCATCTTATATATCCAAATTGCTATGATGTTATGAAACATTCTAAATCAGTATAAATTAAATTTAAAAAAAAGTAAATCATTCACAAATTTTTAATTCATCAGATGTGAACATCTGAGATGTTTATTTTTTAATAAACAATTTAGTTTTCTATGATTTTAAAAGAATATTATAAATTTTATATTTTAATTAATGTAAATAAATCACTCTTAATATTTTTCTTTTCATAAACTTGTTTCACCAGAGAGATTATGGAACAGGCCTTCATTTATTATAAAATTTTTAAGTGCATAATATATATATATATATATATATATTCTTCTATTGTAATTTTCTACATAATTATAGTTTAACTACTTAGTTGTCTATTTTTTCCAGACCCCTTGTCAGTCATCCAAGCCATGGTTGCCCATAATGACGCGGAATCAAAAATTATTGACTCCTGCAGAAGAATTCTTGATCTTGTAGCGTCTAAAGGGAAGACTGTTGTTATGCAGTGGATCCCATCTCATATAGGAATAGCTGGAAATGAATGGGATGATAAATTAGCTAAAAAGGGAACTGAAATTTCGCAATCAAATAATGGTAAAGTACCATTTTCATCAATTAAAATAATTATTAAAATGCTATGGGGAAAATTATGAAATCAAATTATTAGAAGAAACTAAAAAAAAGAAGTGTGGGAGGGGGGCTCTATTTGTAAAATTCCAATAAATTAATATAAATATATGTATATATTAATTTAATGTAAATATAGCAGATATTATAATAGGCAATAATTGTAAAAGAATTTTAGAGGTCAATCAAAAAGATGCTTTCCGTTGATAAATAAATCTATTGGAAGATTGCAAAAGTTAGGCACTAATGCGTTGAAAAATATGTTATACAAAACAAACATCTTAATCTTTTCTATATTATGTAACTCTTGTTTTGATTTTTGATGCGTCATATTCCCTTCCAAAACACTTGGAGACATTTGCTACTTTAAAAAAAAAAAAAAAAAAAAAAAAAAAAAACCAAACACGTTTTATTTCAGAACAAAATAAATGTAAAAACTTACACTATAAAAAAGTAATAGATTATTTAGATGATATAAAAGTAGGGTGATAGAAGAAAAGTAGTGAATTTCATTCATTTGAAAGTGCTGTATGTTTATAGGAAGTGTAATGAAATAAAATGGATTAATTGCTTTAATATTACTCTCATTTAAATGAACATCATTGCAGAAGAAATGGTAATAAATTTTTATTATATACTTTTATTAATAACCAGCGAATATAATGGAACATAACTTTTAAGAATACTGTAACTGGCTTGAATTATATCGAAAACATTATATAAAACCATGGTATAAAATTTTAAAATAAATATTATTGAATCAATGGATATGATTGTTGATGATAAGAATGACGATTATTCTTTATACATTTCGAAATTATTCGAGAAATATAAATGATTCTAAGAAATGCTCAAGGGATTTGAGATATTCTTGAAAAATAATCACACAGAATATGAATTTGAGGAACGAAATATTGAGTGTTTTCATATGAAAATATAATTCTATAAAAATGCAAACAAATATTAAAAAAAAATTATGTCTTTAAGCTTTGTAAAGCTTTTCTTATTGAATTAACCTTTATTCTATAAAAAATTCTAGATTCATCTTCTTCTTGCTGAGAATGAACACTGATTTGAAACAATCTTTTAATATCTGTCCACATTTACAGCGCTATCCACATTACAGAATCATATTCTGTCTCAATCATTTAAGAATTGTGTTGTATTCTAGTCATTAATTCATGCTTCTCATAGCACACATTATTCTTATTATTTTTATTGTCCTTCCAGTGAAATATATAAATAAAATCTAATGAATTAATTTCAAATCTTCAAATCTGTATATACTATGCATTGTTTAAAATGCTTTCATCTCATAATACAAAAATTTCGAGTCTGGAATTAAAAATATTTCCTTCAGCTTTAAAGCAATCTTAACTTCTTCAGTGTTTTTTTTGTGATTAAAAGCATTTCTTAATGTTTAGCAGCCACAGAATTTTAAATACTTTTTATTAACTCAAACTGGATACTTTATTATTTATTGTTCAATGAAAACGAATTTGTTCAGAATTTAGAATTGATTTTATTTAAAGAATAGAAAGATACAATATCTATGTACTAAATTATAAGACTATAAAAGACAATTACGACTGTTTTGCTTTTTGCCACAATATACGACTTTAGAAAGTTTGCCAAACTCATCCATCTAGCTATTAATTTAATAATAATCTAACATATTGCAGGACATTTTAAGACAATTGTATGATATTCGCTGTTATTTTATTTGAAAATCATCATGGCTATCAATAACTATAAGTAACAGATTGTCGTCCTGTTTAAATTTCTATTCCTTTTTCAAAATGTATGAGTGAAATCTGTAATATTTTGAACTTGTTTTTTTCTAAAATATATAATTTCAGAAAGTTTGCCCTACTCCTCCATCTAGCCATTTATTTAATAATAATCTAACATATTGCTGAACGATTTTAAGACAATCGAATGATATCTGCTGTTATTTTATTTGGATATCGTCATGACTAGCACTAACTCTAAATAATAGATTTTGGTCATGCTTAAATTTTTATTCCTGTTTCAAAATGTGTGATTGAAATCTTTAATATTATGTACTAAATTAAAAAAAAAAACTTTTAGTATTAAATATTTAAAATATGAACTGAAATGTTAGAGTTGATATTTTATACTTTTAAAAATTGAAATAATTATTATATCAGTTATTAACTTAAAATATAATAAAATAAAATAAAAATGCTGAAATCTGCTCGACAAATTAAAACTTATCATGTGTGAATATTTGTGAACGGATGCCAATGTTTAATAATGCACGAGACATATGAAGCAATTGATTGAAATACTACAAGAATGGTCAAATTCAATAGCCACATGAATATAGCAATATTGAATAGATCAAAAACTTCATATAGAATGAAATTGTTCAAAGAATCCCTAAAAGAATATTCAAAAGTAAGATAAATGTAGTCGTAATTGAAGAATGAATTGTAATTTCTACAAGAAAGGTTATCACATTCAATAACCAAAAGAATATATCAAAGTTGGAAAATTCTAAGCATAAATGAAGAAAGAAGTATTCCAAATATAATAAGAAGCACTATACAGTTCAATAGACACCGGAAAATGCCAAAAGTGATAAATATGAAACTTCAGAAAGAAGGAATCGATCAACGTACTACGAGTAATAGCCATTGGAAATACAAATGTTTAAAATCCCAACCCAAAACGTGAAAAGTACCTCAAAACCATACTACAAAACACTTCAATCAAAAACCAAATTCTCCAGAAAATTCCTTAAGACTAATGTTATTCATGAATCATTTCAAAAGTTAAGGGGCCCAAGGTACCATTTTCAGCCAAAATTTGTAATAGAGTTTTATTTGCTTGGCCCTCATTTCAATTCCTTCTATTAGCTCACACTCTCCCTATATATATCTTGTTCAAATTTTCAATCGTTAATAAAATACTTTTTATTCATCCACTCAAGTTCAAATACATTTTTTTGAACTTGTAGTGGATGACACTGGATGTTAATACAGTTTTTTCAAATATTAATTCAGTAATTAAATTTATTTAATTAATTTAAGTTTTTTTTAGATTTAAGTTGCATATATCTACCAATAGATGGCGCCAGATAAAAGTAAAAAAATGAATGACAATTATTTATAAAGGACTTTCTGCAATATAGTGAAAAAAATGTAGGAATTGACTTTAAAATTTTTTTTTTTACATTACTTGTTTTTGGATAACGTTACGAACCCCTAACCAGGACAACATCATTTTCACACATGATAAAAATGAATATAAATGTTGTAAAACTGAAATTCGTAAATGAATAATTAATTTTGTAAATTAGAATTGAATGTTTGCATAGTAAATCAGCAATTACATCATCCGCTGCATAACAGAAACAACAAACAGATGATTTATCAAGGTCATTGGAAAAAGAGGCTTGTCCACAGATAAGCATATCTATTGGAGGAGTGAGAAGGTGGGGCTCTACGTAACGTGTTGAAAATTCAAAATAAGCTGCTGTAATCTTTCACATATTATGAAATCAGAATTTAATCTCTCATTACATGGTTAGTTTCTAACGGAAACACTTAATAGTTATTTAATACAGGTCCAAAAATCATCATTCAATTATTGAAGCATCGTAATATATTTCATCATGGTCTCATGATATACTTCTCTACAAGGTTAAAGTAATTTATGAATGTAAACATATATCTAAGAGCAATTATATATTTCATTTGAATGAATTAATTGAATGTAAACATTGCAATTTGTACTCAATTTTTTACATAGGTTATGTAATTCAAAAAATTCGTATTTATTACATGTTTCTTTGAATTGATTTTTTATGAAAGCTAATGTAAAATGATTTTTAGATAAATAATTAAATTTTTAGTTACCCTGTTTTATTATTTAATGTATGCGTTTTCAGTTGTAATGAAGATGAAATAACTATTGTAATGATTAAGTAATGAATATTAAATAACTGTTGTTGTATTGAATAATGAAATAAATTTTCAATCCTCGAACTTTCATGTGTTTGATTTGTAAAGTTATTTTTCCTATATGTGCATTCGATATTCAAAATTTTCTATGAATTCGAAAATCACCATCAGAGTAATTGCAACCGTTTCAGATAGGATGCCTTATATATATATATATATACATTTACATTATATATGAAACAATAAATGAAAATTAAAAGAAATAGCCTGCACCTTAGTAACTAAGGGGAAAAAAACAAAACGAGTACAATAATTTAAAAATTAGATTCTTCATGTAGTTATTATTAATTTTCATTTCTTTATATTAAAAACAAATTTAAAAAAAACAATTGTATCCGGATTAAAATAGCCCCACTGTAACCGCAAAATGCGACTAAAATGGGTAGCTAGTGCCTGGAGGTATAACTTGTTGGGGTAAAGTCAGACTTATTCCTTTGGGTGCCCCATGTCTTTGTGCCGCACAGTCAAGGACAAAAAGAAGCTGCATTTTTTACCCTATATCACGACTCGACAGGTTCATGGACTTGGTCTAGATGTTGTTGTTTACCAAGTGGAATAAAAAACAGCAACAACGACAAATTTTCCAAATTGAATTAGAGTATAGGACATCAAAAGCTTTTTCATTTGAAGTAGAAAATATTTCTTTTACATAATTTAAATCAGAAAAAAATACTGAATAATAATAATAAATATACTGAAATTAACCTATGCGTTTACCTGAAAAAGCTCTATTATTATTATAGACAGAGAAAGTAAATGATTCATTTTTCATTATATTACAGCAAGATAAAATGTTTCAGGAATTTTGTATTTGTTTTTAAAAAGCACTTTCATAAAAATAACTTATTAATTTACTTAATAAAAATAAAAGTATTGTGTGTGTCGATTTATGTCATGCTATCACGCAAGGAGTTGCACGTGTTTATAAAGTTTTAGTTTTTTATGTAGTGATTTACGAATTAGAGTATTCATTAACAAAAAGTTTTTTTTATCCAAAATTATTCTTAAAATATCATTTAAACATTTATTTCTTCAATTATATCCCTACACAGAGTTTGATTGAGAAGAAACTGCCTATAAAAAGGGAAGAAATACAGAGTGCATTAAAAAAACAAGGAAAAAGTTTTAAACAAAAGCAAAATCAAGCGAAACACAATCAAGCATTTAAGAACAACAGGAGAAAATTTTGAGAAAGGTTTATCATTGCTCAACACTGAGCAATTCGATTTGGAAAGAATTCCAGTTGTTTCTTCCGACTTATCCAGTTTTAGTAGTTCGAATGAAAAAGAACTCTGACGTAGTAGCTTTATTTCAGATGGTGGACTGTGGTGGTTCATTCAAAACGTTCTTAAAAAATCTGGATTTCTTTTAAAGGTTTTAAATTGTTATTTTCTACATAATATATTTGAGAGGCAGAATATTCAACGACGCTTACTAATTTTTTTTTTTGTATATTTCCAATGACAATTTACAGGACAACATATATCATTAAAAATAAATACAAAGCACAAGATAGAAACAAATGACATCATTTAAACCATCGAAAGTCTGGCAATCCAGTAAGCTTCCGTAAAGAAACATGAGGCAGTGCAGAACAGGAAGCAAGGTGATGCATATTCATTTCTTCCTGGTTGTCACACAGGAGACAGAGAGGGTCAGGATTAGTTTCATTCCGTGAAGATGCTTGCGGAGACAATAGTGACCACAGAAAAGCCGTAGCAATGCTACCTATGATAATGGGCCAAACCACCTGTGTTCCACTGCAGATCTCTAAGAAACTCACTCTGAGAGCCAGACCAGAAGTCTATGTCTGTACATTATTTTGCCGTACCAGACTTTGCCCGGTGTGCACTACGAGAAGGTGGTTCTACGTCGAACTCCAATGATGGTTAATATTAAAATGTAGAAACTTTGGAAATGTGAAGAGATGCGTTTGACTTTAACATTGATTCTTTCCAGAAATATGCAAAGATAACCAAGTTCATGCATGGCATTAAATTTGAGAATTTCTTTAAGTAGTATTTCAATTTTTATTTTTATATAAATATATCTGTATCAATCACTATCGATAATTTATTCTTTTATAGATATAACACTTCGAAGCAAGATTGGCCATCTGATACCTGCAAATCTTTTATTTTCAATAATGGAATACTTTTTTTCATAAAATATATTTTTTCTCATCTCTTTGATGTCAAAAAGGTTGACCATCCCTGCTTTCAAGCTTATTCTTGCATTTTAAGTGTTCCGCCCAAAAGAATATCAAAGTTTATTGTTCCCACAATTCAAAAAGATTGAAAATCAAATATTTGAGCATCACTATATAAATTAATTATATATTATGATAATATTTTATTAACTATCTACTTCTATCATAAAATATTATCGTATTTGTTTAACAATTTGATTTTGATAAAATATATCAAAGTTCAATACAATGATATTAAAAATAGGATATGTATAAATCATAAAAATATTTATCATATTTGTCAACCTATCAAATTCCATTTTTTAAATCTAAATTTGGTCATTGCATTCTTACATAGTTTATTGTTGAAAATACTTTTTGCCTTTATTCTATTGTCCTTCCCTTTACGTCATATTTCAAAACAAACCAGTTATGCTTGACATCTTTCCATAATTTTACTATAAATAAAAGTTGAGTATTTCAGGTAGGGAAATTTTAAAATAAGAAACACTTTTCATCTTTTTTCTTTCTCTAACAAGTCAACCAAATCAATTCCTTATATTTCTACAGTCGATAATATTCAATGAAAAATAGTTGTCTATTTTTACTTCCAAGTATATTTATGCTTGGTTTGTTTTATTTTACTTAATATTGTTATTTAAAAGCAGATTGTTGAAAGATTGGTTTATAACAAATCAGTATATTAGTTTTTGAATAAAAGTTAATTATGCAATTAAAATTTTTAATTGGCGACAGAAATGAGTTAGTTTCTTGCATCAATGGTCTCAATAAAGGTAGTATCCACTAACACTACTGAGGTTCACCAGTGTCATTGATCTGCTATATCTGAAACATACTTTCCAGCCATAACCCAGATTTGGAATGTCCCTGAACTCCAAGGGATTGGCCAATTCCTTTAAGTTATTAATAGGCATCTAGGCCACTTAGAATCTTTTGACTTTGCATGAGTGGAATTTGTATTTGTATTCATGTAGGTTGATTATTTCTAATGTAGCTATCACACTTTTAACTATTATAATTATTAAACTTTTATTATTTGGATTTGTTTTATAAGCTCATAAAAGATGTGTGACATCTGAAAGTTCACATGTTTAAGTATATCTTGTTATTTTTTAAGCAGTTTTAAATTAAAATAAGAAAATGTCATTAATAAGAAAAAATATTTTTGATGTTTTAGTTTGATAGAAATTCGAAATTTAAAATATACTGAATATTTAAAACGACAACTGAGGTTTACTAAAAAATTAAATTCTTGTGCATAAAACATAATATATAAACTTTCCGATATAAGACCTTGTAGTATTGGTCATTATTTTAAATATTCAAATAAGAAAATTATTTCTTAATATGAATTCATTAAAAAACTAACATTAAAGTTAGCTAAAATGAGTGATATAAATTTAATAAATAAATTGTATAATAAATAATTTTTATTATATTTTGAGTACAAGACTTGAAGATGACTGAATGTGACATTAGCGAATACTCTGTAAATCCACATTCTAGCTAAAATGAGTGGTATAAATTTAATAAATAGATTGTGTAATAAATAATCTTTATTACATTTTGGGTATGAGACACGGTGACTGAATATGACATTAGCAAATACTCTGTGAATTCACATCCACTTTATTGGAAACCTGTTCATTCGCAAACAATTGAAACAAGGCGACATAAATCTTGGCTTACTTCGCCTTAAATAATAAATAGAAGTAGGCGTACATGCGCCCTATAAACTAGCGAATTTACATAATTCATGACAAGGCTGAACATTTTTGTGTACAGCTAAATGTAACTAAATGGTAAAAATTTAAAACAAAAGAAAAAAGGAATTAGATATAAATATTTATATCCTATTTTCGAATTTATTTATGTGAATTTCTAAGATGTTAATAATTATAAATTTTTTAGTGTTAAGGCTTTTCTAAATTTTAATTGAGGAAATTTAACGATAAAATCAATTTGATTGAAAAGATAATAATGTTCGAATTGCAAAAAGAATTCGTCAGACAGTGATCACCAAATTTGTTGTTCTATTGCTGAAATTGATATTTTAATTTGGATACCTTTTCATAAAATTAATGAATATCTGTCCCCCTCCTCTTAACCTGCAAGTACACTGAAGCATTGTAGCAACTCGGCCTATACTAGACCTATAACGGCTTCAAGATTAACACTTTCAGCATCATGTTTTTATCAGCACTTTCAGTTTTATTTACAAGCATTATTTATATGTATATACATAACTCTATTTACAAAAAGAGAAAATTAAGGATATAAATTAGATGATAAAAATTAGGATATAAATTAGTTATGAGATTTTAAGAGTTGTCTACGACGAATATAAACACCTGCTCTGCGGAAGACCTTAATTATCACACGGCGTGATTCACATAGCCATAGTCTCTTTGAAAAGCAGGCGGAAAACTCAGGCCTGTTCTGTCACTTCAGTGAAAAAAACAACATTTCTGGGCGACTCGTCGTAGAACTCTCTCTCTCTCTCTTCTTCCAAAAATCTCCTTTTAAGACAATCCATCAAAAGGGGTGTCAGCTCCTCTCACTTCTCATTGGAGTAGACATTTCTCAGCTCGTGGTCTATCACTAATCACGATAGTACAACTCATGTTATATCGATTGGTTGATATTCAATCTATAATTGTGTCGACCTGTGAATGTCGCACATACTTTATGTAATTCACTAAGTCTCATTATACATGATACCGAATATCTGCTATGAGATTTTAGTGACAGGTTGTTCTCATTAATATAAAACATTAATTGCATAATAACCACAATACTGCTTGTCTGTTGTCAAATTTGAGTGATGGGTTTTTTATATATTTTTCAAATAACATACATTCCTCTCTCTTGGGAATGAAATATCCACTCTCCTCATGAGAAAAAAAAATACTATAGCATAAATATACTTCTCATGTTATGAATTATAGAATGAAACACTCGGTGGAATGAAGCCTTCTTTTAGATGATGTCTTCAAAAATTACTAAAAAAGTTTTATATATACAGTTTTTAACATTACATTTTAACGTATAACCCAATGATTAAAAAGTAGAATATTACAATACATATATATATATATATATATTTTATGTTAAGGAAAGTTATTATACAGATTACTGTTACTGTTAATAGTTACAGAAAGAAACACGTGTTTTTTCTTCTAAAGATTGCCTTAAAAATCACTAAAACGATTATATCTATAAGGATTTCAACGTATTATAAGATTTGTAACATTTTTTTAATACTTTTTTGTCACACAAATCTGATAGATATCTTAACAATTTGTGAATCATAAGCAAAATAGGTATTTTTTTCTGAATATTTGGATGAGAGTTTAGTTCTACAATTGCATTACATTTAGTACTACATTGCATTACAATTGAATTGCATTGCATTGCATTTCGTATTATAATTGCGTTCGTTTGCAATTCCGTTCCGCACTTGTTATAATTCAAGTAGGAAAAAAAATGCTTTATCATGGTGAAAATAATTCCAGAATCGACCAAATGTAACGATTTACAATTATACATGCCATCAATCAATAGCCATGAGGAGCTAATCAAGAAGTCTTTCAACTTCAAATTTTGGTAACGGGGAGGGAAACAGCCTCCGTTATAACATGGGATTGGCGTAACCCAAAGCTACATTGTTTGTTTCCAAGATAAACAGAGCCGATATGAGAGTCAATAGGGCTGGAGGTATATTTACAGATAATGCTAGGCAAAGTAAATCGTGAACGAACTGCTACAACTTCCTTCTGTCATGCGAAGGTTAACAGATCTCTTGAGAAAACTGTTATGAAACATCTCTGTTATTGCAGAAGAAATGTGTTTGACACAGTTTACGGGGAGTCAAAGTCGCCTCCCCGTGGCGTGTCCTCGTCCATGAGGAGATAAAAACAAGAGTGAAGGAGGTGAAGATGTGATTTGGGTTATTTTTCAACCCTTTTTTGGATTTCGAAGAAAAACAACTTGGTTTCATTTGCGTATAAGAAGTAGTGCTCAAACAAACGAAACAGATTTATATGTATATTGTTAGCGTTTTTCTTCCTTTTCAATAGAGAGTTTTTGCATACCGTACGTTAGTTACCGTAGGACGTCCGTTAGCTTTTTCTCCCTAGCGCGCATGCTCAGTTTCCTCTGAGCATGCGCGCTAGGGAGAAAAAGCTAACGGACGTCCTACGATAACTAACGTACGGTATGCAAAAACTCTCTATTAAATAAAACGACATTCAGTGATTTAAAATTTAAAATATATATATTAATAACATTTTATATAAGTTTTAGAGCCATCGCTCGCCATTCCCCACCTTCGTTGCTTACATCCATTCTTGTTCTTACCTAGGAGCCCCGTAGCGATCACACCTCATTACATTTCTGTGCTGGTGGCACCATCTATCGCCATTTACATTAAAAAATTGTTAACAAATATATATATCATGTCATCCGCACATGTTATAATTCAATAGGAAAAATAGAAGAAAAAAAATCTCTCTTTAAGTTATTATATAGGGTGTCCAGATTAAAAATGTCCAAAAGTCTCTTACCGTAGCGTATCCTCGTCAGTGAGGAGATAGAAGAGGAAAAAAACAAGGGTGAAGGAGGTGAATATGTGATTAGGGTTATTTTTTAACCCTTTTTTGTATTTTGTGGAAAAAACAACTTGGTTTCATTTACGTACCAAACCACTAAAAGGTATTGAGCAATACTGTTCATTAGAGACGAAATAAAAACATATCAACAAAAGTACAGAGCTTAAAAAAATTCACGCGTAGAATATTTGTCAGATATGATCAGATAAAAAAAGAATGGATGCACAGATTTTTAAATTTTTTTCCTTGCATATATATATCTCAGTTCATCTGTATATACTATAACCCAACAGAGAGTACAAGAAAAGAGCCCCATGTAAATTACAAAACAGGGTGTCAGATTAAAGTTATCCAAAAATAATATTTATCTGCTTCAAAGAGAGGCTTTATCAACAAAGATGCGCTTGTGCAAGAGTCGAAACAAATATCAGCAGACTGCTGAGGAGAAGAATCATTGAATTGATAGTGGTTGGGGTTTTAGTTCTGCAAATTGAACTGTACAATAAGAAAGTGAAATACAATAAGAAAGGTATTGGAACTACTAGGTGAGTATCAATTCACGGCGATCTGGCTCTGGCCAGTGTTGACAAACTAATTTGTATCAAGACTGATGCATTCGACAAGCCCACACACAATCAACTGCAACAATGTCCAACATTCAGTACTATAAATAAATGCCCATGTGTCTTTCTGTACCTTTGTGAGGGGCCATTACTTGAATTTCTCCTGTCAGTCATCCACTGTCATCTCTAGCAACGATTCATTACCCCATAATAGATCATTGTATATTAATGATATCATGATTTTTTTTAAAAATTTCCTAATGCAAAGGTAGGCTGCTAACAGAGCTATGCCTGTTCTGTACCTCCCTTGTTGCTATACTTTTTAAAAATCTTTATAATAACACATTTAGAGGTCACAATTTTTTTCCAATGATGCTATTGAAATACTCGCCTCTTCCAGTGGAAACTGGTTTGAGGTTAGTTGAGGAAGCTGGTTTGAGGTTAGTTGAGGAAACTGGTTTGAGGTTACTTGAAGAAACTGGTTAGACTGGTGCTCCTAAAAATGCCTGGATTTTTTTGTTGAGCATTGGTAAGTACTTATACATGCCACGTACAAACTATCGACGGGCGTTGAAGGATTGATTTTTAATTGTCTCAATGCACTTGCATAAATTAGTTGAACTATTGTTGCTAGATATTGTGCACAAGTTATAACAATCGCCATCGTGTCTCTTCATTACAGAAAGCAGTGACTGAGATGGATTCTATTAGTGTATTCGAACCTATGTTATTCTGTGCGCTAGCTGCTCTTGTTACCACTAGGACATTAAGAAGCTTGTCGACCATAGCTCATTTATATGTAACACCACCTTAGTTTAGAATGAACAATTCTAGAAAGACATATGAGTTATTCGTATTATTCCTCCTAGTGTTATTTGTTTTGAACAATGAAGGGATTTCTGGGACATCTTGTTTTATAGTGTTCGTTTCAAAATGCAATGTTTTATTTCAGATCTCAAGTTATATTGCTTAATTCGATAACCAATACAAATTTCCAGTCCTTTTAATTTAAAGTAATTTTCTTTTCTAATTTTTTGTTATTTGCTTCATTTTCTTTATCCCATAATAAATATTTATTTCATTTAAATCAATTTTGTTAAATCAGTGGCAAAATTTAAATGATATCTTAATAAAAGGTTAACAAAGGTTAAAAAAAAAGTACCATTTTTTTTTAGTAAGTTGCTTTCAATAGAGCAAGTAGTGAAAATTCAACCATTCTAAAAAAAATATCGTGTTATGCATTATCTATTAATCCTTTTATTCCTTCGAATTTTTAGCTAAAAATTAAATAATTCTTAATGAACAAGTATCAAATTATCATCATGAATTAAAAATGATTTTTAAAATAAATGTTGTTTTCCAATACAAAGACAAATTTTATCCATTTTCCAAATTAGAAAAGTACAGTAGTTGTTTGAAATAATTAGAGTACTAAAACTATGTAAATTACAGAATGAGCTTGACTATTCCATTAGCATAATTTTGTACTATTTTAACTAAACATCTTTACATTAATTAGCGCAATTTCTTAAGTAATTTAAAGTTTGCGTTGCGTTTAATTTAAGCTTGCGTTTTATATAATTACTATCCTGCTGTACCACGAATGTAAGTTAATCTATATTAGTTAATAAGGTTGTACCAATCATGTGTAATGCACGATTTTGTTTAAGAGCAGTAGCGTAACAATAGAGCAGCAAAAAAAGGGCAAATTGCCACGGCCCCCGGCCCTGGCATAGAGACTATGAGTAAGGAAAGGCCGGACATTATAAAATAAAGTAAAATTTATTAATTCTGTGTTCAATAAATTTAAGTTACTACAGTGCTATATTAAAAAAAAATGTGTAAAAAGATTTTGAACGTATTCATTTGTATGAAAAGTATATCGCATCTGACAGTATTAGTAATAGAAATAGTTACGCACAGATAATCCCGATACGAAGGATTTCCCCGATTTCTGATTCGTGAATAGGTGCTTACAAAATAAAAAGTGGTAATTCTCGCTGTCCCCCCTGTGCCACTGGGTAAATTTTGAATTTTCCTTGTTATGGAATTCCCCTGATTCTTAAATAAGTACTTATAAAATTAAGAGTAGGAATTCTCGCTGGCAAGTCACAGACTTCCAGAAAGCGGGGGAAGTTCCTTGTTTAGTGGATTCTGCATGCGCCACTATTATCTTACTTTTTGTTTCATCGGATCCGCGATCAGTCGTAAAATTAATTAGTTGATTGTAGAAATTAGATTATAATATGTCTAGTAATGGAAAATAATTAGTAGGAGTAGAAATACAAGATAGGTAGAACAAGTAATACAAAAAAAAAAAAAAAAAAAAAAAAAATTTTTTTAAAGTCAATTCCTACTTTTCCCCCACTCTATTGCAGAAAGTCCTTCATAAATAAGTTGAAATTTTCCTCTTACATCTGGTGCCATCTATTGGTAGATACATGCAACTTAAATCTAAAAAAACCCTAAAATTAATTAATTAAATTTAATGAAGGACTTAATGTTTGAAAATTTTTACTAACATCAAGTATCATCCACTACAAGTTCAAAAAATTTATTTGACCTTGAGTGGATGAATAAAAAGCATTTTTTTAATGATTGAAAATTTGAACAAGATATATATAGGGAGAGTGGAAGCTAATAGAAGGAATTGGGGAAAAAAAAATTAAAAAGTTATCGAAAACGAGTCAATACTTAAGAGTGAGGAAGAAATAAACGAACAGTGAGGCAGAAATGAAAAAATTAGCCGAACCGAAAGTAATAGTATTGCAGATTCACCACAGCCCTGTACTAGCGATACACATAATCAAAACCAAACGTGAAGCGACTGAAATTGACTTGGAAAAAAAATTATATCTTCGTCGTACATTACTGATAAGGATCATTTTAAAGTACTAAACGATCAAGTGAAACGATCTGTGATCAAAAATTGACATTGCAAATCTAAAGGCACCTTTAGGTAGTAATTTATTAAAAAGAAAAATCAATGATGTTACTTTGCAATTGAGGGACCTCCATTCAAAAATTTTGCCACGGTCTTCAGTTACACCACTGTTTAAGAGATTTCAAACAGAAATTCATGGAAGAATAAGAAAATATTTTCTTTTATATTTAGTATTTCGATTGCCGTAGTCGATAGCATTAGTCTAATGCCATATGGAATCAATTATACTGGTAAGAAAACGTTGAGCAATAAAGTGAAAAAGGCTGATAACACAAAAAAATATTTATTTGAAACGAATGATGCAACACTTGTTGTTGACACTACAAGGTTGGAAGAAAGCTAATGTACAGTCATTTAACTGGGCCATCGTACTCGTAGACACAGGAAACGGCTATCTTTAGCAGTTGTGGCTCATATTGTTCTTCATAGGCCCATTTTATTAAGGGCGTATACATACTTAGTATATCTTTACTAACATTCAAATATTTCAGTTTTTATTCAAATATACGAATCCTAATTTCAATTTACATATAGTGTAAACATAAATTTTCCCACTCGAATAACATGAAATCAATACTGTTTTCCTCTGAAATAAAATTTTTAACGATATAAATCAACAATTATTATTATTTTTTTGTAGTTTAATTAAATTTGTACGATCTAGTTTTTAAAGACAGTATTATTTTTTCAAAACAAGATGTAATGTAATAAGGAAGAGATCTAAGTTCTTTAGAAAAAATTGATTTTGAGCACATATCTCCCGATAATTAAAGAAAACTCACTTTTATCAAATAAGAAAATTATCATAAAGGAACCCGGATCTTGAATGCTTAAAAATAAAGAATTTATTTCGTATACGAAGCAATATTAAAATTAATTCTACCGAGAAGCTTGCTTTTTTATAACCGTGCTTTAGCTTGCATTTTTATAACCGTTCATAGAGGTATTATCCGCCATTTTGAAATTGCTTATAATTAAAAAGAAAAAGTCATAAAAAAAGTCTTCATGTTTTCATAAATTTATTTCCCTACTAATTTTTTAAGATACTATTCATTTTAGAGTACTTAATTTTTTTAGCCAAAAATATATCTCTTGCTCACTACAATCCAAGAAAGCTCCCCTGTAGATCTTTGATATCTTTTGAATTACTAAAAAGGGGTTTCCACCAGATACTAAAATATCAAGTGGTAAAACGCCAACTAATCAAGAGCCTGATTGGGAGAGAATAGGCTTCCGAATCGGGAAGGAGATCTGGTTGTCAAATTGCTGGCATGCCAAGATGTGAAATTTTAATATCTGATGAAAACCCATGTTTAAATCATCAGGATCTTGTGTGTTTTCAACTGTTTTTGAAGTATTAAGGAAAGTTTTTACAAGATATTAAAATATGTGACGGAATGCCTACCCATCAGGGACTTAAGTGAGCAATCAATCAGACATTCAATGGCTGAAGTGCAAAGAAGTGAAATTTTAATATTCAGTGGAAACCTATCTTTATATCAACAAATTCCTATGTCAAATGTGGCTTTGAAAAAAAACAGATACTTTGCAAAGATCCTGTCATGTTATGAGCTCAAAGACAAAACCGTGTATCACGTCTGAAGATTTCAAACTAAAACCGAAATCTGTTAGAGATCTAGCTTCTTCAGCTGAGGAATACGACAGAGCAAATGCGGAGTGACGTAACAGCAGGCGACCTTGAAGTTAAGGTCACGTGTGAAGATGAAGCACGAGATAAGAAAGGTTGTTCCTATCACTGTTGGTACCTTCACAGGGGAATGACGGCAGCAGAAGAATGAGGACGATGAGATTTTTTTCAAAGGCTGTGTCACATTGCCTACGTCTTTTCGATAATTTTTTTTACTATTCTTTTGTACTGAATACCTTTTTAGGTTTGAACACACATCTCACGAAAATTAAAGTAAAATCACTGTTATTAACAAAGAAAATTGGTTTTGATTAAATTGATTTTAGTTACTTAATTCGATTATTGTCTTTTACTTACTATGGTAAATAAAATAAATTATAGCATAATAAAATAGTTTTTATGACAATTTACTAATCAAAAGAATTAATGATATTTCGATAATTCTTTTTGTGTGTGTGTAAAATCTCGTTGCACTATTTATGATTTGATAAATTTACATTATATTACGTCAGACAGAGTAATGATTTAAAGATTAATAATGATTTTACCATTAATGTTTTTATCATTAATCGTTAATTATTTTTAATTAATTAATAATTATTTAATCATGAATGATTTGATTTCTATTTTAGATTTGGAGTGATCTGGGAGGTTAGTTTGATAAGCTTCTAAATTGAGGTTTCTCAAATTCTCAACAAGAATTCCGAACAGAAAATTCCGGTTTGCGACGAAAATGAATAGGATAAATCTATCAGGGATCTTCAGGGATCTATCAGTATCTTTCATTGGATTAAAGAAAATCGGCAAAAAGTGTGAACTCTACAAAGATAGATTCGTACCAATCGTTACAGAGCAGCACATTGCAGAATCGAGTCTAAATCTTTAAATGATGCTACCAAAGATGTCCATCCAAATTGAGGCGGAATCATAATCAACGCTTTATCTATTAGAGTGATGTTAATTTTATATAAGCTGATTTATATACCCCTGTGCAGAAGCTTAAATGCCATGGGATTGAAAAAAAAAAAGATATTTTCAAGGTAGGAAAGTAGATGTTGCAACCAACACATTCTATAATTTCATGATTTCCAATCCAATCTTACTATTCTTGAAATGATCAGTTAACATAAACTATTCTCCAAATGAGAAAGATTATTCTAATAAGTTTCTATTAAATAATCAAATTCCGGTTTTTTGTTTTCAACTACAGTATTCTTAAATCGCCACGACAGTCTTTTTACAGTCAGTTTCTTCTTATTTGTTTACTTAAAGTCCCGCTCTATTAAACATGAAAAAGAAAATACAATTAAAAACATATATATTATACGCCATTATTCAGGATAAATTGTAGGCTTCTGCTGCTGGAATTGTTGACAGCCATCAATAGATTTAATAAATATGTTTAAAAAAACTTTTATCTTTCCTATCTTCTTTATACTTTTACCCCTCCAATTATTTTTTATTAAATACCCACTAAGTTGATCCAAGGCTACTATTACTACCCCCTCCTCCTTAATCATTTCATTGCCGTTCCGGCAGTGACTTTCAACAAGATGGCATAGATCAATTAAAAAAAGAGTATAAAAAATTATTAGTATTTGAAAAAAAAATATTTTGGAAAAATATTAACTAGAAGACAATGATTATCGCAACTCAATAATATTAAATAACGCAAATCTGGAAAAATATTAACTAGTAAAGCTGATATTTTTCTATTTGACACACATGCGTTAAATATTTGTCAATTTTACTTCCGTTTTCAAGCTATTTGACTTCAAGAAACTTCAAGTTATTTTTATTTATATTCTAACTTTTTTTCATGTGCTTAATTTATTTTTTATGTATTTTTCCACCTGTTATGCAGTTATCGTCAAGCGATTTTATATACCACGTGCCGTTGAAGATCTCAGCTTTACCTTTGTAAGTTTGTGTGCGCTTTAGGAGATAAACAAATATAAAAAAACCCACTATTTTTTTTATAACTTACAAATGTTTTGATTGATTCATATTGTTTCAGATATTTAATATTTGTTAGGATAACTTGTTGTATGTAAAAATATTTTTTATTAGGAATTTAATTTAAATATCTTTTTTGCTTGTGTAGAAGTTTAATTTGATTCCAAGAATCTAGATCAAACATAACCAGATTTGCTAATATCACCATCTCCTTCATGTATTTTTTGGAAATATTTTAATAAATATCGAACAGACTAGGGCCGGATATTGTTATATTCGCCGTTGAAGGTGTAATGATAACTCTATGACGCTAGTTAAATTTTGGGTAATCTGCAACTTTGAAACTTTCACGAAAGTAGAATTTTTGGCTTCCAAACAAATGGTGAATATGATTATTGAAATGCTAGAAATCAGAGGAGACATTAAAACAAACATATGATTTATTTTCTACAAAATAAATCACACTACTAACTAACAAAACAATCACTACAGCCCGAAGCCTTAACTACAACTAACTAAGCCATGACTAACTAACTTCTAATTTTTAAAACGATGGGACATTCTACGGTTTGCCACACATCTCGAGTACAATTTATTTAAGCATTTTTGTTTTTCTCTCCGCATGCAGTCCGATACAGTGCGAATTCATGGTGGATCCAGTTTATTCAAACGTTTCTCTCTTCTCTCCACGGGCCGTCCGCTATATAGTCCTTGTGAGAATGAAAGGTGGATTCCTGCTAATATGTGATGTATAATAAATAAGTTGAACATTAATACAACTAATATACACAACAAAGCGAAAAAAAAAAGGATTCACCAAATAATTATGTAAATTGGACGAAAATCGGCAATTGTGACATGTATCTCATTTTTCGAAATGATAGATATACTACTGGATATCTCGAAGTAATCAATCGTATCGTCTTCATTGGTCATCAAGTCTCAGTTAAAAGTGGAACTGATTACTAAAATTAGTTCCAATCCAATAGTGAATTTTCAACTCGAACTAACTCAACGTCACGGATTTTCATAAGTAAGAAGAAATCGGTTAGAACGTTCTCTGAATTGCTTAGTATTAGTCCTTGCAGTTACTGGTATGCTGTACTGGTTCTGGTATGTTACTGGTATGTATTTATGAATCAGATAAAATTGATCCCTCTGTCATCTCTCTCGGTTGACCATGCCTTCTCGACACCTTGCCATGGTTCACCCATTCCTATCAGTATTGTTAAATGTAGCACAATCAGTAAAAAATAGGCTTGCATTGAAAAAGGAGGGATAAAAGAATTCTTTTTGGTGTGCATGAAGAATTTGTATATAATAATGCCAACATGATAAAGCCAAGTTATGCCAAGAGAAATTTTGAGATTAAAAATTTTTACACTCTTTATTTTTTTCAAACTAGGGCAGTAACAGGTGATTTTTATACAATTAAAGTATTAGGTGGAGTAAGAAGAGTAGTAGAAATGAGAGGAGGGGTAGAGCGAAAACGAAAAGTTGGAAGATCTTAGGAGAATAAAGTTTTTAGTCAAAACTTTAAAGATTGATGTACGTTAATCACTCAAAAAGAATTAATTGAAGCACCACAAAAATATGAAATATTTTTCTGAGGCGTTAAAAAATACTAAAAAAGTGGCGCCTGTCCTGATGTCGAGCTTACTGCTCATCATGTCTTTGATTGCCCATCTGTTGCAGCCGCTATACGTTGTTTGGACCCTCCGTGGAAGAGGATTTATACTCCAAGCTGGCAATCAACATAGACAATATTATTAGGGAGCATCACGATATTTGATTTTCTTGTTCTCTTCAGGGGATACGACAACAGCAACAACAACAACAGAAGGGGTTAATGCATTTTTTTATGAAGTTGAGAAAAAAAGTCTGTTTTCTAGAAACTTTAGCTAGCTTAGTTTTGAAATTATAGAAACATTGTAGTAGGGCATATCGCAGTAAAATGAATGCTCTGTAAAACTTTAATTGGGGGGAAATCGGTTGAGTCTTCTCGGAAAAAAAGAATGACAAAAGTTTTTCGAGGGCCAAAGATTCTCCAGGGGACGGTGATGTTAGAAAATTTGTCTTATTTTTCATGTTGACTTCATTACAAAGATTCTCCAGAAAAAAAAACTTTTGCAAGGTACAATGCATCTACTGAGGGTAGAATGTGTCTACAGATACAATGCATATCTGTCGTTTTCTAGGGGGGAATGCCATCGATTCATAATTCCCGGGAATCAAAAACAACAGATATTTATATGTATGAAATCATCTAAAAAATCAATTTCTAAATATTTTAATATGTTCTGAAAAAATTAACTATTCTATAAATATCGGAATTTGCAACTAACAAGAAAATTTTCTTATCGGAAATTTGTTTAATTGAACTTTGCCTATCTAAATGATTTGCCTGCCTTATCTAAGAAATTCATGATAGACGCCCTTCATATTGCAAAAGTTTGGAAACAATATTTAATTGTGATAACAATGCTAGATAAATTGTATAGACAAATATAGAAATCGTAAATTGAAGAGAATTAAGTATGAATGGAATTAACAAAGCAATCAACATAAATAGAAAATTAATCAGCTCAGAAAAATTGTACATAAAAGCACTTACAACAAAAAGGTAAGTGACTCACGTAAACAACGCGTCCCGATTAAGTTCGCTAAATTTGTTTTGTGGAGGTATGGCGTGTATTTATATCTTTAATAGAACTTGTATTATCAAACTTTGTTAGAGACCAGTCTCTTTTAATAAAACCTCAAGCAAATAGAGTTAAATCAAACAAGACACTTCACTATCTGTGAAATATATATAAATATATATATATATATATATATATATATGATTATAAAAACACTGATCCTGGTGGACAACTTCTGTTGTTATAGTCGGCGTTAGCTTATCAAAATATATGAGAAACAGCTACAGATATCCCTGTCTGGGTTCAGCCCCACTGTAGTCCGTGCATGTCGCAAAAGGCGACTAAAATGGGTACCCAGTGCCCAGGGGGTTTTACCTTTTATTATATTCATTATTTACCTTTTATAATGATTCACTTTATCATTTTTTTTTAGTTTTTCTCACTGGTTCATGGATTTGGTTCAGGTGTTGTAGTCGACCAAGTAGGATAAGAAACAACAATATTACTGTCTACCAGTGTTATGCTTTCATAAATCTTATTGTCAATTTGGAACAAGTTGGTACAAAATCGGATAATGTAAGGCTCTTTCTCCATATAGTAGTGTTGTCTTGTATGATGTTTTTTTTCCTAATAGTGTTACTGCTTTTTCTTGTGTAAGACAAATTTTAGAAATTAGTTGTTCTTTTTTTAATATACATACAATTTTGTCTGTTACGTCGAAACCCAGGTCCCCCTGCTTAGGGGAGGTCAACGCCCTATGCCCAGAAAAACACCCTGTCTGTGGGGGTATCTGGCGGGGGGTGAGGGCCAGGGAGAGAGAGAAAGAATGTAAGTAAAGGAAGTTGAGCAACTGCGACCAAAGAGAGAGGTCGTGTAGCAGTGCATCTTCGAGCATGATGGCTGCATAATTAAAAGAGTTGAACCTTTGTAACCAACGAGAAAGGTTGCGTGTGGCAGTCCATCTACGAGCATGATGGCTGCCTAAATAAAGGAGTTTTATTTACATACAGTCCACTGTGTCGAATATTATTGGAGTTTAATTTTTGTGTCCGAGCTATCGAACATTTTGGTCCAGTCTCGCGGAGACGGATTAGTTGAGCATTGAGATAGAGTGATCCATTGGATTTCCACGAATCGTTGGCTGTATTCTACCATGAGTTCGGTAGCTTGATTTAGTATATAATGTCAAATTAAAGTGTTTAGTTTAATAGGGTTGGTTAAGCTTTGGTGTGCATTGTTTAGTGGAATTTAAGTGAATAAACAATGTCTGTTACTTTAAATCTAAAGAAGGATGAGCTAAAAGAGGTAGCGGAAGAGATGGGCTTAACCATTCCAGTCAATGCTAGAAAAGTAGACTTGATTGACTTGATCAAATACAGTCATGTCTATAGAAGCAGGATTGAAATAGTGCGCAATTTTGTGTATGATATTTCGGAAGAAAGGAGGTAAAAGAAACGAGAAAGTGAAAGGAAATTGGAATTAGAAACAATTCAATTGGCTAAACTTGAAAAAGAGTTGGAACTTGCAAAATGGAAAAGGGATTCAGCTAAAACTTCCCAAATTAACTATAATAAAGGAGTGAGTGATGACTGTTTGTCTTCCTCAACTGAAGATTAGTCATGGCCCAATAGTTTAGATTCTTCAACTTCTAATAAGAAAAATGTTACTCCATTATCAGTTTTGAAGCCAACATCAAACATGTGTAATCTTACACCCCGACCATTTTCCATTGCTTATAATTCAAGTATATCTGCGTCAAATACTTCTGCACAGCAAAACAGTGCAAAAACTGACAATGTTCCAGAAAAACGTGTTTCTAACAAAGTCAGTACAAAAGAGAATTTGAACGAATCCAAGAAATCAAGTGATTCAAACAGCAACACTTCTCTCCACCAAACTCAAACCTCTCATATTCCTTCAACAACATCATCTGTGTTAGAAGCAAGTAAAGAGAAACCTAAATCTATTGAGTCTCGCAGTGTAAAACCTGTAGTTGCTTCTAAGCCTGCATTACCTGTAAAGCCTATGATTTCTAATCAACCACGTACTTCTGTGAAAGAAAATGATGTCGAGGAGTGTGATATGGAAAATTCAAATCTTATTCTGTCTGGGTGCAGCACCACAGGAAATGTAAATAGAGAACATTGTGGACTATCCACAGATAAAGTTGATTTTCTATTGAGAAAAATTTGGCCAGTAGAAGGGTTTGAGAAATTAAAATTAACAGGTGATAATGAAAATTCTACATGCGAGAAAATAATTGAGGAAAAAGTACCAGATGCTACTCATGCAACTCATCATGGTGTTTACCGGCCTGAGAAATTACGAGTATTTAATTGTTCCTCAAAGACCATGAATGGAGCTACTATCAATGAATCAGAGACAAGAGTGGACCCATCCCGAGGTGGTGGAGTTAAACGAGGAGACCGTGGTGATGGAGAAGTCCGTAGCAGTAAAGATGGTGGCTATTCCAGTGGAGATAAACGTGGAGACTGTGGAAGAGGAGAATACCGTGGAGTCAGAGGAGATGGTTTCCGTTATGGAGGAGATAGAGGAAGCAGACATGATAAACCATCATTTGGAGGTGGTGGAGTCTACAGGAATTCAAGCTACAGGAGCCATTCAACTATGGGACCGTCGAAGAAACAGAGGTGGCTGGTAAGGGAATATGCCCTGAACGGCAAATGCCATTGCCGAATCTCAACTGTTCGTGTGAGAGTATAACATCTGTTACAGTTGGTGTTTAATATGCTTCAATGGTCCTCAGTGTTTTAATTTTGAGAATTCATCAACTTCTTTTGTGAATGTGCCTTGACGCTTAACACATCTAAGTAGTTTATTGGAGTGATTCGAAATCAAGTGATTAAAAGACTTTCGCGCTCATCAGAGTTGCTGCAATTCATCGATTGTCATCTGATTTCCAGTGATACCACATTAGGTGAGACCAGAGTTCCTGGCTGGAGAAAAGTATCCTGATCAACCGATCCAGATCCTTGAAAAACAGGACGAGAACTTTTCTGAACTGAGTGATCCAGTGTTGGTGAGAACAAATTGTTTATGAAACAAGTGACTGTAAATTTCATGAACTATTTATTGAGTTTAAGAAATAATTATATAAAAGTTTAAGTATTTAAGTTACATATTTAGATTTATTAAAAATACCAAGTGTTTGTGATTTAAACTAAATTATTCAATTGATAATTTATTTATATTGATAATTTACATATTATTATTTTAGTTATTCACGCATGATAGAAATTAATATTGCTGAGATATTTCTGGTAAAACCTATTCAACAAGAAAAGTTTTCAAAAGTCTATTGAAAGATAAGAAACTTATGTCGAAGAGTAAATTAAAATCTTTAAATCCCTTTTAGATTTAGATGAAATCTTAAGAATAGGTGGACGTTTGAGTAATGCGGAATGTAGTTGTGATAAAATTCACCGTATAATTTGCCTAAAAATCATGCATTTACTGAGATGTTAATTTCTTATTACCATATAAAATATTTTCATGTAGGATTATCTGCTCTTTTGTGTCATGTACGTGAGAAATTCTGCCCTGTAGGTGGAAAATCTATTTGCAGAAAAATAGTGCATCAATGTGTTATTTGCTTAAAGTAAAACCTATAGTGTCAACACAACTAATGGGTAGTTTACCAAAAGATAGAGTTACCTTGAATTATCTATTTAGTGTTTCAGGAGTAGATTTCTGTGGACCATTTTTGGTTAAAATTGGTAAACAAAGAAAGAGTATTGTGTGTAAAATGTATGCATGTTTATTTGTGTGTTCTGTATTTAAGGCAGGGCATATTGAGATTGTGTCTGATTTATCATCCGAATCCTTATAGCTGCTTTAAAAAGATTTATTGCACTTAGAGGTAAATGTGCTAAATTATACTCTGATAATGCAAAGAAGTTTTTAGGTGCGAACAGAGAAATTCAAAAGTTTCATGAGTTAGTTATTAATCCTGATATTAAGTTATCTTCATATTTATGTGAACAAGGTATTGAATGGAAATTTATTCCCCCTCGAGCCCCAAATTTTGGTGGTCTCTGGGAAGCGGCCATTAAATCATTTAAGTTTTATTTTAGAAGAGTAGTTAAAGGTGCTAGTTTAAATTATGAAGAGTTTTAACTATATGTATACAAACTGAAGCAGTTTTGAAGTCTAGACCGTTGAGTCCAATTTCTACTGATAGTGATAAATTCAAAGTTTAACTCCAGCCCATTTTTTGATTAATCGATCAATGAACTCTATCTTAGAGCCTAATTTAATTGATTTAAAAGATAATAATCTCAATAAGAGGCAAAGAGTAACTAAAATAGTTCAATTAGTGTGGAGAAAATGGCACCGTAGCTATTTAAGTGAATTGCATCAAAGAAATAAATGGGTCTTTGAAAAAGACAATGTAAACATTGGTGATTTGGTGCTATTGGTTGATGATAATTTACCTACTTACAAATGGTTTCTAGGCAGAATAATTGATATTTATTATGGTGTTGATAATAAAATCAGAGTACTTAATATAAAATCCCAGAGTGGAATTTTTAAGAGAACAGTATCAAAATGTATGTGTTTTGCCTATGCCAGAGTAATTTCCTTTAGAGTATTTTATTTATATTCATGGTATTATGTTTGTAATTTGTTTAAATTTAGTACAATGTATGAATGTATATATTCATTTTTTCAATGACTTATTATATGTTTAGAATTGTTAATTTGTATGTTAGAATGATTTATTGTATATTATTGAATGTTTAGTAAACATATCAATGGGTGGCGGTATGTTACGTCGAAACCCAGGTCCTACTGCTTAGGGGAGGTCAACGCCCTATGCCCAGAAAAACACCCTGTCTGTGGGGGTGTCTGGCGGAGGGTGAGGGCCAGGGAGAGAGAGAAAGAATGTAAGTAAAGGGAGAAAAGCAACTGCGACCAAAGAGAGAGGTCGTGTAGCAGTGCATCTTCGAGCATGATGGCTGCATAATTAAAAGAGTTGAACCTTTGTAACCAACGAGAAAGGTTGCGTGTGGCAGTCCATCTACGAGCTTGATGGCTGCCTAAATAAAGGAGTTTTATTTACATACAGTCCACTGTGTCGAATATTATTGGAGTTTAATTTTTGTGTCCGAGCTATCGAACATTGTCTATGTAGGGTTTCTCTGCTTTCGTACCATAGCTTTTTTCGAAATCCATTTCCAATAATACATTTTTACTGCAATGTGTAAAGAAACCTTTCTTTCCTTTACACACATAAATTCTACTTGGCAGCTTATTCACCTAACACAGATTTTTTTTGCAGACAGTATCTATAAAAATACTATAGAAAACTTGCTATTATCATAACTGATAAAAATATAATGAACTTGTCTTAACAACAGTTTACACTAAGATTAAATCAAATATTTCTAAACAACAGAAATCTGTCATTTTTGCTTTCATAATAGAGAATTCCGATCTTTGTACTATTTGAACTTATTTCTTAAATAGTAGGCTAATATAGTTTTATCGTTATAGTATGTTTACAAATTTCAAATTTATTGGAGAATGTTGGTCGCCAGACTGTTATAGATAAAATATTTACATCACGTGTACCTTAAGACCCGTGATCAGAATTTAAATAAGTTTATCAGCTGCAGGTGAAACAAACAAAATTTTCAGATTTCTTTATAGATATGTTTATTATCTTATCGTAAAACACACTGAGAACCATGACCGATAAACGTAAAGTTTTGTCGTAAGTCTTCAATGCCCGGTAGAACACACAATCATGACTTGTGTTAAAATATGAACAACCTAAGAAATTAACTCATACTTAATTAGAAAATACAAAAAGAAATAATTACAAGCATATAAAATTTATCGTAAAAAATTATTAAAAATTGAATGATAAAATGCTTAAAATAAATAATATTTAATAGGTAAATAGACATCAAAGCTATAAAAATAATTAGTTCAAACATATGTTTTAATTATCAGAAAATATTTATAGTTTAATTTATAATATGGATCTATGAGCAATTCCCATGCAACACAAATTTCTATAATATGAATTAATTCTAACTGTAACCAGATTCCTCCTACGCACTGCAAGAGCGCCCCCCTGTAACGTTTAGGAAAAATGATGAGTAAGTCTCTAGACTTTTACCGGAGAGGAAGTACAGTGCAACCACGCTCTTCTTTTGAGAAACGTTTAGTTTACAGTCCCTCACTTCGAGACTCAATGAAATCCTGTGTATTAATTAGCCTATAGACTCTCACCTGGAGAAGAAGTATCTTTCATGCTCCCTGCACGTATCTATCCCGTTTTCGGCTTAGAAGTGGAATTCTTCCACGAATCTATAATTATATATATTAATAAATGTTAAATGTGTTAAATGTTATATTGTATGGTGTTTATGCGCGTGTAAATAAAGCTGTGTGTTCTCAAACCTGTATCTCAAGTCTGAACCCAATCATACCCAGTTACAATCAAGAGTTGTTACAGCTCACAACACTACCCAACTTTGTGGCTCGTACCTGCCTAACGTGGGGCCCTCTCGAACCGACAACATTACACAACCCAATTCGAAGAATAAGGGAAATCCCCATAAAAAAGGATATTGTTATAACATTGTGTATTGTCATTCTGTTGGATAATTGTTGCTTAAAAGTTTTGGAGATTTAATTTCAGTAGCGTTTTGTAAAATGACAAAACAGTTATTTTGTAAATAACACATTAGAAATGAGAGATAAATTCCTACATCATGCTGTACTGACTGGTGAATTATTGCCGAATCGAGTTTCTAGCGTGCTTTTGTTGCAGAGAAACTATTGACGTCATGCTCCTTGCTGTTAGAAGGATTCCCCCATAGAATATTGCGTTTGTCACTGAACTCCTAAATGGCTGGACCGATTTCGATGAAATTTTGTGTGTGTGTTTGAATGGATCCCTGGATGGTTTAAATTTACAGTTGGAACCGGTAGGCAGCGCAGCAATTGACATATGTTTATATATATAATTCTTTTGTATATGTTTTTGTCACTGACCTCCTCCTAAACGGCTAGGCCGATTTTGAGGAAACTGTTTGGGTGGGTTTCTGGATGGCTTAGATTTACAAAGGGACCCGGTAGGTGGTGCTGCAATCGGGTTTTTCTATACGTGTGTTTGTTACTAAACTCCTCCTAAACTTCTTGACAGATTTTGATGAATTTTTTTTGTGTGTTTGACAAAACATGGAGAATGTTTTTATATTATCCCCTTTGTTGTAAATCGCCAGATGGCGCTGCAGTATATCAAATTCTATACTGTCCAGCCAATCACTATGGAAATTGGTAATAATTTATATTAAAGTATGTAAAATATGTCCGCGCTATCCACTTTATTATTACATGCCACCAGATGGTGCTGCAGCATTTCATCTTATATACCGTTCAAACGATATGCATGAAAATTAGTACACACATATATTGGAACATGGAGAGTATTTTCGCGATATGTGATTTTCTACAATGCAATTATTTTTTTGGCAGGTCAATGCATGCAAGACTTCTGCTAGTTATTCTATAAGATTATCTATAATATCTGAGAATAATTTAGTTATTCTATGAACTTTAGTGAACTGTGTTTAAAACTTCCATTTGTAGTGATTTTATGTTGTAAAATTTTATTTCGTTCCAAATTTTATATTGTTCCTATTTACTTTTTCTAAGAAAATTGTATTGCTATTATACTATTGAATTGTTTATATTTCTCAAACGTTATCCATCAAATGTTTCTCAAATGTTATTCATTGCTACGTAAGAAAAATTCTGTATTATTTTCAAATGTAAAATTTAAGGGTACCACTCAGAATTCATTTTCCAGCTTAATTTGCAGTGCAAGTACTGCATACAACTTCCTCCAGAAGGGGGGGTTACTGTAATAAGGCCAATTATTCTCTTTCTGAATTCTCAATTTATAACTGAAATATTCTGTTGTTTCACTAATCTCAACTAAACTTTAGTTCCACCTTTTATCATGTAACATTTACTTCTAACTGCTGCATTTCTATAATTTACCACTATCTGTTATTATAATTTATCGTTACCTCTCACATGTTTTCCCTGCAAGAAATTGACCAGACCACTTTTAGTGATGTGTATATAATTTTGTTGGTTCTGACAGCAGATGTTTAGAGACTTTTATGGTAGTGCACGTGGTTTTCCGTCGTTTCGCGAGATAGTACTCAACTATTTAAATATCATAATTTTTATTTTTAATAAACTGCGTAAAAAGACCTGACTTTTAAATTTTCTGCAAACAAGCTACTTGGTTTACTACTACAACTTGTAACAGGCTGCGCAATGATAGATACATGTACACAGCAAAAGAAGAAAAAAGATATTTGGATAGTTTTTAAATAAAAATATGATTGAATATCACGATTTTTGAATTTATTATAAATAAATTGTATATTTTAAAATTTATTAAAATAATTATTTTTTTATAGGAAGTGTCATTAAATATAACTGGAATATTTTTCAATAGATGGCACCACGAAATAAAAATTTTGGATTAGGGAATGCCCGAGACTTAACGTTTTATCTTATCTTTATGTGGCGCCATCTAACGTAGAAAATAGAAAAGAATTTGCGAAAGAAATTATTTTTATTTGAATATAAAGAATTTACCCCCATTACAAATAAAATAATAACACAATTATATTATTTAGGCTTTATGAAAATGTGTCTACTTGAAGTCAAACAGAGCAATTCCATATGGGATTGACAAAAGAAAAAATCTGTTTCTAAAAATTTTTTATTTTACCTGCAATTACATCGTAAAATGCTTTTGCTCCAATAATTTTTTTTTGGTTCCACAAATTGTGAATCTTGTTTTATCAAATTATGCAGCACAACAACAACAACAACAAAAAAAAAAAAAAAAAATGTTTAAGCAAATAAATATTTCATGAATAAATATAAAATATAAATACACATTAACTTTTTGATTTTAATAATTTTTTTTTTTTTTTTTAACATGTTGAAAACCTAAAAATATGTTTAGTTATAAATTAAATGTTTGAATATTAACTATTTATTCCTTATTCTTTTGAAAGCATTTCTTTAAGTGAGGAATTTCATTTAAAATAGAAACGGTATTTAATTAAATTAAAAAATACTCATAAGCAATGAAGAAACTTGGGTACTTACGTACTAACGGTACCTTGGCGACAATTAGTGAAAACGCGCCAACCGCCGCTACAGATTTGGCGGTTTTTAAGTGGCGTCAATCCACACTTAAAAAGCAATCAAAACGGTTTAAAAATATTTTTATTCAAAACAATAAAATATATAAAACACTTCATTTAAAATCAAAACAATAAAATATATAAACAAATCAAAACGATTTAAAAATGCAGACCACAACGACTTTTACGTTTAGTAAACAAACTTTCATCAATTTCCACAATGCAATCTAGTCCCCCTACCTTTTTTTTTTGGTTTATTCACCATATCCAAGACACATAATTCACGCATGTAATTGTTCCAATCTATAACAATTTTATCCGATATATCAAGTTGCTTTTCACAAAATTTAATCGATGTCAACTCCTCGCACCAGCAGTATATGAATCTCAAAGCTGTACGAAATGGAATTCTGCTTCCTTCAAACCAGTTGTCTTTTCGGAATCCCACACGATGAGCACACTGACTGAAATTGCATTTCCAAAACTTACGTTCACCAAAATAAAGTTTCATGTCATGGGAATTGGGACATTTTCGTTGTTTTGGTAAAATAATTCGCTCCTGGAAAAATAAAATTGCATCGTGCTCCGTTTCTGGCAAATCCCAAATACGCATTTTCGTATCACAACAATATGGCGTCGAAACTCAGCAAATCTACAGCCGTTAAGATTGCCGCCACTTAAAAAGCGCCAAATCTGCAGGGGTTACTGTATTGGCGCCACTGAAAAACCGCCAAATCTGCAGGGGTTCCATTGGCGACACTTAAAAACGCCAAGTCTGTCGCCAAGGTACCGTTAGTACGTAAGTACCAAAACTTGTTATAATTATTTCTTTATTTGGAGAGAGGATATTATGAGATGCATTTTTAATAATTGAGCCAGTGAGAATCCATAATAATGCACTTTTAAAAAGTAATTAAACCTATAATCATCATTACTCTTTTGTTTCTTGTACATTATGTCCGTCCCATTTATATATGCGAAACCCAATGATATATGAAGAAGAAAAACCACTGTCCATAACAGGATCCTTATCGAAGCCTGGTATCACGTGAGTGTCATATTATTCCTTGCCGATGCCAAATGCTTACCCATCATCGAGATTCTGGTTGCAATGGACGTGGATAGCAGATTTGAGACTGAGAACTCACGCATGACAACCCATATATATTACAATTGTGCAACAAAATAGGAACTCTTATTTCTTTGTTTGCCTTTTAAAAAATGTTACCTTAATGTTAATGCTCAACAGCAACCTTTTAAACGAAAGCAAATTTTCCTGTCAGATTTCAGATAAAAACAGATTATATTTTTAGAGCTTCTAATAAATGAGTACATTTTTGCAATGTTTAATTTTTAACAATACATTTTTCTTATTAGATAAAATAATTTTAAGAAGTCATTAAAAATAAAAAGAAACACAGACTTACAGTAATTCAAAACAACCAGAACCACAGATTAAAAAAAAAATATAGATTAATGTTTTTGGCAGCTTGGTATTTAAATGAATAGATCGGAATAAACCAGATGTATACAATACGAGAGGAAATCTATAAAGATGTATGCAGCTTGTATACTTAAATATGAGTTGAATATAAAAATATTGTATTTGCATACATAAATATTGATAATATTTTTATACAGGACGACATATTTATGTTTGAATCATTAACTTTGTAGCGGATCGATCTGATAAATAATTCATTGAATACCGAAATAAAAAAGCTTGTTTGTAAACCTTGGTTCAGTTTCTATGTCGGCGATTATTCTGTAGGACGAAAAAGGCTTTTGGAGGGGCTAGATAAGGGGTAGAAGGGAATTCCCTCAAATGCCTCTATAGTGTTGATTCTAAATTGTGGTAGAAAAAATGCACCTGACTCTTCATGGTATAACTTGAGTGCTTCTGAGTCTGCTATATAGGGAAGACTGAAATTCTCTGAATTAGAAAAAAAACTTAACTTACGGTACCCTATATTTCATTGATTTTCTTCTATGATGCTGATATAGGGTACCATAAACGATAATGTGTTCAAGATAAAAGTAGTTACTTAAAATAATTTATATTGAAATAGTCGTTCATAATTACTTTAAAATTTCAGCTTCACTAAAGAGAGCTGAGAGCTTCTTCAAGTTTCTTTATAAGTTATGAATGTCAGGATCATGGCTCTGCAGATATCGGTAATCGGCGAAATATCTGTTGTTATTAAAACAACTAATGCAGGATATGTTGTTTCAAACATGCAAAATTTCAAACATTTTGTTTGCACACAGTCATTTTTGTGGCAGCACAATAAAAAAAAAGCCTAATGGCGTCATATTTAGTGATCTGGGAAGTAAATAAGCTTCCTCTCTTCTGTTCAGGAAAGTGTATGTTCAAAACTACAGGGACATTTCAGTGAAAGTGTTTGCTGTTTCTTAATCCCACTTGGTCGACAGGAACATCTAGACCATGTATATGAACCCGTGTGTCTTAAACCGACGAGTCATGATAAAGGGTAAAAAATGCAGTTTCTTTTTGTCCCAGACCTTGCAGCACAAAGACATGGGATACCCAAAGGGAAAACAAAGTCTGACATTACCTCCATGGGCAATGGGTACCCATTTTAGTCGCTTTTTACGACATGCATGATCTACAGTGGCGGTATTCTAACCCGGATCCACACGGAAAACGAAAGTGTTTTGGAATTTTTTTTCTGATGCAGATGGCAAACACTTAGACAGCTGTCTTGGATGCCTTAAAGCAAGCGCTGCACAGACGTTACTCACTTTGCATTTCCCAAGGGGCGCGTATAACTTGAAGATAGGCCACAAGCGCGGAGTAACAATGCCCCCGCAACGCTCTACGATCCTATTAGACCGGGATCTACGGTTTAAAGGGGATTCCGAACCCCTACAAACATCCATGGCGCCGTCGGGACTCGAACCCGAAACCTGTTTTACCGAGCGCCAGAGGCTAGCCACTCCATCACAGCGATCTTCTAATTGAGATATAAAAATTTTATGAGAAATAAAATTTGAATTATCTATGAAAGGACAAAGTTCTTCAACATGCCATGGTAAATGTGTTCTGTCATTGCCAGTTTTTCTACATAATTCTATTTTTGTGCATCAGTACTCACAAAACGACTCTTGCATCTCTTTCATTTTCGATAAATTTGCAATAAATTGTGGGGTTTTCTATAAATTTAAGATTTGTATAATTTATTTATTTATCTATAATAATATTTTAAATTTGTATTTTCGATAGATTTATGGCAACTATGGATGTTATCCTTTTCGCCAACTACCGGCACCCATGGGGATTTTTATAAAACAAAAGCTTAGAGAAATTTTCTGTCAACAGTGCAGTATTTTCATATCTAATTATGTATGATTTCCTCAATAAAAATTATTCTTGTTTTTGGCTTCATTAAGCCAAATCTTATCTATAAGAAATATGTTCATTTTACAAGTATAAGAAAGGTTTGTCTCTCAATGTTAGTAATTAATTGTTTTAAAACTTCTAAGAGGGTAACTTTTACTTCTCTTGCTTCAGAAAGCTTTAAAAGTTGATCAGTATTCCACTGGATTTCGTAACTAGCTATAAAAATCTTAGTTTAAGGTTCGGAAGAACATAAAAAGTGCAAAATGCATCAATTTAGATAACCGAATCGGAAGTTCGATTCGTCCAGACTGCTGTCTATTGAAAAAAATGAAACGATTCAATTTTACGATTTTCAGTCCCACTTTCACAAAATCTCTTCGGATAAGCACTAAATCGTTTCTTAAAGTTTGAATATTTTTCAATAAAATACTTTGTTTAAATTGCTAACTTTGAACGAAATTTCTCGCCGGAATAGTTCTTTCGAAGAAATTCGCTTAAAATAAACATAAATGCATTCTGGAAAATCGGATTTATCTGTAAAAAAAAAAAAAAATATATATATTTTTTATGTAATCCAATTTTTACTAGCACTTGTCAAAAATTTTTTAAAGTCTGTATTCAGATAAACAATGTTATTTATTCTCTTGCTCTCAATTATATCGTATGTTTCATATTTTAAATTATTGCTACAATAGTATAAATCTGATATTTTTAACATATTAATATGTTAAAAAGGATTTTTATTTTGAATGCATTTCATTATATGTGGCACATTTTATATTATTTATTAGCTGATAAACATGAAAAAGTAAGCGATATAGAAAAAAAACGTACATATTTTATACTTGAATTTTAACATCCATTTTTATAATTTAACTATTTACTACCTTTTAAGCTAACTTGGTTTTCTTCATTCACACAACAGCCCCATGGTGGCCAAGATCGTCTGCTTACTGGTAGATTTCGAGACAGGAGATATATTCGCTTTTACTGGGTAGGGTTGCCAACTCTATGCCCTAAATTCATATTAGAGTGAAACCTTCGGTTAGTTTAACCATATTTGAATAGAAAACTTTAGTGACTTGGTCAGGGATAAACATCATAAATTTCAAGCGGGATAGGAGATGAGTTGAGAGTTACCTCAACTCATCTCCTATCCATCTGTTTTGGAATATTTGAAAACATAACCTAACCTTATCCTAATATTTGAAAACTATTGTCTTTTAATTGCTATAATATTTGAAAGCTATTGTCTTTTAATTGCTGTAGTATTTGAAAGCTATTGTCTTTTAATTGCTGTAATATTTGAAAGCTATTGTCTTTTAATTGCTGTAGCTATTGTCTTTTAATTGCTATAATATTTGAAAGCTATTGCCTTTTAATTGCTATAATATTTGAAAACTATTGTCTTTTAATTGCTATAACATTTGAAAGCTATTGTCTTTTAATTGCTGTAGTATTTGGAAGCTATTATCTTTTAATTGCTATAATATTTGAAAGTTATTGTCTTTTGATTGCTATAATATATATATATATATCGCTATAATATATATATGTATATATTGAGTTGTCCGTTCCAAAACAATGGTGGGAAATGATGGGTGCAGTGTAGCAAGTCCCCATGATGCACTCTGATTAAAGCTGAATCTTCTTCCCAAATGGTATTCTTCTTCATTGTCGCAAGAGTCTCATGGTGGGCAATGTCGTCTGCCTACTGGCATATTTCGAGACAAGAAATGTTTTTTTTTTGATGGATAGCATTGTTAGCGTTCACGGTCATATTAGATCTGGACCTACGGGTTTAAATTAGAATTCGAACCACTACACACATCCTTGGAACCGCCTGGACTCCAACCCAAAACCTGTGGAGCCAAGCGCCAGTCACTCGGACATCAGGCCCCACATTTGTTATTCTAATGTGCGAATAACCTAATTTAAAAGTGTCAATAACATTCTTAAACAACGTTAACCGAATGAGAATGGTAGTATTACCTTACAATATCTAGTCAAAATACTTTCCACAAAATTGTAAAAGACATTCGAGTTTGCAGTCATTTAAAATAGTTATTTGTGACATTATATCGATCCTTAATATTAATAATTAATTTATTAACACATTTTAAATTTACAGAAAACTTAATATAAAATTCACAAGAATTTTATGCCACACACAAAGTTCTGGCAGAAACTTTTAAATAGGGTTTATGAAATTCGTTCCTTCCATAAATAATAGACGAACGTGAAGGCTTAAGAAGATAAACAATAAAAGTTCTTAGAAATTAATTTTACACCAGATAATCTTTGTAAGAGCATGAAAGGCAGACCTTGAGTCATTGAAGATAGTACTTATATTCATTTTTTGTGATGGAGATAGACTCAGATAAGCCTCTAGGGTCTTTGGAATCAGTTCTAATGTGAAGTTTGATGCAATTTTTTCCGACACAGGCAGCAATTTCAATTCTTTGCCCGTCGGAAAGCAACAAAACAGCTCGAAAACCTCCGTTACAAAACGTTGAATCGGATGATCTATCAGTGTAAGCATTGATGTGTTACTGTGATGAAAGGGAATTTATTATTTTGATCCCTAATTCCTTTAATTTCTCCTTTGGCTCACTCTTGGAGCAATGTTCAAACTAAGATCAAGGATAATCGTGATGCAGAATGGTGGTTCCTTAGTAATTTCAGTGCTTCGGCCATTAGGTGGATTCTTTCAATTATTGCTCTATCAAACAATAGAGAGGAAATTATGTTTCCTATGCGCGCTAGGGAGAAAAAGCTAACGGACGTCCTACGGTAACTAACGTACGGTATGCAAAAACTCTCTAATAATTGAGAAACTCTCTTTAACCTTTACATACGATTACAAATTGTGAAAGTTTGGGGGGGATATATGCTGCTCATCAAAACTTGGACACTGTTGGTAAATTTAACAGTTAGCATTTGCCTTCTTACCTCTAACTTATCCCCGTCGCAATCCTCTTGTATTCTTAAGACTGGAAGAGGCGGCTGCACCAGACATTAGAGAGTTTTTGCATACCGTATTTTGGACGTCCGTTAGCTTTTTCTCCCTAGCGCGCATGCTCATAGGAAATTGCGCATGCATATCTGTAATAATGTTTCTTATGAGCATGCGCGCTAGGGAGAAAAAGCTAACGGACGTCCAAAATACGGTATGCAAAAACTCTCTATTATCTTTGCCGCCCTAAGCTGTACCTTATTTAGCTTCTCTATTGAAGAAGAGCAATAGTGTGACCTGATTCGTACGACATACTTATTGCTGTTATAATAGTTGTGTAGGTGGCTTTCAATGTTTTCGAAGCCCCGCCCCATTTCACCCTAAAGGCTCGTGCCCACTGAGGCGAGAAGATGTAAGCGACAAGATTTAACCAATCACTAGTCTCACCACGTTCGCCTGAAACCGGTTTGAAATCCGCCGCTCCGAGTTTACCCACTTTCAACTCGAAGCGGAACTTCACTAGGAGCAATGCTATTTGTGACGTTTCGCTGTGAAGGGGTCGAAAAAATTTTCTCGCTTGCCTCTTGAATCTTCACGTCTCTCCCTTGGTGGGAACGAGCCTTAAGAGGAGCCTGCTACCCCTACAGGATGTGTCCCCGGGTGGCGGATTGGAGAAGGTCTCCATCGGTTCTTTTCGTTGGGAGGTAGCAGGGAAATGAAATACCGTCGATGGACCAATAGTTAGACGTCCAGCTTCTCAAAGTACTGGTAATACCAGTAAGCCTTCTCCTCATGAGGAATCAAGGAATTGTGTGTGCAAATAATGCTACAGCGTTCGAGGAATGATACGAACCACAAACTGCAGTCTGGGCTTCTGAAGATAAATATGCTACATGGACAATGCTATATATTCCATTCAAAAATGATTAATACCGATCGTAATAAGTGACTTATTTTCATGCTTAAGTGAATGCAACTGCATTAAGAAATTTTCTGAAAAATTATTAAATTTTTTGCATAGAAAATTCATAGTGACATTATTAAATGATTTAAGTTGCACACTATGCACGACTCCTATTTAATGAGCTTAAATCAGTATTGTGTGATGAAGTGAATAATGGATAAATATGTGCGCCACTAAACAATATAAAACAAAGAAATTCCGTGAAATTTTGAGCTTTAAATTTGAATATAATTAAAACTCATGAAAGCATATAAACGTAGTTCAATTAAGATTTGCATCAAGATTTCTATAATGCAATAGCACTCAATTCTTATGTATTTTCTATATTATACTTTTGAATACTTAGCAGATCAGAAAGAATCGTGCGTAAATTGCAATTACATAATGAAATTGTCTGAAAAGAATTAATAATATACTGTAGATAATTTATAATAATGAAAATTGTTAAATGATTTAAATTGCAGACTAAATTAAAAGTCACTAAATCCTCATTCTGTGAAACCACTAAAAGTGATTAAATATGTCTGCCGCCAAACAATGCAAAATTAAGAAGCGATTCAGCCGAAGTTGTGAGCTCTAATTGAATACGAATAACACAGTTGATGGAAACAGATAAACACTTCAAATAAGATTTATAACTAGATTTCTTGTTACAATAGCACTGTATTCGAATTTCGATATATGCGCTAAGCTATATTTTCAAATACTTAGCATATATTTTCCCACATAAAGAGATTTCATAATGTTCAATCTTTATGTTTACGCAAATTATAACTAGATTTAAAAAAGTAACTATATCACATTGGTTAAGAAACATCTCCTTTCGAAAAAGAAGTAAATTTATTTTACATATATTATATGGCAGAGTAATTAAACTATTTAAGTTTCAGATTGAATTAAACTATATTAAATTCGTATTCTGCGAAAGTGATTAAAATCATACTAAGCAATAAAAAACTAAGAAGTATCTATATTGAGTTCTAGTTTTGGGTAAATGAAAGCTTATGAAAGCATATAAAACTCATGGATTTTGAATTACCGATATTAAAGTGATACTGTTTTTGAATTCCATATAATCTGTATCTGTATCTGAATTATCAGTATCATAATTGGTGCAATATGTATGTTTGTATTACATATAATTTTGTTTGAAATGCTGAAAAGATTTCAACTATTTAAACAATTATAGTACACATTCAGATTTTAGTGATTATTTTATTATGTAATACATAAAAGAATCTACCATAGGAATATCTTAGAAATAATAACTCATTAGTGTATAAAGTATATCTTGTATATCTTTTTACAATATCTACCAATATTTAATGATTAGTCATTTAATCTGAGTAGTCAATAAACGGCCTGATGGCAGAGTGACTAGAGCTCTGGTGCTCGATAAGACAGGTTTCAAGCACAAATGTTTATAGTGGCTCAGAATTCACCGTAGGTCCCGGTCTAATATGACTGACAACCTTACCCTGTAAAAAGAAACCTTCTCCAGTCTTGAAAATCTACCAGTAGGTGGACGGTCTATAGGCTCCCCCATTGGCTGTAGGGCCAGGGGTTAGCTATATTAATCAATTAAAAAAAATTTGATTTTTTTAAGCATTTTTTTAACGTGTTTGTTTGTTTTTGTTTTTTGATGTCGAAAAATCTGAAATTAATGGGGTTTAGAATGAGCCATTTTAAAGCAATAATGTTGACATGACGCATTAATACGGTTCACATATTTGAACAGCTGGGGAATAATATTTGTACGACAACTTTTCTAAGCAAAAAAATATATCTATTATCCAATATACAGTCACATATTGAAAAAAAAGTGGATAGGACGGTTATTACGCAGCTTTTGGACACCAACAATAATATTAAAAATCAAGATTAATAGCATAATTTATAAGCAGAATATATATATTTTTTCTTCATTAGCTCAACAGCCTCATGGTGGGCCAAAGCCCTCTACCTACTTGCAGATTTACAGTAATACTTGTAATGAATATTTTGTACTCCTTTTGTAAGAAACTTAAAAAGCGAATAAAGAATAATTTTTTTAATTAGAAAGTCTAATAAATAATAACAGCTTATATTTATGTCCTATGGCCAATAAATTAGTTTTATTTCATTATTTAAATTTATTATTAAAACTGAAGGCCTTTTAAAAAAGTAAATAAATAATCACTTGATCTTCCTAAATTACATTTTGATATGATTATAACATTTAAGATACATTTATTAAAATTCATTTAATTCACAATCAAACATTTGTAGGTAAAATAATAAAATACAAATATATCTAAATTATTATATGCTTTCCTAGGCCTCAATCATGGCTCAGTAACAAAGTGAGCAGCTAGCGTGAAACAGTGCCAAGGTTTGAACAAGGCCAGCTTGTGGCGGTGTTGTAGTCACTGCTTTCAGAGAGGAAAAGACTCGACGGCGATTTTGATGGTGTGTATGAAAGAGTCTATCATCGATAGTCCACTGCTTGGGGAAGTTGTCGCGTTTCCTCCCATACAACACGAAAATGAAGGACAGTTAACTCTAAAATTCCTCCCGGAAAATACAGTCCTCTTTTCACCAATCGTCAGTGGTATACATAAGTGCTACTTCAGATCAACTGATTAAAATGTAACAAAGAACATATTTTCTAGGAGGTTTCAGTTTTGAACTTGCAACCTCAAGAGAATCAAACCTCAAGTTCTTAGGTTTATACAAGCGACGACCATGATAAATCTGTGAGGCAGAAAGCTTTCATTTTAACTTCAAATAGTGGTGTTGTGGTTCTTGTCCCACTTGGTAGACAGTAACATCTAGAACAAGTCCAAGAATCCATGTGGTCTCATGGAAGGTGGGAAAAGGGGTCAGCTACTGTTGTAATGGAGCACCTGTAGGTAGAAGCCTGACTTGACTCTGTGCCGCTGAAGAAGGAGGGTAGTGACTTCCGGGAGTATTTTCTGGGAAACCACCCCCGCATTTCCGCATCTTATGGGAGAAAACCGGAAAACTCTCACCAGACAGTCCAAATGAACAAGATGCTGAACATCATAAATGTCATTGAGGATTAATTACTGGTAAAGATATATTCCTCAATGTTTATTCAAAATTTCAATATCACAAGATATATAGTAGATTTCTATAAAGTTCTTAACAAATTTTGGTATGATATAAATATTATTGTAAAACAAAATGATTTTAGTGCTAGTTCTATATCTAATCTATACATCTAAGATAAAAATTCTTAGTCATTCTAAATAAAAGTGACAAAATGTAACGATTATTGATTTCATAGGTCCAGTCCAATTAACCTTTCTTCTCGTTCTTTATTGCAAGACAATGATTTTGATCCAACTTTTATTACTTTTATTACCTGATATATCAAAACGTCCAGAGGGATTTCTCGACGAACAGGGGAAAAAAATTCCCTACGCTCTTCCTTGTTTTTCTTTATTACGGTGTGAGTGATTCCCGCCAGGTGGCACTCCTGTCTGTAGTAGTCGCTGGAGATTATTTTTCTTTGAGGAAAATGTCAACCTTTCCAAAAAAGGGATGCGAGGAACAAGGAGCGATAAAATTCATTCCCCAGAGTAAAATAGACACATTGTGTCATTTGCTTAGTTTTTGGTATTATTCCTCGCTGTCAGCTTTAAATAAAATTTGACAAAGAGGTTACGAAATTGTGAAACGGATTATGTCAAGGTTACGTATAACAGAATGGGTATGAAAATATCCATATAACCACCATGGAATATTTTTATACTTATGGAAGATTAACGTAAAATATTTTTTAAAAAATATATAATTTAAATTTATTATATTTCATCTCTACCTTACTAAATTTCCGGGAAAAAATTAATAGAAGTCAGGCTATAAAATATAATTTAAAAAATAATATTAATTTTTTTTCAGTTGTACAATAAATATTATGTACATCATGAAACGTAAAGTTAAAAATAAAGATTAATTTTGTGGCGATCATTAATTTTGAAACCATATTCTTATATTTTTAACCATGAGAATATCCTTTAAAATATGTTGGCCTGTAATACCGTGTGGTTGGCGCTTTGGCACTCAGTACTACTGGTTTCAGGTTCGAGTCCCAACGGTGCCATGGATGTTTGTAGTGTTTCGGAATCCACTTTAAATTGAAGGTCCAGTTCGAACATGATCATAGAGCGTTACGGGGGTATTGTTACTCCGTATCCGTAGCTTATCTTCAAGCTACAAGCACCTCCTGGGTAGTGCTAAGTGAGTAACGTCGGTGAAGCGCTTACCTTAAGGCATCAAAGACAACTGTCTAAGTGTTTGTCAGCTGCATTAGAACAAAAAGAAAAAAAAATGTTAGAAAAACTGAAGCATCTAGAAAATTGAGATAACTTAAAACAACAACAACAACAACAAAAAAAAACAAAAACGAATAGATATCTAGCAAAATTGATGTTTCCAAAAGGAAATTGAATTTGTGTAATTTTGTATATCCATATAATTACCATGGAATATTTCATGCTTATGGAAGTTTACGTAAAATATTCCTTATAAGAAATATATAATTTAAATTTATTATATTTCATCTCTATCTTACTAAATTTTCGAAAAGGTCAAGGTATAAAATAATTTCAAAAGATTTTTCACTTATTTATATATTATTTTTTTTTACATTTAATATTATGTGGATCATAAAAAAGATAAAAATAAGAATAAAAATTAATTTTGAGCCGATCTCCAGTTTTGAAAGTATATTTTTATATTTTGTTTGTAGTTTTTGTTTCTTATCCCACTTGTTAGACATCTTGACCAAGCCTACGAAGCCGTATGGACTCATGGTTGAAGGAATAGTGGGCAGCTTCTGTTGTGATGGAGCACCCGTAGGTAGAAGTCTGACTTGCCTCCATGACGTTCTACAGTCATATGAAACCGGGACCTACTGTTCAAAGTGGATTCCGAACCACTACGAACATTCATGGCACCGACGGAACTCAAACCCGAAATCTGTGGGTGCGATGCTGTGGTCAGACACTCGGCCATTCAAGTCCATTCTTATATGTTAAACCATATGAATAAAATACTTTAGAAAATTGAAGCATATAGAAATATTTGAGATATCTTAAAGAAGAAAAGATATCTAACAAAATTGATGCCTCCAAAAGGAAATTGAATTTATGTAAATTTGGTAAAATACTCTGTTAAATGATAGATTTTTGTTTTATGAATTTTCTTAAAAAAAGCAAAAACCTTTATTTTCTAATATTTCTTTAATATTAAACAGGTATAAATAATAACGCATGGGTTCATATACCCTGTTGATTGATGAAAAATTTTTACAAGTTGTATAATTTTAAATATGTAGCTATTCTTCGAAAATTTGTAATTCAAATAAAATCCTTCGTCTTAAAATATATAACTACACTAAAATTTTCACTAAATCGTTCATTTTTAAACTATTGTCATAGGTTTATACATAGATATACACATAGGTTCAGACGTAGATATATACATAAGTTTCTACATATATATATACATAGGTATCCTACATAGATATATAGATAGGTTCTATATAGATATATTATATACATAGATTCATACATAGGTTCTGCATAGGTTTATATATACATTCATACATAGGTATTTACATAGATTTATACATAGATATCTACATAGGTATGCATATAGGTTCTGCATAGATATATACATAGATATATACATAGGTATATACATAGATATATACATAGATATATACATAAGTTCTATATATACATAAATGGATTTTTTTAATTTATACATTTTACTTTCTTTCTGTCTATCTAACTAGCTAATATCTACCAATAGACTTACGTCTTTTTTAGTGGATTCAACCGAAAGAATTTCCAGCCTATAAATTTATCTTTCACTCCCGACATATTAATGGAAATGACTCTTAACCTAGATGCTTTTTCACTTTTTTCACTTTTCCCTTTGCTTATTATTTTGTACTATTGAAAATTATTTTGTATAGCTAGTTTTACCAAGACTTCCTTGTAAAGACTAGCTATACTAAATAATTTTCCTTTTTCTTCTTCCTTGTAAATACTGGGCATGCAAGATTTTTTTCTTCCATGAAAAATCATTATACATAGTTATTTCTTATTTTCTTAAGAAAACAAATAAAAAGATAGAAGATACTTTTTAAAAATTTTATCTAGGTTTTAAAAGAATATAAATAAAAATAAAGAAAAAGCCCTAAGAATCATATAATTGCAACGAAACAAAACTAAATACACTACTTAACTCAACTAATTAAGAAAGCTAGAGTCCGAATTTCAAAATACGATCCGAGAGCGTTAATCTCCTATTAAAAATTCATAGGAAATCCAGATTCGAGAATGAAGTCGGATATTTTGTTGCAAATATATGCAAAACAAAAACATTTTTTTCAACTGAAATTACGAAAAGTAGTGTTAAATATTAAAAGAAAGCTCTTTTTCAATTTCTAACTTCTTGAATAAATTATCTTCAATGCCGTATTGCTTAATTAACTATCAAGCCGTTGCAGGAAAGCGTATTTTAGTTAATATTAGTTAAAATGTGATTATTTATGCATAGCACAATTAACAGTTTGAATTATATTTTAAATGATACTATTGTTTTTTTTTAATATTTTGTATTTATAAATTCTATGAGCATGTACCTTATAAAAATTAAAATTGAACAAAGTTAATTGTTGTTGTTGTTCTGTTACATCAAACTTTAAAATTAAATAGTTTGTGAGAACTTATGTACAAAGGGAGTCTAACACAATAACTACAATTTATTTATTAATCAAATCCTAGTTTTAAAGTTATATCTTTATTGCCCTTCTATTTTTATCTTAAGCTTATAAATTTTAATTACTTTTTGCTCATTATCATGTTATTCTACGGTTTTGACACTAGGTAAAAAATAATTTTTGATTCAAATGAATTTTTTTATCACCCTTCACAGATGAAAATTTTAAAATGTGTATAAAAGGAACAAAAGCAATTTTAACAACAGCAACAAAAAATTATTCAGATTTTTTATAAATAGGATTTGTTCTATTTATAGGAGTTTTTCCTCGCAATTCAGTGAGCTTAAAGAATTAAACATTTTCCATATATAAAATAAAAAAGTACTTATTAATATCAGACATTTTTTTTTTGTTTTTAATTCAGATGTATGTATTTTCTTTTTCTCGCTTTGTATTTTTTTCACGTTTGCTTTATATAATACTTTTATTAGAATTTATTCATTTATTTTTATCATTTTTTTTATCTGCCTGTCTATTTTATTCATATGTTGTTTAAATATAGCAATAATCCTGATCGTATCACTTACATATGTCTACTTTTGAAGCGGTAATAAAAACAATAAACCTAATTTATTTCTACTACTAAATATTATTAAAATTATAATGAATGAATATAATATAATGGACGATCGTAAAAAAAAAACCCCACCATTTTTGTTAAAATCGGGTTTGTATCTTTTATAACAGTTTTAGCCCGACTCGTGACTCAGTGGCAACGTGCGCCGCTAGTGAGTATTAAAGCTGAGGTTCAATCCCCTGGCAGTTTGTAGTAGACACTGTTTCAAAAGACGAGGAGTCTCAATGGCGTTTGTGATGTCAGCATCTTATCTTGTTAGTTGGACTATCTGGTGGGACATGGAGCGAAGTCAGACTTCTACCTATGGACGCTGCCTCTTGCCGTCCATCCATGAGTAGACACTCATGGGATGTCCGTCCTGCACTGCAGGATTATATTCATTATAACAGTTTTATCGCTAAATTCAGCTAAGTTGAAGAATTAGAAACACTGCATATGTAAAATAAAAAAAGATTTATTAATATCACATTTGTACAAAAATTAATAACACTGTCCTTTGAAACGAAACGAAATATTTGGATGTTTGATTCGATCCTCACTTGACGTGGAAATCGCACTTTCTACAAATAAAGGAAAAGTACAGGAGGACCATACTTAAACGCTAAACATTTATCTGCAAGTATTCGAAGTTGAGAAGAACTAAGAAAATCCTTATTTTTAGTTCTATCCTATAACCCTTATATTACATGTATTTGCTCTGTGTAGGCCATCAAATGTTACTTGAAAAACAACAAAATTTAATGATGAATATATTCGATATAATGAGGTGTATCTTCTGGGTCATCAGGAGGCCATTGAAACCCTACTCTTAATTATTCACGTAAATAACTAACTCCTCAACATTATATATATAGCGGCCTGGTGCCAAGTGGCCAGCGCTCTGACCTTTGGTTTCTCAGGCTTCAGGTTCAAATCCTGGTGGTGGCATGGATGTTTATGAGTGGTTCGGAATCCCCGTTGAACTGTAGGTCCCGGTCTGTTTATCACAAAGTGTGCACAAGATGACCGTAGAGCGACAATCCAAACCAGACCAAACCTCAACATTATAGTTCGTGGTGGCCAAGGCCATGTGCCCACTTGCAGATTCCGAAACACGAGATGTTCCTTTTACAGAATAATGTTGTCAGATCTGGCCCCCACAGTCAGATTTAGATCTACAGTTTAAAGTGGATTCCGTAGGCACCGCCTGTGGTACCGAACACCAGAACGCTGGTCACTCAGCCATCAAGCCCCTAATGCACTAATTAGTTAACTTAAATATACTTAAACTATATAATTATCTATACCTATTCCATCCTTGATAAATTCGACCCTTGTTTTCCAACTTACCAAATTGTTTATATGCTACAATTTAGTAAGTTGTTTAACATGCAGGGCCCGCAAGCTCCACTAAATATTGAACTACGTCAGTATTTACCTTTTGTAGATCTGTTGTTATTATACTTGTGTGGTAAGTTTGTTTGTTGCTAAATTAAAAAAAAAGAATACATACATTAAAAAGGAAAGATTTCAATTGTACAGAATATACAGGTTATAATATTATCAAAGTATTTTTTTTTGTTTGAATTTTGAGTCTGAGTTTTTAGGATATTAAACTATACAGTCTAAAGTAATATTTAAAAATAATGTTTATTATATTAATATATAATATAAAAGTATATTTAAAAATAAAGTTAATAATATTAATTATTTTTAAACATGTAATATTTAAAAATAATGTTCTTATGTAGAATAAGATATGATCGACGTTAACATGAAAAGAACTTTGTTTTCATTTTGAATTTATTTTGTGTATTTTATTTTTATTACTTTATTAACGTGTGTGAATATAATGTTGCATGAGCTCCTAGCAGTCAACAAAATAATAAATTAATAGTTTAGAAAAACTAAAAAATACGCTTTTAGAGTTAATCAAACTAAAAAGTAAAAAATAATTGTTAACATAAGAATAAAATGACTGACGAGAAAATGAATGTCACCGTTCTAAAAGCGTGGGGTGCTCGATATCAATCGTTATAATTTTTCACTCGTTTCATTCCGAAATGCAGAGTTAGTTTAAAAATGTCATACAAAGCACCCCACGCTTTTAGAACAGTGACATTCATTTTCTCGTCAGTCATTTTATTCTTATGTTAACAATTATTTTTTACTTTTTAGTTTGATTAACTCTAAAAGCGTATTTTTTAGTTTTTCTAAACTATTAATTTATTTTTTACTTTTTAGTCTGATTAACTCTAAAAGCATAGTTTTTTTAAAGTATAATTGTTTTTACTTTGTTTTCCACTTGGCCGGTTATCCGCTAAGTTTACATACTTTTTACCCACCGAAATTTTCGGCCAATAGAAAGAGCGCAATTCGACATGATCGCACTCCTATGCCTTTGAGATCCGCCTCTTTTTAGCCACCGAAATTTTCGGCCAATAGGAAGAGCGCAATTCGATAGCGGATCAGTTGACTGACTCGCCAGTAGATGGCGCCATCAGTCCCAAAATCGAGCCCAAAAAGTGAGTTACATACAAACATACAAACATACATACATACATACAAACATACAAGTGAAGCTAATAAAAGCGTATTAATAAAAATGGGAAGAAAATAAGCCATTTTTTAAAACATATGAATCTCCTATTTCTCCAGAATTTTTTATTTAAAATAAGCTTTTCGGTGTCATGTGATGCTAATAAATAGTGTTTTATAATTGAACGTAAAATACGTGTTTCTAAGACAAACAATTTGTCATCAATAATTTAAAAGAAAATAAAACATGTTTTGTCCCAATTTCTTGAAATCATGATGTGCCAAAAATAAACAAAATGACTTCAATTGAAATAATATAGGTTTAACCAAGTCGGCAGCCATAAAATTTCTGATTGCTATTAAGAAGTTAGATACTGCAAAATATCACTGAAGTGTATATAATTAACTTTTGTTTCATGATTACAAAGTTTATGTCATTGTTTAGTATAAATGAGATTTTTGTCTTAAATGACTAACAACTACATTAAAAATTTACAACTGATCATATTTTTTACACAGTGGAAGTCACTACTTTTTATATTTTGTCAAAATATTATCTAAGAATCAATTATAATTATGAACGATTATTTAACCATTTCTTAATATTAGAGTTCCGTTGATTAAATATTTTCACCCGATAAATTGAAATTTGAAAAGATTTTAATTTTTAGTTATCATTATTTTTTTAATCTTTTTTTTATTATTCCTGATTATACTTTGTATCAGTGTTTAATAATTTTGTGTAGTAACATTTGCATGGCTTGGGATGAGGAACACGATTAGACTGCCTGAGATTAAATAAAAATATTTTCATAAGATATTTTAATTTTTCAATAATTAATTGTGATTTTTTTTATCAGATGATTTTTTTTAATTACTTTTACATTTTATAGATTGTATAATGCAAAATTTTAATTTGTATTTCCTTACATTTTAAATTAAACCTATAACTTTTTATTTATGGTGTTATATGATAACAAAAATAAACATGCATAAGCTTTGATGTTGCTTAATTAATTAATTTAATGAAATAAATTGTGTCCTTTTTTTTTCAAATGTAGCTCAATAATATTAAAAAATGAAGACATTTTGAACTATGCAATTTTAAACTGCTTTTAAAACTTTTTTTTATTTTTAAGACTCACCATTCAATTTCGTATTGAAAATACAGAATTTTCTGTATTTCAATATAGAATTGATACAAAATTGATAATGTATTTTTCTGTTTTGAAAATAATCGATGCTGATAAAGTAGCAAAATGGAGTTAAATTCAAATGATTACATGCATAATAATTTAATTAGTCATTCATAAATATTGTTGCACTGAAATATTTGGTATATTTTCAAAACAATATTTTAAAACAAAATTAATGATGAACGAAATATTTTTAATTCATTTATAAAAATATAAATATTTATTCATTTTCTTGTTTTTTTAAAACTCAATAACAACAGTAAAATAATAGAATTCTGAAAAGATTTATTCTGATAAATTTACACTATTTAATTAGTTGTATTTAAAACATTGTGCTAAAAATTCATGACACCTGTATGTTACATGTATGAAAATTTTTGACCTTTTATGTTGTAATGAAGCATATATATCCAGAGATACAACATTTCAACAATGCTAGTGAAACTGATATAATTAGTGAGTAGTACATGGCAATTGTATATATAATGGATCTCTTATAATTCAACGACCCATTTGACATGTTAATCCTTCAGTCGATATCATTTAGCAATATCAGTTTGTAATAATCAGTGTACAAGAGCTAAATATAGTGTATCTAGGTACTATTCAATGATTCAGCTCAGTTTAATCATTAACTCCATATTGAATATTCTTTAAATAATATTAACCAACTTCATGGTATAAATTCATTCATTGGTATAGAGGAAAAAAAGTTTTTCTATAATAATAGCCTTTTCTATAATAATGATAAAATGTTATTTAATGTTAGTAGTACAAAACTAGCAGTGCCTAAAATATATTTTGCAGATAATTCATTATATTTTACAGATAACATTTCATACAGAGATCTAAAACATATATAAACGTGTACATTAGTGAGCCACGTATACAACGCCGTAAATGCATAACACAGACAACTAACATAAGAAAACTGAAGGAAACACCTCACCTTCCGGAGGTATCTGGTCAGTATATGCGTGCTGTAGAAAGAAAAAATAGAAAACTCTCACCTGACAACAAAAACCTGACAGTTAATGAACTGACAGTTATTTAGGAATCCTGACAGTTAATGAACTGACAGTTATTTACGTCTTAATCATAGCTTGGCACTTAATCATTTTTCCCACTAGAAGAGTAAGAGCATTTATGTTCCCAGGGGAAAGGAATGTATATTCTTTAACAAGGACACAATAAAAACCCATCACTCAAAACTGACAGCAGATAAGCAGTGTAATGGATATTTATATTACATGCAATTAGTGTTTTGTACTAATGAGAACAGCTTGTCTCTGAAATCTGACAGCAGATAATCAGTGTCACGAATAATGATATCTCATTAAATGAGCGATTGTTTGTTCGACCTTCATGGGTCAAAACAATTACAGATGGGATATGGATAGATGGACTACGTCATGAGTTGCTGCATTTGAAAATTTGAGAGCTTTCAAAATTTTACTACAATTTTCAACGTTATATTGTAATGATGTAGTATTTTGCCCACTTACCGCAATTAAGTGTAAATAGACAGGAAATCTCCAATAATGAGAAAATAATAATTTCTGTTTAAAATATATGCCCAAATATCGTACACAAACATCGATTCATGTTTACCATAAACACAATAATAAATAAACTTAAGGTGCTTTTCATTTTATATTGTAAAGCAATTATTTACATAATTATTACAAAACATTTCACAGAAATTCGTATATAGTGCACCTACAATTATTTGTAAGACTTTTAATGTACCCTGACTTAAAAAAAGTATGAGATCCACCGTTCTAAAAGTACGTCAACAAAATCTGGGTACAGTGTAGCAGATCCACAGTGGTGATGCACTCTGTTCGATGCTGACTCTGCTACAAATCTACCGTTTTAGGGGTGAATGGCGTCAAGTCAATCATAAACGATATTAGAAGATGACGATAATAAATTCTAAATATAAAAAAAAAAAATTGCATTAATTTTCTTTGCAAAAACACATTTCATTTAAAAATAAGGGAATATTAATTATAAGATATTCAGAAATATAATGAGATTTATTTGGAGGTAATCCAATTTAAATTGAAAAATTCTATTAAGCATTGATGATAATAGGGGAAAATAACATGCATTTAGGTTTTCTCGAAGAACAAGCATTTTACTTAAGAAAAGGGTCACCTTTTGGAAAGGTTCATTAACTCAATTGAAATGTTCCCCAATTCAGCATTGTATGGCTCTTTTATTACATTTCTCGAACTCCGTCGAAGTCTTTCAGAACATGGAAGAAAACTTTTGAAGCCAAAGACAAACAAATAGAAATTCTTGTGAGGGGCACAACCAACAATTAATTCGCTGTATAAGCTCATTTTGGAAGAGAGAGAACAAGACAGAAATAAAACGATTTTCACCTCCTGAAAACAAACTCGGAATATTTGGCCCGGTTCGAATGTTTATTTTCTTAAGAACACCGGGTTTGATTACGCGTCCCATTGTTGTTCGCCATATTGTCGAAGCGATGTCAACGCTGTTTGTAATGGCGCATTTCTGAATCTTATTTGTCGAAGATTTTAATTGGATTTTTCTCGGCATTCTACCCTTTCCGCAGTCGCGATTAGCTTGCAAATTTTAAATAGGAAAAAGTAGAAAGGAATAAATAGAAAAAAAAGAAAAAAGTGAAGAAGTTAGAATGTTCCGCTAATTTTGCCGCCAAAACCTCCTTCAGTTCTGCCTTTCTTTGTGTGATGGCGCGAATTCGGAACCGTTTAATTGGTTTCTTTGTTCCAGTCGTCGGTTCGATTGGGGAAATTTCACCCGGTTATAATTGGATTATAATTAACAGCATTACTTTATGCAAATACAGTAATTAAATTTTATGAAGGGAATAGTTTTTCTTCCAGAGACTCTTCTATTCCCGAGAAAGGTACAATTTAATGAGTCACTGTTTTTTGTTTTTACTTCCTAAATCATGAATTCCTTTTTTTAAAATTTATTTATTTAATTCATTTTAGGTTATTTTATGAGCATTCATTTAAAATCTCTTGATTGGAAAATAAAATTTGCCAGCTTATTTAGTATTTGTTACTTTTAAAGTGTAATATGCTGGATTATAAGACCTGCTGATTTATTTGTAAGGACTAGTAAAGTTGTAAAAAAATTAATAATATTTTAATGATTAATCAGTTCGTTAATAGTTAAGCAGTTTGGTAACTAACAAAATACAGTACAAAAATGATCATATGTAAATCCTTTGGTTTCAAAATTATAAAGAGTTCTCTTTTGATAATCATTAGTAAATCTTCAGAGTAATTAACTTACTAGATAATGGCAGTTGTTTAGATTTGAAGAGAAGTATTTTTTTCAGTTTCTTTATGTATCATTATTATTATCATTATAAAAGCATGATATATTGTTTAGTATATCTATACATTCTTACACAAAATCTTTAATTTCAATAACATATTTGTATCTATAGCCCAACTTTACCCATTTAATTTTTGCAACTTTCACTTCTCTTTCTAATCTGGTTTTATTGAACACAATTTTTCTTACTATCGTCGTTGTACATATATATATATATATACTAACAGCTCATAAACAGAGAAAGATTTTTTATAATCACCCTGCGTGTACAGAATATTAAAACTTTATTATAATCCATCTTAAAAATTAGATTTAATTGTTCACATTTCTTTCTCTTAAAAGCTGTAAACTATTTTTTTTATTATTGTATAAAAGGATAGATTTGAAAAAAAAGGATTAGGAGAGAGATTAGAAAAGGATGAATATGTTTATAGAAAAAATACGCTAGATAAAGTAAATCTTTTTCTTTGTGGAAATCTTTCACCAACAATAAAACAAATCATTGTGAAACTGAATCAACAATTAAAATAATCCAATTTTAAAATTATAAATTAATTTAATTATATAAAACAAAAACGTTATAGTCATTCTTCATAAAATAGTTCAAAACATGTTCCATGTATTTTCATAACTATCAGTATTAAATAATCCTTAGTTCTAGTTAAAAATCGATTTTTAGCAAATGTCTTGTAAATCATTAGAATTTTCGTATAATTTATTCAATGCAATATGCTTTTTAAACCACTAAAATTGATGAAAATATATTAATATACTATAATTCTTTTGAGTTACAAATAAAAGGTAAAATATTCAATAAAAACTTGAAAATTATTCAATTCATTTGAATTAAACTATCCATCTTTAGATATTGTAACTTTCGTATAACTTTTGTCCTTGTTGCTTTAATCATTTTCATGATGCAACACAGACAATAAAGGAAGCTTTAATGCAGATAAATAAATTAAAACATTTTATTAAATAAATTCTTAAAGGGTTCTTTATTATTTTCGACTGAAAATATTTATCTAGCTTTTTTTGAACTTGCTTTTATCAATACATCAATTAACAACACTTTTAGAAATAAATGGATAAAATTAAAATATTTATAAGTTTAAAAAAAGTTTTTTTTTTTAAATGCATGTCCTGTCTATTAAATTATTACTCAAATACTTTTATTTAATTTTACTCAATAATCCCATCATATAAGAACTATATTTATTTAAGTTAAATATCATTATTAGTTCAATATTTATTTAAGAAGATATTTGTCATGGAACTTTTCTTGCTATTATCAATATATTAACAACACTTTAAAAAAGTAATGCATAAAATTAAAATATGTATAATTTTACTTCAATGAATTTTATAAATGCATGTTATGTTTATTAAAATATTAATCAAATCTATTTTAATTTAATTTTACTCAATAATCCCATCATATAAGAACTATATTTATTTAGGTTAAATTAAATTAACTATTCCTCTAACTATACTTCCTCGACTAATTAAAATACCTTTATTAGTTTAGTTACTGAAGAAATTATATTCAGGAAGCATCAATATTTCTCGCTAAATAATATCGTATCGAAATTTATTCTTCTTTTTTGTACATACATTTTTTTATCTTACAACCCTTTTGCACCTTTTTCTTAAGTCAACAGAACATCAAACGATTTTTTCCCCATTCCAATCAAATTTTATGAATGAATAAAAAGATCAATAGATTTTCTCTCCATAAAAATGTTGGTTATCAACCGTGAAATAATAAAAAAATATATCGAATTAACCTTTGCTAATCTGAAGTTCTCTTACCTCCAAATTAATGAACCGTTAAAACTCCTAAAGATAGATATTATTCTCACTTGATGATTCTTTTGTTGAATCATTGATTTTTATGTGACGGAATAATTTGTCCTCCAAAGTGCACTTCTTGTACATCTTTTTCCAATAACTTAAACACACAAAAGCTTTCAAGTATTTCAGTTATTCGTATTATAAAACCGACTTACACATTTTCTTTAATGAATGGATTCTGTTTTATTTAATTAGAAAAGATTCCGGGTTCATTTGAAGAAACTTATTTTATTCTAACTCAATAAAATGCATAAAGATTCATTAAAATATTTGGACTTCACTATCTAAGACAAGAAATAATCAAAGATTCATTTAATAAAATAGTTTTGAGGCAAAGGTGGAAAAAGATGAATTTGTTCTTAACGAAACAAAATGGAATCCAAGTAATTAACAATGGTTCCATGTGTTTAATGCCAGCCAAATATAATGAAGTGAGAAATATGAAATTTAGATAATACATTGCTTGACGGAATAAATTCTTGTTTGTGAAGAGAAAAAATTTATGCAAATGTTCTTCAGAATTAACTAGAATGTTTGGTGTAAAATTAATTTCAAAGAACCTTTATTATTTATCTTATTAAGCCTTTACGTTCATTCCTTGCTTAACGAATTAACGAATTTCATAAACTTTTATTTAAAAGTTTCTGGTAGAACTTTATGAGTGGCATACAATTCTTGGAAATTTTATATTATAAGTTTTCTGTAAAATTAAAATGCATTAGAATATGTTAATATATTATTAATATTAAGGATCGATATAATGTTTTAAATGATTATTTTAAATGTCTGAAATACTCGAATATCTTTTATAGCTTTTTCAAAAGTAATTTTAACTACAAATTATAAGGTATTGCTACCATTCCAATTTAATAAATCTTGTTTAAGTTGGGCATTTTTAAATGTTGTTATTCGTACATTAGAATGCCATTTGTGGGGCTTGACGTTCGAGTGACTAACGTTCTAGTTCTCCTTGCCGCAGATTTCGAGTCCGAGACCCTGTGATGCCATGGGTGTTTGTAGTATTTCTGAATCGAATTTAAACTTTAAATCCATGTCTAATATGATTGTAGACCATTGGGTGTAGGGCTTACAAACCTATCCGGTAAGAATAAAATATCTCTTGTCTCGTAATCTGCTGGAGGCAGACGGTCTTGGCACACCATGGAGTTGTTGCGACAATGAAGATTTGGCTCTGTTGCTCTGTGGCCATTCTTTGCACACGTTAGGCTAATTAGAACGGGACCTTTGTTTAACGGGGATTCCGAACCACAAACGAACATCCATGCCACAGCCAGCTTTCGAACACGAAGCACCACAGGTCATAGCACTAGCCAGTTGACCATCAGGCCGCTAAAAAAAGTTTGAGAACCACTGTTCTAAACTAAGGCAACACAATCTGGGTACAGTGTAGCACGCTCACTGTGGTACAGTCTGTTCAGAGCTGAAGCTGTGACAAATATACCGAATTTTTAGGGCGAATGGCGTCAGGTCATTCAAAAACGATATTACAACATGATGATAATAAAGTATTAATATAAAAAAATTGCATTGAATTTCTTTGTAGAAATACATTTCACTTAAAAATTAGCAAATATTAACTATAAGATATTCAGTAATATAGTGAGATTTACTTGGATGATAATCTAATTTAAATTGAAGAATTCTATTAAACATACGTAATAATTAGGAGGAAAATAACATCCATTTATCATCCACAAAGAACACGCATTTTACTTAAGAAAAGGGTCACCTTTCCGAAAGGTTCATTAACTCAATTGAAATGTTCCCCAATTCAGCATTGCATGGCTCTTTTATTACATTTCTCGAACTTCGTCGAAGTCTTTCAGAACACGATAAAACTTTCAAAGCCAATGACAAACAAATAGAAATTCTTGTGAGGAACAAAACCATCAATTAATTCGCTGTGTAAGCTCATTTTGGAAAGGGGGAACAAGACATAAACAAAACAATTTTCACCTCCTGAAAGCAAACTCGGAATACTTGGCACGGTTCGAATGTTTATTTTCTTAAGAACACCAGGCTTGATTACGTGTCCCATTGTTGTCCGCCATATTGTCGAAAGCGATGTCAACGCTGTTGCAATGGCGCGTTTCTGAATCTTATTTGTTGAAGATTTTAATTGGATTTTCCTCGGCTTTCTACCCTTTCCGGAGTAGCAGTTAGCTTGCAAATTTTAAATAGGAAGAAATAGAAAGGAAGAAAAGAAAAAAAGAGAAGAAGTTAAAATGTTCCGCTAATTTTGCCGCCAAAACCTCATTCAGTTCTGCCTTTCTTTGTGTGATGGCGCGAATTCGGAACCGTTTAATTGGTTTCTTTGTTCCAGTCATCGCTTCGGTTGGGGAAATTTCACCCGGTTGTAATTGGATTATAATTAAATGCATTACTTTATGCAAATACCGTAATTAAATTGTATGATGGGAATATTTTTTTACATTCCGCGACTATTCTATTCCCAAGAAAGGTACAACCTAATGAGTCACTGTTTTTACTTCCCGAATCGTGAAATCCATTTTTATTTATTTATTTTATTTTATTTCATGAGCATTCATTTAAAATCTTTCAAATGGAAAATAAAATTTGGCAAGCTTAGTCAGTATTTGCTACTTTTAAAGTGTAACGTGGCGGATTAATAGACCTGCTATTTTATTTGAAAGGATTAGTAAAACTATAAGAAAATTAACAAAGTAAAGTTATAGAAAATTAAAAAAATTTAATAATTAAAGAAATCATTAATAATTAAGCTGCTCTGTAGCTAACAAAATGCAGTACGAAAATGTAGCTAACAAGTGCAGTTTTTTAATTTCTTTATGTATCATTATTATTATCTTTATATAAGCATGATATATTGTTTAGTATATGTATACATTCTGGCTCAAAACCTTTAGTTTCAATAATATATTTGTATTTTCTATAGCCAGCTCTACCCATATAATTGTTGCAACTTTCACTTCTCTTTCTAATCTGATTTTATTAAACCCAATTTATTCTTATCATCATCGTTGTGCATATATATATGTTGCTTTCAGCCGCTTCCAATAGATTCATCCCGGCCGAGCCCACAGTTTCTGTAGACACAGTTTTTGTATCTAACAATGGCTGGACTTTTGCAGTGGGTGTCTAGGGGATTTGACAGACAAAGTGAAGTAATGCGATGTTTCTTTAAATAAAGCCATTTAATTACACGCTATTTTACAATGATATTTACATTAGTTATTAATTAAGTGCTAAACATATTCTCTCACTGCTTAACGCAGCCTGCCATAATTCGGTCCTCTCTCGTTGTCCGCCAGCGTTCTTCTCCCTTTTCTTCATCTACGAGGATCTGTGACCCTTCTCCCGGGGTCAGAGTTCAAAGTTGAATACTCCTCTCCCCCCCATTGTAAACAGGCTCAGTCAAAGATAAGCAACCGTGATATGTCGCCGCCTGCTGATTAGCACAAAAACAAATCCTACATATATACTAACGGCTCATAAACAGAGAAAAGATTTTTTTATGGTCACCCTGCGTGTATAGAATATTTTTATGAAGAAAAACTTTATTACAATCCATGGTAGAAATTAGATTTAATTATTCACATTTCTTTCTCTTAAAAGCTATAAACTATTTTTTACTATTTCACAGGATAGATTTGAAAAAAAAAATGATTAGGAGAAAGATTAAAAATGGATTGATATATTTAAAGAGAAAATGTACACTAGAAAAATTAATTCAATAAAATAAATTTTTTTCTTTGTGTGACATTTTTCACTAACAATAAAACAAATCATTGTGAATTGGAATTAACAATTAAAATAAACCAAATTTTAAAATTAAAAATTAATTTTATTTTATGAAACAAAAAAGTTAGTCCTTCTTCTTAAAATTTTACAAAAGCTGTTCTATGAATTTTCGTGATTATCAGAATTAAATAAGTTAATTATAAGTAATACTTAATAATAAGTAATTACTTAAGTTATATTTAAAAATCAATTTTTGTAAATGTCTCATTTATTAGAATATTCGTATATTTCATTCAAAGTAATGTGCTTTTCAAAAAACTAAAATAGAAGAAAATATATTAATATTCTATAATTTTGAGTTACAAATACAAAATAATATATTCAATAAATATATGAAATTTATTAAAATGATTTAAATTCAACGATACATAATTAGATATTGTTACTTTTATATCACTTTTGTCGTTGTTGCTTTCAAAATTTTCAAAATGCAACACAGACAATAAAGAAATTTAATGCAGATAAATAGATTAAAGCATTTTATTAAATATTTTCTTAAATGCTTCTTTATTATTTTCGCCTGGAAGATATTTATCAATGAACTTTTCTTGCTCTTATCATTAACAACACTTTTAAAAGAGATACATAAAATTAAAATCTGTATACGTTTAGTTCAAGGCATTTTATAAATGCATTTTCTGGTTATTAAATTATTAATCAAATACTTTTATTTAATTTTACTAAATAAATTCTCCATATAAGAACTATTTTTATTTAAGTTAAAATAAGTTAATTATTCATCTAACGATAACTCGACTAATTAAACAACCTTTATTAGTTTAATTAAACTAATAAACAACCTTTATTAGTTTAATTAATGAAGAAATTAAATTCCGAAAACCTAGATATTTCTCGCTAAATAATAATATCTTATAACGAAATTTCTTCTTCTTTTTTTGTATATCCTTTTTTTTATTCTACAGCAAACTATTTGGACTTTTTTCTTAAGTCCACAGAAAATCAAACGATATTTTCCCCATTCCAATCACAGTTTTATGAATAAATAATAATATCAATAGATTTTCTCGCCATAAAAATGTTGGTTATCAACCATGAATTAACGAAAAAATATATATCGAATTAACCTTTGCTAATCTGAAGTTCTCTTACCACCAAATTAATGCATTGTTAAAAACTCCTAAAGATAGATATTATTCTCACTTGATGATTCTTTTGTTGAATCGTTGATTTTTATGTGACGGAATAATTTGTCCTCCAAAGAGCACTTCTTATACGTCTTTTTCCAATAACTTAAACACACAAAAACTTTCAATTATTTCAGATATTCGTATTATAAAACCAACATACAAATTTTCTTTAATGAATGGATTCTGTTTTATTCAATCAGAAAAGATTGCAGGTTCGTTTGAACATATTTCTCTCAGTCTAACTCAATAGAAATGCATAAAGGATTCATTAAAAATGTTTGGTCTTAACTATCTAAGACTAGAAATAGTCAGATTCATTTAGTCAAATAGTTTTAAGGCAACGGCAGAAAAAGATGAATTTGATGTTAACAAAATAAAATGGTGTGTATCTAATTAAATATAGCTCCATGTGTTTAATACTAGCCAAATAAAATGAAGTGAGAAATAGTATGAAATTTATATAATACATTGCTTGATGGAAGGAATTACATCAAGCAATGTATTATATAACTCAATAGAAATGCAGTCTTACTCAATAGAAATGCATAAAGGATTCATTAAAACTATTTAGACTTAACTATCTGAGACAAGAAATAGTCAAAGATTCATTTAATCAAATAGTTTTAAGGAAACGGTTGAAAAATAAGAATTTGATGTTAACAAAATAAAGTTGTGTGTATCTAATTAAAAATAGCTCCATGTGTTTAATACTAGCCAAATAAAATGAAGTGAGAGATATGAAATTTAGATAATACATTGCTTGACTAAAGAAATTCTTGTTGGTGATGAGAAAGATTTATGTAAAGGTTCTTCAGAATTAACAAGAATCTTTTGTAGTCAAATTAATTTCAAAGAACTTTTATTGTTTATCTTCTTAAGACTTTATGTTCATCTATTGCTTAAGGAATTAACGAATTTCATAAGCTTTTATTTAAAAGTTTCTGCCAGAAATTTATGTGTGGCATAAAATTCTTGGAGATTTTATATTAAGTTTTCTGTAAAATTACAATACATTAAAATATGTTAATAAACTATTAATATTAAAGATCAATATAAAGTCTTAAATAATTATTTTAAATGTTTACGAACTCGAATATCTTTTACAACTTTGAGAAAAGTTGAGAATAACTAGAAATTATATGTTAATGCTACCATTCTCATTCAATTAACGTTGTTTAAGTTTGGTAAGTATTTTTAAAATTTTTGAAAAGTGTTTTAACTTGAAATTATAAGGTAATACTACCATTGTTTAAGTTGTTTGTGAGTTAACATTGTTTAAGTTGCGCACTTTTAAATAAGGTTATTCGTACTTTAGAATGCTATGTAAAACCTGATGTTAGGGTGGCAAGCGCTCTGACACTCGGTGCCACGGGCTTTACGTTCGAATTGACATGGATGCTTGTAGTGGTTCGTAATCTAATTTAAACCGTAGGTTCTTGGTTTAATAGGATAATAGACCATTAGGCGTAGGGCTGACAATCCTACCCAGTAAATGTAAATCATCATCTATTGTCTCAAAATCGGCCAGTAGACCGACGTCCTTAGCCCACTAAGAGCTATTGAGACAATAAAGAAGTTTTGGTTTGGTACGGTCATTTTGTGCTCGCTTTAGTATAATTAGACGGGGATCTATAGTTTAACGTGAATTTTGAATCACTAACAAGCACCCATGCTATCGCCAGGATTCGAACTTGAAGCCTGTGTTACCAAAGACCAGAGCACTAGCCAATCGGCCATCAGGTCGTAGCATTAACCGAAGAACTAATAGATATATGCTCTGAACATGGATTGAGGATTACACATAAGGAATTGTCTCTTCAAAACTTTGGATCTCTGTAAAAGAAGAAAGAATGCATACATTTAAAAAATCTTTACATGAGATTTGAAAATCTTTACATTGCATTGATTTGAATTAGAATTTTCTACGTTTACCAGAATTAAGTGTAAAAAGAGAGGGAATCAGCAATTTATCAATCTTTTTTTTATTCCACTTGGTCGAGTCGACAGCAACATTTCTGTTCAGCAGACCTAGTACATGAACCTGTGGGGTCTCATGGAAAGAGGGCAGCTTCTGTTGTGATAGAGCAAAAGTAGGTAGAAGTCTAACTCGGCTCCGTGTCGCTGGAGAAGGAGGGCAGTGCCTTGCGGAAGGACTTTTATGGGGAGCTACATTCCATTCGCGTATTGTAGGGGAGAAAACCCGAAAACCTCCCACCAGGTAGTTTGACTAACGAGACAGCATCACAAACGCTGACACATATGAACAGCGCCATCCTCTTTTTTTGAAACAGTGTCTACAACAAAGCCACCGACGTATTGAACATTAGCCATAATGCTCACGAGCGGCGCATGTTGTCACTGAGCCACAAGTCGGGCTTCGTAAGTCTTCAATGACGAAAAAATAAGAGTTTTCCTTTCAAATATATGCCATATATGTTTCCAATAAACACAAAAATAAATAGGCTTAAGGTGTGTTCCATTTCCTTTTTTATGGAAATTTCTTCGGTAATATTTGACTTATATACTACAACATATTTCTCAAAATTTGTATATAATGCGCCTGAAATTACTTGTAAGATTTTAAATGCACCCCGACATCAGAAACGTTTGACAACACCTATTCTAAATTATGACAAAAAATAGGTGCAGTTCAAAAGACCCTCAATGGTACACTCTATCCAATGCTGAATCTGCTGCAAATCTTCCGTTTTAGTGGCAAATGATGTCAAGTCAATGAAAAACAATAGTGAAATATGATGATAATAAAATATTAATATAAAGAAATTTTTATTGATTTGCTTTGCAAAAATGCATTTCATTTAAAAATAAGGGAATATTAATTATAAGATATTCTATAATATAATTAGATTTACTTGGATGATAATCTAATTTAAATTGAAGAAATCTATTAAACATTGATGATAATAGGGGAAAACAAATGTATTTAGGATCCACGAAGAACAAGCATTTCACTTAAGAAAAGGTCACCTTTCGGAAAGGTTCATTAACTCAATTGAAATGTTCCCCAATTCAGCATTGCATGGCTCTTTTAGTATATTTTCGAACTCCGTCGAAGTCTTTCAGAACAGGGGAGAAAACTTTCAAAGGCAAAGACAAACAAATAGAAATTCTTGTGAGGAAACAAAACCATCAATTAATTCGCTGTGTAAGTTCATTTTGAAATGGAGAGAACAAGACAGAAACAAAACAATTTTCACATCCTGAAAACAAACTCGGAATATTTGGCATGGTTTCAAATGTTTATTTTCTTAAGAACACCGGGCTTGATTACGTGTCCCATTGTTGTCCGCCATATTGTCGAAGCGATGTCAACGCTGTTACAATGGCGCGTTTCGGAATCTTATTTGTCGAAGATTTTAATTGGATTTTTCTCGGCATTCTACCCTTTCCGGAGTCGCGATTAGCTTGCAAATTTTAAATAGGAAGAAATAGAAAGGAAGAAATGAAAAGATTGAAAGAGAAGAAGTTAGAATGTTCCGCTAATTTTGCCGCCAAAACCTCATTCAGTTCTTTTCTTTGTGTGATGGCGCGAATTCGGAACCGTTTAATTGGTTTCTTTGTCCCAGTCATCGGCTCAGTCGGGGAAATTTCACCCGGTTGTAATTGGATTATAATTAAAAGCATTACTTTATGCAAATACAGTAATTAAATTTTATGAACGGAATAGTTTTTTTTCTTTCCGTGACAATTCTATATTATTCCCAAGAAAGGTACAACTTAACGAGTTACTGTTTTTACTTCCCGAATCGTGAAATCTATTTTTTAAAATTTATTAAATTCATTTAATTTTATTTTATGAACAGTCATTTGAATTATTTAGATTGGAAAATAAAATTTGCCAGCTTAGTCAGTATTTGTTACTTTTAAAGTGTAACAGGGTGGATTAATAAGATATGCTAATTTATTTGAAAGGATTAGTAAAGTTAAAAAAAAATTAACAAAATTGTATATAGTTAAGATGTTCGGTAGCTAACAAAATACAACACGAAAAGGATTATACACAAAGCCATTGGTTTTTAAATTATAAACAGTACTCTTTTGATAATCATCAATAAATCTTCAGAGTAATTAACTCACTAGATGATAGCGATTGTTTAGGCTTGGATGGAAATGTTTTTTTTCAGGTTTTCTGTATCATTATTATTATCTTTATACACTGAAGTGACAAAAGTCATGGGATAACTCTTAATATCGTGTCGGCCCTCCTTTCGCCCGGCGAAGTACAGCAACTCGACGTGGCATGGACTCAACAAGTCGTTGGAAGTCTTCTCCAGGAATATTGAGCCATGCTGTCTCGATAGACGTCCATAATTGTGAAAGCGTTGATGGTGCAGGATTTTGGGCACGAACAGACCTCTCGATGATGTCCCATAAATGCTCGATGGGATTCATGTCGGGCGATCTAGGTGGCCAGATCATTCGTTGGAATTGTCCAGAATGTTCTTCAAACCAATCGCGAACAGTTGTGGCCCGGTAACATGGCGCATTGTCATCTATAAAAATCCCATCGTTGTTTGGGTACATGAAGTCCATGAATGGCTGCAAGTGATCTCCAAGTAGCTGAACATAAGCATTTCCAGTCAATGTTCGGTCCAGTCGCACCAGAGGACCAAGTCCATGCCATGAAAAAACAGCCCACACAATTACGGAGCCACCACCAGCTTGAACAGTGCCTTGCTGACAGTTTGGGTCCATGGCTTCGTGGGGTCTGTTCCACACCTAACCCTACCATCAGCTCTTACCAACTGAAATCGTGACTCATCGGACCAGGCCAAGGTTTTCCATTCATCTAGGGACCAACCGATATGCTCACGTGCCCACGAGAGTCGCTGCAAGCGATGTCGTTCTGTCAGTAAAGGCACTCGAGTCGGTCTTCTGCTGGAATAGCCCAAGAAAGCCAAATTTCTCCGCACAGTTCTAACAGACAAGTCCCTTGTACGTCCCACATTGATTTCTGCGGTTATTTGACGCAGTGTTGCTTATCTGTTAGAATTTACGACTCTTTGCAGACGTCGCCGGTCTCGGTCGTTAAGTGCAGGCGGTCGACCACTGCGCTGTCCATGGTGGGATGTTATGCCTGAAATTTCATACTCTCGGCCCACTCTTGACACAGTGGATCTGGGAATGTTGAATTCCCTAACGATTTACGAAACGGCATGACCCATGCATCTAGCTCCAACTAGCATTCCGCGTTCAAAGTCTGTTAATTCCCGTCGTGCGGTCATCATCACGTCAAAACCTCTTCACATGAATAACTTGAACAGAAATGAAAGCTCTGCGAAAGCACTGCGCATTTATACCTGTTCTACGCGATGCTACTGCCATCTGAAAATTTGCATATTGCTATCCCATGACTTTTGTCACTTCAGTGTATAAGCGCATGATATATTCTGTAGTATATTTAAAAATTCTCGTGCAAAATCTTTAATTTCAATTACTTTTTGTATTTTCTATGGCCCAGTACTATTCATAAAATTATACATATATATATATATATATATATATATATATATATATATATATATATATATATATATATATATATATATATATATATATATATATATATATATATATATATATATATATATATATATATATATGTATATATATCTAAATATAATTGTTGCTGCATTCACCTCTCCTTCTAATCCGATTTTATTCAACCCACTTTATTCTTGCCTTCATCGTTGTGCATAGATACAACTTGATCCACATCGTTCTTAAATTGTAAGGCGGCATCACAATTCTAGCCATTGTGATGAGAGTGGGGTGTAGCTGTAGTAGTTATAAATAGTTTAAATATAGTAGTAGTTATTTGAATAAAATAAATTTATGTCTTATGTGCAATTTTTCACAGACAATAAAACAAATCATTGTGAGTTTGAATAAACAATTACTTAAAAATTTTTAATTTAAAAAAAAATGTTATTATATATCTTTGTAAGATATTTCAAAACATTTTCGATGTATTGTCCTGGCTATCTGTATTAAATAACCCTTAGTTACATTTGAAAATCGATTTTTGCAAATATCTATCATTTTTTAAAATTTTCGTATGATTCATTCGATGCAATATGCTTTTTAAGCAACTAAAATCGAAGAAAATATAATTAAACTATAATTTTTATGAGTTAAATAAATAAAATTTAAAATATTAAATAAAAATACAGAATTTATTAAAATGATTTGTATTCTACTATCCATTTTTAGATATTGTAAATTTTATATCACTTCTGTCCTTTTTATTTAAATAATTTTCATAATGCTTAACAGGGAACAAATAAATTTTAATACAGATCAATAGGTTAAAGCCTTAATTAAATATTTTATTAAATGCTTCTTTATTATTCTTGTCTTAAAGACATTTATCATTAAACTTTTCTTGCTCTTATCAATACATTAACAATTTTAAAATAAATGCATAAAATTTAAATGTGTACAAGTTTAGTATAATGTGTGCGTTTTATAAATGTGTGTTCTTTCTATTAAATAATTAATTTAATTTTACTAAATAATTCCCTCATATAAGACCAATTTTTATTTAACATAAATTAAATTAACTATTCTTGTAACTATTCCTCGACTAATTAAACTATCTTTATTAGTTTGGTTACTGAAGAAATTAAATTCAGGAAGCATCAATATTTCTCGCTAAATAATAATATCTTATATCGAAATTTATTCCTCTTTTTGTATATCCATTTTTTTATCCTACAGCAAACTTTTCGGACTTTTTTTCTTAAGTCCACAAAACATCAAACGATATTTTCCCCATTCGAATCAAAGTTTTATGAATAAATTAAAAGACCAATAGATTTTCTCGCCATAAAAATGTTGGTTATAAACCGTGAAATAGTAAAAAAATATCTATCGAATTAACCTTTGCTGATCTGAAGTTCTCTTACCATCAAATTAATGAACTGTTAAAACTCCTAAAAATAGATATTATTCTCACTTGATGATCATTTTGTTGAATCGTTGATTTTTATGTGACGGAATAATTTGTCCTCCAAAAAGCACTTCTTGTACATATTTTTCCAATAACTTAAACGCACAAAAGCTTTTCAAGTATTTCACATATTCATATTATAAAACCGACTTACACATTTTCTTTAATGAATGGATTCTGTTTTATTCAAATAGAAAAGATTCCTGGTTCATTTGAAGAAATTTATTTCAGTTTAATTCAATAGAAATGAATTAAGGATTCATTAAAAATATTTGGCCTTTATTTAGACCTACACCGCCGGGACACGAACCCGATACTTTCGATTTCGATTACCAGAACGCGTGCCACTGGGGCATACATATGGTATTTTAATGTGCGAATAACCTCATTTAAAAGTGTCAAACTTAAACAACATTAACTGAATGAGAATGATAGCATTACCTTATAATTTCCAGTTAAAATTACTTTTCAAAAAGTCGTAAAATATATTTGCGTTTCTAGACATTTAAAATAATTATTTAAGAAATATTATTGATTTTTAATATCAATAATTTATTAACATATTTTTAATGAATTTTAATTTTACAGAAAATTAATATAAAACATCTAATAATTTTGTGTAACACATAAACTTCTGGCAGAAACATTTAAATAAAAGTTTATGAAATTCGTTAATTCCATAAGCAATAGAAGAACGTAAAGACTTAAGAAGATAAACAATATAAGTTGTTTAAGCATTAATTTTATAAACAAAGATCATTTGCATTAATCTTTCTTTTCACCAATCTTTCCTTCTTACTTCATTATATTTGGCTGGTATTAAACACATGGATCCATCGTAATTTAGTTGGAATACATTTTATTTCGTTAAAATCAAATTCATCTTTTTCCCCCGTTGCCTTAAAACTATTTGATTAAATGAATCTTTGACTATTTCTTTCTTGTCTCAGATAGTTAAGTACGAATATTTTTAATGAATCCTTTATGCATTTCTACAGAGTTGGACTGAAACACATTTCTTCAAATGAACCTGGAATCTTTTCTAATTAAATAAAACAGAACTCATGCATTAAAGAAAATTTGTAAGGCGGTTTTATAATACGAATATCTGAAATACTTGAAAGCTTTTGTTTGTTTAAGTTATTGGAAAAAGATGTACAAGAAGTGCTCTTTGGAGAACACATTATTCCGTCACATAAAAATCAAAGGTTGAACAAAAGAATCATCAAGTGAGAATAATATCTAACTTGAGGAGTTTTAACGGTTCATTAATTTGGTGGTAAGAGAACTTCAGATTAGCAAAGGTTAATTCGATATATATTTTTTTATTATTTCACGGTTGATAACCAAATTTTTATGGCGAGAAAAATCTATTGATCTTTTTAGTTATTCGTAAAACTTTAATTGGAATTTGGAAAATATTGTTTGATGTTCTGTGGACTTAAGAAAAAAAGTCAAAAAAGTTTTTTGTAGGATAAAAAAATGGATATACAAAAAAAGAGGAATATATTTCGATACGATATTATTTAGCGAGAAATGTTGATGCTTCTTCAATTTAATTTCTTCAGTAACTAAACTAATAAAGGTAGTTTAATTAGTCGAAGTATAGTTAGAAGAATAGTTAAGTTAATTTAACTTAATTAAAATAGTTCTTAAAGAAAGGAATTATTTAGTAAAAATAAATTAATAATTTAATATACAGAACATAAATTTATAAAATGCGTCGAAGTAAACTTATACATGTTTTAATTTTATGCATTTCTTTTAAGTAGTTTTGTTAATGTATTGATAAGAGCAAGAAAAGTTCTATGATAAATATCTTCTAGACGAAAATAATAAAGAAGCGTTTAAGAAAATATTTAATAAAATGCTTTAATCTATTTATCTGCATTAAAATTTCTTTATAGTCTGTGATTCAGTATGGAAATTATTAAAGTAACAAGGAGAAAAGTGATATAAAAGTAACAATATCTAAATATGGGTAGTTCAATTCAAATCATTTTAATACATTTTAGCTTTAATTTGTAACTCATAAAAATTAAAGAATATTAATATAATTTCTTCGATTTTAATGGTTTAAAAAGCATATTGCATTGTAATAACCATGCGAAAATTCTAAAAATTGAATTAATAAAGTTTTATTTACAGGGTGATTAAAAAAAACTTTCCCAATATATGAACAGCTAATTATCATATAGTTTCACAGAAGCTGAACAAAATTTTAGTTTAACGTATTTTAAGCTATGAGCTCAAGAAACATGAAAAATAACAATTAATGTGGCAAAATTTCAAAAATTTTCAAATGGCAACGCGTAATTTTTTATTGGAATGTGATCTCCGCAGCGAAAAACTATAAATAGTGTTGGAACAGCATCTGCAGCCCGAAAATCACACAGCTTGACGGACTAAGAAGAAAAGTGAAAACAACATTAAGGGCTGAAAACCAAATATTTTATTGTGTTTCGCAAATTTTCTACATGAGCTTCTATTCATATGATGATACTTTGCATATGTAAAAGAGGCATACTTATACGAAAGCCGAGTATGTCAATAACTGATTTCCTCCCTTTCTGCTAATATAACAAATGTATGCTTGGTCAGATATTTTTTAAACTGACACATATCTTGAAATATTTGACCTTTCAGATTCAAATTTTAATACATTGATATACATTATTAATCAGATTATAAAATCTTAGGTTAGATTAGGTCATAGACGATGTAAAGATGTTAATGAAATTAAAGGCTTTGCAAAGAATGAAAAATATACTAATGAATACATACTTATATAAAGATAATAATAATGATACATAAAAAGCTAAAAAATACTGCTCTTCTAATCTTAACAACTGAAATCACCAAGTAAGTTAATTACTCTCAAGACTTATTTAAAGAACTGTTTATAATTTAAAACCAATGTCTTTAGATGGTGTAATCCTTTTTGTACTATATTTTTTTAGCTACCGAATAGCTTTACAATTGACAATTTTGTTAACTAATACATTTTTGTTAATTTTTTTTTTATAACTTTATTAATCCTTTCAAATGAATTAGCAGGTTATAATCTACCATTTTACACTTTAAAAGTAACAAATACTGACTAAGCTTACAAATTGTATTTTCCAATTGAAAGATTTTAAATGAATGCTCATGAAATAAAATAAAATAAATTATATAAATTTAAAAAGTGGCATTCACGATTCGGAAAGTAAAAACAGTGACTCATTTAGTTGTACCTTTCTCGGAAATAGAAGAGACGCCGAAAGAAAAAAAAATATTCCCTTCATAAAATTTAATTACTGTATTTGCATAAAGTAGTGCTTTTAATTATAATCCAATTACAACCGGGTGAAATTTCCCCAACCGAACCGATGACTGGAACAAAGAAACCAATTAAACGGTTCCGAATTCGCGCCATCACACTAAGAAAGGCAGAACTGAATGAGGTTTTGGCTTCAAAATTAGCGGAACATTCTAATTTCTTCTCTTTCCTTCTTTTTTTTCTATCTTCCTTTCTGTTTCTTCCTATTTAAAATTTGCAAGCTAATCGAGACTCCGGAAAGGATAGAATGCCGAGAAAATCCAATTAAAATCTTCGACAAATAAGATTCAGAAACGCGCCATTGCAACAGTGTTGACATCGCTTCCACAATATGGCGGACAACAATGGGACACGTAATCAAGACCGGTGTTCTTAAGAAAATAAACATTCGAACCGTGCCGAATATTCACGAATTTGTTTTCAGGAGGCGAAAATCGTTTTGTTTCTGTCTTGTTCCCCCTTCCAAAATGAGCTTACACAGCGAATTAATTGGTGATTTTGTTCCTCACTAGAATTTCTGTTTGTTTGTTTTTGGCTTTAAAAGTTTTCTCCCGTGTTCTGAAAGATTTCGACGGAGTTCGAGAAATGTAATAAAAGAGCTGTGCAATGCTGAATTGGGGAACATTTCAATCGAGTTAATGAACCTTTCCGAAAGGTGACCCTTTTCTTAAGTGAAATGCTTGTTCTTTGTGGATCCTAAATGCATGTTATTTTCCTCCTATTATGACAAATGTTTAATAGAATTCTAAAATTTAAATTAGATTACCATTCAAGCAAATATAATTATATCATTGAATATCTTATAATTAATATTTTCTTATTTTTAAATGAAATGTATTTTTGCAGATGAAATCAATGCAAAATTCTTTATATTATTTTATTATTATCATATTTAAATATCGTTTTTCATTGACCTGACGTCCTTTGCTACTAAAACGATAGATTTGCAGCAGATTTAGCATTGAATAGAGTGCACCATTGTGGGTCTTTTAACTGCACCTAGAATTTGTTATCATAGTTTAGAATAGGGGTGCTCAACGTTTTTGAAGTCAGCGTGCATTTAAAATCTTACAGATAATTGTAGGCGAAATATATACAAATTTCTGAGAAATAAGTTGTAGTATATAAGTCGAATATTACCGAAGAAATTTCTATAAAAAATAAAATGAAACGCACCTTGAATCTATTTATTCTTGTGCTTATGGGAAACATATATGGCGTACATTTGAATGGAAAATTCTTATTTCTCATCATTGAAGACTGACACAGCCTAAATCGTGTCTCAGTGGCAACTCAAAATGCAGGTTAGTGACTCAAAATGCACATTAAACTATAGATCCATATCTAATTACTCTAAAGCGAGCACAAAATGACCGTAGAGAGACAAAACCAAACCAGTTCTTCTCCATTGTTTCAACAGCCCCTTGGTGGGCCATGGGTCGATCGATCTACTGGCAGATTTCGAGACAAGAGATAATTTTTATGTACTGGGTACGGTTGTATCACCTACACCAAACATGGCATTAAACACATGGAACCATTGTTAATTAGTTGAAATCAATTTTGTTTCGTTAAAATCAAATTCATCTTTTTCAACCGTTGCCTTAAAACTATTTGACTAATTGAATCTTTGACTATTTCTTGTCTTAGATAGTTAAATCCCAATATTTTTAATGAATCCTTTATGCGTTTCTATTGAATTTAACTGAAATAAATTTCTTCAAATGAACATGGAATATTTTTTAATTGAATAAAACAGAACCCATTCATTAAGGAAAATTCGCAAGTCGTTTTATAATACGAATATCTGAAATGTTTGAAAGCTTTTGTGTGTTTAAGTTATTGGAAAAAGATGTACAAGAAGAATCAAGTGAAAATAATGTCTATCTTTAGGAGTTTTAACGGTTCATTAATTTGGTGGTAAGAGAACTTCAGATTAGCAAAGGTTAATTCGATATATTTTTTTGTTATTTCACGCTTGATAACCAACATTTTTATGACGAGAAAATCTATTGATCTTTTTATTAATTCATAAAACGTTGAGTGGAATGAGGAAAATACCGTTTGATGTTCTGTGAACTTAAGAAAAAAGTCCAAAAAGTTTGCTGTAGGATAAAAAAAATGGATTTACAAAAAAGAGGAATAAATTTCGATATAAAATATTATAATTTAGCGAGAAATATTTATGCTTCTTCAATTTAATTTCTTCAGTAACTAAACTAATAAAGGCAGTTTAATTAGTCGAGATATAGTTAGAAGAATAGTTAATTTAATTCAGCTTAACTAAAAATAGTTCTTATATGAAGGAATTATTTAGTAAAAATAAATTAATAATTTAATAGACAGAACATAAATTTATAAAATGCGTTGAAGTAAACTTATACATGTTTTAATTTTAAGCATTTACTTTAAAAGTGTTGTTAATGTATTGATAAGAGCAAGAAAAGTTCTATGATAAATATCTTCTAGACGAAAATAATAAAGAAGCGTCTAAGAAAATATTTAATAAAATGCTTTAATCTATTTATCTACATTAAAATTTCTTTATAGTCTGTGATGCAGTATGGAAATTAATAAAGCAATAAGAACAAACGTGATATAAAAGTAACAATATCTAAATATGGGTAGTTCAATTCAAATCATTTTAATAAATTTTGTATAATTATTGAATATTTTACCTTTTATTTGTAACTCATAAAATTATAGAATATTAATATAATTTTTTCAATTTTAATTGTTTAAATAGCATATTGCACTGAATGAATCATACAAAAATACTAAAAACTGGATACATTTGCAAAAATCTATTTTTAAATATAACGAAGGTTATTTAATATTGATAGCCATGAAAATATATTGAATATGTGTTAAAACATTTTACGAAGAACGATTAACTTTTTTTTTATAAAATTAAATTCCTCTTTAATTTTAAAAATTGGTTTATTTTAATTGTTAATTCAGATTAACAAATGATGTATTTTATTGTCAGTGAAAAATTACACGCGAGAAAAAGATTTATTTTATTGAAATTTTTTTCCTAGTGTATATTTTCTTATTAAACAAATCTATCCTTTTCCAATATATATTTATATGTAGTAAGATCTTACAATTTAATTCAATCGTAAAAAACAGTTTATAGCTTTTAATAGAAAGAAATCTGAACACTTAAATCTAATTAATACCATAGATTATAATAAAGTTTTTATTCATGCAAATATTCTGTTTATACAGATTGATAATAAAACTTTCTCGATATTTGAACCCAGAAACCATACAGAAACTGAATAAAATGTGTGCAAAAAACCACAATTAGCGTTCGAACAAAACAATCAATGAGGGCAGAGGAGCAACAGAAAGAAAAACATTTTATTCATTGTGTTTCACGAATATTCTACATAACTTCTTTACATATGATGATCTTTTGCATGCGACAGATTGTGGATAACACTGAAGAATTTATCATGGTAAGAGAATCTAGTCTGAAGTCTGATGGCATCTTTAAAATCAGGTTAATTTTTAGATTAGATGCATACACTTTGGATTTCAAATAACCTCACAGCCAAAAATCCCTTGGAGTGAGATCGGGAGACATGAGCGGTCACGGAAACGGAAATGGCCAGAGATAACTCTGTCACCAAACGATTTTTTTAAGTAATATTTTTCAGGGAGACCCCACATGTAGAAGAGTGCCATCTTGTATCCACACGACGTTAGATCAAGCATTTCACTGTTGATATTCAGAAATTACGTAATTAGTCAACATTTCCAGATAGCGAACATTCGTTATAGCAAGCGAATCATATAACGAGAATTTTTTTATTTTAACCCTGTGTATTCTATTTTCATATTTGCAAATATTCACTCCCTCGTCAATCTCCTTCTTCTCTTTCATCTTTCCCACACTGTGTCTCCTGTTTCGTCTCTTAAGCTAAGTTTTTACTATTTAAATCCTAATTTAAGTTTTTACTATTTAAATCTTAATTTAACCACCTGTACTATACTCCATAGTAAATGTTATAAAACTCTAGTCTATTTCATGGTAAATGTTATAAAACTCTAGTCTATTTCATGGTAAATGAATCTTATTTCAGAAATGTTATATCTATATTTTGAAATCTCTAGTCTATTTCATTAGTAAATGTTATAAAACTCTAGTCTATTTCATGGTAAATGTTATAAAACTCTAGTCTATTTCATGGCAAATGTTATATAACTGTAGTCATGGTAATGAATCTTATCATTCAAATATATTTGAATCTTGTAATAAGTTTAAATACATGGCAAAAGCGGGAACTTTTCCAAAAACTGGGGGAAATAGGATTTTTCACTACGATTTTAACTATATCTCATGAAAAAGTGCTATTGCTTTATCCAGACCATTTAAAATACAGATTAGTATAAAGATACTATTACTGCTACACTACTCCCCCATCACTATACCTAGTATTGAGATGCCACCTTACAGTTTAAGAACGACATGGATCAAGTTGTATATATGCACAAAGACGGTGGTAAGAATAATGTGGGTTCAATAAAATCTGATTAGTCAGATTATCATATCAGTTAAATCAGATTATCATACTTATATAAAGATATAAAAAGTATAAAATACTATTATCTCTTGTAATCTAAACAACTGTAAAAAAACTTATCTAAACAACTTCAATCATCTAGTTAATTACTCTCAAGACTTACTGATAATTACTAAAAAAGAACAGTTTATAGTTTTAAAACCAATGGTTTTACATATAATCCTTTTTTGTACTGTATTTTGCTAGGTACCGAATAATTTAACTATTAATGATCTTGATAACTATTAAAATTTGGTAATTTTTGTATAACTACTAATCCTTTCAAATAAATTATCAGGTCTTATTAATCCACCCTGTTACACTTTAAAAGTAACAAATACTGACTAAGTTTGCAAATTTTATTTTCCAATCGAAATCCAAACGAATCCAAACGAATGCTCATAAAATTAAATAAAAGGAATTAAATAAATAAATAAAAAATTGGAATTCACGATTCGGGAAGTAAAAACAGTGACTCATTAAGTTGTACTCTTCTCCCGAATAGAAGAGTCGCGGAAAGAAAATAAAAACTATTCCCTTCAAAAAATTTAATTACTGTATTTGCATAAAGCAATGCCTTTAATTATAATCCAATTACAACCGGGTGAAATTTCCCCGACCGAACCGATGACTGGAACAAAGAAACCAATTAAACGGTTCCGAATTCGCGCCATCACACAAAGAAAGGCAGAACTGAATGAGGTTTTGGCGGCAAAATTAGCGGAACATTCTAACTTATTCTCTTTCTTTTCTTCCATTCTATTTCTTCCTATTTAAATTTTTCAAGCTAATCGCGACTCCGGAAAGGATAGAATGCCGAGAAAAATCCAATTAAAATCTTCGACAAATAAGATTCAGAAAAGCGCCATTGCAACAGCGTTGACATCGCTTCGACAATATGGCGGACAACAATGGGACGCGTAATCAAGCCCGGTGTTCTTAAGAAAATAAACATTCGAACCGGTGCCAAATATTCCGAGTTTGTTTTCAGGAGGTGAAAATCGTTTTGTTTCTGTCTTGTTCTCTTCCTTCCAAAATGAGCTTACACAGCGAATTAATTGATGGTTTTGTTCCTTACAAGAATTTCTATTTGTTTGTCTTTGTCTTTGAAAGTTTTCTCCCGTGTTCTGAAAGACTTCGACGGAGTTCGAGAAATGTAATAAAAGAGCCATGCAATGCTGAATTGGGGAACATTTCAATTGAGTTAATGAACATTTCCGAAAGGTGACCTTTTCTTAAGTGAAATGCTTGTTCTTCGTGGATTCTAAATGCATGTTATTTTCCCCCATTATCATCAATGCTTAATAGAATTCTTTAATTTAAATTAGATTGCATCCAAGTAAATCTCCTTATATTACTTTATTGTTATCTTTTTGTTAATATTTCTATATTTTGAAATGAAATGTATTTTTGCAAAAAAAATCAATGCAAAATTGTTTATATTAATATTTTATGATCGTCATATTGTAATATCGTTTCAGATTTATCTGACGTTATTCACCACTAAATCGGTAGATTTGCAGCAGGTTCATCATTGAATAGAGAGAACCACTGTGGACCTGCTATACTGTAACCAGATTTTGTTGCCATAGTTTATAAACAGTGGATTTCAAACGTTTGTTAAGTCTTGGTGCATTTAAAATATTACAAATAATTGTAGGTGCACTATACACAATTTTCTGAGAATTATGTTCTAATATTTAAATCAAATATTACAGAAATAATGCGATAAAAAATAAAACGAAACCCACCTTAATTTTATATATTCTTGTGTTTATGGGAAACATGAAGATGGAGTGTACATTGCTTAAGCAAATATTTGAAAGGGAAACTTTTTTTTTCTCCTGAATGAACATTGATGATTATATAACCTATATTTTAACCTATATTTTCTCTCTTTCAAATATAGGCTTCAGTTTCGATTCCTGGACGTGCTATGTATGCTTGTTGTAGTTCAGAATCCGCGTAAAACTATAGGTTCCTATCTAATTAGCCCATAGTTAGCCTACTGAAATTTTTAAATAGTAGTTTATGAAATTCGTTAATTCCTTAAGCAATAGATGAACTTAAAGGCTTAAGAAGATAAACAATAAAAGTTCTTTGAAATTAATTTTACAAACAAAGATTCTTGTTAATTCTGAAGAACATTTGCATAAATCTTTCTCTTCACCAACACGAATTCCTTCCATCAAGGAATTTATTATCTAAATTTCATATTTCTCATTTCATTATATTTGGCTGGCATTAAACACATGGAACCATCCTTATTTAGTTGGAATCCATTTTATTTTGTTAAAATAAAATTCATCCTTTTTAAAGGTTGCCTTAAAACTATTTGATTAAATGAATCTTTGACTATTTCTTGTGTTAGATAGTTACGAATAAATATTTTTAATGAATCCTTTATGCATTTCTATTGAGTTTGACTGAAATACATTTCTTCAAATGAACCTGGAATCTTTTCTAATTGAATAAAACAGAATACATTCATGAAAGAAAATTTGTAAGTCGGTTTTATAATACTAATATCTGAAATACTTGAAAGCTTTTGTGTGTTTAAGTTATCGGAAAAAGATGTACAAGAAGTGCTCTTTGGAGAACACATTATTCCGTCACGTAAAAATCAACGATTCAACAAAAGAATCATCAAGTGAGAATAATATCTATCTTTAGGAGTTTTAACGGTTCATTAATTTGGTGGTAAGAGAACTTCAGATTAGCAAAGGTTAATTCCATATATAATGTTTGTTATTTCACGGTTGATAACCAACATTTTAAAGGCGAGAAAATCTATTGATCTTTTTATTCATTCATGAAACTTTGATTGGAATGCGGAAAATATCGTTTGATGTTCTGTGGACTTAAGAAATAAGTCCAAAAAGTTTGCTGTAGGGTTAAAAAAAAATGGATATACAAAAAAGAGGATATAAGATATTATGAATTAGAGTGAAATATTTATGCTTCCTGATATTTAAATTCTTCAGTAACTAAACTAATAAACGTAGTTTAATTAGACGAGTTAATTAAGAATAGTTAATTTAATCCGTGCCATCTGGTGGTTTCCTGTAATTTGCATATTCTTCTTCAAGATGTGTGTGATAATTCTACAGGTGAAATTTTTATTTTAGATTTCAATTTCTGTGTGATTCTAAATTATCCTTAATTTATGGACATGAGTGTAAATGAAATGCATTTTTGAAACAAAATCAATGCAAAAATTTTTTATATTAATATTTTTTAACTGCATATTGTAATATCTTATTAGTTTGACCTGATGCCATTCACCTCTAAAACAGTAGATTTTTAGTAGATTTCGAATTGAATAGAGGGCACCACTGTGAGACTGCTACAATGTACCCATATTTCTTTGAAATAGTTTAGAACAGTGGCTCTCAAACTTTTTTGAGCGGCCTAATGTCCAACTGATTAACGCTCTGCATTTTTAATGCTGCATGTTCGAATGCTGGTTGTGGCATTGATGTTTGTTTGTGGTTCGAAATTCACGTTAAACTGTAGGTCCCGGTCTGATTAGCCTAAAGTGTGCAAAAATTGACCATACAGCATCAAAACCAAATTTTCATTGTCTCAACAGCTCCATGATGGGCCAAGACCATTTGCCTACCACCATATTAAGACACAATATATGTTTTTTCTAACTGGCTAGGGATGTTAATCATACACAAAATGGTCTACGATGGTATTAGCCATAGACTTAAAGTTTAAATTAGATTCAGAAATACTACAAAAACCCATTGCATCACTTGGTCTCGAACTCGAAATCTGAGGCAAGGAGAACTACAACATTAGTTACTCGAATGTCAGGCCCCAAATATGGCATTCTAATGTACGAATAACCACATTTAAAAATTCCCAACTTAAACGAGATTTATTGAATGAGAAAGGTAGCATTATCTTATTATTTCCAGTTAAAATACTTTTCAATATGTTATAATAGATATTCAAGTTTTTCAGACATTTGAAATATTAATTTAAAACATCATATTGATCCTTAATATTAATAATTTATTAACATATTTTAGTGAATTTTAATTTTACGGAAAACATGTTATAAAATGCCCAAGAATTTTATGTCACATATAAAATTCTGGCAGAAACTTTTATATAAAAGTTTATGAAATTCGTTAATTCCTTAAGCAATAGATGAACATAGAGTCTTAAGAAGATAAACAATAAAAGTTCTTTGAAATTAACTTTACACCAAAAAATCTTGTTAATTCTGAAGAACATTTGCATACATCTTTCTCTTCATCAACAAGAATTCATTCCATCAAGCAATGCATTTTCCAAATTTCATATTTCTCACTTCCTTATATTTTTCTGGCATTAAACACATGGAGCCATTGTTAATTAGTTGGAATACATTTTATTTCCTTAAAATCAAATTCATCTTTCTCAATCGTTAGCTTAAAACAATTTGGTTAAATGAATCTTTGACTATTTCTTGTATTAGATAGTTAGGTCCAAATACTTTTAATGAATCCTTTATGCATTTCTATTTTCTTGAAATGAACCTGGAATCTTTTCTAATTGAATAAAACAGAATCCATTCATTAAAGAAAATTTGTAAATCGATTTTATAATACGAATATCTGAAATACTTGAAAGCTTTTGTGTGTTTAAGTTATTGGAAAAAGATGTACAAGAAGTGTTCTTTGGAAGACCAATTATTCTGTCACATAAAAATCAACGATTCAGCAAAAGAATCATCAAGTGAGAATGATATCTATCTTTAGGAGTTTTAACGGTTAGTTAATTTGGTAAGAGAACTTCAGATTAGCAAAGGGTAATTCGATATATTTTTTCGTTATTTCACGGTTGATAACCAACTTTTTTATGGCGAGAAAATCTATTGATCTTTTTATTAATTCATAAAACTTTGAGTAGAATGAGGAAAATGCGTTTGATGTTCTGTGGACTTAAGAAAAAAGTCCTAAAGGTTTTCTCTAGCATAAAAAAATGGATTTACAAAAAAGAGGAATAAATTTCGATATAAGATATTATAATTTAGCGAGAAATATTGATGCTTCCTGAATTTAATTTCTCCAGTAACTAAACTAATAGAGGTAGTTTAATTAGTCGATGTATAGTTAGAGGAATAGTTAATATAACCTAAATAAAAATAGTTTTTATACGAAGGATTTATTTAGTAAAATTAAATAAGAGTATTTGATTAATAATTTAATAAAAAGAACATGCATTTATAAAGTGCATTGAAGTAAATTATATATATATATATTAATTTTATGCATATCTTTTAAAAATTGTTGATGAGACTAAAAGTGATATAAAAGTTACAATATCTGAATATGACAAGTTGAATTCAAATTATTTTAATAAATTTCATATATTTATTGAATGTTTTACTTTTTATTTGTAACTCAGAAAAATTATAGAATGTTAATATAATTTCTTCGATTTTAGTTGTTTAAAAAGCATATTGCATTAAATGAATCATACGAAAATTCTAAAAAATTGACAGACATTTGCAAAATCAATTTTTAGATATAACTAAGAGTTATTTAATGCTGTTAGTCATGAAAATGCATGGAGCATGTTTTGGAACAATTTATGAAAAATGACCAAATTTTTTCTTTTATAAAATTAAATTCCTTTTTAATTTTATAAAAGAAAATTAAAATTAAATTTTATTTAATTAACAATTAAAATTTAGTTTATTTTATTTGTTCAGATGTACAATGATTTGCTTTATTTTCGGTGAAAATAAAGCAAATCATTGTACATCTGAACAAGTAAAATAAACTAAATTTAATAGAATTTCACATTAGAAAAATAATTATTTAATAGAATTTCTTTTCTATTGTATCTTTTCGTCTTAAACAAATCTATCTTTGCCTACTATAAATTATTCTAAATATTGTAATATTGTATCTATTTAAATATTGTAAGATCTTATAATTTATCCATTATCAAACTGATCATCACTGAGAAAATAATAGTTTCAGTTTTTAATTTATTTTTTAATATGTACACTTCTTTAACCAGCAGTAGAATACTTCATGGTAAATGTATTAAACTGCAGTCTACTTCATGGTAATTATTCTTATCATTCAAATATATATTGAATCTTGTAATAGGTTTAAATATGTAACAAAAGTGGAAAATTTGAGAAAAACTGTTGAAGATAGCTTTTACACTGGGGTTTTGACTAAATCTCCTAAAAAGAGTGCTATTGTTTTATCCAGACCATATAACATGTAGATTAGTATAAAGATAGTATTCTTACTACTACTACGCCACACCCCCATCACTATGTCTAGAACTGAGGTACCACCTTACCGCTTAAGAGCGATGTGGATCAAGTTTTACATATGGTAAGACGGTAAGAAAGTATATATGGTTGTACGACGATGGTGAGATTAAAGGGGTTCAATAAAGTCATATTTTCATATCAGTTAAGCCATATTGTCATACTCATATAAAGATAATAATAATGACACATAAAAAACAGAAAAAATACTTCCTTTCAAATATAAACAATTCTCATCATCTTGTAAGTTAACTACTCTCAAGACCTACTGATAATTACTAAAAAAGAAAGGTTTATAATTTAAAACTAAAGAATTTATATATAATCCTTTTTGCACTGTATTTTGTTAGCTACCGAATAATTTAACTCTGAACGATTTTGTTAAATATTAAAATTTTGTTAATTTTTTTATAACTTGACTAATACTTTCAAATAAATTAGCAGGTCTTATTAATCTATCATGTTACACTTTAAAAGTAACAAATACTGATTAAGCTGGCAAATTTTATTTTCCAATTGAAAGATTTTAAATGAATGCTCATAAAATAAAATAAAATAAATTACATGAATAACAAAAAATTTAAATCACGATTCGGGAAGTAAAAACAGTGGACTCATTAAGTTGTACCTTTCTCGAGAATAGAATAGAATAGTCGCGGAAAGAAAAAAAATATTTCCTTCATAAAATTTAATTACTGTATTTGCATAAAGTAATTCTTTTAATTATAATCCAATTAAAACCGGGTGAAATTTCCCTGACCGAACCGATGACTGGAACAAAGAAACCAATTAAACGGTTCCGAATTCGCGCCATCACATAAAGAAAGGCAGAACTGAATGAGGCTTTGGCGGCAAAATTAGCAGAACATTCTAACTTCTCTTCTCTTTCTTTGGTTTTTTTTATTTGTCTCTTTCTATTTCTTCCTATTTAAAATTTGCAAGCTAATCGCGACTCCGGAAAGGGTAGAATACCGAGAAAAATCCAATTAAAATCTTCGACAAAAATAAGATTCAGGAACGCGCCATTGCAACAGCTTTGACATCGCTTTCGACAATATGGCAGACAACAATGGGACACGCAATCAATCCCGGTGGTCTTAAGAAAATAAACATTTGAAACCATGCCAAATATTCGAGTTTGTTTTCAGGAGGGAAAAATTGTTTTGTTTCTGTCTTGTTCCCCTTTCCGAAATGAGCTTACACAGCGAATTAATTGATGGTTTTGTTCCTCACAAGAATTTCTATTTGTTTGTCTTTGGCTTTGAAAGTTTTCTCCCGAGTTCTGAAAGACTTTGACGGAGTTCGGGAAATGTAATAAAAGAGCCATGCAATGCTGAATTGGGGAACATTTCAATTGAGTTAATGAACCGTTACGAAAGGTGATCCTTTTCTTAAGTAAAATGCTTGTTCTTCGTGGAGCTTAAATGTATGTTATTTTCCCCCTATTATCATCAATGCTTAATAGAATTTTTCAATTTGAATTAGATTATCATTGAAGTAAATCTGATTATATTACTGAATATCTTATAATTAACTTTCCTTTATTTTTAAATGAATTGTATTTTTACAAAGAAAATTAATGCAAAATTTTCTATATTAATATTTTATTATCGTCATATTGGAATGTCATTTCAAATTTATCTGATGTTATTTATCACTAAAACGGTAGATTTGCAGCAGGTTCATCATTGAATAGAGAGCAGCACTGTGAGCCTGCTATACTATACCCAGATTTTGTTGTCATAGTTTAAAAACAGTGGTTTTCAAACGTTTGCTATGTCTTAATGTTTTTGGACATATATTTGAAAATGAAACTTTTTTTTCTCGTCATTCAATATTGATACATTGAATATTTCTTCTCTTTCAAATGTAGGCTTCATATAGGAATCTGAACCACAACAAACATCAATTTCTTCATATTCGAAGACATGGATGATTGTTGTGGTTCAGAATCCTCGTAAAACTACAAGTGCCTGATTTAATTAGACTAAAGGGAGCACAAAATGATTGTAGAGCGATAAGACCAATACAATATTTCTTCATTGTCGCAACAGCTCTATGGGGGCTCACGGGCGTCTGCATACTAGCAGATTTCGAGACAAGGGATGGTTTTTTTTTACTGGGAAGAGTTTTCAAATTTACGCCCTATAGTCATATTAAACCGGGATCTAAGGTTTACATTGGATTTCAAACAATTGCAAAAACCCATGGCACTACTGGGACTCAAAACCAAAACCTGTGGCACCTAGTGCCAGCTACTAGGTCATTAGACCACACTCATGAGATTCTAATGTTCAAATAACATTTAAAAGTGCCCAAATTAAACCACGTTTTTGATTGAGAATGGAGCGTTACCTTGTAATTTCCAGTTAAAGTACTTTTTAAAAAGTTGTAAAAGATGTTTGAGTTTCTGACTTTTAAAACAATTATTTAAGACATTATATCGATCCTTAATAAATCCTTAACATATTATAATAAATATTAACTTTACAGAAAATTTAATATAAAATGCCCGAGGATTTTATGAAACACATAAAGTTATGGCAGAAACTTTTAAATGAGACTTTTAAACTTTAAAATTTTTTTTTTTTTTTTTTTACTGAACGTAAAGGCTTGAGTAGAAAAATAATAAAAGTTCTTTGAAATTAATTTTAAACTAAAGATTCTTGTTAATTCTGAAGAACACTTGCATAAAAATCTCCCTTCATCTACAAGAATTCCTTCCATCATCTAAATTTCATATTTCTCACTTCATTATATTTGGCTGGCATTACACACATGTAGCCATTGTTAATTAGTTGGAATCCCTATTATTTCATTAAATTCAAATTCATCTTTTTCACCCGCTGCCTTAAAACTATTTGATTAAATGAATCTTTGACTATTTCTTGTCTTAGATAGTTAAGGCCAAATATTTTTAATGAATCCTTTATGCACTTCTATTGAGTCTAACTGAAATAAATTTCTTCAAATGAAGCTGTAATACTTTTCTAATTAAATAAAACAGAACTCATTCATTAAAGAAGTCGTCTTATAATACGAATATCTGAAATACGTCAAAGCTTTTGTGGGTTTAAGTTATTGAAAAAAGATGTACAAGAAGTTCTCTTTGGAGGACAAATTATTCCGTCACATAAAAATCAACGATTCAACAAAAGAGTCATCAAGTGAGAATAATATGTATCTTTAGGAGTTTTAACGGTTCATTAATTTGGTGGTAAGAGAATTTCAGATTAGCAAAGATTAATTCGATGTATTTTTTTATTATTTCACGGTTGATAACCAACATTTTTATGCCGAGAAAATCTATTAGTCTTTTTAATTTTTTCATAAAACTTTGATTGGAATTGGGAAAATATCGTTTGTTGTTCTGTGGACTTAAGAAAAAAGTCGAAAAAGTTTGCCGTAAGAAAAAAATGGATATACAAAAAAGAGGAATAAATTTCGATATAAGATATTATTATTTAGCGGAAATATTGATGTTTATTCAATTTAATTTCTTCAGTAACTAAACTAATAAAGGTAGTTTAATTAGTCGAGGTATAGTTAGAAGAATAGTTAATTTAATTTAGCTTAAATAAAAATAGTTCTTATATGGAGGAATTATTTAGTAAAATTAAATAAAAGCATTTGATTAATAATTTAATAAAAAGAACATGCATTTATAAAATGCCTTGAACTAAACGTATACAGATTTTAATTTTATTTATCTCTTTTAAATGTGTTGTTAATGTATTGATAAGAGCAAGAAAAGTTCAACTATAAATATCTTCTAGACGAAAATAATAAAGAAGCATTTAAGAAAATATTTAATTAAATGCTTTAATCTATTTATCTGCATTAAATTTCTTTATTGTGTGTGATGCATTTCGAAAATTTTAAAAGCAACAACGACAAAAGTGATATAAAAGTAACAATATCTAATTATGTATCGTTGAATTTAAATCATTTTAATAAATTTCTTATATTTATTATTTTGTATTCGAAACTCAAAATTATAGAATATTAATATATTTTCTTCTATTTTCGTTTTTGAAAAGCACATTGCTTGAATGAAATATACGAATATTCTAAAAAATGCGACATTTGCAAAAATTGATTTTTAAATATAACTAAGATTATTTAATTCTGATAGTCACGAAAATTCATAGAACAGGTTTTGTAACATTTTAAGAAGAAGGACTAACTTTTTTGTTTCATAAAATAAAATTAATTTTTAATTTTAAAATTTGGTTTATTTTAATTGTTAATTTCGATTCACAATGATTTGTTTTATTGTTAGTGAAAAATTTCACACAAAGAAGAAGATTTATTTTATTGAATTAATTTTTCTAGTGTACTTTCTTAATTTCTTAATTTCTTAATTTTTCTTTCTTAATTATTAATTTCTGATCTTTCTTCTAATCATTTTTTTTCAAATATATCCTTTTCAATAGTAAAAAATAGTTTATAGCTTTTAAGAGAAAGAAATGTGAATAATTAAATCTAATTTCTACCATGGATTTTAATAAAGTTTTTATTTATAAAAAATATTCTGTACACAGAGGGTGATTATAAAAAAAATCTTTCTCTGTTTATAAACTGTTAGTATTATGCACAATGACGATAGTAACAATACATTGGCTTCAATAAAATCAGATTAGAAAGATAAGTGAACATTGCAACAATTATGTGGATAGAGCTGGGCATAGAGAGATACAAATATGTTATTGAAATTAAAGATTTTGTGTAAGAATGTATAAATACGCTAAAGAATATTCAATACATATATAAAGATAATTATAATGATACATAAAAAAACTAAAAAAATACTTCTTTACAAATTTAAACAACTGCTATTATCTAGTAAATTAATTACTTTGAAGATTTAATCATGATTATCAAAAGAGAACTGTTTATAATTGTCAAACCAAAGACTTTACGTATAATCCTTTTCGTAATGCATTTTGTTAGCTACCGAATTAACGAATTTCTTAACTATTAAAATTTTATTAATTTCTTTTATAATTTAGTAATCTTTTCAAATAAATTAGCAGGTCATATTAATCCAGCATGTTACACTTTAAAAGTAACAAATACTGATTAAGCTGGCAAACTTTATTTTCCAATTGAAATATTTTAAACGAATACTCATAAAATAAAACAAAATGAATTAAATAAATAAAAAAAAATGGAATTCACGATTCGGGAAATAAAAACAGTGACTCATTAAGTTGTACCTTTCTCGAGAATAGAATAGATGAGACGCGGAAAGAAAAAAAACTTTTCCGTTCATAAAATTTAATTACTGAATTTGCATAAAGTATTGCTTTTAATTATAATCCAATTACAACCGGGTGAAATTTCCCCAACCGAACCAATGACTGGAACAAAGAAACCAATTAAACGGTTCCGAATTCGCGCCATCACACAAAGAAAGGCAGAACTGCATGAGGTTTTGGCGGCAAAATTAGCGGAACATTCTAAATTCTTCTCTCTTTTTTTTTTTTCCTTTCTTCCTTTCTGTTTCTTCCTGTTTAAAATTTGCAAGCTAATCGCGACTCCGGAAAGGGTAGAATGCCGAGAAAAATCCAATTAAAATCTACGGCAAATAAGATTCAGAAACGCGCCATTGCAACTGCGTTGATATCGCTTCGACAATATGGCGAACAACAATGGGACACGTAATCAAGCCCCGGTGTTCTTAAGAAAATAAACATTCGAACCGTGCCAAATATTCCGAGTTTGTTTTCAGGAGGTGAAAATTGTTTTGTTTCTGTCTTGTTCTCCCTTCCAAAATGAGCTTACACAGCTAATTAATTGATGGTTTTGTTCCTCACAAGAATTTCTATTTGTTTGTCTTTGGCTTTGAAAGTTTTCTCCTGTGTTCTGAAAGACTTCGATGGAGTTCGAGAAATGTAATAAAAGAGCCCTGCAATGCTGAATTGGGGAACATTTCAATTGAGTTTAATGAACCTTTCCGAAAGGCGACCCTTTTCTTAAGCGCAATGCTTGTCCTTCGTGGACCTTAAATGTATGTTATTTTCCCCTTATTATTGTCAATGTTCAATAGAATTTTTCAATTTAAATTGGATAACCTCCAAATAAATCTCATTATATTTCTGAATATCTTATAATTAAAATTCCCTTATCTTTAAATGAAATGTGTTTTTGCAAAGACAATTAATGCAAATTCTTTTTATATTTATAATTTACTATTGTCATCTCCTAATATCGTTTATGATTGACTATGATTCACCCATAAAACGGTAGATTTGTAGCAGAATAAGCATCGAACAGAATGCATCACCGCTGTGGATCTGCTAACTGAACCCAGATTTTGTTGACGTACTTTAAGAACGGTTGTTCTCATACTTTTTTGAAGTCAGGGTACATTTAAAATCTTACAAATAATTGTAGGTTGCACTATATGCAAATTTTTGAGAAATGTTTTGCAATAATTATGTAAATTATTGTTTTACAATATAAAACTAAAAGCACCTTAAGTTTATTTATTCTTGTGTTTATGGTAAACATGAATCTGAAGTGTACTATGTTTGGCCATATATTTGAAAGAGTAATTAGTATTTTCTCATTATTTGACAATTCATATCCATTTACACCTAATTGTACATCACTACAATGTAAAGTTGAAACTTGTAGTAAAATTTTGAAACCTCTCAAATTTTCAAATGCAGCAACTCATGACGTAGTCCATATCCCATCTGTAATTGTTTTGACCCAAGAAGGCCGAGCAAAGAATCGCTAATTTTATGAGATATATCTGTGACACTGATTATCTGCTATCAGAGATAAGCTGTTCTCATTAGTACAAAACACTAATTGCATGTAATATAAATATCCATGACACTGCTTATTTGCTGTCAATTTTGAGTGATAGATTGCTGTTATGCCCTTGTTAAAGAATATGCAGTCCTTTTTACTGGGAACAGAAATGCTATATCTCTTCTAGTGGGAAAAATGATAAAATGCCAAGCTATCATTAACACAGTTCGAATTTCATTAACTGTCAGGATTCCTGGTGAGAGTTTTCCAGATTTTCTTTCTACAACACGCAAATATTGACCAGATACCTCTAAGAATACACCGAAGGTGATGTCTTTCCTTAATTTTCTTATATTGGTTGTCTGTGCTATGTATTTATGGCGTTGTTTGCATATATACGTGGATCACTGATGTACAAGTCTACGTATGTTTTATACGTTTGTATGAAATTTTATCACTAAAATATAATGAATCAATTGAAATAAATCGCCTTTTTAGGCACAGGTTGTTTTGTAATAATACTTTTCTCAAACACCAGTAAATAACATTTTTTATCAATATTATAGGAAAGGCTATTTTTTTCCTATGTACCAGTGAATTAATTTATATCATGAATCTTTCTAAGTGAAATATTTCTGAGAATTTTGTGAAAAAAAATTGCTGAATATTATTTAAAAAATGTTTAATGTGTAGTTAAGGATTAAACCGAGCTGAATCTTTGAATAGTATGTAGATACACTATATTTAGCTCTTGTGCACTGATTATTACAATATGATATTACTAAATTATATCGACTGAATGATTAACTTGTCAAATGGGTCGTCGAATTATAAGGAATCCATTATGTATACAATTCTGATGTACTACTAGCTAATTATATCAGTTTACTACTAGCATTGTGGAAATGTTGTATCTCTGTATATATATGCTTCATTACATTATAAAAGGACAAAAGTTTTCATAAATATAACATACATGTATCATAAAAATTTGAGCACAATGTTTAAAAAATAATTAATTAATAAAAAGTAAATTTATAAGTATAAAATTATTCAGAATTCTATTAATTTACTAGTGTTAAGGAATTTTAAGAAACTAGAAAATGAATAAATATTTAATTTTTATAAATAAATAAAAATATTTTGTTTATAATTAATTGTCTGTTTTTAAATATTGTTTTGAAAATAGTCTCTTTATACCAAATACTTCAGTGGAACAGAATTTATGAATGATTCATTAAATTATTATGCATGTAATCATTTGAATTTAATAGTTTGCTACTTTATCAGTATCGACCAATTTCAATACAGAAAAAAATAATTGAAAGGCGAGCCTTAAAAATGAGAAAAAAAATAATCAAAGCTAATTGTTTACTGTAAAGTACAATTATTTTTTATTTTCCAATTAAAAATTATGATCCGTTGTAAAATTTCAATGTAATTGTCAATTATATACGACAAAAACCTCATTTATGATAAATAATGACGTCAACGTTGAAATCATGTAACGAAATTTAATCATGTACACTTAAATGATATTTTATAGTGTCTAAATTCTTAACTGCAATCAAGAAATTTTGTGGCTATCAATTTGGTACAACATATGTTATTTCATTTGAAGCGATTTTGTTTATTTTTGGCATTCTACGATTTCAAGAAATTGGGAAGAACAATTATTTATTGTCTTTCAAATTGTTGATGACAAATTGCTTGTTTTAGCAACGCATATATTATGACAATTTTAAAACACAATTAATTAACAACAAAGGGGTTAAGTGCTTTTAATGAATCTTTTTTATATTTTACATATGCAGTGTTTCTAATTCTGGCTAGCAGAATTGCGAGAGAAAACTGTTATGAAATCCTGTTTTAACAAAAATGGTGTTTTTTTTTATGTTCATCCATTATATTATATTCGTTCATTATTATTTAAGTATTAGGTTTATTGTTTTATTGCCGTTTGAAAAGTAGACAAAAGTAAGTAATACATTCAGAATTATTACTCATGTTGAGCAATACAAGGATAAAATAGATAGACATATTGAAAAATTGATAAAAATAGTTGAATAAATTCTAATAAAAACAGCACATTAAACAAACGTACAAAAAATACACCATACATCTAAATTAAAAATAAAGAAAGCGTTCAGATATTAATGAGTACTTTTTTCTAACCTATATATGCAACATTTTTAATTCTTTAAGCTCACTGAATTACGAGGATAAACTCCTATAAATAGAACAAATCCTATTTTAACAAAAAGCTGAATAATTTGTTGTTGTTATTAAAATAGGTTTTGCAAGTTTAGGAGTTTTTTTTAGGAGTTCAAAGATAAAACTTAACCAGGATCTGATTAATAAATAAATTGTAATTATTGTATTAGACGACATACATAGAGTAAGACTGATATTAATACTAAATTAATAGTTAATTTCTTACGATCAATTAAATTTTAAAATTTTACGTAAGGAAAAAAAACCAAATATTTATTCTATTCTAATTTTTATGGGTACATGTTGATAGATTTTGCACACACAAAATAAAAAAAAACCAATAGTATCATTTCAAATATAATGCAAACTGTTAATTGTGCTATATATAAATAATCACTTTTTAACTAATAATAATTAATAAATAGCTTCCAACGGCTTGATAGTTAACTAAGTGATACGAAATTGAAGATAATTTATTCAAGAAGTTAGAAATTGAAAAAGAGCTTTCTTTTAATATTTAATGCTACTTTTCGTAATTCAGTGGAAAAAAAATGTTTTTGCTTTGCATATATTTGCAACGAAATATCTGACTTCATTCTCAAATCTAGATTTCTTATGAATTTTTAATAGGGGATTAACGCTCTCCGATCGTATTTTGATATTTGAACTCTAGCTTTTCTTAATTAGTTCATCTAAGTAGTGTATTTAGTTTTGTTTATTTCGGTTCAGTTATATCTGTAGGATACTTAGATTTACTTCTTAAATCTCTATTTATATTTATATTCGTTTAAAATCTAAGTAGAAATTTGAGATGAATATTATCTTTTTTTAAGAAAATACAATATATATATTAAATATATTGTTCTTCAAGTAACTTGATGTGATTGTTGGCTGTATATCCCTACAAAAAGCAAGAAAAAGTAATATGAGATTGTAGGATATAAATAAAAATAAGAATTTTATTAGTTCTTTTCAATTTCGAGTACTTGTTGATGCTTGTTGAAGAGTGCACTATTTAAAAGTGGTTCTCCTGTACTTTTCAGGTCAAATATTGATTGAATAAAACATTCAAATATTTAGTTTCATTTCAAAGGACACGGTTATTATTACTTTGTATCAATGTTAAGGTACCAAGGCGATATTAATAACCCTTTTTTTTATTTTACATATACAGTGTTTCTAATTCTTCAGGCTAGCTGAAATGTGAGATAAAACTAATCTTTAGAGTCCTGCTGTGGGGGATGGGCACCTCATGAGTAGTCTACTAATGGATGGAGAAAAAGGGGGAAGTTTCTGTTGTGTTGGAGCACCCGTAGGTAGAAGTCTGACTTGGCTCCTTGTCGCTGAAGAAGAAGTCCAGTGCCTACCGGGAGGACTTTTAGGGAAAACTACCCCGGGAAAAAAACCTGGAAAATTTTCACCAGTTAGTCCGACTGGCGAGGCAAGGTGCTGAGCATCACAAACGCCATTATGTGTTTTGAAGCAGTTTTTACAACAAAACTGCCACGTTGCCCCTGAGCCACGAGTCGGGCTAAAAGTGTTATAAAATGAATAAATCATATTTTTTAATAAAAATGGTGTTTTTTTTTACATTCTTCCATTAGATTATATTCATTCATTATTATTTAAATATTTGGTTTATTGTGTTTATTACCTCTTGAAAAATAGACAAAAGTAACTAATACTGACTGATTTATTGCTAAATTTAAACAACATACGGATAAAATAAATAGACAGATTAAAAAAATTGATACAAATAAATAAAAAAATTCTAATAAAAGTATCATATAAAGCAAACATGTAAAAAAATCCGTAAGAAAAAAAGGAAAAAGACATTCACCTAAATTAAAAATAAAGAAAATGTTCTGTTATTAATGAGTATTTTTCTTTTATTTACATATGCAAAATTTTTGATTCTTTAAGCTCACTGAATCGCGGGAGAAACTACTATAAATAGAACAAATCCTCTTTTAACAAAAAGCTGAATAATTTTTCGTTATTGCTAAAATAGGTTTTGTTCCTTCTATATTCATCTATTATTTATTCATTCTAAAAGTTTCATTTGTAAGAGGTGATAAAAAAATTAATTTGAATCGAAAATTATTTTTTACCTACTGTCAAAACCATAGAATTACATGATAATGAGCAAAAAGTAATTAAAATGTATATATTTAAAATAAAACAAAAGTTATAACAAAGATATTACTTTAAAATCATCATTTGATTAATAAATAAAATGCAGTTATTGTGTTAGACGATATATACAGGGTACGATTTAAATTAATACTTAAATTTTTTCGATCAATTAAATTTTCAAATTTTATGTACGAAAAAAAAACCCCCAAATATCTTTGTTCTATTTTAATTTTATAAGAGTACATGCTCATAGAATTTACACACTCAAATTAAAAAAAAACAATTGTATCATTTCAAATATAATGCAAACTGTTAATTGAGCTATACATAAATAATCACTTTTTAACTAATATTGACTAATATACATTTTCCTGCAATAGGCTTGATAGTTAACTAAGCAATACAGAATTGATGATAATTTATTCAAGAAATTAGAAATTGAAAAAGAGCTTTCTTTTAATATTTAACGCTACTTTTCGTAATTCAGTTGGAAAAAAAAATGTTTTTGTTTTGCATATATTTGTAACAAAATATCCAACTTCATTCTCGAATCTAGATTTCGTATGAATTTTTAATAGGAGATTAACGCTCTCGGATAGCATTTTCATATTTGGACTCTAGCTTTTCTTAATTAGTTGAGCTAAGTAGTGTATTTAGTTTTGTTTCGTTGCAATTATGTCTGTATCATTCTTAGACCTTCTTAAATATTTAATTTTACTTATATTCTCTTAAAACCTAAGAATTTAAAAAAAGTTGGGAAATGAATTTTATCTTTTTTTTTTTTAAAGAAATAAGAAATAATTATGTGTAGTGATTTTCAAAAAGTGAAATTAAATTTTTTTGCATGGCCAATCTTTTCAAGGAAGTAGGAGAAGGAGTAATATTCTAATTTTGAAGAGATTTTTAATTTTCTGTATCTGCTTCCCATATGCCATTCTTCGTCTTAATTGTCGCAAAAGTATCATGGTGCGCCAAGGTCGTCTGCCTACTGGCAGATTTCAAGACGAGATATCTTTTTTTACAGGGTAGTGGACTTAGCCCTAAGCTATACAGTAATATTAGACCGGAACCTGTGTCACTAACTTTTGTCTAGATTACGAACCACTACAAACATCCATGATACCACGGGACTTAAACCCGTAATCTGGAACATCCATGATACCACAGGACTTAAACCCGTAATGGAACCAAGAGACAGTCACTCGGCCATCAGGGCCCACATATGACATGCTAATGTGTGAATAACCATATTTTAAAATGCCCAACTTAAACAAGATTTATTGAATGGGAATGGTAGTATTACTTTGCAATTTCCAGTTAAAATTATTTTCAAAAAAGTGTAAAAGTTATTCAAGTTAAAAGACATTTAAAATAATTATTCAAGACATTATATTGATCCTAAATATTAATAATTTATTAACATATTTTAATGCATTATAATTTCTCAGTATAATTAATACAAAACTTCCAATAATTTTATGCCATACATAAATTTCTGGCAGACACTTTTAAATAAAAATTTATGAAAACCGTTAATTACGTGAACGTACAAGCTTAAGAAGATAAACAAAAAAAGTTCTTTTCAATTAATTTTAAACCAAAGAATCTTGTTAATTCTGCATAAGTGTTTCTCTTCACCGACAAGAATTTCTTCCAAGCAATGTATTATCTAAATTTCATGTTTCTCACTTCTTTATATTTGGCTGGCATTAAACACATGGACCCATTGTTAAGTAGTTGGAATCCATGTTATTTCGCTAAAATCAAATTCATCTTTTTCGACCGTTGCCTTAAAACAATTTGATTAAATGAATCTTTGACTATTTCTTGTCTTAGATAGTTAAGTCCAAATATTCTTAATGAATCCTTTATGCATTTCTATTGAGTTAGACTGAAATAAATTTCTTCAAATGAACCTGAATTCTGTTCTAATTGAATAAAGCAGAACCTATTCATTAAAGAAAATTCGTAAGTCGGTTTTGTAATACGAATATCTTAAATACCTGAAAGCTTTTGAGTATTTAAGTTATTGGAAAAAGATGTACAAGAAGTGCTCTTTGGAGGACAAATTATTCCGTCACATAAAAATCAACGATTCAACAAAAGAATCATCAAGTGAGAATAATATCTATCTTTAGGAGTTTTTAACGGTGCTTTAATTTGGTGGTAAGAGAACTTCAGATTAGCAAAGGTTAATTCGATTTATATTTTTTCGTTCATTCACGGTTGATAACCAACATTTTTATGGCGAGAAAATCTATTGATCAATTTATTTATTTATGAAAGTTTGATCGGAATGGGGAAAATATCGTTTGATGTTCAGTTGGCTTATGAAAAAGTCCAAATAGTTTGCTGTAGAATAAAAAAAGGATATACAAAAAAAGAGGAATAAATTTCGGTATAACATATTATTATTTAGCGAGAAATATTTAGGTTTCCGGAATTTAATTTCTTCATTAATTAAACTAATAAAGGTAGTTTAATTAGTCGAGTTATAGTTAGATGAATAGTTAATTTTAGCTTAAATAAAAATAGTTCTTATATGGAGCATTTATTTAGTAAAACTAAATAAAAGTATTAGATTAATAGTTTAATAACCAGAACATGCATTTATAAAATTTTAATTTTATGTATCTGTTTTAAAAGTGTTGTTAATGTATTGATAAGAGCAAGAAAAGTTCATTGATAAATATCTTCTAGGCGAAAATAATAAAGAAGCATTTAAGAAAAAATTTAATAAAATACTTTGATCTATTTATCTGCATTAAATTTCTTTATTGTCTGTGTTGCATTTTGAAAATTTTGAAAGCAACAACGACAAAAGTGATATAAAAGTAACGATATCTAATTATGTATCGTTGAATTTAAATCATTTTAATAAATTTCATATATTTATTGAATATATTCTTTTGTATTTGTAACTCAAAATTATAGAATATTAATATATTTTCTTCTGTTTTAGTTTTTTGAAAAGCACATTACTTTGAATGACATATACGAATATTCTAAAAAATGAGACATTTGCAAAACTTGATTTTTAAATATAACTAAGATTATTTAATTGTGATAGTCACGAAAATTCATAGAACAGGTTTTGTAACATTTTAAGAAGAAGGACTAACTTTTTTGTTTCATAAAATAAATTTAATTTTTAATTTTAAAATTTGTTTTATTTTAATTGTTAATTCCAATTCACAATGATTTGTTTTATTGTTAATGAAAAATTTCTCAGAAAGAAAACAATTTATTTTATTGAATTAATTTTTCTAGTGTACATTTTCTTTTTAAATATATCTATCCATTTCTAATCTTTCTTCTAATAATTTTTTTTTCAAATCTATCCTTTGAAATAGTAAAAAATAGTTTATGGCTTTTAAGAGAAAGAAATGCGAATAATTAAATCTAATTTCTACCATGGATTGTAATAAAGTATTTCTTCATGAAAATATTCTATACACACAGGGTGACTATAAAAAATCTTTCTCTGTTCATGAGCCGTTAGTATATATGTAGAATTTGTTTGTGTGCTAATCAGCAGGCGGCGACATATCACGGTTGCTTATCTTTGACAGAGCCTGTTTACAATGTGGGGGAATAATTAGACTTGAACTCTGACCCCCTGGAGAAGGGGCACAGATCCCCGTAGATGAAGAAGTTGAAGATGAACGCTGGCGGACAAAGAGAGAGGAGCGAATTGAGGCCGGCTGCTGCCTCAAGCAGCGAGAGAATATGTTTAGCACTTAATTAATAACTAATGTAAATATCATTGTAAAATAGCGTGTAATTAAATGGCTTTATTTAAAGAAACATCGCATTACTTCACTTTGTCTGTCAAATCTCCTAGACACCCATTGCAAAAGTCCAGCCATTGTTAGATACAAAAACTGTGTCTACAAACAAGTCTAGAAAAACTGTGGGCTCGGTCGGGATGAATCTATAGGAGCGGCTGAAGTCTACATATATATATGCACAGCGATGATGATAAGAATAAATTGGGTTTAATAAAATCAGATTAGAGAGAGAAGTGAACATTGCAACAGTTATATGGGTAGAGCTGGCTATAGAAAATACAAATATATTATTGAAACTAAAGGTTTTGAGCAAGAATGTATACATATACTAAACAATATATCATGTTATATAAAGATAATAATAATGATACATAAAGAAATTAAAAAAAATACTTCTTTTCAAATCGAAACAAGTGCCTTTTTCTAGTAAGTTAATTACTTTGAAGATTTGCTGATGATTATCAAAAGAGAACTGTTTATAATTTCGAAACCAAAGACTTTACGTAAAATCCTTTTCGTACTGCATTTTGTTAGCTACAGAACAGCTTAATTATTAACGATTTTTTTAACTATTAAAATTTTGTTAATTTTTTATAACTTTAATTTGTTAATTTTTTTATAGTTTTACTAATCCTTTCAAATAAATTACCAGGTTTATTAATCCGCCAAGTTACACTTTAAAAGTAGCAAATACTGACTAAGCTTGCCAAATTTTATTTTCCATTTGAAAGATTTTAAATGAATGCTCATGAAATAAAAAAAAATAAAAAAAAATGGATTTCATGATTCGGGAAGTAAAAATAGTGACTCATTAAGTTATAACTTTCTCGGGAATAGAAGAGAAAAAAATATTCCCTTTATAAATTTAATTACTGTATTTGCATAAAGTAATGCTTTTAATTATAATCCAATTACAACCGGGTGAAATTTCCCCAACCGAACCGATGACTGGAACAAAGAAACCAATTAAACGGTTCCGAATTCGCGCCGTCACACAAAGAAAGGCAGAACTGAATGAGGTTTTGGCGGCAAAATTAGCGGAATATTCCAACTTCTTTTTTATTTTCTTTCTTCCTATTTAAAACTTGCAAGCTAATCGTAACTCCGGAAAGGGTAGAATGCCGAGAAAAATTCAATTAAAATCTACGGCAAATAAGATTGAGAAACGCGCCATTGCAACAGAGTTGACATAGCTTTCGACAATATGGCAGACAACAATGGGACACGCAATCAAGCCCGGTGTTCTTAAGAAAATAAACATTCGAACCGTGCCAAATATTTCGAGTTTGTTTTCAGGAGGTGAAAATTGTTTTGTTTTTGTCTTGTTCCCCCTTCCAAAATGAGCTTACACATCGAATTAATTGATGGTTTTGTTCCTCACAAGAATTTCTATTTGTTTGTCTTTGGCTTTGAAAGTTTTCTCCCGTGTTCTGAAAGATTTCGATGGAGTTCGAGAAATGTAATAAAAGAGTCATGCAATGCTGAATTGGGGAACATTCCAATTGAGTTAATGAACCTTTCCGAAAGGCGACCCTTTTCTTAAGTGAAACGGTTGTTCTTCGTGGACCTTAAATGTATGTTATTTTCCTCTTATTATTGTCAATGTTCAATAGAATTTTTCAATTTAAATTGGATTACCTCCAAATAAATCTCATTATATTTCTGAATATCTTATAATTAAAATTCCCTTATTTTAAATGAAATGTGTTTTTGGAAAGACAATTAATATAAATTCTTTTTATATTTATAATTTACTATTGTCATCTTCTAATATCGTTTATGATTGACTATGATTCACCCCTAAAAGGGTAGATTTGTAGCAGAATCAGCATCGAACAGAGTGCATCACCGCTGTGGATCTACTATACTGCACCCAGATTTTGTTGACGTACTTTTAGAACGGTGGTTCTCATACTTTTTTATCTATTACACTGGATAGTCCATTACACTGATAGTCCATTACACTGAGTCAGGGTACATTTAAAATCTTACAAATAATTGTAGGTGCACTACATACAAATTTTTGAGAAATGTTTTGCAATAATTATGTAAATAATTGGTTTACAATATAAAATTAAAAGCACCTTAAGTTTATTTATTCTTGTGTTTATGGTAAACATGAATATGGAGTGTACGATGTTTGGCCATATATTTGAAATTATTATTTTCTCATTATTTGACAATTCCTGTCTATTTACACTTATTTGTACATCACTACAATACTACATCACTACAAAGAAATGTTGAAAATTGTAGTAAAATTTTGAAAGCTCTCAAATTTTCAAATGCAGCAACTCATGACGTTGTTCATATCCCATCTGTAATTGTTTTGACCCAAGAAGGCCGAACAAAGAATCGCTAATTTTATGAGGTATCATTATCCGTGACACTGATTATCTGCTATCAGAGACAAGCTGTTCTCATTAGTACAAAACACTAATTGCAAGTAATGTAATTATCCATTAAACTGCTTATTTGCTGTCAATTTTGAGTGATAGATTGCTATTATACCCTTGTTAAAGAATATGCATTCCTTTTTACTGGGGGGGAAAAACGAATTAATGCAAAATTTTTTATTTTAATAATTTATTATAGTCATCTTCTAATATCGTTTATGATTGACCTGATGCCATTGACCCCTAAAAGGGTAGATTTATAGCGAATCAGCAGCGAACAAAGGGCAGCACCTCTGTGGTTCTACTACACTGTACCCAGATTTTGTTGACATACTTTTAGAACGGTGCTTCTCAAACTTTTTTGAAGTCTGGGTACATTTAAAATTTTACAAATTATTGTAGGAGCACTATATACAAATTTCTGAGAAATGTGTTTTAATAATTATATCAAATGTCACAGAAAAATTGCTGTACAATATAAAATGAAACGCACCTTACGTTTATTTATTCTTGTGCTTATGGGAAACATGAATCTGAAGTGTACGATGTTTGGGCATATATTTGAAAGAGAAATTCTTATTTTCTCCTTATTGAAGATTGATTCATTGAAGATTTCCTGTCTATTTACTTTTAATTGTGGTAACTGTAGAAAATACTAAATCACTTCAATATAACGGTGAAAATTGTAGTAAAATTTTCAAAACTTTGAAATATTCAAATGCAGCAACTCATGACGTTGTTCATATCCCATTTGCAATTCTTTTGGCTCATGGAAATCGAACAAACAATCGCTAATTTCGTGATGTATAATTAATTATCCGTGACACTGATTATCTGCTGTTAGATTTGAGAAACAAACTGTTCTCATTAGTACAAAACACTAATTGCATGTAATATAAATATCCATGTCACTGCTTATTTGCTGTCAATTTTGAGTGATGGATTGCTATTATGCCCCTGTTTAAAGAATATGCATTCCTTTCTACTGGGAACAGAAATGCTATATCTCTTCTAGGGGGAAAAGTCATAAAGTGCCAAGCTATCATAAACACAGTTCAAATTTCATTAACCGTCAGGATTCCTGGTGAAAGTTTTCCAGATTTTTTTTTCTACAACACGCAAATATTGACCAGATACCCCTAAGAATACACCGAAAGATGATGCCTTTCCTTAATCTTTCTTATATTGGTTGTCTGTGTTATGTATTTATGGCGTTGTTTGCATATATACGTGGCTCAGTGATGTACAAGTCTACGTGTGTTTTAGACGTTTGTATGAAATGTTATCACTAATATATAATGAATCAATTGAAATAAATCACCTTTTTAGGCACATGTTGTTTTGTAATAATACTTTGCTCCAACAACAATAAATAACATTTCTTATCAATATTATAGGAAAGGCTATTTTTTTCCTATATACTTGTGAATTAATTTATATCATGAGTCTTGCTAAGTGAAATATTTTTGAGAATTTTGTGAAAAAAAGTGTTTAATATTATTTAAAAAATGTTTAATGTAGAGTTAATGATTTAACCGAGCTTAATCATTGAATAGTATGTAGATACACTATATTTAGCTCTTGTACACTGATTATTACAATATATTACTAAATGATATCGACTGAATGATTAACATGTCAAATGGGCCGTCGAATTATAAGGAATCCATTATGTATACAATTCTGATGTACTACTAGCTAATTATATCAGTTTACTACTAGCATTGTTGAAATGTTGTATCTCTGTATATATATATACTTCATTACATTATAAAAGGACAAAAGTTGTCATAAATATAACATACATGTATCATAAAAATTTGAGCACAATGTTTAAAAAATAATTAATTAATAAAAAGTAAATTTATAAGTATAAAATTATTCAGAATTCTATTAATTTACTATTGTGAAGGAATTTTAAGAAACTAGAAAATGAATAAATATTTAATTTTTATAAATAAATAAAAATATTTCGTTTATAATTAATTGTCCGTTTTTAAATATTTTTTTGAAAATAGCTTCTTTATACCAAATACTTCAGTGGAACAGAATTTATGAATGATTCATTAAATTATTATGCATGTAATCAATTGAATTTAATAGTTTGCTAATTTATCAGTATCGATCAATTTCAATACTGAAAAAAAAAATTGAATGGCAAATGGGAAAAAAAAAAAAAAAAAAAAAAAAAAAATTTATAATAAGCTAAAAAAAAACAATAATAAAGCAAATTGTTTACTGAAAAATACAATTTTTTTTTATTTTCCACTGCTTAAAAAGTATGATCCGTTGTAAAATTTCAATCATTTACGACAAAAACCTCATTTATGATAAACAATGACGTCAACGTTGAAATCATGTAACAAAACTTAATCATGTACACTTAAATGATAGTTTATAGTGTCTAATTTCTTAATTGCAATCAAGAAATTTTGTGGCTGCCAATTTGGTTCAACATATGTTATTTTATTTGAGGGTGATTTTGTTTATTTTTGGCATTCTACGATTTCAAGAAAGTGGGAGGAACAATTATTTATTGTCTTTCAAATTGTTGATGGTAATTTGCTTGCTTTAGCAAAGCATTTATTATGATAACTTTAAAACACAATTAATTAACAACAAAGTGGTTAAGTTATTTTAATAAATCTTTTTTATATTTTAAATATGCAGTGTTTCTAACTCAGGCTAGCAGAATTGCGAGAGAAACCTGTTAAGAAATTCTGTTTTAACAAAAATGGTGATTTCTTTTATATTCATGCATTATTATTTAAGTATTAGGTTTATTGTTTATTGCCGCTTGAAAAGTAGACAAAATTAATAATACTCTCAGAATTATTATTCATTTTAAACAATGTATTGATAAAACAGACAGACAGATTGAAAAATTGATAAAAATAAATGACTAAATTCTAATAAAAGTAGCCCATAAGGCAAACGTGCAAAAAATGCAGAGAGATAAAAAGAAAAATACATACATTTAAATTAAAAATAAATAAAATGTCCTGATGTTAATAAGTACTTTTTCTATTCTATATATACACAATTTATAATTCTTTAAGCTCACTGAACTGAGAGAAAAAACTCCTATAAATAGAACAAATCCTATTTTAATAAAATGCTGAATAATTTTTTGTTTTTGTTAAAATAGGTTTTATTCTTTTTATATTCATCCATTATTCATTCATTCTAAAATTTTCATTTGTGAATTGATAAAAAAACTAGCTGGAATCGAAAATTGTTAATTATTAGTAACATTTTAATGAGGAAAAATAATTAAAATGCATAGCTTAAATAAAAAAATAAGAACAAAGATATAACTTTAAAACCATCATATGATTAATAAATAAATTGTAATTATTGTATTAGACGGTATCACAGAGTAAGAATGATGTTAATTCTTTATTTTTTACGATTAATTAAATTTTAAAATTTCATGTACGAAAACTAAAACAATTATTATTGTCCTATTATAATTTTTATAAGGATACATGATCATAGAAATTATACACACACAAGAAAAAAAAACAGCAACAGTAGTATCACTTAAAATATATTTCAAAGTGTTAATTGTGCTATACATAAATAATCCCTTTTTAACTAATATTAACTAATAAATATTTTATTGCAACGGCTCGATAGTTAACTAAGAAATACGGAATTGAAGATAATTTATTCAAGAAGCCAGAAATTGAAATAGAGCTTTCTTTTAATATTTAACGCTACTTTTCGTAATTCAGTTGAAAAAAAATGTTTTTGTTTTGAATATATTTGCAACAAAATATCTAACTTCATTCTCGAATCTAGATTTCTTATGAATTTTTAATAGGAGATTAACGCTTTCGGATCGTATTTTCATATTTGGACTCCAGCTTTTCTTAATTAGTTCAGCTAAGTAGTGTATTTCGTTTTGTTTATTTCTGTGCAATTATATCTGTATAATTCTTAGGCTTCTTCTTAAATCTTTATTTTATTTATATTCTCTTTAAAAATAAGTAAAATTTTGAAATGATTATTATCTTTTTTTAAGAAAATACAAAATAGCTATGTATAGCGATTTTACAATTAAGAAGAAAAAGTGAAATTCTTTTGAATGCCTAGTCTTTCCAAGAATGAAGACAAAGGGAAATTTCAATTTTTTTGTATACCCAAGGAAGGGGTATATTTTCTTTATTTCAAGAAAGAAAAATGCGAAATTTTTTTATGGCTAATCTTTTCGAAGAAAAAGAAAAGGGAAATTTCAATTGTTTTTGCATTCAAGGAAGAAGAGAAAGAGAAATTATATTTTTTGTTTTTTGCTTGCCTAGTCTTTTCAAGGAAGAAAAAAGAGAAATTTCAATTTTTTTGCATTTAGACTGTTCAAGAAAGGAAAAAACGGAAATTAAAATTTTATTTTGCACGCACAGTCTTTTCAAGCAAGAAGAAGAAGAACCGATATTCTAATTTTAAGAAAAAATCCATTTTTTCACCTCATGTATTTAACAAATTTTGTATAAACTTTCTGAAAAAAAAATTAGCACTTGTAATCTTCTTTTTAGAACTTTTACGTTTCTACATGTCTAGCAGAAAATATGTTGGATGTCATTTTTTAAAAACATGAATTAAAAAAAATTATGACCGAAACTTATTGGTGGCAGAGCGTTGGACTGCACTAAGATAGCTGTGTTAGAAGCCTAAAAAGCATCTAGATCAACAGTCAATTCCTTAACTATGCTGGGAGTGAACTATAAACTTATAGGCTGGAAATTCTTTCGGTTGAGTTCACTAAAGAATTAAGTCCATGAACTCCTCGTAAACCGACGATCATGATAAAGGGTAAAAAATGCAACGTCTTTTTGCCTTTGATTTTGTAGCACAAAGACATGGTCATCCAAAGGGAAGGGAAAAGTCAGACTTTACCCCAACCAGCTATACCCCTGGCACCAGGTACCTATTTCAGTCGCCTTTTACGACATGCATGGGCTACAGTGGGGCTATTCTAACCCGAGCCCAAACAGGTATAAAAGAAAGTAAAATATATAAAAGAAAAAAAATACGCCTATGTATTAAGACCATAGTTTAAAAAATAGAACGATTTAATAATAATTTTAATGTGTTTATAGTTGTTTAAAGATGAAGGATTTAATTGGATTTTCAAATTTTCAATGAATAGCTAAATGTTTTTAATTATGTAATTTGTAAAAGTCTATTTATCAATAAACAAGATATATGAATCCTTTTATGTGCTACTTGAACCTAATTATGTGCTGATTAATATTAAAGGAATATTATAAAATTAAGGCTTTTGCCTTTTTTAAGAAAATTCTTTAAATAAAAATCTATCACATAGCAGAATATTTTACCAAATTTACATAAATTCAATTTCCTTTTGGAAACATCAATTTTCTGATATCTATACGTTTTTCTACTTTAAGATATTTCACATATTTCTAGAGGCTTCAGTTCTTCTGAAGTATTTTAAAGGATATTCTTATGATTTAAAATATAACAATATGGTTTCAAACATTGAGATCGCAGCAAAATTGATTTTTATTTTTAATTTTAGGTTTCATGAGGTACATAATTTAATTTGTAGTAAAATAATATATACAACCGAGAAATCCTTTAAAATTATATTTTATAGTTTGAACTTCCCTATGTATACCTATGATGCACCTACACTCAAGAGCCACAACATTATGACCACCCCTACATTTTGCAATGAACTCGCCTGGATAACGTAGAAAGCACGTGATCAGGTGGAAGTGGTATTTAACTGCTGCTGGAGAGTCTGAAGAATCATTCTTTTACTTACTTCTGTGTGTGATGGAAAAGGCTGCGGATCTAAGCGACTTTGATAGAGGGCAGATTGTAATGGCCCGAAGGCTCGGAACAAGTATTTCCGAAACTGCACGACTCGTGGGTTGTTCGCGATCTACAGTTGTTAGTACTTATGCAAAGTGGATGTGTTGGACGTCCACACGCTATGAAAGAAAAAGGTCGCCGGAGACTGTCTCGCATGGTGAAGCAAAACCGAAGCCAGACAGTGGCTCTGCTGACAGCCCAATACAATGCAGGGCCAAGTAGAATAGTATCGGAGCACACTGTTGGATATGGGGCTACGCAGCAAACGTCCCACTCGTGTGCCTTTGCTGACCAAGCGTCCTCCCAACTGCGCCTGCACTGGGCTCGGGAACATTGTGACTGGTCCATGGATCGGTGGGAGAGAGTTGCCTGGTCAGATGAATCACGGTTTGTCATTCATCACGCCGATGGCCGTGTCAGGATACGCCGTCTCCCAGGCGAAAAGTTGCTCCCACAATGTACAGTAGGTCATACACAGGTCTGTGGTGGCGGTATTATGCTTTAGGGGACGTTCTCTTGGGCGTCTCTGGGACCCGTGGTTGTGGTAGAGCAGACCATGAATGCTACAGTGTATCTGAACATCATTGCGGACCAGTTTCACCCTTACATGGCCTCTGTTTTTCCAGCTGGAAATGGAATGTTTCAACACGACAACGCCCCTTGTCACAAGGCTAAAATTGTGTTGGAGTGGTTCCAGGAACATGATGCTGAATTCCAGTTAATGTCCTGGCCGCCTAACTCACCGGATATCAATCCGATAGAACACATTTGGGATGTCCTGGGACGGCAGCTCAGAGTTCAAAGACCACCAATTCGCAATATCTCGGATTTGCGTGACCGTTGCTTAAACATCTGGTACAATCTGTCTCCTGCCATCTACCAAGGACTTGTGACATCCATGCCAAGGCGGGTTGAAGCTGTGTTGCGTGCCAAAGGTGGGCCAACTCGTTATTGATAGGTGGTCATAATGTTTTGGCTCTTATGTGTATGTATATATCAATATATTAACCGATGTAAACCTACATCCATAGTTTAAAAAATAGAACGATTTGGTGATAATTTTAATGTAGTTATATTTTTAAAGATTAATGGTTTTTATTTGAATTACAAATTTTCAAAGAATAGCTACATTTTTTAAAATGATTTAACTTGTAGTAGTCTTTTATCAATCAATAAGGTATATGTGTAAGTTCTATGTGCTACTATTTATGTCTGATTATTATTAAAGAAATATTACAAAATAAAGGTATTTGCCTTTTTTAAGGAAATTCTTTAAATAAAAATCTATCATATAGCGGAATATTTTTAACAAAATTTGCATAAATTCAATTTACTTTTGGAGACATCAATTTTGCTAGATATCTATTCGTTTTTCTGCTTTAAGATATCTCAAATATTTCTAGATGCTTTAGTTCCTTTTGACATATTTTAAAGGATATTCGTATGGTTTAAAATATAAGAATGGGCCTGAATGGCAGCATGTTTGACGCTCGGTGCCGTATGTTTCAGGTTGAGTCACGGTGGTGCCATGGATGTTTTAAGTTGTTCGGAATCCCCTTTAAGCCGTAGGTCTCGGTCTCATATGACTGTACAGCGTCACGGAACCAAGTCAGATTTCTACCTACTGGGGGTTAATCAAAACAGAATCTGCAATCTATTCAGTCAACTATGAATCCATACTTGTTCATGAGTGTGGTCGAGATATCTACCGAGTGGGATAAATAAAAAATATATATATATTTAAAAAACAATTAATTTTATTAATAATTTTACCTTTACATGATATTAATTGCAGAAAAATGATATATAACAACTGAGTAATCTGTTAAAATTATATTTTATAGTTTAACTTCAATTCGTTTTGTTTTCCAGAAATTTAGTAAGGTAGAAATGAAATATAATAAATTTAAATTATATATTTTTCATAATAAATATTTTACATAAACTTCCATAAGCACAAAAATATTCCATGGTGGTTATATGGATATTTTCATACTCATTTTGCTATACGTAACCTTGACATAATCCATTTCACAATATCGTAACCTCTTTGTAAAATTTTATTTAAAGCTGATAGCGAGGAATAATACCGAAAACTAAGCAAATGACACATTGAGTCTATTTTACTCTGGGGAATGAATTTTATCGCTCCTTGTTCCTCGCATCCTTTTTTGGAAAGGTTGACATTTTCCTCAAAGAAAAACAATCTCCAGCGACTACGGACAGGAGTGCCACCTGGCGGGAATCACTCATACCGTAATAAAGAAAACCAAGGAAGAGCGTAGGGAATTTTTTCCCCCCTGTTCCGTCGAGGAATCCTCTGGACGTTTTGATATATCAGGTAATAAAAGCATCATTGTCTTGTAGAAAGTTGGATGGGTCGCTTTCAAAAACAGGAGTAGCAAGACTTTGCAATAAAGAACGGAGAAGAGAAGGTTAATGTTGGAGAACTGACTGCGCCCACACTCACACTCTAAAGTCAATAATATTTAAAATTTTTTATTCTTTTATTTAAGAATTCTATTTCTTTTATTCTTTTATTTTCTTAATTTAAAAATATATTTAAAAAAAATAAATATGCTATAGTTTCTTAGGGCTAAAGTCATTTTGTTTTAAATGCAATAATATTTATATCATCATTTGGCATTTTCCCTAGAAACTACAAAATTTGCTAATCATTTTACGTATCTACTCTATCTTTCGTGGCGGCCTGATGGACAACTGGCTAGAGCTCTGGACTATTGGGGCCACAGGCTTCATGTTCGAATTCTGGCGGTAGCATGGACGTTTGTTAGTGATTTATAATCGGGGCCTGATGGTCGAGTGGCTAACACTCTGGCGCTCGGTACCGAAGGTTTCGGATTCGAATCCCGGCGGTGCCATGGATTATTTTAGTGATTCAAACTGAACTTTAAGCCGTAGGTATCGTTCTCATATAACTGTAGAGTGTCACGGAGCCAAGCTATACTTCTACCTACCAGTGTCCCATCCCAACAAAAGCTTCCCCCTATTCCCTCTAACCATGAGTCCATACGGGTTCATGGACTTGGTCTAAAGTTCTACCAAAAGGGATAAGAAACAACAACAACAAACAAAATATAAAAATATGCTTTCAAAACTGGAGACAGCATCAAATTTAATTTTTATTGTTATTTTTACCTTTTCATGGCGCACATATTATTAAACGTAGAATAATAATATATAATTAACTGAGAAATCTTTAAAAAAATTATATAGCTTGTTTTTCGAAAATTTAGTAAGGTAGAGATGAAATATAATAAATTTAAATTATATATTTTTTATAAAAAATATTTTACGTAAGCTTCCATAAGCATAAAAATATTCCATGGTGGTTATATGGATATTTTCATACCCATTCTGTTATACATAACCTTGACATAATCCGTTTCACAGTTTCGTAACCTCTTTGTCAAATTTTATTTAAAGCTGACAACGAGGAATAATACCGAAAACTAAGCAAATGACACATTGAGTCTATTTTACTCTGGGGAATGAATTTTATCGCTCCTTGTTCCTCGCATCCCTTTTTTGGAAAGGTTGACATTTTCCTGAAAGAAAAATAATCTCCAGCGACTACTACAGACGGGAGTGCCATCTGGCGGGAATCACTCACACCGTAATAAAGAAAAACAAGGGAAAAGCGTGGGGAATTTTTTCCCTCCTGTTCAGTCGAGAAATCCCTCTGGACGTTTTGATATATCAGGTAATAAAAGTATCATTGTCTTGTAGAAACTTGGATGGAACTTGCTACTTCAAAAACAGAAGTAGCAGGTCTTGCAATAAAGAACGGAGAATAAAGGTTAATGTTGGAGAACTGACTGCGCCCTCACTCTAAAGTCAATAATATTTAAAATTTTTTATTCTTTTATTTAATAATTCTATTTCTTTTATTCTTTTATGCTATCAATTTAAAAATAAATATTTTAAAAAATAAATATGATGTAGTTTCCTAGGATTAAAAGCATTTTGTTTTGAATGCATTAATATTTATATCATCATTTGGTATTTTCCCTAGTAAAAATTACAAAATTTGAATTATTAAACTACTAAAACAACTGAATTTTAGTAATTTGTTAAGCAATTCACATGAGTTCTGTATATCTTGTCGCGGCATAATGACCAATTGGCTAGCGCTCTGGCGCTCATTACCACAGGTTTCGGGTTCGAGTCCCGGCAGTGTCACAGATGTTTGTAGTGGTTCGGATTCCACTTTTAGCCGGAGGTCTCGGTCTCATATGACTGTAGAACCTCACGGAGCCAAGGCAGACATCTGCCTACTGGTGCTTCATCACAGCAGAAGCTGCCTCTTATTCCCTCAACCAGGAGTCCCTATGGGTTCGTGGGTTTGGTCTAGATGTCTATCAAGGGAGATGAGAAACAACAACAAACAAAATATAAAATTATGCTTTCAAAAATAGAGATCTCAGCAAAATTAATTTTTATTATTAATTTTACCCTTTCATAGTGCACATAATATTAAACGTAGAAAAATAATACATAAATAACTGAGAAATCTTTTAAAATTATATTTTATAGATTGATTTTTATTCGTTTTTGTTTTCAAAAATTTAGTAAGCTAGAGATGAAATAGAATAAATTTAAATTATATATTTTTCATAAAAAACATAAGCATAAAAATATTCCATGGTGGTAATATGGATATTTTCATACCCATTCTATTATACGTAACCTTGACATAATCCGTTTCACAATTTTGCAACCTCTTAGTCAAATTTTATTTAAAGCTGACAGCGAGGAATAATACCGAAAACTAAGCAAATGACACATTGAGTCTATTTTACTCTGGGGAATGAATTTTATCGCTCCTTGTTCCTCGCATCCTTTTTTGGAAAGGTTGACATTTTCCTCAAAGAAAAACAATCTCCAGCCACTACTACGGACAGGAGTGCCACCTGGCGGGAATCACTCACACCGTAATAAAAAAAAACAAGGAAGAGCGTAGGGAATTTTTTCCCCCCTGTTACTCGAGAAATCCCTTTGGACGTTTTGATATATCAGGTAATAAAAGTATCATTGTCTTGTAGAAAGTTGGATGGGTCGCTTTCAAAAACAGAAGGAGCAAGTCTTGCAATAAAGAACGGAGAAGAAAAGGTTAATGTTGGAGAACTGACTGCGCCCACACTCTAAGTCAATAATATTTAAAAACAATTTATTCTTTTATTTAATAATTTTTTTTTTTTTATTCTTTTATTTTCTGAATTTAAAAATATATATTTTAAAAAGTAAATTAAAATTTGTTAAGCATCTCTTGTAGCGGCCTGATAGCCAATTGGTTAGTGCTTTGGACGTTGGTATTACAGGTTTCAGGTTCGAGTCCCGGTAGTGCTATGGATGTTAGTCAGTGGTACGGAATGGCGTCAGAGCACTAGACACTCAGCCTGAAAGACTGAGTGTCTAGTACTCTGGCTCTTGGTGCCACAAGCTTCGGGTTCGAGTCCCGCAGTACCATGGATGATGTCCCCTTCACGCAGTAGGTCTTTATCTCATATGACTGAAGAGTGTCATCTCACCCCACATCATTTCCAAAATGTAAAGGGGCTACCAGCTCTAGGCACAGTGGTGTGGTATAGCAATAGTAGTGGTCCAGAATCCACGTTAAACTGTAGGTCTCGGTCTAATTAGCCAAAGTGTGCACAAAATGACCGTAGACTGATATGCCAAACCAAACTATCCCTTATGACATTGAAATTTAGAATGAATTCTGAGGAATACATCAGGAGATTTACCATCGGTGGTAATGTTTTAGTATTAACTTAAAATATTAAAACATTCTGGCAAACATATTTATTATGGTCGTCGCTTGCATAAACCTGATCTTGCTATTAGACTCTCTTGCCGAGTTTGGAATTGAGATCTCTTAGAAAAGATCTTTTTTGTGTATTTTAATATCGGTTGGCTTCCAGTAACACTTATGTATACCATACCATGATTAACCACCGATGAATGATGAGAAGAGAACAGTACTTTCCTGAAGGACTCTTAGAGTAAATTGCTCTTCATTTTCGTTAGGATCTTTTTTTCGACATTTAAAAAAAAAACAGTGTTAAAAATCCCTTTTTATATTTAACTGACTAATCTAACTAACTCCCTGGCACTACACACGTTAAACTGCAGGTCCTGGTCTAATTAGCCTAAAATGTGCCAAAAATAACCGTAGAGCGACAAACCAAACCCTTGCACTACAGCCCATTGGGGACCAAGGCCATCTGCCTACTGGCAGATTTTCGAGAATGGTGATTTCTTTTTATAGGGCAGGGTTGTCAAACCTACGTCCAACAGTCATATTAGACTGAGACCTACGGTTTAAAGTGGATTCCGAAACACTATAAACATCCATGGCACGGCCGGTACTCGAACCTTCTGGCATTGATCGCAGAACGGTAGTCGCTCGGCTATCAGGCCTTAAATAACTCATCATTAAATATTGGTAGATATTGCAAAAAGATATACTTTCTTCAATAATGAGTAATTTTTCCTATAATAAATAACATATATATGAATAATAATATATATAAAATAATATATAATATAATAAATAATATATATAATAAAATAATGTATAATAAATATATATATAATAAAATAATATCTAATATATTTTTTTCCTATATGAAATATTCCTATAATAAAGCTGTTTGCGTATTACATAATAAAATAATCAATAAATCGTGAATTTGTACTGTAATTATTCAAATATTTGAACATTTCGAACTAAATTATATGTAATGAAAATATATTACACTAATTATGATACTGATAATATTGCATGGAATTCAAACACAGTGTCACTGTAATATGGATATAGATATTAATTCAATATCCATGAGTTTTATATACTTCATTAGCTAGAAATATATTTATGTATTCATTTATATATTTTCATTAACTTTCATTTACCCAAAATTAGAACTCAAATTTTTGACTGCAGATATTTCTTAGTTTTTATTGTTTGGTATAATTTTAATCACTTTCTCAAAATATTAATTTAATATAGTTTAATTTAATGCGAAACTTTAATATTTTATTTACGCCGTCATATATTATATGTAGAATAAATTTAATTCTTTTTTGAATGAAGATGTTTCTTAATTAATGTAATATAGTTGCTTTTTTAAATCTAGTAACAATTTGCATAACATAACAATTTGACGGAACATTTTGAAATCTCTTTATGTGAGAATATATATGCTAAGTATTTAAAATTATAGCTTAGCGCATATATCGAAATTGGAATACAGTGCTATTGTAACAAGAAATCTAGTTATAAATCTTTGTTGAGCTGTTTATAACATACTAATTTCTTAATTTTTGCATTGTTTGACGGCAGACACATTTAATCACTTTTAGTGGTTTCACAGAATGGGGATTTAGTGCCTTTTAATTAAGTCTGCAACTTAAATCATTTAACAATTTTCATTATAAATTATCTACAGTATAATAACAATTCCTTTCAGAAAATTTCTTAATGTATTTGCAATTCATACTAAGATGATAAAACTTTAAAATATCCTTTTCTGATTGAGAATATCTGTTAAATATTCGAAAGTATAGTATAGGAACTATATAAGAATTCATATTATAGAATTCTGGATATAAATCTTAATTGAACTATGCTTTTATGGTTTAATGAGTTTTAATTCTATTCAAATTTAGAGCTTAAAACTTCACGGAGTTTCATAATTTTATATTGTTTAATGGTGCACATGTTTATTCATTTTTAATTTTATCACACAATGTTGATTTAAGCTCATTAAATAGAGATTGATATAGTCTATAAGTTAAATCTTTTAATTATGTTACTAGGAATTTTATATGCAATAAATTTAATCCTTTTTCAGACAATTGCTTAATGTAATTGCATTCACTTAAGCATGACAAAAATACACTTATTACGATCGTTATTAATCATTTTTGAATGGAATATTTATTATTGTCTCTGTAGCATATTTATCTTCAAATGCCCGGAAAGCAGTTTGGGACTCGTAGGATACCCCGATTTAGGTAGCATTAATGGGTGCACTCAATTTCTTGATTCCTAATGAAGAAAAAGGTTGCCATTGCCTAGAGAGGTTGGACATCTACCTGTCGGTCCGAGGGAGGTTTTCTATTTCCCTCTTACCACCCAACGGAAAAATCGGGGTAGGCGTTCCCCAAACCATCATCTGGGACCTTCATCACAACGTATGAATGGAATTTTTATCGGCTCTGATTCCAGGTCTACCTTATAGGCTCTTAATAAAGTTTTCCAGTATGACCTTGAACATTATATCTCTTTTAGAACAAATCCACTTGCAAATCCCTTGACATCTAAACTTATAATTCTTTCTAAAATTAAAACTAAATACCTAATTGCAGAACGACATAAAAACCGCTACTACTCTCACAAGATTAAGGTTTGGTTTGATTTGTCGCTCTACGGTCATTTTCTGCACAGTATGGACTAATTTGACCGAGACCTACGAAACTGATACTGCGGATTCGAACCTGAAACCTTTAGTACCAACAGCTAGAGCGCTAGCCAACTATCCACCAGGCCTCCATAAGATTAAGGATGAAGAATCACAAAAATATGAAAATTTCTGTTGATGCCGTTAAAATATACCAAAGATGTGAGCACTGCCGAGCTTACTCCTCATTATGTCTGTGAATGCCCAGCTGTTGCTTTGCCTGGATCATACCTTGGAAGATGACTTATACTCCGAGCTGGCAATCAGCATAGCCATATTATTCGACAGTTTCAAGATATTTGATTTTATTATACTCTTCAGGGAATACGAGAACAAGAACAGCAACAACAACGCAACAACTTTAATAATTTTTTAACTTTTGAAGGTCAGTTAGTATTCATCATGCAGTTATATTGGATGGATATTCAGGTCTTTAACTGTCCATCTTAAAATGCCTATCTTGTTACAAAGTAAAATCTCATAAAAAAATAGGCATGCTTTAAAAATGTGATGCTGCAAAGAAAAATTCAATATTTAAAACAACGAGGATCCGCATCCTCTTGTGATGAATTTGGCGCAACAGAAGCACTTTTTTTCTGGTAAATATCGAAATTTATTTCAGCGCACAACACGAGCTTCACGCAATGCACATAAATTTCCGCAGCTAGAAGCGAGGCATTACAAAAACCATATACATAACAAAACATTTTCGATTGCATTTTGGCCAAAGAAAATAGGAAGATAAAAGAAAAAAAAAAAAGAACATTTATGTGATTGCTTTTTTGTTCGCAAAGGTTCTGCCATGAAAAAAAAAAAAACCCTCTCTTATTTGATTTGAGTATTTTTCATATAAGGGAAAATATGGTTTCCCCCGTTTTGAGAAAAGGCAGCGGAAATTTGGCATAAAATATGGCGCATTCCGTAATATTACCCGTTTACCCCCTTCCCCTTGTTGGTGTAACATGGCACCAGTAAAGCGGCCATTTTAGAAAGTCAAGGCAAAGAGGCATGGGAGAAGTTTTTTCATAATAATTTCATGGTTTTTTTTTTTTTTTTTTGTTTGCAAGAATTTTGTTTTGTTTCTGACTGAAATGTTGTTGCAAGTTTAGTTTATTAAAGAATATTATGTGCTTAAAAGAGATGAATGAAACTAAAAATTGTGGGAGGTATTTTAAACGAAAATTATTATTTCATGTAAGCGATGTGGCGCATGTATTGATCAAATCATCAGCTGAAATTGAAATAGAAAATACCACTTTTTATGTTTAACTATTATCATTTCGGGTAAATGCTAAATAAATTGTCTATTTCCTTTTTGATTTTCGAAAATACGTTTTGTTTTAGGAGAATGGAAAATTGGATTTTCAAAGAAATATCTGTTTTATAAACATCGCATTTTTAAAGTATATAAATATCGCATTTTTTTTATCTTATATATATATATGCATGGTAATTTTTCAGGACAGCTTGGCAGATGAGTCGACCAGATTTTTCACTCATATCATTCATTGCAATCACTGATTTAAAAAGCGGATAAGCAAATTTTAATCAGCATCTTGTAAAACTGTACTATATCGTACTATATATACAATTCTGTAACACATCGACTTATACAATACTGTTTTGCATCGATTTGTATAATACTTGATACATCGATGTGCAATACTATGTAATATCGACTTGTATAAAGCTGCACTACGTTGTCTTGTACAATACTGCATATCGATTTGTACAGTACTATATTATATCGAATCATGCAATATTTTATCATCGTGCACAATATTATGTTACTTAGACTTCAATAATGCATCGATAAGAATACATCGATTTGTACAAAACTTTACACTTTTATTCTTATATTACTGTGCCATATCAACTTATATAATACTTTATTATTATGATTTGTACAATATTTTATGCATCGATGTGCAATACTATGTTATATCGACTTGTATAATGCTGTATTGACGTGTACTATATTATATCCAATTGATTTGTGCAAAACTATATTCTATCGACTCATGCAATAATTTATCATTTTTCACAATATTGTATTAATAATATATCGATAGATTTCAATAATGCTGTAATGCATGGATTTGCACAAAACTTTATAAATTTATTCTTATAATACTATATTATATCAACTTATACAATACTTTATTACTATGATTTGTACAATATTTAATACATTGATGTGAAATACAATTTGTCGATGTTATATCAAACTATTAATCAAACTATAATTGAAACTATTAATTGTGCTATACATAAATTATCACTTTTTAACTAATATTCACTAATAAACATTTTCCTGCAACGGATCGACAGTTAACTAAGCAATACCGAATTGAAGATAATTTATTCAAGAAGTTAAAAATTGAAAAAGAGCTTTCTTTTAATATTTAAGGATTCTTTTCGTAATTCAGTTGGGAAAAAATTTTTCGTTTTGTATATATTTGCAAAGAAATATATAACTTCATTCTCGAATCTGGATTTCTTATGAATTTTTAATTGGAGATTAACGCTCTCGGATCGTATTTTGAAATTTGGACTCTAGCTTTCCTTAATTAGTTGAGTTAAGTAGTGTATTTAGTTTTGTTTATTTCGGTGAAATTATACCTGTATGATTCTTAGACCTTCTTAAATATTTATTTTCTCTTAAAACCTAAGTAAAATTTTGAAATGAATGTTATCGTTTTTTAAGAAGATACAAAATAACTATGTATAGCGATTTTTCAATTAAGAAGAAAAAGTGAGATTAAATTTTTTTGCATGTCCTTTTTCAAGGAAGAATAAAAAGGAAAAATTCTACTGTAATTTTGTGCACACTTCAGGCTAATTAGATCCGGACCTACAGTTTAACGTGGATTCCAGAAAACTAACAAACATCCATTCCAACGGCGGAATTTGAATATGAAGCTTGAGGTACCAAAGGGAAGACCGCTAGCTAATTGGCCATCAGGCCGCCCAAAAAATGTCTCAACTGCCTTGATGTCAAGCTTACTCCTCATCATGTCTTTGATTCCCCAGTTGTTTCAAATGCTATACATTGTCTGGACCATCCCTCAGAAGAGGATCTATACTCTGAGCTGGCAATCAACATAGCCAATATTATATGTGAGCAGCAAGATATTTTATTTTCTTGTACTCTTCAGGGGATACGACAACAATAACAACGTTAATCATTTTTTAGCTTTTGAGAAATATTGGCCTTTTAAATATTTTTATCAAGGTCAGTTAGTATTCATCACATATTGTTGGATGAAAATTCAGTTCTTAACGTGTCCATCTTAAAATATCTCTTAAAATAAAATTGTCCATCTTAAAATTTTCTTTGTAACATTTAAAATTACAGAAAATAATTGCCATGCTTTAAAATCAGGGTCAGTTAGCATTCATCACACAGTTTTGTTTATGTTCCTTTCCTGCCCATCTTAAATGATCTATCTTATTACAGACAAAAAATCCATAAAAGAAGACGCCATGCCCTTAAAAATTGAAGAAAAATATTTAAATGTTTTTATCAAGGTCAGTTAGTATTCTTCACACAGTTTAGTTGAATGGACACTCAGTTCTTTAACTACAAATCTTAAAATATCTACCTTGTTAATATAAAAAAATAACATAAAAAAATCACCAGGCTTTAAAAACATGATGTTGCAAAGAACGAAAATATTCAAATATTTTTAACAACGTCAATTAGTATTCATCGCACAGTATTATTAAAAGGACATTCAGTTCTTTACCTTCCATCTTAAAATGTCTATCTTGTTACATTTAATATCCATGATAACTCTACGCCATGCTTTAAAACTCTGATGCTGAATAGAACGAAAATTCAATATTTAAAACAGCGAGGATCCACACAACCACACAAGGCATCCTTTTGTGATGAATTTGGCGCAACAGAAGCAATATTTCTTCCTGTAAATATCGAAATTTATTTCAGCGCACAACGCGAGCTGCACGCAGTGCACATAAATTTCCGCAGCTAGCAGCGAGGCATTACAAAAACCATATACATAACAAAACATTTTCGATTGCATTTTGGCCAAAGAAAATAGGAAGATATAAAATAAAAAAAAAAGAACAATCATTCCCGTGATTGCTTTTTTGTTCGCAAAGGTACAACCATGAAAAAAAAAAAAAAACCTTCTCTTATTTGATTTGAGTATTTTCCATAGAAGGGAAAATATGGTTCCCCCGTTTTGAGAAAAGGCAGCAGAAATTTGGCATAAAATATGGCGCATTTCGTAATATTACCCTTTCCCCTCCCCTTGTTGGTGTAACATGGCGCCGGTAAAGCGGCCATTTTAGAAAGTCAAGGCAAAGAGGCATGGGATAAGTTTTTCATAATAGTTGCGTTTTTGAGAGGATTGTTGTTTTTGTTTTTGACTCAAATGTTGTTGCAAGGTTCGTTTTATTAAAGAATATGATGTGCTTAAAAGATATGAATGCCACTAAAAATTTCGGGAGGTATTTTAAACGAAAATTATTATTTCATGTAAGCGATGTGGCATGTGTATTGATCAAATCATCTGCTTAAATTGAAACAGAAAATACCACTTTTTATGTTCAACCATTATCAATTCTGGTGAAAGCTAAAAAAATTGAATATTTTCATTTTGATTTCTGAAATTATATTTTGTTTTAAGAGAATGGAAAATTGGATTATTGGAGAAATATTTATTTTATAAACATTCCATTTTTAAAGAAATATCTTATAAATATGTGTATGGAAATTTTTAGCAAGAATTTAGCAGATGAGTTGATCGGTTTTTTCACTCATATCAATCATTCCAATCACTGATTTAAATAGAATATAGACACATTTTAACATCTTATAAGGCCGCGTTACTGTATTGCATCGATTTGTACAATATTTTATACATCGATGTGCAATAGCATATTATATCGACTTGTACAATACTATATTACATCGTATATTACATTATCTTTCGCTCTGGCCTTTGGAATGTCGGGCTTCAGGTTCGAATCCTGACGGTGGCATGGATGTTTTTAGTGGTTTGGAATCTAAATTAAATGGTTCCTGTCTAATTAGCCCAAAGTGTGCACAAAATGACAGAAGAGTGACCAAGCTATCACTTTTGATATTCCAATTCAGAAAAAACTTTGAGGAATCTGGAGATTTACCACTCTTTGAAGTTAGCATAAAAAGCTTTCTGGCACGCATATATATCACGAATGTCGCTTATGTAAACCTTAGAATTTGCGGTTTGACTCTCTTGTCAAATTTGAAACCAAGAATTCCCAAAAATGATTTTTTCCTTGGGTTTTTACATTTTTCGGAATTAGGCCTTTCATTTTTGTGTTATATGGTAATAAACGTGACAATCCTCACTAGATAGACTAACTACCGATGAAAGAGGTTTTCGTACACACTATCGCAATTGCCATAAAATCTTGTCGTCTCTGAAAGCAGTCGTACTAAAAAACTCCGCCAATAGAATGAAACCTCGGTCCTCCTTCACGCCAGCTGCTCACCTAGTTGTTACTAGCTCATGATTGAAGGAATATATTAAAATATTTTTATCATGGCCACTTAGTTTTCATCACACAGTTTAGTTGGATGGACATTTGATTTTTACCTGTCCATCTTAAAATGGCTATCTTGTTACAATAAAAAATCACGTAAAAAACTTCCATGCTTTAAAAATTTGGTGCTGCATAGAAATAAATTATTTAAATATTTTTATCTTGATGCAGTAAAAAATAGCATAAAAAATTGCCCCGTTTTAAACATTGGATGCTGCAAAGAAACGAAAATTGAACGAAAATATTTAAATATTTTTATAAAGGTCAGTTATTATTAATCACACAGTTTTGTTGGATAGACATTCAGGTCTTTACTTGTCCATCTTAAAATGTCTATATTGTTAAATCAAATATAACATGTAAATATTGCCATGGCTTAAAATTTTGATGCTGCTAAGAACACAAATATTTAAATATATTTTATGAAGGTCAGTTAGTATTCATTACACAATTTTATTGGATAGCCATTCAGTTCTTTATCTGCCCCTATTAAAATATCTATGTTGTTACAGACTAAAATCTCATAAAAGAAGCCGCCATTCTTTTAAAAATTGAACGAGAATATTTAAATGTTTTTATCAAGGTCAGTTAATATTCATCACACATTGTTGAATGGACATTCAGTTCTTAACGTGTCCATCTCAAAATGTCTATGTTGTTACAATCTAAAATCCATGCTAAATATACGCCATGCTTTAAAAATGTGATGCTGCAAAGAAAGAAAATTCAATATTTAAAACAGCGAAGATCCGCATCCGCACACAACGCATCCTCTTGTGATGAATTCGGCGCAACAGAAGCACTTTTTCCCCTTTATATATCGAAATTTATTTCAGCGCACATCACGAGCTTCACGCAGTGCACATAAATTTCCGCAGCTAGAAGCGAGGCATTACAAAAACCATGTACATAACAAAACATTTTCGATTGCTTTTTGCCCGAAGAAAATAGGAAGATATAAAATAAAAAAAAAAAGGAACAATCATTCCCGTGATTGCTTTTTTGTTCGCAAAGGTACAACCATGAAAAAAAAACCTTGTCTTATTTGATTTGAGTATTTTCCATAGAAGGGAAAATATGGTTTCCCCGTTTTGAGAAAAGGCAGCAGAAATTTGGCATAAAATATGGTACATTCCGTAATATTACCCTTTTCCCCCTTCCCCTTGTTGGTGTAACATGGCGCCAGTAAAGCGGCCATTTTAGAAAGTCAAGACAAAGAGGCATGGGAGAAGTTTTTTCATAATAATTTCATGGTTTTTGCGAGGATTGTTGTTTTTGTTTCTGACTGAAATGTTGTTGCAAGATTGGTTTTATTAAAGAATATGATGTGCTCAAAAGAGATGAATGCCACTAAAGTTTGTGGGAGGTATTTTAAAAGAGAATTATTATTTCATGCAAGCGATGTGGCATATGTATCGATCAAATCATGTGCTGAAACTGAAACAGAAAATACCACTTTTTATTTTTAACCAGTATCATTTCTGGTGAAAGCTAAAAAAATTGAATATTTCCATTTTGATTTTCGGAATTATGTTTTGTTTTAGGAGAATGTAAAACATTTTTAATGTAATATCTATTTTATTAACATCGCTTTTTAAAGAAATATTTTATAAATATATGCCAGTGTTTTCGGTACCAATCGAGATTTTAGGTGTTTGAGGCTCAAAATACAAATGACCAATCCTTTTGAAATTCCAACATTATCAGCAAGGTTTCTAATTGTAAATCGATGGTTTGCAAACAAAAAATCTTTAATTTGTCGGACGTGAGATTCGTTGCTTGAGGTTGATGGTCGACCAGAGGACTCTTCGTCAACGCGTTCTCTGCCTTCTTTGAACTTTCTTTCCGATATATGAATGCTCATCAAATGTCTTCTGCAACATTATATAGGTTTCCGCAAACAAAATTTAATGCAAGTTCTTTGCTCAATTAAATCAGACGTTTCAAAAATCGCCACAATCAGTTTTAGCGTCTCACGAAGTCAAGCGTAACTCAAACACTACTGGATATTTTGACGTAAAATTTCCCACAGATGTCATGGACAGTGCCAGCAACCTAAAAAAGAATAAAAAATTTAATTACACAAGCCCCGTTAATTTTAAATTGAAAATTGGTCTTACTTTTTGGACTAAGAAGCTTAATGTCTATTTTGTTACAATCTAAAATGCATGCTAAATCTACACCATGCTTTAAAAATTTGATTCTGCAAAGAACGAAAATATTTAAATATATTTATCAAGGTCTGTTAGTATTCCTCACACAGTTTTGTTGAATGGACATTCAGCTCTTTACCTGTCTACCTTGTTAAATTTAAAATCCACGGTAAATCTATACCATGCTTTAAAACTCTGATGCTTCAAAGAACGAAAATCCAATATTTAAAACAGCGAGGATCCGCATCCTCTTGTGATGAATTTGGCTCAACAGAAGCACTTCTTTTCCCCGGTAAATATCGAAATTTATTTCAGCGCACAACACAAGCTTCCCGCAGTGCACATAAATTTCCGCAGCTGGATGCGAGGCATTACAGAAACCATATACAAAACAAAATATTTTCGATTGCTTTTTGGCCAGAAGAAAATAGGAAGATAAAATAATAAAAAAAAGGAACAATCATTCCCGTGTTTGCTTTTTTGTTCGCAAAGGTATAACCATGAAAAAAAAGCCCTCTCTTATTTGATTTGAGTATTTTCCATAGAAGGGAAAATATGGTTTTCCCGTTTTGAGAAAAGGCAGCAGAAATTTGGCATAAAATATGGCGCATTCCATAATATTACCCTTTCCCCCTACCCCTTGTTGGTGTAACATGGCGCCGATAAAGCGGCCATTTTAGAAAGTCAAGGCAAGAGAAGTTTTTCATAATAGTTGCGGTTTTTACGAGAATTGTTGTTTTTGTTTCTGACTCAAATGTTGCTGCAAGGTTCGTTTTAATAAAGAATATGATGTGCTTAAAAGAGATGAATGCCACTAAAGCCACTAAAAATCGCAGGAGGTATTTTAAACGAAATTTATTATGTCGTGGAAGTTATATGGCATGTGTATTGATCAAATCATCTGCTGAAATTGAAATATAAAATACCACTTTGATGTTTAACCATCATCATTTCTGGTGAAAGATAAAAAAAATTGAATATTTCCATTTTGATTTTTTTGAATTATATTTTGTTTTAGGAGATTGGAAAATTGGATTATTAAATAAATATCCATGTTATAAACAACGTATTTTTCAATAAATGTATTATAAATATATGGATGGTAATTTTTAGGAAGAATTTAGCAGATTATTTGATCGGATTTTCACGCATATCATTCATTGCAGTCACTCATTTAAAAGGCAGATAGACAATTTTAGCTAGAATCTTGTAAAGCTGTACTACATCGATTTGTACAATTCTGTAACACATCGACTTTTGCAATACTGTTTTGTATCGATTTTAACAATATTTTATACATCAATGTGCAATATTATGTTATATCGACTTGTATAATGTTGCAATGCACTGACTTGTACAATACTGCATCAGATCAATTTGTACAAAACTATATTATATAGACTTATACAATACTATATTAGATAGATTTATGCAATACTTTATCAATGTGCACAATATTGTATTACATAGATTTCAATAGTGCTGTAAAACATCGATTTGTACAAAGTTTATACCTTTATGCTTATAATACTGCATCTTATCAACTTATACAATACTATATTACTATGATTTGCACAACATTCTATTACTATTATTTATAAAATACTCTATTATTAGGATTTGTACAATATTCTATTAATATTATTTGTAGAATACTTTATTACAATGATTTGTTCAACTTTGTACTACATCAATTTGCACAATACTGCATCACATCAACTTGCACATACATTTTGCATCGCTGAATACGATACTATATTACATCAACTTGCACAAAACTGTATTATAAAGATTTATGTCGTACTGTGCAATGCAAATCAAGATGCTATTCTTGACGAGATGGGGGGTAAATGGAATAAGATATTCAGTAACATTTACCCCCTTACTCAAGTATTGTACGATTCCGATATTTGAAGAATTGAGTTTGAAATTATGATTCTTTTGGTTTAGCTTTTACCGTTAAGGCAATTTAGAAAATGTTTAAAAAAAGAAAAAGAAAGAAAAAAAAAAAAAAGACAAAGTTTAGTTCGAGTTAAATTTAAGATTTCGAGGATAGACATAGAACCTCGATCGAACATCTAACCTCTATCATGAAAGTATTCCGATGTAGCCTCTTTTGGTTTGAGAATAGTTTATATCACTGAGAATGTTCATCGATAATATTTGAATAGAGTTAGCTGATATGGTAATCAAGCCTGGATAGATGTGCTGTTGAAATATGAATTTGTTGTTCTTGAAGGTTTCCTTACTGTAGTCAGTGTTGGGGTTTGGCTGGTTAGTTGAGATTGCAATTAGTATCAATAATTGTATTGCTGAATTTTAACGTTTGTGATGACATTTTCTAACTACTCACGTTAACTTAATTCGAGGATAGACGTCGAACCATCTTGGGATCGTGAAAAGATTTTGATGTAGCATATTTTAGTTTGAGAATGGTTTAAGTCACTGACAATATTCATCAAGGATGTTTGAACTAGATCTAGCTGATATGGTGATTCTGCCCCGGATAGATGTGTTGTGGAAATCTAAAGTTTGTGTTAGAAGTTTCCTTACTATAGTCATCGCTATTGTTTGGCTAGGCTGGTTACGGCTTTAATTAAGATCGATAATTGAATTGTTGAATTTTAATGTTTGTGATGACGTTTTTTACTAATATACCTTGAGTCAAATAACAAAATCACACTAGGTACTCCAAGTCTACTGCAGAACTCACAAGCATCTACCACCACTTTTTCTTCTTCATTGGCGCAACAGTCCCATGATGGGCCAAGAGCGTCTACCTGGAGACAGATTTTGAAGGAGATCTTATATTTTTACGGGGTAGGGTTGTTAGTCCTACTCCCAATGGAGGCATATTAGTATACAATCATTTAAACCGGGACGTATGATTTAAGGTGGATTCGAGGTGGAACCACTACAAACAACCATAGCATCGCAGGAACTCGAAACCGGAACCCGTCGCACCAAGCGCCAGAGATCGACGACCGCTGTGTACTTGTTTTTCAAAAAACTATTTGCAATACATGCTATCAACGATTTTAAAATTCTGGTTGACTTTCTTGTTAATCACAAACACTACCATCCATTCAGAATTAATAATACTGAAAATTACATTTATGAAATTAGAAGGGCACCGACAATGATTATCAAAATATTATTATGATAATGTATATGAAAAAGTGTGGTAGTAATTTAGTATTCTTATAGTAAAATATTTTGTCATTTAATTAAATACTAATATTGTAATTAAAAGATATCATATTACAAAAAAAAAAGCAATGATGACGTTTTTTTTGTTTTTCAGAATATTTATTTAATAAATATTTATTTATCTATATTTATAATCCCTATATCAAAATTCCTTAGTAAATGTTCTTTAAATTACGAATTTTATTTTTATTCTTAGAGAAAAATCGAAATTCTAGTAATCGAAAGGATTAAATACGTTTTAGTCAAATGCATAAAGGGACCGAATCAGCAGTTTTTCTCTCTTCAGCGAAAGTCCGCGTCAGCAAATGTGGAATTTTATCAAACCATTCCCTCCAAAAGCCTTTGCGCACGGAAAAAGATAATGCAATCCAAGGAGCTAATCATTTTATGTGTTTTAAAGCAATTTCGATTCGACTGCAGTTGCGGATTTTCCTTTTATAAGATGGCAATCAAACGGCCCCTTCAAACGACGGCTTTACTTTTCGAACATTTGAAATCGAGTTTCCTTTTTAAATTGGGTTTTAATATCATATATATTAATTAAAGAATTAAACTTACATGGAAAAGCATTGTATTTTATGATTCTATTATTATTATTAGCATTCCAGCATTATTTTTGAAACCTACTAAATTTGTTTCGATCTAATAATGCTTGGTTCGAAACCCACTAAGCTTGTTTCGAACTAATAATGCTTGGTTCTAAATCCACTAAGCTTGTTTCGATCTAATTGTGATAGACTCAAAATCCACTAAGCTTATTCATGTCTAATAATGCTTGGTGCGAAATTTCGAGTTTTCTTCCTGAATTGGGTTTCAATATCATATATATTAATTAAAATATCACACTTACATGGAAAAACATTGTATTTTATAACGATTTTTAATAGTGTGAAGATTTTGTAAAATTTAATGTCAGAAGCTAATTGATAGCATATTGTGGGGACGATCTAGTAATGCTTGGTTCGAAACACACTAAGCGTGTTTCGATCTAATATTGATCGCTTAGAAATCCTCTTAAGCTTGTTTCGATCTAATAATGCTTGGTTCTAAATCCAATAAGGTTTTTTTGATTTAATAATGCTTGATTCGAAACTCACTGAACTTGTTTCGATCTAGTAATGCTTGGATCGAATCCAAGAGCTCCCACGCTTTTGCCTGGGAATAGCACGATAAATCTGTAAGCTGATCAATGCTTTCTTTTGGCATGTAACGGAGGATATCAATCCCCAGACGACACCTTTTGGGGTGTTCGATCCCACCATGGGGCTGTTGTGCTAATGAAGAACAAAATTAAAAGTATTGAATAGTAAGTTCCCAATTTTTAGTACAAAATATTAGCTTTATTAATTAATCAATTGTCATTTAAGTTAGATTTATGTAATTATTCCTGAATGTCCTCTTGGAATTTTCATTTTTGTTGTCAAAAAGTTCAATTTGGATGTAACTAAGGGAAGGAATTCATATATTCTAGTAGGATGTACTTGCCAACATGAAAAGGCGTTTGTTTGCAGTAAAAGAAACATGTTTGGTTTCTTTTTTCTTTTCTCTCTTTTTTTCTTTTCTTTTTCTTGCAGAAAATCTCACTCATTGAAAGTGATATTTCAATATTCAAATGCTCAAAAATTATTTTGATGATTAATAAACTTTATTTAATATTATAAAAATCATATAAGCAAAACATATTATTTCTTTCGAATATAAATACATTATTTTTTTTGCCAGTATATGGATTAATTTATTTTAATGGGATAAAAATTAATATATTTTAACTTTTAGAATTTAAATACTTTAATTTTTAGAATTTATATATTTTATATTAATATATTTTATTAATATATCAGTAATATATTTCTTTTAATTTAGGAATTAATAATTTTTTTTTTGTATATTATTTTATTTTTATGTTATTTTGTAGGATTTAGCAGCCAACGGGAAAAAGCATTAGTTTGTATTAAAGAACCATGTTTTGTTTCTTTTTTCTTTTATTATTATTTACTTATTTATTTTTTTGCTGAAAATGTACGCTCATTTAAAGTGATATCTCAATATTCGAACACTCAAAATTTATGATTAATGAAATTTATTTAATATTATAAAAACCACATCCTCAAAACATATTATTTAATTTAAATATAAAAATATTACTTTTTATGCAGGCATGTAAACTTTTTTTTTATCACTTGAGTGTGTTTTTATCCATCTTTTTATGGCTAAAATACATCCAAAAACTCTTTCCGAAATTGTTTTGAAAGACGTCTGGACAGCTGTCTAAGCAGTTTGTTTCCTCCGCTGAAAGTAGAGCATTATATGAAGAAAAGTTAGGAGGCGTGTTCTTAGAGTTCAAAATGAGATGTTATTGAAGTCTTTCACATAAATGTAAGTAATATGTTAGATGAGTACTTGGAGAGGTTTCTCATTTGATGCTCAACATATATCTGTCTCCGATAGCCGTTGTGTAACAATTGTTTCCTTCACTTAGAGAAAATATATGTTGCAATTGTTTTATTGTTGAAAATGAGCTATTGCACAAGCATATAAAAAAGAAAAGAAATGTAAAAGACAGAAAACATGAATAACATTGGTTTTTAGAAGACACGCATTTTTAACGGAGCAAAGATCATTTGAATATTTCATCTCTCTAGGTTTTTCTATTTATTTTGAGTGCTGGATCTTGAATTCTCCCTGTTTTGTAATGAAGGAAAAATAAGATGTGACATATACTTTTTACTCAGTCTAAAGGAAGAGTTTTAACTTTGTCTTTCAAGAAAATATGATTGGATATATTATTTTAGTCTTGAATAAGGTGAAAATAAATTGGCTTGCAGTTGATATTCTGAAAAAGAGATATTTCAATAATAATACTTTTAAATAACTGTTAATAATTAAATCATATTCACAGAAATCGGATGTTAATTGTTGGTCTTATTAAGCTTAAAGATTTGTTTGTTTGTCCCTCTACGGTAATTTTTTTCGTACACTTTAGGCTAATTAGACTGTCATCTACAGTTTAACGTGAATTCCGAACCACTCACAAACATTCATGCCACCGTGAGTAATCGAATCTGAAGTCTGTGATACCAAAGGCCAAAGAGCTAGATAATTGGCCATCAGACCCGATTAAGCATAGAAAGGATATTACTAGTCACTGTTGGCCGAGTGACTAGCACTCTGTCCCTCAATACCACAGGGTTCGCGTCCCAGCAGTACCATGGATGTTCGTAGACGTTTTGAATCCACGTTAAGCCGTAGGTCCCAGTGTAATATTGTCATCGATCGTTGGGCGTAGGGCTGCAACTATATCCCTTAAAAAAAAGAAAACAACTTCTGTCCAGAAATGCCGTAATCCACCATTTGGCTGTTGCATCACTAACGATGGTAATAAATATATCTTAATATATTTTATACATAAACATATTTTTATATTTTATGTATTATATTTTTTGTAGAAATTAATATATTTTAATTTTCAGAATTTATAGATTTTATATTTATTTATTATTATATATTTATATGAATATAAACTCATGTTTGTGAAAATTGCAACACCATGAAGGAATCGTCATAATTGAATGAAATTTAATACACAGTTGAGTGGTAGTGGTACAAATAAATGATTAAATTTTCAAAGCAAACAAACAATAACAAAAGATCCGAATCAGTATTTTGTGTAGCCACCACGCGTTGCAATAAGTGCTGCTACGCGACGTGGCATGGAGTCAAACAAATTTTGAATGTCTGCCTGAAGAAGAGCATTCCATATTGTTTGTATGCGCACCCAAAGTTCGTCTGCAGAAGCAACAGGACGAGGATCACGAGCGAGACGCCGACCAACGAAATCCCACACATGTTCAATCGGCGACATATCCGGGGAATACGCAGGCCAAGGAAGAAGCTGTACTTGCCGCGTTGCAAAGAACGATTGAACAGTCCTAGCGATATGAGGGCGGGCATTGTCCTGTTGAAATACAGCGCCTGACAAGCTTTGAAGGAAGGGAACAGCTTGGGGCTGTAGAACTTCACTGATGTATCGGTTGCTGTTCAGATTGCCCACAATTCTTAGTAATTGAGATCGTCCATGATATGCTATGGCACCCCAGACCATAACTCCGGGTGCTCGTCCACTGTGGCGTTCGATAATGCACTCTGGAAGGTGGCGTTCACCGGCATAGCTTCTGACAAGAATGCGGCCATCATGGTACCACAAATTAAAGCGGATTCGTCAGAAAACACGATATGCTGCCAATCAGCACGCCAGTCACTATGCGGAGCGGCCCATTGTAGCTGCAGGCTGCGATGGTTTAGCGTGAGAGGGATCCTATATAAAGGAGTCCTTGCGCGCAGTCCATGCTGCAGCAGACTTCTACGAATTGATGAAGCACACAATGAAACGCCTGTAGCTATTGACAACTGTGCTGCCAATTGTCTAGAGGAAGCTGTACGGTCCGTCAACGCCATGCGGACCAGATGTCTATCATCGCGAGCTGACGTTCCATTTCGGGGTCCACTCCCGGATTTCCGAGTTGTCCGACACTCGTCCGTCCACTGCTTCCAAAGACGCATCACTGTGCTGCTGTTACGCTGCACACGAGCGGCTACTGCACGATAAGTCAATCCAGCTTCCCGAAGGCCGATTATTCTCCCCGTTCAAACTCTGTAAGTTGTTCAAATCTCGCTCTCTTTCGTCGAAGAGGCATAAGTAACGATTGAGCTAACGTTTACAACTAGCAGATAACCACCGATAACCATACACGCCTCGCTACAGCCGTCTATTTATTCGGATCCATCCGCCGTTCAGAGGGCGCTGCTCAGCATACGCATACGCTACGGATTTGAAATTCTAATCATTTGCATATCATGCGCTAATTTGCATTTCCTGAAAATTTCATTTCACTCGCGTAAGTCCTTCATGGTGATGCAATTTTCACAAACATGAGTATATTTTATTAATATACTAGTAATAATTTTTTTAAATTTAGCAATTAAAAATTTTTTTATATTATTATGTTTTGTATCATTTTGTAATATTTATCAGCCGACAGGAAAAATCACTAGTTTGCATTAAGAGAACAATGTTTCGTTTCTTTTTAATTTTATTTTTATTATTTTTATTTATTTATTTTTTTTTGCTGAAACTTTTCACTCATTCAAAATGATCTTTCTATATTCAAATGCTCAAAAAATTTTATGAGTAATGAAATTTATTTAATATTATAAAAACTAAAATATAAATAATTTCCAAAACATACTATTTCTTTCGAATTTAAATTTATTACTTTTTTTTCGCTATATAAACTTGCAAAAGCTTTTCTTTTATTGTTTGTGAGTGTTTTTATCCATCTTTTTATGGCAAAAATACATTCAAACCTCTTTCCAAAATTGTTTTGAAAGACGTCTAGACAGTTGTCTAAGCAGTTTGTTTTCTCCGCTGAAAGTAGAGCATTATATGAAGAAAAGTTAGGAGGCGTATTCTTAGGGTTCAAAATGAGATGTTATTGAAGTCTTTCACAGAAATGTAAGTAATATGTTATATGAGTACCTGGAGAAGTTTCTCATTTGAGGCTCAACATATATCTGTCTCTGATAGCCGTTGTGTGACAATTGTTTTCTTCCCTTAGAGAAAATATGTGTTGCAATTGTTTTATTGTTGAAAATGAGCTGTTGCAAAAGCATATAATAATAAAAAATGTAAAAGACTGAAACCATGAATAATATCCATTTTTAGAAGACACGCATTTTTAAAGGAGCAAAGTAATTTGAATATTTCATCTCTCTGGTGTTTTCTACTTATTTTGAATACTGAATCTGGAATTCGCTCTGTTCTGTGATGAACGAAAAATAAGCTGTGAGATATGCTTTTTATACAGTCTAAAGGAAGAGTTTTAACTTTATCTTTCCTGGAAAAAAGGACAAAATATATTATTTTAGTCTTGAATAACGTGTAAATGAATTGCATTGTAGCTGATATTCTAGGAATAATAATATTTTTAAATCATTATTAATAATTAAATACTATTGACAGAAATCATACATTAACTATTGAGCTAAACGATTTAGTTTTTCGCTTTACAGGTCCTTTTTTTGTACACTTTAAGCTAATTAGACCATGACCTACTATTAAATATGAAATCCAAACGACTAACAAGCATCAATGCCACCACCAGGATTCGAACCGGAACTCTGTGGTACCAAAGGCCAGAGCCAATCGCCTCTGAGGGCACTTAAGCCACAAGTCATATGGCCGAGTGACTTGCGTTCTGGCACTCAGCACCAAGGGTTTGAGTCCCTCTGGTATCACGGATATTTGTAGTTGATATTCTGAGGATAATAATACTTTTAAATAACAGTTAACAATTAAACCATATTGACAGAAATCAGCTATTAATTGTAGAGATTAAGTTTTAAGACTTAGTTAGGCTTGGGGTTTTGCTCTAAGGTAATAATTTTGCACATCTTATGTTAATTAGACCGGGGCCTATAGTTTAATGTTGATTTCGAACCACTAACAAAGATCCATACCACCACCAGGATTCGAGCTTGATGCAAATGGAACCAAAGGCCATTGCTCTATCCAATGGGCCATCAGGCCGCTGCATGTAAATTGAGTAATTAGATATATAGAGGCGATATTGTAAGTAAATTTTTGTAATATTTTTGTGAAAAGTTATATTAAGATTAAAAGCATTGAATTCCTAATTAGTCGAAAAGATTAGATCAATTATTTAATCATTTATCATTTAAGTTAGATTTATGTAATTATTTTCGTGTAATTATGCTGATATTTCACTTTTATTACCATAAAATACAATTTTGATCCAACTAAGGGTTGGAATAAAATATTTTACTGAAATTAATATATTTTAATTTTTACAATTTATATACTTTATATTTATTTATTATTATATATTTATATTACTATATTTTGTTAATATACTTATTTATATTTAGAAATATATTTCTTTTAATTTAGGAATTAATAAGTTTTTTGTATATTATTATGTTTTATATTATTTTATTGGATTTATCAGCAACGGGAAAAAGCATTTGTTTGCATTTAAAGAACCAAGTTTCTTTTTTATTATTATTTATTTATTTATTTTTTTGCTGAAAATGTTCACTCATTTAAAGTAATATCTCAATATTCAAATGCTCAAAAAATTTTCTGATTAATGAAATTTATTTAATATTATAAAAACCACATCGTCAAAACATATTATTTCTTTCGACTATAAAATTATTAGTTTTTCTTGCCGGTATATAAACTTTTCTTTCGACATTTGAGTGTTTTTATCCATCTTTTATGGCTAAATTACACCCAAAAACTCTTTCTGAAATTGTTTTGAAAAACGTCTAGACAGCTGTCTAAGCAGTTTGTTTTCTCCGCTGAAAGTAGAGTATTATATAAAGAAAAGTTAGGAGGTATATTCTTAAGGCCCGTGCTCACCAAGGCGACAAGATGCAAGCGACCAAAATTTGACCTCACCGCGGTCGCCTGAAACCGGTTTGCAGTTTGCCGCGTGGAGTAGCCCAACTTTCAACTTCAAGCGGTTTTTCACTATGCGTAATGCTATGTCTGACGTTTGGCTGTGAAGGGGTCGAAAAAATTTGGTCGCTTGCCTCTTGCATCTTCACGTCTCTCGCCTCGGTGGGAACGAGCCTTTAGGGTTCAAAATGAGATGTTATTGGAGTCTTTCACACAAATGTAAGTAATATGTTATATGAGAACTTTCTCATTTGATGCTCAACGTATATCTGTCTCTGATAGCTGTTGTGTAACAATTGTTTTCTTCCCTTAGAGAAAATATGTGTTGCAATTGTTTTATTGTTGAAAATGAGCTGTTGCAAAAGCATAAATAAATAAAAGAAATGTAAAAGACTGAAACCATGAATAATATACATTTTTAGAACACACGCATTTTTAAAGGAACAAAGTAATTTGAATATTTCATCTCTCTAGGGTTTTTTACTTATTTTGAATACTGCAACTTGAATTCTCTCTGTTTTGCAATGAAGGAAAAATAAGCTGTGAGAAATACTTAGTCATTCACGGAAGCATAATAAGATGTATTACTTTATTCTTGAATAACGTGAAAATAAATTGTTTAATAGTTGATGTTCTGTGAATAATAAATTAAAATTAATAATACTTAATAATTAAATCATATTGGCAGAAATCAGACATTAACTTATTAAGCTTAAATATTTGGATTGTCACTTTATGGTTGTTTTGTGCGCACTTTAGACTAATTAGACCAGGTCCTACAGTTTAACGTGGATTCTGACCCACTAACAAACATCCCTGCCACCACCAGGATTTGAACATGAAGCGTGTTGTATGAAAGGGCAGATGTCTAGCCAATTGGCTATCAGGTTGCTGAAGCGTAAAATGAAGTCACTAGTCACTGATGGCTAAATGTCTAGCGCTCTGGTGCTAAGTACCACAGCGTTCAAGACCAGGCAGTGTCATGGATGTTTACAGTGGTTCGGAGTCCACGTTAAACTTTAGGTCCAGGTATAATAGGGCGGTAGAGCGTTGGGCGCAGTTCTGACTACATTACCCAGCGAAAAAAAAGAAAAGGTCTATCTGGAAATCTGTCAACAAGCAGACGACCTTGGCCCACCATGGGGCTGTTGGGCCACTCATGATAAATATACTCTAATATATTTTATATATATATTATAATATTTTTATTTTTTATGTATTATATTTTGAATAGGAATAAATTTATTTTTAATAAAGTAGAAATTAATATATTTTTATTTTTTGAAAGTTAATATTTTATTAACATATTAGTAATATATTTTTTTAATTTCGGAATTAATAATTTTTTTGTAAATTATTATGTTTTATATTAATTTGTAAGATTTATCCACCAACAATATAAAGGCATTAGTTTGCATGAAAAGAACCATGTTTTGTTTCTTTTTTCGTTTATTTATTTATATTTTTGCTGAAAAGTTTTACTCATTTAAAGTGATATCTTAATATTCAAATGCTCAAAAATATTTTTTTTCTGATTAAAGAAATTTATTTAATACTATAAAAACCACATCATCGATACATCTTATTTCTTTCGAATATAAAATTATTACTTTTTTCTTCACGGTATGTAAACTTTTCTTTTATCATTTGAGTGTGTTTTTATCCATCTTTTTACGGCCAAATACATCCAAAAACTCTTTCGGAAATTGTTTGGAAAGACGCCTAGACAGCTGTCTAAGAAGTTTGTTTTCTCCGCTGAAATTAGAGCAATATATGAAGAAAAGTTCGGAGGCGTATTCTTAGGGTTCAAAATGAGATGTTATTGAAGTCTTTCACATAAATGTAAGTAATATTTTATATGAGTACTTTCTCATTTGATGCTCAACATATATCTGTCTCTGATAGCTGTTGTGTAACAATTGTTTTCTTCCCTTAGAGAAAATATGCGTTGCCTTTTATTGTTGAAAATGAGCTATTGCAAAAGAATATAAAAAACAAGAAATGTAAAGACTGACACCATGAATAATATCCATTTTTAGAAGACACGCATTTTTAAAGGAGAAAAGTAATTTGAATATTTCATCTCTCTGGGGTTTTCTACTTATTTTGAACACTGGATCTTGAATTCTCTCTGTTTTGTAATGAAGGAAAAATAACTGTGAGATATACTTTTTACTCAGTCTAATTGAAGAGTTTTAATTTTGTGTTTCCGGAATATATGATAAGATGTATTATTTTAGTCTTGAATAAAGTATAAATAAATTGCCTTGTATTTCATATTCTGTGGATAATAATACTTTTAAATAACTGTTAATAATTAAATCGCATTGACAGAAATCAGACATTATTGAACTTATTAAGCTTAAAGATTTAATTTGGTTTGTAGCTCTACGGTCTTTTTTCTCCACACATTTAAACTATGATTGGTAATTAATTTACAATTCGCATCATATTTCATAAATTGCAGGATTTTGTATTCATTTATCATTAAAAAACAATATAAGTAGATGCTGATTCAAATCTCAAGCTACATTATATGACATTTTGCGTTCATACAGCCAAAATCCGTAGGTTGGAAAATTTTTCAGTATAGCTTAAAGAGCTTTGGATTGGATCATAGCTCTTAAGTCCTTTTCTTCACTTTAGGCTATAAAGAACGTGATCTACTGTTTAACGCGGTTATCGAACCGCTAACAAACATCTATATCACAGCCATGATTTGAACCTGAAGCATGTGACACCAAAGGCCAGAGCGCTAGCCAATTGGCCCTCAGTCCGATTAAGCCAGCGTGGAAGTCACTTGTCAATGATGACCGAGTGTCTTGCACCGTGGTGATCGGTACCACAGGATTCGGGTTCGAGTCCCTGTGGGGCCATGGGTTTTTGAAATGGTTCGGAATCCACTTTAAACGGTAGGTCCCGGTCTAATAGGACTGTAGAGCGTTTTGTGTAGTGCAGAAAATTTTGCACTGTGAAGAAAAAAAACGTTTCCTGTCTAGAAATCTGTTAGCAGGCAGACGGCCTTGGCCCGCCAGAGGGCTGTTGTGCCACAGATGATGAATATATTTTAATATAATATAGTATATATAAATAAATATAATATTTTTTTATGTATTATATTTTTTGCGAGAATTAATTTATTTTTAATAAGGTAGAAATTAATAAATATATCGTATATTATTATGGTTTTATTATTTTAAAGAATTTATCAACCAACAGTAAAAAGCAATAGTTTACATTAAAAGAACAATGCTTTTTTTCTTTTATTATTATTTATTTTCTTTTTGCTGAAAATTTTCACTCATTTAAAATTATATCTTAATATTCAAATGCTCAAAGATATTTTTTTTAGTGTTAATGACATTTATTTAAAATTATAAAAACCACATTATCAAAAAATTTATTTATTTCAAATATAAAATTATTACCTTTATTTTTTACCGTATATAAACTTACAAAAGCTTTTCTTTTAGCATTTGATCGTGTTTTTATCCATCTTTTTATGGCTAAAATGCATCCAAAAACTCTTTCCGAAATTGTTTTGAAAGGCGTCTAGACAGCTGTCTAAGCAGTTTGTTTTCTCCGCTGAAAGTAGAGCAATATATGAAAAAAAGTAAGGAGGCGTATTCCTAGGGTTCAAAATGAGATGTTATTGAAGTCTTTCACATAAATGTAAGTAATATGTTATATGAGTACTGTCTCATTTGATGCTCAACATATATCTGTCTGTGATAGCTGTTGTGTAACAATTTTTTTCTTCCCTTAGAGAAAATATGTGTTGCAATTGTTTTATTGTTAAAAATGAGCTATTGCAAAGGCATCATATAAAAAAAAAGAAATGTAAAAAACGGAAACCGTGAATAATATACGTTTTTAGAAGACACGCATTTTTAAAGGAGCAAAATAATTTGAATATTTCATCTCTCTGGGGTTTATTTTGAATACTGGATCTTGAATTCTCTCTTTTTTCTAATGGAGGAAAAATAAGTCGTGAAAAATAGTTTGTCTTTCAGGGAAGTATGATAAGATGTATTATTTTAGTCTTGAATAACGTGAAAAAAAATTGTTTTATAGTTGATACTCAGAGAATAATAATACTTTTAAATAATTGTTAATAATTAAATGATATTGTCAGAAATCGGGCATTAATTTTGAACTTATTAAGCTTAAAGATTTAATTTGGCATGTCACTCAACGGACATTTTTTTCACACGTTAGGCTAATTAGACCGTCACCTTCTGTTTAACGTGGAATCCAAACCACAAACAAATATGCATGCCACCGACGGGATTCGAACCTGAAGCCTGTGGTACAAAACAAATTAAATCTTCTCTAGTGTATTAATGAACTGAGTTCTTTGATTTCTCACCAGTAGTTACGCTTTTTGCTTACCAACTATTGTTGGAAACCATACTAAAAAAGAAAACCGCATGAAAAACACATTCCTTTTAAGCATATCAAATTTCCAACATGTAGATCTGCCAGCTATTCAATGAATTGGTAAACATCCGGTTGAAAGGAGAAAACCAACGAATTAATTAGTTGTTAAGGAGGCTAGTAACATAACAGCCGTGGAATGCATTTTTTAAAGGAAAAAAAGTCTTAATTACAATGGAATTTTCTCATCTTTTGATGTTATGTAATTTAAATTTCAGTTATTATAGAAAATTAAAAAAAATAAAGCATAATAAAATAAACAAAATAAAGCATTTTCGAAATTACCTTTCTCATCTATTACATCGCTGTATTTAAATCTTTGCAGTTTTCTACGTGATAGCAAGCTGTATAGTATTTCTATTGTACAACGGAAAATTCGAGTTAGTAATGATGTAATTATTATTATCATGTATTATATTAGTTATGTAATTTGCAAATTTTGTGCTCTAACCTAAACGAAGAAGGTTTCTGCATTGTAATTTTGCATTTAACTAACAAACTTTAATCGGTAAACATATTTTTTTATAATTTCCTTTAGTTTTGACGAATAACATATTATTATTCAGTTCCGAATAAATTGAAGAAATGAAATGTTATTATTTAAAACTATATATTTAAAAAAAATTCTGAAAAAGGAAGAGATAACTAGTTAAATCATTTAAACAGAAGCTGAAAAAGAAAAAAAAAGTATATTTATTTGATATTTAGAATTTTAACACAAAATTTTGTTTTTATTTTTAACTTCATCTTATCACCTAGTGATGAAAATCTTAACTATCATAAAAAAATCGCAATAATTAGTTTGATGCTTTTTAATAATTGTAATGTTTGTTTGAATAATTTATTCCAAAAGCATTTTACATTATTTTATTTTTAAAAACAATAATACGTCGTCAACAACATGGTAAATATTGAATAAGATTTTAAACTTTTGCAGAAATAAATATTAGTGTTAAAGTAAATATCGCTACAGATGCTTGTTAATTTGGAATAGTTTTTATGAATAGTTAATGAAAGCCTGTTAACTGCAATCAGGACAAACGTATAAACATTTAATCCCTCCAGAGTTTTGAAAAAGACACAAAAGACTTTTTTGCCTTAAAGTGAATTGAATTTTTCTTTTCTGGCAAAATGCCATATTTAAATTAATGAAAAATTCATAGTGTTATCAATCTTTTTCGAGAAAAACTTGTTATTAAAACATTAAAAATATATTGTAATTTTTGAATAAATAATATATAATAATATTTTTTATTAAAATTATAGTGCACCTGCAAAGCGTCAAATAAGACAGAAATAAATTAAAATAAAATAGCAATTAATAAAGAAATTTTGGATGAGTGTGTGTGTGTGTTTTTTTTTTAGTTTAGTTTTGTTTTGTGCAATTTTGTTATGTGTCTTATAATTCTGTCTCATAGAAGTTTCAGCATAATATATAAACTTCAGTTCATAGTCTTTCTGATTATTTCTTTTTATAAAAATAATTTATTTTTCAATTTTTTTTCCATCCTTTCTTTTTAAAGAAATAAAGATTCTAAAATCAAGCACTATTTATAAGCTCTAATTAAATTTAATATAATTTCCTCTTTTTTAAAAAAAAATAATAATTATATTTGTAATTTTTGGAAACCGTAAGAAACATCTGTATTTAACAATTAACAATCATCAATTAATTAACAGTTAATCAGCCATTATATTAACAGCCATCTCATATTATTTACTTATAAATCAGTCTATATTTATAGAATCTTATGTTCAGGAATGGATTAACTACTTTGAATGTTAATGTTTACTATGTTAATATTAATTATTTTAAATGTTATTACATGCTTTATAAATGATATACAGAATGTGTGCCGCATTCAAATGTAATAACAGGACAGTGAATAACTTTTCATCAACATTTAATAAATGAATCATTTATGATATTTTTTTGTACATAAAAAGTTATGATAAATCTACGTATAGTATGCTGGTATTCAAAATGAAAATAATTGTTCTCTTCTGGTTGAAAATATCCTTAATTATTGGACATATTATAATGAAATTAGGTATGTGCATAAGTTGATATAATTTAGGAGGCGTGTTTTTTTAAGTAAGGACAGTTTCAAAATTTGTGCGCTTCAGAGTTGCTATCTACGCATGCATAATAAGTATATCTATCGCCTATTCACAGACATCATTTCGAAAGCATTTGCTTGTTTCAATATTTATTGACGTCGATTTAAAACGCCTCATATTATTGAAACTCCCACCTTTTGCGAAATGCGCATGATATTTGTTTCTTAAATAGAGGCAGGAGACATGAAAACGCCTAAATTCATCGGCAGATTAGTGACGTGGTGAAAACTCTATGAGCAAGAGAATGGTAAGAAAATGGTGTAGAGCATTTAAAGTGATCATGCAAACGTTGACGAAGACGGGGAAGTGCTAAAAAAATGTAAACGACATGGATTCCTGCAAACAGACCTCATGTAGATTCTGGAAACAGTAATTCTTGCAACTCTGTTTCTTGTGGCCACCTGAAACGTCACGAAATAATTTAAAAACTATTGAATTCATTTAACGCCTAGCTGATATAGGCTCATATCGATCTTGATTGACCATTTTCCGAGACGACTTTGCCCATAACTCTATGATTCAACATCTTTTAACATGAAATGAATGAATTTTTACATGAAATGAACGTAACATTAGGCGTCACATTTAAGTCTGTAGCAAACTGTACTTGAGACATCCCTGCTTCCAGTAGGCAATTCGCCATTTCATTCCATCATCTTAATGTAGGTTGTTATTCATTTTGAATCTAACCGAATATTTCTATAACACATTAAGAAATTTGGTGAGGTATGTAACCGAACCAAATGCAAACATTTCTACAAGTTTTTATAAAGCCTGTTCCTCTACCCCAACACCCAAATGCACATATATTCTTACACATTCGAGTCGTCACTTTTCTTTTCTTTTTCTATACCAATTCCAGTGCCTTGAGCCATTAGGCTCCTTACCAGTTAGAAAGATGAGTATGGAGCATTGACGGTTTTATGTAAACCATGAACAGCCCACTGCTGGGAGAACAGGGCCTTTTGGGAGTAATTGTAGAGATAAATGCGTTGCATTTGTGTGTTCTACGGGACGAAATCTGGGAAGACTTCCACCAGGCAGTCTAACTATCGATGCGAGACTGTCTTTTGCAAACATTGTCTCAATTCTCTAGCGATAATCTTCTCGGTTCTAAATAGGTCTGATGACCAAATATGGCTAGCGCTCTGGCCTTTTGTTGCACAAGGCCAGGTTCGAATCCTGGCTATAGCATGGATGTTTGTTAGTTGTTGGGAATCTACGTTAAACTGTATGCCCCGGTATAATTTTCTCAAAATGTGCACAAAATGACTGTAGAGCGACAAACCAAATCTTGTTTCTGAAAGCTGCAACTACAACAGTGTTTCAGTTCTCCTGCATGCTAACTGAGCACGTTACCACAGGGCCACGAGTATATATTCGACACTAGAGATTATTATTGTCTTCTTAAAATTTAGTTGAATTGTTTTTGAGAAAATCGACAAAATATACAAATTCTCTTAATTATATACACTAATGTATTATGCAAATATGTGTTATAAGTAAATCTGCGACTAATTTTGTATACGTGTAGTTTATATATCTTTCAAGAATGAATTTTCATTCAATGCATTATTAATTTCATCATATAATAAAAATATATTATTATTCTATGATTTGTTATATATGAATAAATTGTTTATTCTCGTCAAAATAATTGAGTTGAATAATGTTTTTTTTTTGTTTTTAAATATTTTTTCGAAGATCATAAGTCGAATTTCTGAAAGATACCAAAAAGAAATAAAAGATTTTAATGAAAGTAGCTTACAAATAAAAACAACAATCATGTCAACATTTTGTTGGATGAAAACTTCAAAGCTGCTGCCATTTCTGGAAATAAGTTACAATTTTTGAAAGAAATGGTAGATAAATAGTTAAAAAAAAAGTTCTTTTCGTTTGATTTTGTTTAACTTCATATTTTTCTTTCAAAAACAAATAATTTTGATTTGATTCTGAGTTCTCTACGAAAATGTTATCTTTTGCTGCTTTTTTTGAAGAATTATGCGATCATAAAATATAGTATGTTATATGGATTTAAATCCTCTTTTTCGTTAGACAAGGACTCAGATCCAGGATTTCAGAAATTTAATAGAACTAAAGAACTCCAAAAATATCTTCTTAGATAAGTTGTTGTACTTTTTTTATTATACAATAATTTTTATTGAAGGAATAGAAGTTTTAATAATGCAGCCAAAATAAATTCTATACAGTAAAAGTATGAACCACTATAAATTATTTTGTTGTTTTGTTGTTGTTTCGTATCCCACTTGGCTGGCAAAGCCCACGAGCCCCTACGTACTCATGATTGAAGGGGAAGGAAGCAGCTTCTGTGTTGATGGAGCACACCGTAGGTAGAAGTCTGACTTTAGCTCCATGACGCCCTTACAGTCATAGGAGACCGGGACCTAAGGCTTAAAGTGGATTCCGAACCACTACAAACATCCATGGCACAGCCGGGATTCGAACCCGAAACCTGTGGCGCCGATCGCCAGAGCGCTCGACACTCGGCCATTCAGGTCCCAAATTTGTGAATGCCAACGTCACGCGGTGTTTCCAGGTGGCCACCCACCCAAGTACTGACCGCGCCCAATGATGCTTGACTTCGGTGATCTAACGAGAACCGGTATATTCAGCATGGTACGGCCGTTGGCTGCTATAAATTATAACATATGCAATAAATCTATCATGCCAAATGATATCATTTAAAATACTATTGTTAGTTTTATATAATGACAGGAAATAAATGCAAAAATGAAAAATACCCAGGTCCATTATAGAGTGAAAGAAATAGAATCAACTCTTGATTTGAACTTAAAGAAGCAAGAGTGCTAAGCAATTTTCCTATTTTTTTTCTCCCTCTACTTTATTATCTTCTTTACTATCTATCATGCCAATTGACATCATTTATGACATCATTTAAAATACAATTGTTAGTTTTATATAATGATTTAAAATGAACACAAGCATGAAAAAACTAAAGTTCTTCATAGATTAAAAGAAATGAAAACCACTCTTGATTTTGAACTAAAGAAAGCAAGAGTTCTCAGTAATTCTTCTATTTTATTACCTACTTTACTATCATCATTTTATTACATTATAGACGTCATTTAACTGCTAAGTTACATAATTTAAATTACGATTGCTAATTTCATATAATGACTTGAAATGAATTAAAAAATGAAGAAACTCAGGTTCATCATAGAGTAAAAGAAATGGAATCCAAACTTCAAAATCTCAGTGCTCGAATAGAGTGCTCAGTAATTCTTCTACTTTTTTTTATCTCCCTCATCGCCATGGTTTGCATCCTATTGTTCTTATTTATTATTGTAAAATTATTGTTCTCAAATTAAAAATATATTTGTATGAGCAAATATATTTGTATGAGCAATTTGTATATTTAAATTTATAGAGTAAAGGCTCTTAATTGCAACAGAATCATTTAAAGACAATTGTTAGTAAAAATGGATTGAAATCAGTATTGTAAAAATGATTGAAATGAATACTGTAACCGTGTTTCTTCCTACGCACTGGCAAGAGCGCCTCCTGTGGTGTTCAGGAGAAATGGTCAGTAGACCTCGAGACTGCAACCGGAGAGGAAGTACAGTGCAACCGGCGCTGCCGCTGAGAAATGTTTACTTTACGGTTTCTCCTCACGAGAAGGAAATATATTTAACTCAACCCTGTGTATAAGTTGGCCTACAGACTTTCACCCGGAGATGAAGTATATTTTGTGCATCCAGCTCACAAACCTGAGTGTTTTTTATTTTCAGCTTAGAAGTGGAAATATTCCACAAATATAATTATATGTCTTTAAATGTGTTAAATATTGTACGTGTATTGTGCTTGCGGGTGTGGCAATAAAGCTGTTCGTAAAGTTCTTCAAACCTGTGTCTCAAGTCTCAATCCATTTACGCCCAGTTACAATCGAGTTGCACCAACTTAGAACACTACAATACAAAAATGAAGAAACTCAGACCCATTAGAGAGTAAAAGAATTGGAATCCACTCTTGATTTTGGACTAAAAGAAGCAAGAGTGCTCAGTATTTTCTCCCTGTCATGTTTTGCATCCTATTGTTTTTATTTATTATTGAAAAATTATTATTCTCGAGTAAAAATATAGTTGTATGAGCAGTAAAGGCTCTTAACTGTAACAGAGTGAGGAAAGCAAGAAAAGATGGAAATATCTCAATCAAATCTCTCGCGGCCTGAAGGCTTGGCTAACGTTCTGGCCTTTGGCAATACAGGCTTCAGATTCAAATGCTGGCAGTGGCCTGGATGTTTGTTAATGCTTCGGAATCCACATTAAACTGTAGGTAGACTGGAACTAATTAACGTATAGTATGGAAAAAGTGATCATAGAGAGACAAACCAAACCAAATCAATCAAATCTCGCTGTCTCCAAACAAAGCCAATTAAAATCCAATTATATCTTGCAGCTCAACAGAGGATAAGGAGTAAAAACCACTTCTACTATTGGTTGGTTTGTGATTTTCATAGAAATAATTATGGATTTACTGGCAGAACAATGATTTCATCTGTAAACTTAAAGATTTGTATCTATATATTTTCACTGTGATTCGAACTCCGAAAAATGTATGGAGCTATTATTTTGTCTATGAGCATGCTAAATTTGAAAATAAGAATACCATTTTAATAAATTAAAAAAACAATGGATGAAAGCTTTCAACTTCAGGGGCTGACCTTAAGACGATTTGTTTCATTATTATTTTGAAATCAGAGGATATGATTTACACTCTGAAGTAGGTCAGTTTAATGGATCTAGGGTCAGAATACACGTAGGTGGGTAATACAAAATTATTCATATTTAAAAATGGGTCACCAAATCATCACTATTCAATGGGTAGTACCTTTTTTGTTCAAAATTATTCACCAAATCATTCACTTCAATCCAAAATTATTCACCAATAATTTTGTTGATAATATTGATTGAGAAGTTTCAATGAAATGCGATATCGCATTTCATGTATAACTTCAAGACTTCATGGCGGCTGCAACAGCTGGCCAATCAAAGACATGATGAAGAGTAAGCTCGATATCAGGGCAGATACCAAAATGTGGGCCACTGCCCTGATGTCGAGTTTATTCCTCATCATGTCTTTGATTGCACAGCTGTTGCAGCAGCCATGCATTGTCTGGACCATCCCTTGAAGAGGATTTATACTCCGAGCTGGCGATCAACATATATCCAATATTATTCGGGAGCATCACGATATTTGTATTCCCTTGTTCCCTTGTATATCTTCCGTTTGTCCCTTGTATCCCTATCCCTCTTCAGATGATACGACAACTTCAAGACAATTCCCATCTGAAAAAATATTCGATTACGATTGATCTGTCTAACTTGAGACAAAATGGTAACGTAAACCAAGATGTTTGCATTACCATTTTGCAGATCTGTTCACATGTAGAAGGAATCAGATACAAAACCGCCTGAAGTATATGTTGTCATTACTGCTTTCAGAACTGAAGAGATTTAGTGGATATTGTAATATGTATAAGCACGTAACATTCTTAGTCAGATTGTCTGGAGGGAGTTTACTAGGTTTTCTTTTATGATTATTAAATGCAGACTCTGAAATTTGTCTCGAAAGGAAGATCTTTCCATCATATAGATTTCGGGTACAACACAAGCGACATCAATGTACAAAAATAATAGATCATTCTAAATAGTGTCCTCAATTCCTTAGCCATTCCATTTTACAGATTTGTTCACATGCAGAAGAACTCAGATACAAAGACGCTTGAAGGCATGTGTTGTATTCAAGTATATGTTTTGTATGTGTTGTATTCATGTCAAGTATGTGTAAGGCATGTGTTGTATTCAAGTATAGTTGCTTTCAGACCTAAAGTGATTTAGTGAATAGTGTAATGTGTATAAGCATCTCACATTCTTAGTCAGGCTGTCTTAATGGAGTTTTCCATGTTTTCCTGTAAAGTAATTAAATGCAGGATAATTATCTCAGAAATTTGGCTCCGAAGAAAGATCTTTCCAACATATAGACTTATAGAGTACAGCACAAGGTACATCAATGTACAAAAAATAATAATAGGCCTTCTCTAAATGGTGTCCTCAATTCCTTAAACCTTTCTTACTCGCATAATAAAATCTGGGTAATACTTCTACCCTGCATCATTTTATAGCTTAAAATAAAGAGGAGGCAAGACAAGACTCACTTAATATTCACGTTATAAAATTTCCCAGGAACCAATTCGAGCGAAAGGCGAGCAAAACAAACAAACCATCAAGAAAAAGAAACACATTTATTTCCCTCTTTGGACCAACCGTAGTTAAAGACTTCCTTTCCAAGTTTTATCAAGCAAAGAAGGGGAAAAAATGACACAGTATTGGATAAGAATAGTAATCGTCTTCATTGGCCACGATTGCAGAGACATAAAACATACGGGGGGAGAGAAAAATCCCTCAAGGGAAAAATAAAACGATCATCTTTTTTCCCTCTTCATTATCGTCGCAATTTAATGAGGCTTTTCTATTGAAAGACACTGGGAAGGGGTGGGGGTTTTATTGCAAGAGTGAGGAATGTTTCTGAATGAGGAATGTTTTCCTATTCTCCTCTGGATATTACACCTAAGGACTTAACGATTAGAGTCTACGAAAGGCGACTTTTTTTTTCTGTTTTCATTGGCGGTTTTCTGTAATAACTCTTGATGTGATAAGCAGACCCCGAGAGAAAGATTAGATTTTTTTTTACTCAAGATTGGTATTTGGTAGAAAAAAAGAGTAAATAAAAGTATATGTCTTTAAGGTGATAAGAAACTGGGTTTATCACTGAGATCATCAAAGAGTTGGGGAAATAAAGCTTTCGTTTTGTTGGTGTGACTTCAATCTAAATTTCAATAAAGATTGGTTGGTTTAATAAACATATCGACGATCTCATTGATTTTAATATTTGATTAAATTGAAATAAATCAAAATGAAACACTACCATCTGTTATTTTAATTTGTTATTCCCCATGATAATTATAATCATGAAATTGTATTTAAAATTGAGAACTGATACTAATATTTGTAATATTGCTAAAGAGATGTTGGAAAAGGAAACTACATACTTTTGTTTTATCATGCAAATATGAAAGGAAATTGGATAAAAACGAAGTCTCACGTTGTGCAGTGCGAAAGGAAAATGAACATAGATTTTCATTAATAGTTTTGAGTTGGTCTTCTGTTAATTGAGATTTTTTTATAGATTATAGATTTTCATTCTCAGAATATTCAAGCACTACGGTCATTTTGTGCACACTGTTGTTATTTGTATAGATTAACTATGCAAGTCAAAAATCTATTGATTCCCCCAAATATCTGCAGCCTGATGACCAATTGGTTAGTGCTCTGGCCTTTGGTACCGGAGGCCTCAGTTGTGAATCTTTCATCTAATTCTTCGAACCTAGGAGGTGGCATGAATGTTTAGTAGTTCGGAATCCACCTTAAACTGTAGGTCTCAGTCTAATTAGGCGAAAGTGTGTACAAAATGACAGTAGAGTAACAATCAATTCAAACCAACCAAATCAAATCTGCATTTAATTTCTAATTGGAGTAAATTAACAATATAAAAATAACAAAAATTTCTAACATAAATTTAGCTGAAATAGAATTCAACGAGTTTAAAAAAATACGATAGAAAAAAAAAGTATAAACAAGAACATGCCCTATTAAAAAATTGCATGCTAGTCGTTAAAAAAATTAAATTCAAACTATTGGTCCAATAAAAAAATGAACCTTTTACCCAAAATATTTTTGTTCTGCTTTTTATTATCCTGTCATTAAAATACAATTTAGATATAAATAAATCTTGGGCAAATAAGTGGTTGTTTGCTGATGGCAGATATGAATGGAAAACAAATGCCGCCATTTCATGAAACTCGTGGGCCCCTCCTTCGTAGTGTTCTGTCCAAAACGGACACACCCTCCCGCTTCATGAAAAACCTTGTCCTTCTGCAGAGAATGTAAACATTTCTCACATGAATGGATATTGCTCTCAAGTGACCAATTAACTCGCAAAGATCTAAAAATAAAGAGAAATAAATGCTGCTAGTTAAAGAAGAATTTTTATGACGTAATTAAATATTTATACTTGGTAAATTGTGTAAAATCAAATCGCAAACATTCTTTAAAAATTATATGAATTTGTTTTAAATATTGTTACTAGTTATTATTATATTGTTGTTGTTAAGTATTGTTGTTATTATATTGTTGTTGTTAAATATTGTTATTATTATATTGTTGCTGTTAAATATTGTTATTATATTATTGTTGGTGTTAAATATTGTTGTTATATTATTGTTGGTGTTAAATATTATTGTTATATTATTGTTGGTGTTAAATATTGTTTTTAAATATAGTTATTATTATATGTTGCTGGCAAGTATTTTGTTCTATTATTGTTATTAAATATTATTTTTATTATATTGTTGTTATTTAAAATTTGTTAAATATTGTTATACTTGTAAGGTTTATAAAATACACTTAGTAATTGTTGAATATTTAAACTATTGATGTGATTTAATGAAATAGGAATGAATGTTTATGAATTATAATGATTTTGTAATTAAGTAGCCACTAATTATAATCTAAATATGTAAACGAATCGAAATAAATTATGTTTGATTATTAGTTTCAATCGTTAAGAATGATTTTCAGTAGAGGGTTTTCAAATAAATAGTCATTCGTCTGAGATTTGCTGAACATTACCTACTCCCCCACTAACTTTAACATTGTTATTTAGGTTAAAGATTAACAGTTTAGAAAGTTTCATTAAAATAAATAAGAAAATTCAATTAAAATCTTTCTTAATTTTAATCTAATTTTCAATCTTTTTTTCAATTTCAAATTAAATCTTTCTTAATTTTCAATTTCAAACATATTAAAATCATTATTTAAAAACATTATTTAACTTCAACAAGTTTAAATGCTACTTATTTGAATAAGCTTTAATTATTTATGTTTGAATAAATTGTATTATAAGCTTTTGATACAGCTTTTATTGGATAAGATAACAACTTTATATTTTTATGATATACTTTAAAAATAACTTCATAAAATTTATCCCATGTATAATGGCTCGAAATTCTTAACTATAAATATCTTTTTCTTCCAAAAAATGTCCAGGATGCAAAATATTTTCCCAGAAACATAAAAAAAAAAAAAAAAAAAATAAAAATAATAATAAATAGCATAACATGTAGGACAACATACTATTATAACCAAAAAGAGGTTTTGGTTTCAGGAAAACAAAGATTAAATGTGACAAAGGCTAAAATGGAGTTCAATCAAGTTCGTGACCAAATTTATTATTATGATATTTTTATTATTATGATATTATTATTATAATTTATTATTATGATTAAATTTATTATATATGTTTAAATTTTAGTGAAAACTTCAATCAATGACTTTATTTGACAAGCTAAGAAAAGTTAATGCATTTAGAATAACCTGTCTCAGTGTTATATTTTCTGTAATGTGTTCTTATTTGGTAGCTAAAAAGAATAAATGTGGTCTAATATTGGGCTTGCTTTATTATAGTGCTTCATATAATTTTATATTTACACACTTGTTAAATAGAATATTTTCTGTCTGTTACTATATAAACTAAAGTAGTTAATTTATATTTTATTAATTATTAAAAATAATTATTTAAGAAGATTTTTTTTTATCTGGAAATAAAAACTAATACAGTAAACAAATAATCAAGTACACTGTCTTTAAATAGAAAGCTATGAGATAGGTACTTGTTTAAATACTATAAAAAAATGAAATAAAATAATATAAAAATATGTAAATAAAAATAGAATAAAAAATACTGTAATATAAAAATACCTTAAAAAGTCCTAATTAAAAGATATTTTTAGTAAAAAAATAACTATTAATAAAGAATTAATTAATTTAATATTATTCAATTTATAATTAGCTTGTAATTAAGTAATCAATTAACTTTGGAATAGAAACTAATCCAGTAAATATATAATATATCACACTATTTAAAGAAAATTAACCAGTAACTTTATACTTGATTAATTGCAAAAAATAATTATTTATATGATTTTTTTTTTACAGTTTTCACATATTAATGGATGTCTGATTTACAGACAAAAAATTGTTTTTATTTTTTAGGAATTTTATGTTACAATCATTTGTAAACAACGTAATTGGAATTTTATGTTACAATCATTTGTAAACAACGTAATAAAGGTTTTTCCATATATTCTATTAAAAAATGGTGCAATGGAATAATGTATCTCAACAATGTTGGAAAATTGTACAGCAATAAATGAAAATTCATAGCTACTTAATACGAAGTTATTTCTATGAAGTTGAGAGTAATTCTGTATACTGAATTTAGTTCTTGTTATTAATTAGATGTCTGCCATTTTGTCCAACTAAAGATTTAAAATTCTACAACATGCTGAATTTTTCTTTCCATTAAACTTTTTTCCATTCTGTTTATTAATAAGTTTTTTTTTATAAGTTTAACATATTAATGAATGTCTGAATTACAGACAAAGAATTGCTTTTATTAATTTTTAGACATTTTATATTACTATCATTTTTAAACAATGAAATAAGATTTTTCCATATACCCTGTTAGAGATTGGTACAATGCAACAATGTACACCACCAATGTTGAAACACTGTACAGAAATAGATGAAAATTTATAGCTGCTTAATATGAAGTTCTATCTAAAGAATTGAGAGAAATTCAGTATACTAAATTTAATGTTATTAAATAGATATCTGTAATCTTGACCAACTAAAGACTGAAAATTCGAAAATATGCTGAATTTTTACTTTTTATATGGCAATAAGACTTTTCCATATACTCTATTAGAGATTTGTACAATACAATAATGTATACCAAAAATGTTATAACATTGTACAACAATAAATGAAAATTTATACCTATTTAATACGAAGTTCTATCTAAAAAGGTGAGAGAAATTCTATATGCTAAATTTAATTTGTTATTAAATAGATATCTGCCATCTTGTCCAGCTAAAGATTTAAAATTCAAAAACAGGTTGATTTTTATTTTTATAGTTTTTTTTTTCCATTCAATTTTTATAGGGTAAGTTTTCTATACTTATATTGAATGGGCTTATAAATATAAAAATTAATCAAATATTCAACATCACAGCGAATAAACAATTTTTCTTAGAAATAACTTTGAAAAGAGCAAAAACTTTGATGGTTAACTTAATTAGCTACATGATTTTCTTCTTGAAAAGTTTTTAAGGCGGAAGTATTTATGAAACATTTTTCTCCATATTAAAGAAGAGGTCTTTGTTCTTAAACAAATATTTTAACTTCGCTGAACTCATCTTTGTTAACTTTTTTCGTTGATATTTGATAATGAAGACGAATCTAATTACTAATAATTCGAGTAATTAAAAGGGATTATTTAGCAGAAAATAATCTTGGCCATCGTTGAAAAATATTATTATGGGATAAATCTGTTTTCGTCTTTAATCCACGATAATTTATAAAAGAAAGTTTGGATATTATTATTTCTTTTTTGTTATTAATGATATATATATATATATATATATATATATGCTTAATTTTTGGGTTTTATATTTTTATAATAACAACTAATTAAAATATGTTTTTTATCTGTAAAATTTTTATCACAATTTTGGGACAAATAAGTTGTTATTTCAATGGTATCGAATAAAAGATAAATTCACGAAAATATTTCTAATATTTATTCATGAAAATATACTAAAAATCAAAATATTTTAATTGCTAAAATGTATTATTTTTTAAGAAGCTTAATGATGTAAATTGCAATCTAGTTTTTATCAAGAAATAATGATTAATAATACATTGAAAAGATGTAATGATAAATTAAAAAAACGCAATTATGCAAATGTTTAAGGAAAATTGTTTTGTTGAATTATTTAATTTTTATGCAAAAGTTTATGTAATTTTTATGCAAAGTCTTATTTATCTTATAATTAATGAGGGTTTAACGAAAGATTTCAAGTTAGAAAATGCAACTTTGTATTAGTAATTGTTAATTTAAGTTTTATATTTTTATCTTTGTATAAGAGAAAAAATTCTTTTACATAATTACTATAGATTTATAGATTTTAATTAAAAATTTTGTTCACAAACAAATCCTTTAAAAAAAGATCTAATAAAAGAAAATATTTAAAAATAAATAATATTTTTTTTATCAAAACGCAAAATAAATACATAGTTATAAAATGCATATTATTTAATGAATAATACGTATTAATAACTACTCTGGGATAAATAATAATAATTATATATTATTTTATTTCATAAGAAAATTAAAGATACTAGAAATTTATTCTTGAGCTATGAAAATGATGGGTTTTAAAATTCTTTAGATACATTAACTGCTCAATTAAACCAGTTAAATTAATTGATAATAATTCAAAATTTAAAAACCTTAATAATGCCGTAATTTTGTGATTTTTATAGTAACGTAACTTTAGTTTGATATTTATTTTTACTATGTAGAATATTTCAAGATGTATTAATAAATTCTTTAGAATATCTTGATTTTTATTTAAGCAGATTTATTAATTTTTATTTACATCTATTATAGTTTATTTTATAACATTATGATAATCTGGTATGGAACTCATCAAGTTTAAGAAATGATTTATAGGATTTAATTGAAATGTAGAAATATATAATAATAATTAACCAAAATCTGTGGAATAATAATTAACTGAAATCTGTTTCCTTTTATTGTGTGTCAACATGAATTTATTAGATAGAAAAAATAATGAAGAACAAGGAAAATATGCATTTTAATAACACCACAAATCATCATATCTATTGAAAAGAAAGCAGAAGCTATTAAATTCGCCATTGAGTTAACAATACACAATGTTTAGAAATCCCAAATAAATTATTTGTTACAATATTACAAAAACATAAACCAAGTTCAATATTCTGCGAAATATTGGAATCACCAACAAAAATATTTTAAGTTTGCAATTTTTTACAAACTAAGTGTACATGATATTCTAGTTCATTCCACTACAGTCTATTTTAAATAGTCCTGAAATAATTCCAGTATTGTTGTACACGTCGCTTTCGTTAATTTCATCAAAATAAATTGCTTTAACATTTCTCTAATCTTTCATTTGAAAATTCATGTTATCAATCGTTTCATGGTTTTCTTTTATATCGTAAAATACAAGTAAAATAGTAGCCCACAATTTACATTTATCACATTTTTGACCTCATACCAGAACACTATCACATTTACTTATTACAAAAATAATAAAAATTCTAATGATATAAATGAAAAGTAATTATCTAATTAAATAGGACTTTAGTAATATACTTTGAAGTATTCTGAAAATAGATTTCTTTCGTTTTGTACATCACATTTTGATTTTATTATATCGCATTTTGTGGGCTCTATATACCTCATACCAGAAAGTTATCATATTTATACATGATTATAATAATAAACAAATTATAATGATTAGCAATGGAAATTAGTTATATAAGTAAATTATAATTAAGGTTCTCAAAATAAGTATTTGGCAATGCATTTGAGAATATATAGAATTTTAGAAATATAGCATCTTTATTTTAATTTCAACCTTTATTTTGATTTTATGGAAAATTCTATCATTGCATTATTGTAAGCTAACTTCATTCCTCATACCATATATCATCCTTCATGAATTCCATCAAAAGACATTAAATTACAAATTCTATAATCTTTTTATTTGCTTATTTTAAAACTCATATTTTCTATCGTTTCATACGTTTGTTTTTTTATATTCTAAAATACAATTAGAATAGTAACCCACAATTTCCATTTCTCAGTTTTATTACATTTTTTTGAACTTCATAACAGAGCACTATAACATTTACGTATTGCAAAAATAATAAACATTTCTAATGATATAAATGAAAATTAATTATCTAATTAAGTAAGAATTTAGTGATACACTTTGAAGTATTCTGAATTTTTTCGTTTGTAGATTTTTTCGAACTGTAGATTTTTCTCGTTTGCATATTTCATTTTTATTTAATTTTATTAAATTTTGTGGGTTCTATGTATCTTACCAGAGAGTTTTTATTTATGATTATAATAATAAAAAAATATAATAAATATAAATGAAAATGAATTGTATAAGTAAGTTATAAATAAGGTTCTCTAAATAAGAATTTGGAAATATATTGAATTTCGTAAATATAGCATCTCTATTTTAATTTCATTCTTTATGTTGATTGTATGGACCATCCTATCACGGCATTATTGTAGCATCACTTCATACCGCATACAATATAGCATTGTTCATAAATTTCATCAAAAGGCATTAAATTACGAGTTCTTTAATCTTTTTATTTTTTTATTTTAAAATTCATATTTTTTTATCGTTTCATGTTTTTTTTTTGTATTTTAAAATAGTAGCCCACAATTTACATTTCTCAGTTATGCCACATTTTTTCGGACATCATACCAGTGCACTATCACATATACCTATTGCAGAAGTAATAAAATAAAAACGATGATTTCAAATATTCAGACAAAATGGGCGAAATCTGTTTCAGAACTTAAAAATGTATTAGAACGTTTCATTAAATCCTTATTTAGTGTATTTTAATTCTTTTTCTGTTAAAGTAGTAATTGTCATTTATTTTTATTGTTGTTTAGTTTTTATTATCATGTATAAATTTTAAAAAAACTATGGTATATGACCAGTGGAATCCTCAAAATCATGATTAAATAAAATAAAAATGAAATATCAAAACATGTGCGATTGGTGTTTTAAAACCTCAGAATATTTCCTGGTGAATTAATAAATTATTATTTAATGCGCCTCCATTATAAATTAGATATATTACCAATTTTCATTTATATTTATTGTAATAATTTATTAAATGTGGTAATGCGACATCCATGTAGTACACAAAAATATTTTAAAAGGTAAAGAGGATAAAATGAAACTGAAACATATAAAAGGTGGGAAATCTTTGTTTCAAAACTTCAAAATTTTTCAAAATGTTTCTCCCGAAACCCTATTTCGAGAACCTTATTTCTTACTTTGTTAAATTTATGATACTTTTTTGTTTATTATTATTTATTTTTATTATTGTCTTGTATAAACAGGCTGATATGATGTATGGTATGAGGCATGTAGTGAGGCTACAATAATGTCCATATAAAAAAAAATAATAAAACCCACATAAATGTTGAAATTAAAATAAAGATGTTAACCAAACCAAAATATATTTGCAACCAAAATATATTTTCATTTAGGAACCAAAATATATTTCCAAGAGCATTTCCAAATTTTTGTTTAAAGAATCTTAAAATATAATTTATTTAAATAATTAATTGTCATTGCTATTCATTCTAATTTTTTATTATTATAATCATGCATAAATATGTTAAAGCTCTGGTATATAGCATAAAGGGCCCGCAAAATATTAAAAAAAAATTAGGTGTACAAAATGAGAGAAATCTATCTTCAGAAAACTTCAAGATTTATTGCTAAATTCTTATTTAATGAGATAATTAATTTTCATTTATATCATTAGAATTTTTTAACACTTTTGTAATAGGTAAATGTGATAGAGCTCTAAAATGAGGTTAAAAAAATGTGATAAAACTGAGAATATAAATTGTGGTCTAATATTCTAATGTTTTAGAACATAAACCACACCCCTCATAAAACGATAGAAAATATGAATTTTAAAATAAACAAATAAAATTAATAGAGAACTCGTAATTAAATATCTTTTGATGAAATTCACGAACACGATTCCTTCAAAAATACCGGTATTAATTCAGGACAATTTAAATTGGTAGAGGAAAAAAACTAAAATATCATGTAGCCTTAGCTATTAAAAAATTGTAAACATACAATATTTTCGTTGAAGATTACAATATTTCACAGAATATTTTACTTGATTAATGTTTTTGTAATATATTGTAGTAACAAATAATTCCGTTGTGGTTTGTAAACGTTGTGTACTGTTACTCAAAGGCGAATTTAATAACTGTTGCTCTTTTATCTATAAATTTAATGATTCAAGGTATTATTAAAATGCATATTTTCCATGTTTTCAATTTTTTCTTTCAATCCAATATAAACATGAAAATATTTAATTTCCTTTTATTGTAATTCACGTACAATAAAAGGAAATTCGTCCACATATTTCAGTTTATTATTATTATATACGAGTATTTTTACATTTCAGTTGCATCAAATTTGGACAATGAAAGCATAAAACGCATTGCATTTTCATTTTCTTTTCTTACTTTTAATGTTATAATTATTATTCCGTATGTTATAATCTAAATATTACTTTTCAAAATATCCTTTTTTAATCTTTGTAAGCAATATGCTATTTTTATAGAATGAACAATAAATTTATTTACAAGTATCGATTTTTATAGAAGGAGAAAAAAAAGAGTATTTCAGCATTCTAATTGCAAATTTTTCAGCTATGAAATTTTTTCAAAAGGAGAATTATATTATTACGAATATATGAAGATTTCTTCTGATTCTTCATGAGGCAGATAAAGAACTTTAACATTTCACCATTAACAATAAGTAAAATATTTTATAGGGGTAATTTTCCATCAACATACGCTCTAACGCTCGGTGCCACAGCTTACTGATTCGTGGCCATGAATGTTTTTAATGGTTTCGAATCCATCTTAAATTGTAGCATCAGGTCTAATTAGCCTAAAGCATATAGAAGCTGACAGTAGAGGGACAAAAAAATCCATCTTATTTAATGACATCCGCTTGTTTTCAAATGTTTATTTTTTGGGGTCTAACGGCCGAGTGAATAGCACTCTGGCTCTGTGTGCCACATGTTTCGCGTTCAAAATATTTTATATGCCATGCATGTTTGTCGTCCCCATGGATGTTTGTAGTGGTTCGGAATCCACCTTAAACCATAGCTCCCGGCATAATATGACTGTAGAAAATTGGGAACAGGGTTGATAACTCTACCCCATAAAAAAAAACATCTCCTGTTTGTAATCTGCCATCCGGCAAACGACCTTGGCCCATCATGGATCTTGTTGCTCCAATAAAGAAAAATGAGAAGAATTTTCCATGAAACAGCATCATTAGAATAAAATGCAGATATCCAATAAAATATATTCAATAATTCATCAATTAATAAACGGATCGTTTTTCTTTTGGCAGAACATTTCGAATTACCAAAACAAATAACTGGGCTGGCCAAGCTAAAACGTGCTGACCAAACAATATAAGAAAACACCAGTTAAAACATCTCTTTTAAACATAAACTGAACAAAAAACGTGCTAAATATAGTTGTCTTTTATACCTTAAACGATTTTCCATAACATAAATTTTCCGAAAGGCTTAATTGATAAACGAATCGGAAACGTCCAAACCAATTTTTTTTTTCATTATTTTAATGGCAAAATACTGCACATATATTCTTCTTCAATTTGTCCAGCAATCAGTGCGTAGGATTCTAACGAGAAAATTGTCATTAGCGGTAATGAGCAATTTTAAAAGGAAAGCGCCAGAATCTATAGAGAATGAAAAAAAAAATGGCCGTTGAAATGATCCATTGACAAAAGCGCACGATTGCTAATCATCAAATGCACCTGTCTTATGAATTTTCGATACTTTAATAGCAAATTCAGTCGGTTTATTATCTGTATCAGCAGGGTGGAAGCTTTTTTTTCCGATTTTTAATTTGTAAGATTAATTTTCTTTTGCGATCAATACTGCTTTATTGAGTTATGGCAGTTTAAAGATCAGGCTTGTTATTATTTCAATTTTTATACTTTTACAGGACAATAAGAAGTGCTTTCTTTGTTGAAATTAAATTATGAAAAAGGCAATTTTCGATTATTAATTTTCAAAATCACACGGCAAATAATTTTAAACGACAATAAATTCTTTGCTTTTTTCAATTTTTAAAGATTTATCAGATTTTATATTTGCAAAATATATTAATTGGAAATGCATTAGTTTTGGTTGTTTTAAATTTTTTTATCAGTATAAAATGCAAATTATTTAGAATCCGAGTTTTAAATAATGGGACGTATATAGAGAAGACAAATTTTATGAAAATTAAGATTCAGTATTACTTGATTGAGCCAATGGTTTACAGAGGTAGTGTTCTAAATAAATTATTGGAATAAAAAAATATTTCCAATTAACAATTTAAAAGTTAGCTTCTGCGATTTCTTTGAGGGGTTATTTAAAATTAAATTACTTATATGTTCAAATTTATACAGTACTCAGTACCTAACTTTGTACTATAAATTTAGAAATTTTGGGCACTTTGTAAGCATCGGAAGCATTAAAAAAGCAAATTAAATGCTAAATAATTTAAATGTTTAAATTTAAAAATTTTGTTACATAATATATGAAGCGATATTAATATTAGTACAAAAATTACTAGACTGTAACATATAGTAAAATAGTTCTAACATGAATGAATATGGAATTTTGGAAAAAAAAATCCGAAATGAAAAACGAGAATTTATTCTCTTGACAATTATTCATGATGGCAGCAATTGCATCTAGTTAGCTCACCATTCAATTCAGAGTTAATTACAACTTACTTTCTAAGATTCTTCTAAAAGATTAAGTTTTTAAAGGAAAAAAATCTTGGAAAAAAAATTAGAAATTGGGGGCAATTTGTAAGCATCGAAAACGTTAAAAAATAATTTAAATGTTTTAAACAAATGATTTAAATGTTTTAAATGTTTTTATTTAACGTAATTTTTAAATTTAAAAAATTACGTTAAATAATTTATGAAGCAATATTAATATCATTACAATTATTACTAGACTATAACATATAGTAAAATAGTTTAAAAATGCATAAATATGGAATTCTGGAAAAAAAAATTACGAAATGAAAAATGAGAGTTTTTCACATGACAAATGAAAATATTGAAAAAAAAATTAAATTTAATAAATTAAACAGAATTAATTAATTAGAAGAAAGTAGTATAACATATAGTCCAGTATCATTATCCGAACATTCTAGGTATTGACGGATAAAACGACTAGTAAATGAAGTAACAGCTGAAATCATTAAGCTATTGGTATTTTTTTAATCTACATTATCCGTGTATTAAAAAACATGATTTTTGAATGAGTTAAGCAACTCGAATCATTACCATAAATAATTTACAGTTAAAATGTGCTTTTATGATATATAAAACTGCAAAGGAACAATTCGTTCTTCTAATATAATATAGTATGTAAGCTGTGGCTTATCATTGTGAATTGTTGAGATTAAAAAGTTGAGGAATCCAGAAGAATTTTTTTCTTTACATATTAAAACACTGGCAGCGGTTGCATCCCGTTAATTGACCATTCAATTAAGTTTTAATTTTAATTATCTTCCTTTTATAAAAATTAAAAAATACATAAAAAGATTGAATTTTTGAAGGAAAAACTTCATTAAAAATAATTTACAGTTAAAAATGTGCATATATAAAAAAAGGAACAATTCGTTCTTCTAATTTATAGTATGTAAGCTGAATTGTGAATTGTTGAGATTAAAAAGTTGAGGAATCCAGAAGAATTTTTTTCTTTACATATTAAAACACTGGCAGCGGTAAACAGTGGCAGCGGTTTCATCTCGTTAATTGACTATTCAATTAAGTTTTAATTTTAAATATCTTCCTTTTATAAAAATTAAAAAATACATAAAAAGATTGAATTTTTGAAGGAAAAAAAATTGGAAAGAAAATTAGAAATTTTGGACAATTTGTAAGCATTAAAAATAATTTAAAAAGTAATTAAAATAGTTAAAACAATTAATAATTTAAATAATTAAATAGTTAAAAAATAATTTAAATGTTTAAATTAAAAAAAATTGTTAAAAAGTTTATGAATTTATATTAATATCTATACAAAAATTATAGTTCTAAAATGAATGAATATGGAATTGTGGAAAACAATTTCGAAATGAAAACGATAATTTTTCTCCTGATGATTATTCTTGGTGGCAGCGATTGCATCACGTAAGTTCACCATTGAATTAATATTTAATTATAATTAACTTCATTATATAAAAATTTAAAAATGCATAAACAGATTACATTTTTAGAAGGACAAAGAATTCTTGGAAAAAATTTAAAAACATTTTCTACAATGTGTAAATATCGAAAACTTTAAAAACACTTTAAATGTTAAATAATTTAAATGTTTAAATTTAAAAATTATGTTAAATATTTTATAAAACAATATTAATATCAATACAAAAACTACTAGATTGTATCATATATATTTAACATAGTAAAATAGTTCTAACCTGAACAAATATGGAAGTCTTTGGAAAAAAAAAATTCCAAAATGAAAAACGAGAATTTTTCTCTTGACAATTATTCCCTGGTGGCAGCGGTTGCATCTCGTTAGTTCACCATTCAATTCAGATTTAATTACAACTAACTTCCTTTTATGGAATAAAAAATGTGTAAAAAGATTGAATTTCTGAAGGGAAGAGAGTCCGGAGTAAAAAAAAAAAAAATGCAGTTGTCGGTGGGACCGAAATTCCATTAACATGGTTTCGCTGTTAATTAAGTTGTCCAAGTGAAAGCCCAGTTGTAAAGGTCTTAATAAAAGTTCTTTTTTTTTTTCTTTCACATTTTCCCCTTAGTTTCTTTAGCCTGCTTCAGGACTAGCAAACAATTTAATAAACGAGGTAACTACAACTGGGAAATGTTGTTAATTTTTTTTTTTTTTTACCTTGCGGAAAATTAATTTAAGAGGAGATTTGAAAAGAGTAGCATGAGATGGATGGGCGTGACAAGATGGAGTCGAAATCTAACCTGTAGCTTTTACATTTTATTAAATCTTTTTAATGAAGTTTTAACTACGAATTTTTTTAGGTATTTTGTAATAAATGTAGAAGTCTCTGAAATTATAATGTTTTACAGTAATTTTATAAAGTTAATGAAAAATTCATCTTGAAAAGGAACAAATATTAAAGAAAGAATTATAATTTTGTTACAATGTTAAACAAAATTAAAAATGGATATTTACAAAGATAGAAAAAATAATTATGTTGGACTGTTATGTTACACTGCATATTAATTCAATTAATGAGGAAAATAGAATTACAATTTTAAGGTTAACATATATGAAATTAGAATAATAATATAATTTTATAAAGTTAATGGAAAAATAACAATGAATATGAACAAATATTGAAGACATAATTATAATATTCTTAAAATGCTAAGCAAAATTAAAAATGAATGTTTACAAAGATATAAAAAAGAATTATGCTTGACGATTATGTTACACTGAATATTAAATCAATTAATGAGGAAAATAGATTTACAACCTTGAGGTTAACAAACACGGAATTTTTTTAACAAATATGAAATTAGAATAAAAATACAATTTTATGAAGTCAATGGAAAAATAACAATGAGTATTAAAAATATTGAAGAAGGAATTTTAATATTCTTATTATGTTAAGCAAAATTAACAATGGATATTTATAAAGATGGAATTATTTTAGACTGCTATGTTAAGCTGCATATTAACTCAATTAATAAGGAAAATAGAATTTCAATTTTAAGGTTAACCAATATAGAATTTTATTTAACAAATATGAAATTAGAAGTTTAATGTTAGGCGAAATTATAATTCCCATACCAATATGGAACCGAACATTAAAGTGTTTGACACTTTGCATTCTAGGAGAATATTAGAAGTATGCAACTCCTCTCATCAGGTGCCGCACAAAGTAATATTCGTTCCATATTGTAGTGGACATCTAGATGCATTGTAGCAGGTCCATCAAAGCATTATATTTGAAATTGTAAAGAAGAATCACAGAATATATGAATAAATAAAATGTAATGTAACAATGTAAATGTAAAACAATAACTTATAAATAAACTGTACAAATATAATTTAAATCCAATAGTTTATTGTAAAAGTAATTTCTATTCAATTAAAATTAATAAACCAAATACCAAAGGTTGCACTATATTAAAATTGGAAATGCATTGGAATCGCTATGGTTTTAAAATAATTACTAATTGTCTTTTACGTTTTATAAATTTAATAATTTTCAATACAATTAATCCTTTTTTTTTTACATTTTAATTTTTTGTTTACCTTTATTTAGATATGATCCCAAAGCTTTAAAGTTTTGTAAAGAATAAATAGGTTCTTTAAATTTTGATTTAAAATCACTAATACTATAGAATAGAAATTTATGAAATATCACTATTATTACAAAGTTAAGGGATTGAATTTCATAAGCTTGACATGAACATTTATTTTTACTATAAAAGTCACTATATTGCTTTTTCCAGATGTGTGACAACAAACATGCGTTATAAAATAATATGGCGCAATAACAGTATCAATTGTTTGAAAATCATTTATTATATTATTTCATATAATATTTTTTTTCCGAATTTCAATGTTATATAAAACATATATTATAATTATTTAGAGAATGTCATATGAAACATATATAATATTTATTTAGAGAATTTCAATGTTATGCGAAACATAGTCTAATATCTTCTATTATGCTTATTAAAATGCACATAACTATTGTAGCAATTCAAAGAGTTTACTTTTAAAACTACTTTAAGTTTCGTTTTATTTAACACTTAATATCAAATATTAACGTCTACGTTACTTTACAATCTTCACACAAGTCGATGGAAGTCTTTCAGGAAATCTATATACCCAACGAAGAGAACTTTCCATCTTTCATTGCGAGACTGAAATAAATTTGGAGACTTTTCTTGAACACAGAATATCCAATATCTATTCCTGCCCAAACCCATCTTCAAAGCCCCGGGTCTTTTTAACAAAAGACGACTTTCACAAGGGGGCAGGAAGGGGGGTCCAGAAGCCTGCATCGACAATCGATCTACACGGAAATCTCAATAAATATCGTCTGAAAGGAGCGTCACCCGTGACAACTTATCACGCGAGAAACAAAAAAAGGACTTTGAGCGAGATAGATATTTAAGGAAATCTTTTATTCTCTCTTGGTTCCATTTTAGAAGCACAAAAGGGAATTTGGGATAGGAAGGTATGGTAATTTATGCATTCTTTGAAATTGTCTTGAGAAGTTACATGAAAAATTTGAGATGGATTTGGCAGTAGTGTTTACAAAGTCCACGTTGGACATCAATAAAATTCGTTTTAAAGAAATGCAATAATGTTTTTATTTTGTTTGAATATTGTTAGATGTTTATCGTTTTGCAATGCATAACGACATAATTATTATCTCGAATGCATAGGGTTCTGTTATTTGAAATACTACACAATGCTATGTTATTTGAAATGCCTAATGAAATATAATTTGAAATTCCTAATGTTATGTAATTTGAATATAAAATGTAATGTAATTTTAAAAGCATAAATGGAATTTCATCCAATGCAGTTGCACATTCATCTGACCATTGAGCCTTGTAACAATCGAAAAGTTTGTTAGCATATTTATATAGATTAATACTACTTAGGTGAGTCAATGTTGTTGCCAATCATTGTACTATAAAATAGAAATTCATGAAACATCCCGATTGTTAAAAAATTAAGGGATTGAATTTCATAACTGTGTCTTGAAAATTTGTTTTACTATGATTGTTGCTTTGGCAAATTGTTTAAAAAATTAAACAATTATAACAGGAAGTGTGGAAAATTATTGCTTATAATATTTTCATATAATACTTATTTAAAGAATTTCAATGCTATATATAATATATATAATATTTATTTACCGAATGCCAATGTTATATAAAACATATATATTTATTCAAGGCATTTCAATGTTATATAAAACATATATAATATTTATCCAGAGGATTTCAATATTATATGAAACATATATAATATTTATTTAGCGTTGATATTATATGAAAAATATTTGAAGAATTTATTAACTACTACTATGTTTATTAAAATACAAATACTTATTACAGTAACTTAAGTAGTTTACTGTTAAAAATACTTTAAGTTTCGCTTTATTTAACACTTAACATCAAATATTAATAATTACGTTATTTTAAAATCTTCCCATGAGTCGATGGAAGTCTTTCAGGAAATCTATATACCCAACGAAGAAAACTTTCCTTCATCTGTCATTGGAAGACCTAAATAAATTTGGAGCTCATTCTTAACACAGAATATCCAATATCTAACCTTTGTCCCAAATTGCCACCTTCAAAGGCCCGGCATCTTTTAACAAAAGACGAATTTCGCAAGGGAGACCGGAAGGGGTCCAAAATCCTCCATCGACAATCGATTTACACGAAATCTCAATAAATATCGTAAAAGGAGCGTCACCCTACAACTTATCACGCGAGAAACAAAAAACTTTCAGCGAGATAGATATTTAAGTTAATCTTTTATTCTCTTTTCCATTTTACACTTAACAAAAGAGAATTTGGGATAGTATGGTATGATAATTTATGCATTCTTTGAAATTGTCTCGATCAGTTGCATGAAAAATTTGAGATGGATTGGGCAGTAGTATTTACAAAGTTCACGTTGGACATCAATACAATTCTTTTTAAAGAAATAAAATAATGTTTTTATTTTGCTTGAATGATGTTAGATGTTTATCGTTTTGCAATGTGTAACGACATAATTATTCTTTGGCATGCATAGGGTTTGTCATTTGATATACATAATGCTATGTGGTTTGAAAGGCCTAATGATGTATAATTTGAAATTCATAACTTGGTCTTGGAAATGGTTCTTACTTTAATTTTTACTTTCTTAACATGTGTTACAAAGAATGAACAATAACATTAGGAAATGTTTTGAAAATCTTTCCTTACATTTTTTTCATATAATATATACTTAGGGAATTTCAATGTTATATGAAACCTATATTTATTTAGATAATTTCAATGTTATATGAAACATATATAATATTTTTTAGAGAATTATAATGTTATATGAAACATATTTGGAAAATTTGATATCTGCTATCATGTTTAATAAAATGCGAATAACTATTACATCAATTAAATAATTTACTGCTAAAACTAATTTAAGTTTCTCTCTATTTAACACTTAACATTAAATATAATCTTTTACGTTACTTTGAAATCTCAACATGAGTCGATGGAATGAGAATCGATGGAGGAGTCGATGGATTTCAGGAAATTTATATACCCATACAGATGTTCTACATCTATATATACCTATTGCATATATTACAAGAATTAGGGAAGAATTATTATTACCTATTATCTATATTACAAGAATTAGGGATTGAATTTTATAACTTTTTCTTGAAAATAATTTTTACTATAATTGGGGATTTTTAAAGATTTGTTATAAAAGAAAGAAAAATAGTAGTAGGAAATTTTTGAATATCATTCCTTATATTTTTTTTCGTATAATATTTTTTTAGATGATTTCAATGTTATATAAAACATGCATAATTTTTATTTAGAAAATTTCAATGTTATATAAAATATGAATAATATTTAATTAGAAAATTTCGATGTTATATAAAACATAATATAAAGATTAATCTATTATCTTATTATGCTTATTAAAATACAGTTAACTATTACAGCAATTTGAATAGTTTACTGTTAAAACTACTTTAAGTTTAGCTTTATTAAACAATTAACATCACGCATTAACGTTTATGCTACTTTAAAACCTTCACATGAGTCGATGGAAGTCTTTCAGAAAATCTATATACCCAACAGAAGAGAACTTTCCAAGTTTCATTGCGAGACGGAAATAAATTTGGAGCTCTTACTTGAACACAGAATATCCAATATCTATTCCTGCACAAACCCGTCTTCAAAGCCCCGGATCTATTTAACAAAAGACGACTTTCGCAAGGGAGGTCGGTAGGGGGGTCCAGAAGCCCGCATCGACAATCGATCTACACGGAAATCTCAATAAATATCGTCTGAAAGGAGCGTCACCCGTGACAACTTATCACGCGAGAAACAAAAAAAGGACTTTGAGCGAGATAGATATTTAAGGAAATCTTTTATTCTCTCTTGGTTCCATTTTAGAAGCACAAAAGGGAATTTGGGAGAGCAATGTATGGTAATTTATGCATTCTTTGAAATTGTCTTGAGAAGTTACATGAAAAATTTGAGATGGATTTGGCCGTAGTATTTACAAAGTTCACGTTGGACATCAATACAATTTTTTTTTTTTTTTTTAAGAAATGCAATAATGTTTTTATTTTTCTCGAATAATGTTAGGTGTTTATCGTTCTGATAATGAATGGGGGAATATTATAATGAATTGTGGAATATTTATCTTGAGTATTATTCCTGGTGGCAGCGGTTGCATCTCGTCAGTTCACCATTCACTTAATATTTAATTATAATTAACTTCCTTACATAAAAATTAAAAAATACATAGAAAGATTAAACTTTTTAAAGAAAAACATCGTGGAAAAAAATTTAGAAATTTGGGTCAATTTGTAAACATCGAAACCTTAAAAAAAATTTTAATTGTTTAAATTTAAAAACTGAGCTAAATAGTTTATGAAGCAATATTAATATCAGTTCAAAAATTATTGGACTGTAACAGATAGTAAAATAGTTCTAAAATGAACGAATATGGAATGTTGGAAAAAATTAGAAAAATTAGAATTAGAAACTTAGGACAATTTGTAAACACCGAAAACGTTAAAAAATAATTCAACATAAATTTAACTTAATTTTTTCAATTTAAACATTTAAAATTTATAAAGGAATATTAATATCAATACAAAAATTATTAGATTGTATCATGTATATTTAACATAGTAAAATAGTTCTAACGTGAACAAATATGGAAGTCTTTGGAAAAAAAAATTCCAAAATGAAAAACGAGAATTTTTCTCTTGACAATTATTCCTGGTGACACTGGTTGCATCTCGTTAGTTCACCATTCAATTCAGATTTAATTACAACTAACTTCCTTTTATGGAAAAAAAAATGTGTAAAAAGATTGAATTTCTGAAGGGAAGAGAATAAAAAAAAAAATGCATTGTCGGTGGGACCGAAATTCCATTAACATGGTTTCGCTGTTAATTAAGTTGTCCAAGTGAAAGCCCAGTTGTAAAGGTCTTAATAAAAGTTCTTTTTTCTTTCAGATTTCCCCCTTAGTTTCTTTAGCATGCTTCAGGACAAGCAAACAATTTAATAAACTCGGTAACTACAACTGGGAAATGTTGCTAATTTTTTTTCTTTTTTTTTACATTGCGGAAAATTAATTTAAGAGGAGATTTGAAAAGAGTAGCATGAGATGGATGGGCGTGACAAGATGGAGTCGAAATCTAACCTGTAGCTTTTACATTTTATTAAATCTTTTTAATGAAGTTTAGCTACGAATTTTTTAAGTTGTTTTGTAATAAATATAGTCTCTGAAATTATAATGTTTTACAGTAATTTTATAAAGTTAATGAAAAATTCATATTGAAAAGGAACAAATATTAAAGAAAGAATTATAATTTTGTTACAATGTTAAGCAAAATTAAAAATGGATATTTACAAAGATAGAAAAAATAATTATGTTGGACTGTTATGTTACACTGCATATTAATTCAATTAATGAGGAAAATAGAATTACAATTTTAAGGTTAACACATATGAAATTAGAATAATAATATAATTTTATAAAGTTAATGGAAAAATAACAATGAATATGAACAAATATTGAAGAAAGAATTATAATGTTCTTAAAATGTTAAGCAAAATTAAAAATGAATGTTTACAAAGATATAAAAAAGAATTATGCTTGACGATTATGTTGCACTAAATATTAAATCAATTAATGAGGAAAATAGATTTACAACCTTGAGGTTAACAAGCACGGAATTTTTTTTTAACAAATATGAAATTAGAATAAAAATACAATTTTATGAAGTCAATGGAAAAATAACAATGAGTATTAAAAATATTGAAGAAGGAATTTTAATATTCTTATTATGTTAAGCAAAATTAACAATGGATATTTATAGAGATAGAATTATTTTAGAGTGCTATGTTACACTGCATATTAACTCAATTAATAAGGAAAATAGGATTTCAAATTTAAGGTTAACCAATATAGAATTTTATTTAACAAATATGAAATTAGAAGTATAATGTTAGGCGAAATTATAATTCCCATACCAATATGGAAACTAACATTAAAGTGTTTGACACTTTGCATTCTAGGAGAATATTAGAAGTATGCAACTCCTCTCATCAGGTGCCGCACAAAGTAATATTCGTTCCATATTGTAGAGGACATCTAGATGCATTGTAGCAGGTCCATCAAAGCATTATATTTGAAATTGTAAAGAAGAACCATAGAATATATGAATAAATAAAATGTAATGTAACAATGTAAAACAATAACTTATAAATAAACTGTACAAATATAATTTAAATCCAATAGTTTATTGTAAAAGTAATTTCTATTCAATTAAAATTAGTAAACCAAATCCCAAAGGTTGCACTATATTAAAGTTGGAAATGCATTGGAATCGCTATGGTTTTAAAATAATTACTAATTGTCTTTTAAGTTTTATAAATCTAGTAATTTTCAATCCAATTAATCCTTTTTTTTTTACATTTTAATTTTTTGTTTACCTTTATTTAGATATGATCCCAAAGCTTTAAAGTTTTGTAAAGAATAAATAGGTTTTTTAAAATTTGATTTAAATTTACTAATACTATAGAATAGAAATTTATAAAATATCGCGATTATTACAAAATTATGGCATTGAATTTCATAAGCTTGACATGAAAATTTATTTTTATTATAAAAGTCACTATATTGCTTTTTCCAGATGTGTGACAATAAACATGCGTTATAAAATAATATGGCGCAATAACAGTATCAAGTGTTTGAAAATCATTCATTATAATATTTTATATAATATTTATTTACAAAATTTCAATGTCATATAAAACATATATTATAATTATTTAGAGAATGTTATATGAAACATATATAATATTTATTTAGAGAATTTCAATGTTATGTGAAACATAGTCTAATATCTCCTATTATGCTTATTAAAATGCACATAACTATTGCAGCAATTCAAAGAGTTTACTTTTAAAACTACTTTAAGTTTCGTTTTATTTGACACTCAACATCAAATATTAACGTCTACGTTACTTTACAATCTTCACACAAGTCGATGGAAGTCTTTCAGGAAATCTATATACCCAACGAAGAAAACTTTCCATCTGTCATTGGAAGACTGAAATAAATTTGGAGCTCATTCTTGAACACAGAATATCCAATATCTATTCCTGCCCAAACCCATCTTCAAAGCCCCGGATCTCTTTAACAAAAGACGACTTTTACAAGGGAGGCCGGAAGGGGGGTCCAGGTGTCCCCATCGACAATCGATCTACACGGAAATCTCAATAAATATCGTCTGAAAGGAGCGTTACCCGTGACAATTTATCACGTGAGAAACAAAAAAAGGGCTTTGAGCGAGATAGATATTTAAGGAAATCTTTTATTCTCTCTTGGTTCCATTTTAGAAGCACAAAAGGGAATTTGGGATAGCATAGGTATGGTAATTTATGCATTCTTTGAAATTGTCTTGAGAAGTTACATGAAAAATTTGGAATGGCTTTGGCAGTAATATTTACACAGTTCCCGTTGGACATCAATAAAATTCTTTTTAAAGAAATACAATAATGCTTTTATTTTGCTTGAATAACGTTAGATATTTATAGTTTTGGCAATGGATAATGACATAATTATACTCATATTTGTGAAAATTGCAACACCATTAAGGACTTACGTGAGTGAGCTGAAATTTTTAGGAAATGCAAATTATTGCATGATATGCAAATGATTAGAATTTCAAATCCGTAGCGCATGCGTATGCTGAGCAGTACCCTCTGAACGCCGGATGGATCCGAATAAATAGACGGCTGTAGCGAGGCGTGTATTGTTATCTGCTAGTGGCAAACGTTAGCTCAATTGTTACTTATGCCTCTTCGACGAAAGAGAGCGAGATTTCAACAATTTACAGAGTTTGAACGGGGAAGGATCATCGGCCTTCGTGAAGCTAGATTGTCTTATCGTACAGTAGCCGCTCGTGTGCAGCGTAACAGCAGCACAGTGATGTGTCTATGGAAGCAGTGGACGGACGAGTGTCGGACAACTCGGAAATCCGGGAGTGGACCACGAAATGTGACGTCAGCTCGCGATGATAGACACCTGGTCCGCATGGCGCTGACGGACCGTACAGCTTCCTCTAGAATTCATTGGCAGCACAGTGGTCAATAGCTACAGGTGTTTCATTGTGTGCTTCATCAATTCGTAGACGTCTGCTTTTATATTCATTAAAATACAAATAATATTACAGCAATTCAAATAGTTTATTGTTAAAACTACATTAAGTTTCGCTTTATTTGACACTCAACATCAAATATTAACGTTTACGTTGCATTAAAACCTTCCCATGAGTCGATGGCAGTCTTTCAGGAAATCTATATAACCAACAGAAGAGAACTTTCCATCTTTCATTGCGAGACTGAAATAAATTTGGAGCTCTTTCTTGTACACAGAATATCCAATATCGATTCCTGCCCAAACCCATCTTCAAAGCCCCTGAGCTCTTTAAAAAAATACGACTTTCGCAAGGGAGGCCGGAAGGGGGGTACAGGAGCCCGCATCGACAATCGATCTACACGGAAATCTCAATAAATATCGTCTGAAAGGAGCGTCACCCGTGGCAACTTATCACGCGAGAAACAAAAAAAGGACTTTGAGCGCTATAGATATTTAAGGAAATCTTTTATTATCTCTTGGTTCCGTTTCAGAAGCACGAAAGGGAATTTGGGGTAGGAAGGTATGGTAATTTATGCATTCTTTGGAATGGTCTTGAGAAGTTACATGAAAAATTTGAGATGGATTTGGCAGTAGTGCTTATAAAGTTCGCGTTGGACATCAATAAAACTCTTTTTAAAGAAATGCAATAATGTGTTTATTTTGTTTCAATGATGTTAGATGTTCATCGTTTTGACAATGCTTAACGACATAATTGTTATTTTACATGCATGGAATTATATTGTTTGAAATACATAATGCTATGTGATTTGAAATACCTGTTGATGCATAATAAGAAGTTCATAATTTTATGCAATTTGAAATATAAAATGCTATGTAATTTTAAAAGCATAATTCAAATTTCATTCAATACAGGTGTACATTCATCTGAACATTGGGTCTTGAAATAATACCTAAATTGGTTAACTTATTTAGATATGTTAATACTATTTAGGTAAGTCAATGTTGTTACTAATCATTATACTATAACATATAAATGATTATATTATGAATATCAAGAAAATGAAACTATATTATGAAAATATAATTATATTATGAAATATCAAGATTGTTATAAAATTAATGAATTGAATTTCATATCTTTGTGTTGAAAATTTGTTTTTACTATGATTGTTGCTTTGTCAAGTTGTTTAAAAAAAGAAACAATAACAATAGGAAGTTTTTGAAACTTATTCTTTAAATATTTTCATATTATATGTATTTAGAGAATTTCAATGATATATCAAACATATAAAATATTGATTTATAGAATTTCAATGTTATATGAAACATATATTATATTTATTCAGAGAATTTCAATGTTATATGAAACATATATAATATTTATTTTGAGAATTTCAATCTTATATAAAGCATATATAATATTTATTTAGAGAATTTCTATTTTATGCGAAACATAGTCAGACATTCACTATTGTGATTATTAAAATACAAATAACTACTACAGCAATTCAAATAGTTTACTGTTAAAACTACTATAAGGTCCTATTCATTTAACACTTAACATCAAATATTAACGTTTACGTTACTTTAAAACCTTCACATGAGTCGATGGATGTCTTTCAGGAAATCTAAATACCCAACAGAAGAGAACTTTCCATCTTTCATTGAGAGACTGAAATAAATTTCGAGCTCTTTCTTGAACACAGAATATCCAATATCTATTTCTGCCCAAACCCATCTTCAAACCCCCAGATCTCTTTAACAAAAGAAGACTTTCACGAGGGAGGCCGGAAGGGGGAGTCCAGAAGCCTGCATCGACAATCGATCTACACGGAAATCTCAATAAATACCGTCTGAAAGGAGCGTCACCCGTGACAACTTATCACGCGAGAAACAAAAAAAGGACTTTGAGCAAGATAGATATTTAAGGAAATCTTTTATTCTCTTTTGGTTCCATTTTAGAAGCCCAAAAGGGAATTTGGGATAGTAAAGGTATGGTAATTTATGCATTCTTTGAAATTGTCTTGAGAGGTTACATGAAAAATTTGAGTTGGATTTGGCAGTAGTATTTACAAAGTTCACGTTGGATATCAATAAAATTCTATTATAAGAAATGCAATAATGTTTTTATTTTGCTTGAATAGTGGTAGATATTTATCTTTTTGCAATTCATAACGATATAATTATTATTTTTCCATACATTATGCTATATGATTTGAAATGGTTAAGGATAGTTTGAAATTCATAATGTTATGCAATTTGAAATATAATATTTTGATTATTTTAAAAACATAAAGAATATTTCATCCCGTACAGGTGCACATGTATCTGACCATTGTGTTTTGAAATAATGCCTAAATTTGTTAGCTTATTTAGATATATTAATACCACTAATGTGAATCAATGTTGTTACCAACCATTCTACTATAAAATAGAAATTTATTAAATATCACGATTGTTACAAAATTAATGGATTGAATTTCATAGGCTTGTCTTGAAAAATTAGTTTTTACAATGATTATTGCTTAGTTAAGTTGTTTAAAAAAAGAAACGTTAACAAATAAGAAGTTTTTGAAAATTATTCCTTTTATTATTTTCATATAATATTTATATAGAGAATTTTAATGCTATATGAAACATAGGTTAATATCTACTATTATGTTTGTTAAAATGCACATAACTATTGCAGCAATTCAAATAGTTTATTGTTAAAACTACTTTAAGTTTCATTTTATTTAACACTTAACATCAAATATTAACGTTTACGTTTCTTTAAAACCTGGAAATCAATATGGAAGTCTTTCAGGAAATTTATATATCGAACAGAAGAGAACTTTCCATCTTTCTTTGCAAGACTGAAATAAATTTGGAGCTCTTTCTTGAACACAGAATATCCAATATCTATTCCCGCCAAAACTCATCTTCAAAGCCCCGGATCTCTTTAACAAAAGACGACTTTCGCAAGGGGGGTCCAAAAGCCCGCATCGATAATCGATCTTCGCGGAAATCTCAATAAATATCGTCTGAAAGGAGCGTCCCTCGTGATAACTTATCACGTGAGAAACAAAAAAAAAAGGACTTTGAGCGAGATAGATATTGAAGGCAATCTTTTATTCTCTCTTGGTTCCATTCTAGAATCACAAAAGGGAATTAGGGATAACAAGGTGTGGTAATTTATGCATTCTTTGAAATCGTCTTGAGAAGTTACATGAAAAATTTGAGTTGGATTTGGCAGTAGTATTTACACAATCCACGTTGGACTTCAATAAAAGTCTTTTTTTTAAGAAATGCAATAATGTTTTTATTTTGATGGAAAAATGTTAGATGTTTATAGTTGTGGCAATGTATAGCAACATAATTATTATCTTGCATGCATAGAATTATGTTATTTGAAATACATATTGCTATATGATTTGAAATGGTTAATGATAATTTGAAATTAATTATGTTATGCAATTTGAAATATATATTTTCATCACTTTAAAAGCATAAAGGAAGTTTCATCCAATACAGGTGAACATTCATCTGACCATTGGGTCTTGAAATAAAGCCTAAATTTGTTAGCTTATTTAGATATGTTAATACTATGTAGGTGAGTCAATACTGTTACTATAAAATAGAAATTAATGAAATATTACTTTTGTTATAAAATTAATGAATTGAATTTCATTACTTTGACTTGAAAATTGGTTTCTACTTTGATTGTTACTTTGTCAAGTTGTTTAAAAAAAGAACCAATAACCATAGGAAGTTTCTGAAAATTATTCCATTTATTTTTTTCTTATAATATTTATTTAGAGAATTTCAATGATATATAAAACATGTATAATATTTATTTATAGAATTTCAATGTCATATACACATATATAATATTTATACAGAGAGTTTCCATGTTGTATGAAATATATATAATATTTATTTGGAGAATTTCAATATTTTATAAAACATGTATAATGTTTATTTAAAGAATTTAAATTTTATATTACACACAGTCTAATATCTACAATTATGCTTATTAAAATGCACATAACTATTACAGCAGTTCAAATAGTTTACTGCAGAAACTACTTTAAGTTTCGCTTTATTTAACACATAATATCAAATATTAATGTTTACGTTTAAATAGCTTAATTTCATAACGTTTATTTGAAACGCTATGAAATTTTTTAAAATCATTTCTTATATTGTTTTATATATTTATTATGAGATGAGATTTATGTGAAACCTATTCGAATAATTTAATATCTACTGTTATGTTTATTAAAATACAAATAACTATTATAGCAATTCAAATAGTTTATTGTTAAAACTACTTTAAGTTTGTCTTTATTTAACACTTAACATCAAATATTAACGTGTACGTTACTTTAAAACCTTCACATGAGTCGATGAAAGTCTTTCAGGAAATCTGTATACCCAACAGAAGAGAACTTTCCATCTTTCATTGCGAGACTGAAATAAATTTGGAGCTCTGTCTTGAACACAGAATATCCAATATCTATTCCCGCCAAAACCCATCTTCGAAGCCCCGGATCCCTTTAACAAAAGACGACTTTCGCAAGGGAGGCCGGAAGGGGGGTCCAGGAGCCCGCATCGACAATCAAACTGCACGGAAATCTCAATAAATATCGTCTGAAAGGAGCGTCACCCGTGACAACTTATCACGCGAGAAACAAAAAAAGGACTTTGAGCGAGATAGATATTTAAGGGAATCTTTTATTCTCTCTTGGTTGCATTTCAGAAGCACAAAAGGGAATTTGAGATAGCAAGGTATGGTAATTTATGCATTCGTTGAAATTGTCTTGAGAAGTTACATGAAAAATTTGAAATGGATTTGACAGTGGTATTTACAAAGTTCACGTTGAACATGAATAAAATTATTTTTAAGAAATGCAATAATGTTTTTATTTTGCTTGAATCAATTTAGATATTTATAGTTTTGGCAAAGTATAACGATATAATTGTTAATTTGCGTGCATACCATTATGTTGTTTGAAATACATAATCCTATGTGATTTGAAATGACTAATGATACATAATATGAAATTCATAATGTTTTGCAATTTGAAATATAATATTTTATATTATTTTAAAGGTATAATTGAAATTTCACCCAATACATGTGTACATGCATCTGACAGTTGGATCTTGAAATAATCGCTAAGATTTGTTAGCCTATTTATATATGTTAACACCATTTTTACACCATGTAATACCATGCTTTGTTCCGCAATGTTAAACTTTGTGGAGGAATGATTTAGAGAGTTTTCCAAGAATAAGATTTGGTTTGGTTTATCGCTCTATAGTCATTTGTTTGCGCATTTAATGTAATTAAACCGGGATCTACAGTTTAACGTGGATTCTAAAACACTACCAATCATCCGTGTTACCGCCAGGATTTGATCCTGAAGTCTGTGACATCAAAGACCTGAGGTTCAGCCAATTAGCCATTAGGTCGCTTTTTAAAGATAAAGTTGGATATTCTTCACTCATTGGTTCATTGAAGTCCATATTGAATAGAAGAAAAACATATTTTTTACCAACGATATTTGTATGACATACTGTTTTCCTACAATCGATTCCTAAATCCAGGTTGAAGAGTCATCTGTCCAGTTTTCTGTAGTAGTCTGACGTTCGAGTAGTTGGATGATATTGAAATTGAAACCAACGTGGAATTATGAGGCTTGTTAGAAAGTGGATTAAACCTCTAACTAATTAAAGTTTTACGTCTTGACTTTTTAGTCTCTAGTGGGAATCCAGATTAATTTGTTCAAAGAACTTATTGCTGCCAAAAACTAGAAAAATCAGACCAAACAATTCGATCGTTGATGCTAGTCACTTTAACAATACCACTACCATTGTTCTTTTATAAAGCATGGCGACTTACTGTAAACTGTAATTCAGTCGTTGAAAATGAGTCGAATCTTGTTGAATGTTATTTTGTTGGTCCTAGCACTAAGCAACAAGTAAGAAGAATATTGAATAACAAAATAATGTTTTTTTCGCTAATTACAAATGATCATATCAAAATTGCAGAAAAATGGAAGACAATATATATACATATAATTATATAAAATATAATAGAATATATATATATATATATATATATATATATATATATATATATATAAATATATATATATATTTATATATATATATATATATATTTAAAAAAAACAATGCGTTTATCCATTCGACAACTCCAGCACGAAAAATTGGTAAATTATTTGTATTGTTAAGTTTTCAATATTTATAAAAAGTAAATGTACTGTTTTTTATCAATAAGAAAACCAATTCTGAAAATACAATATTGAATGAAAATAAACTTGAGTAACAAATGTAATCCAGATTGAAAACAGGAAAATCTTCATCACGGTGACATGCAACTCTGAATTTAACTGATGTCACTGTAAGTTTCGTTAAAGTAATGGGAGAAAAATTGAAAAGACTATTTTTAGAGCGTGTTTCATTCGGACAAATTTTATCTTTGTAACGGCATTTTTTTAAAAACTTCTAGCTCTGCGCATTCAATACACGAAAGAATAATAAATAATTCAAAAATTCATGCCTCAAAGCGCTCTTACAATTGCAATCCGCCTTTACAAAAACCCTGTCCATCCTTATCAGCGAATACAATTTCTTCAAACATTAACCACTCCTTCCCCTTCCAATAAAATGTAAAAGGCGAGGCTCGAAAAAGTTCCCTGTCAGCAAGATTACTACTTTACCCGTATAAAGGCACTCCACCACATCTCTGACATTTCATCTTGGTGACAATTTCTCAACCCTCGTAAAGAATGGGAAATACAAAATTCAGGAAATTCCTACTCATCAAGAACACCCCCTCCATCTTTCTAAACCTTTTTACTTCCCCTTTACCTCTTCCATCCCGTAATAGAAAAGTAATTTGAATACCTTTGTTCCACTCTCAAAGAGATCCGATTTCCTTCGTGACAAAAAGGAAGAAAAAAGAGACGAAGGACACTTGTGAGGACGGTCCTCTTAAGCGCGAGAACTCAAGAGGCTCCATCGCTCCTGGCGATTCACTTTGAATCTCTTCAATCTGCTGAAAACGGTGTCCCCGGAGTGGTCTTTTGAGTTTAAGGAATAACCAGAAGTTGCGCGGTGTGGTTGTGGAAGGATATGGGGTTCATTTTAGGCGAAAACGTCACGAAGAATCAATGTAGTGTGAGTTGGTGCATTCAGTGTTTTCAGTACCACTTGAGATTTGGCGTGTTTGAGGCCCAAAATGGAATTGATCTATCCTTTTAAAATTCCAACATCATCGGCAAGGTCTCTATTTGTAAATCGTCCGTTTGAAAGCACCAAATCTTTAATTTTTTGGACGTGAGCTTCGTCGGTTGAGGCTGAGAGTCGCCCAGAGGGCTTTTCGTCTTCAACGCGTTCTCTGCCTTCTTTGAACTGTTTATACCACTCATAAACATTTCTTTTCGATATAGAAATATTCAGTGAATGCCTTACGCAACATTCTATATGTTTCCTCAGACATTTCTAAAATCGCCGGAATCAGTTGTAGCGTCTCTCAAAGCCAAGCGTAACTCAAACACTAATGAATATTTTTACGACAAATTTCACACAGATGTCAAGGACAGTGCCTGCAACCTAAAAATTAAAAAAAAAACTGAAATTTCATAAGTACTGGGAATTTTAAATTGAAAATTAGTCCTACTTTCTGGACACAGTAGTATACGAGACTTTTTTAATTGAAAAATCTAAACCATTAACTTTAGATTATTTTATAGTTACATTTTTATAGTTGAAACTATAACTAAATGTTTATAGTTTTTACTTTTTCCACCTACACAAGCTAGTGAGCATTATCATTTTTCTACGAAACATTTTTATCTTTACAAATACCTACCTCCTGTACCTTTCGTAAACCATGTAAAATTTTGTTTTTTGGTATGAAAAATCAAAATTATTAATTTTAGACATTTTTATAAGAAAAAAAACCTATGGATCTTTTATATAGATATCTTTTTATGTGGACTTAGAAGCAGTGATTGATGAGCACTCCGCAGTTTCTGAAGTAGAGGTATTGTTTTGTTTCATGCTAGCCTTGCATAACATTTTATAAAAATATAAATCAATATTTCCTAATTAACTATGATGTTTGTAGCCAAAGAATAAAATTTGTAGCTAGTAATCTCACAGTTTATAGAACGTATCTTTCACTTAACCAATGTAGACACTATAACGTGGTCACTGCAGAATGTATAACATGAGAAGTAATGCCCTATTTCATGCCATTAAGTGTCCGCTCTAAAAACACCTTTGATACTAAATATAATTTATATTTTTTATATCTAAAATTCCTTTCATACTATGGCATCAATTTTTCATATTATACATTTTGCAATGACACTATAACGTGATCACTGCAGAATGTATAACATGGAAAATTAATTTATATTTCATCCCATTAAATGTCTGCACTAAAAATACCTTTGATACAAAATATAATTTATATTTTTTTATACCTAAAATACCTTTGATTCTATGCCATCAAGCGTCATAAAGGCAAATTAAATATTTGTCTGCAATATTTAATAAAATTTCGAAAATTATTCCATAATGAATTTAATATTCAAAAGATCCATATATTATTTTTTAATTTTTGTAATTCTTCAATGATTCAGTGGCAGTTATCAATTAACCATCCTGAAATTACAAGGAACTTATCTTTTATACATAAAATGTCATATAAGTTGTAAATATAAAATGTATATCTTATAAAGTATATTATTGACTTATATATTAAATATCTTTGTGCCTTTGAAATATCTGTATTTCATAAATTTTTAACAGTTTCTTTAATCTATAATTAGCATAAATACAAAATTAAACTTAAAATTAAAGTTAGATTGTATAAAATCTATATAAATTAAAGAAAATTAGTGTTATCTAAACATTAAACGCAAAGATGGAATTTCATGTAATTTTTTATTTATAATTCATCATTTTGAAATTTAGTTTTAATCAATCATTTTTGTATCAATAAAAATATTTATTTTCATGAAAATACAGAAATACTTTTAATGAAAAGAAATAATTGATATTTGTAATAAATTTCTATTCTAACTTTGTTTTGGAACTATTTTCGATTTTTTAAAAATTTCTTACGTAAAGTTTGTAATTAAAAATAATTTTCTCAAAAATTTGTACCACATTTTTTCCCCTTCTCATAAATCATGTATTCTTATTCCACCAAATATTGATTTTTTAAAGACACCTGTCATCAACATTTTATGTCACAATTATGTCATTTTTGCAAGTGACATAATTTCTCTTTTCAAAAAAATCTCTTTATAATTCACTTAAAAACAATTTTTTGTTCATCAAACAAATGAACATAAAATAGTTTTTATGTGAATTTCTATTTGTTTTATGTTTTTGTGTGAATATAAAAACATTTCATAGATGTATACAGAAAATAAATTTGTGAAAAACGTTTGAGGAGATTTAAGAAAGCTTACCCACAAGAAGAAAATTATATTTTTGGGAAACAAATTGTTGACAGTCATTCTTGTACAATAGAGGAAAAGAAAAGACAAATTTAATTGAGGACAAGACAAATTTTTTTTCATGTCCTTACATGCAATTTTCTAAGAAGAGGCAATGAAATTTCTAAGAATAGTCTTTTGAAATTTTCGGCTGTAAATATTTTTGTATATATCAACTAAGTTTGGTATACTAATAAAACTAGTAAATCTGATTCTATTCTGTCATATATTGCCTACAATAGTAAATGAATCATGACAAAATAACCCTATAACTATTTCCTGACAAAATATTGGCTGAATTTGATATAAAAAATATTTCTGTCATAACTTCAAAGAAAAACAAACAAAAAATTGTTGACTTGACTTCACTTGACTAGCTGTTTTGCGATGTATGCTCTTAGATGCTGCTTTATTTTAATTTATCCAAATGCAAAAAATTTATTATTTATTTTTTGTATAAAAATAATGAATACTAAATAATTTAAATATAATAAATTTAAAAATCTTAATGTGTTTTAATTTTTATTATATATTTTTTTGTTTTTACTGTATTTTCATTGTTTGTAAGTCTATGTTAGTAAGTTTGATTTTAATTTTTTAATAGCTTAAACCAAAATTAAATAATTAAATTACGATTAAAATGAAAAAATATGAATTGCAAGATTAAATAATGCTTTTCAAGTCTTTTATTACCAAATTAATTTTAAAAATTAGCACGAATTTATAAACTTGTCTAAATATTAAAAAGACAACGGTAACTGATATAGAAGTACAGAATTAAAGATTATCCGTGTATGTGAATTATGTGACATTTTTGAAATGTTTTCGTATTTTGTATTTTATCGTATCGTATTCGTATTTTTTTGACGTATTTTTCCTGGTCAAGAAGAAATAAAGTACATGTTGTCCTACCATTAAGTTATTACTTGTCCTCTTCTGAATAACTCATAAAGAAAAAAAAAAGATAAGAAGAATCGTGTAACAAGTCTCTATGTCTAACTTGTATCTATTCCAACTGAGTTTCTTTCCATTAGGTCCGCGAATAACTATCACTTTACTCGAAAAGATCTTCAAGGAATGCATTTATCTTCTTCCTCATAAATCAGCTGATTCCTTATCCCACAGGGATTAAAAACGTTATGTCACCTGTCTCCAACATTTTAGTCTTAATATGATAAAAATCCTCTCACAAAAAAATCCTAACAATTCGCATCCAAACTGAATGTTTCACAATACAACATCTAAGCAAGTCTCCATTTTGCATAAAAACCCGAAACTCACATCAAAGGCGAGTTGGAGGCAAAATGTTGATGACGTTGATGGAAGCTCTCTCTCCCTCTCACACACCAAGAAAAAAAGTAATTTAGCAGATATTGATGTTTTTGCAAAACTAATTCTCGCGGTCGCTTCGAGTGGCCAAGTGAGCGGGCGGTGAGAAAATTCCGGACTCCTTCTTCTCTGAGAATGATTTATTGCAACACTCCTCTTCTCTCTCAACCACCCCCTTTTTTTCATCTGAAGCCTGGATAAAAAAAAAAATTTGACGAAGAGTTTTGACTTTTCGCTGTTTTGATCAATCATTTCTTTTATTGCGTTTCTCTTCTTTTTTTCCTTCCGAGGTCGTCTTCTTTTGTTGTTTAATTTGCGATACAGGATGAGAGAGATGAAAAATGGCTGAAATGTATCAATACGAGAAATAATAAATTGCACATTAGAATTTAGAGTAAATATTTTTACTTCCTTTTTCCAATGCTGAACATCCTAGCAGAATGAGCTGTCTTAGAATGCCATTGATGGTTTATCAAATAAAGCAGTAGATTATGTGGCTTACTCATAAAAGGAAACAAGTGGTGTAAGAAATAGATTATCATTTGAAGAGACAAACCATCATTCTCTAAATTAAGTTACTGGATTTTTATTGCTGTTGTTAATTGGTAGACTTTACTGTATACCATGAATAGTTAATATACGAATGAGAATGAGAGAGTAATGTCTAGCCCTATTATGCATAAAAGACATAAAGCAGTAGATTATGTCACTTACTCATAAAAGGAAACGAGTGTGAGATCTAAGCTATATCATGCAGTTTTATCTCAATTTATCCAAATGCAAAAAAATTAATACTTTTATGTTTTGTATATTTATATTCACTGTGTTTTGATTCTTTATAAGTCAGTCTTAGTAAGTTATATTTTTGTTTCATAATGCCTGAAACAAAAACAAAAGATGAAACTGTGAATAAAATGAAAAATATCTACTACATATTTAAATAATGCCTTTTCTTGCATTTTACGAATACCAATTTGATTTAAAGATTATCGCGAAGATGGTCTCAATATAAAAAGTACAGAATTGAAGATTATCCGTGTAATTGAATTATGTGACATTTAACAAAATATCTTTCTTGGACAAGACGAAATTATTTCATACATGTTTTCTACCATTAAGTTATTACTTGTCCTACTCTGAAGAATTCATATAGAAAAAACAGTTAAAAAGAATCGAGTAACAAATCTCTATGTCTAACTTGTATCTTTAATGTTACTTTTAACAACGACGTATATCTTTTTGGGCCAAGAAGAAATTATCCAATACATGCTGTCCTACCATTAAGTTATTATTTGTCCTACTCTGAGGAATTCATAAAGATAAAAAAAAGAAAAAAGTATTGACTCACTTTACTCGAAAAGATCCTCAAGGACTACATTTATCTGCTTCCTCATAAATCAGCTGATTCCTTATCCTATAGGGATTAAACACGTTATGTCACCTGTCACGAACATTTTAGCCTTAATATCATATAAATCCTATCATAAAAAACTCCTAACGATTCGCATACAAAATGAATGTTTCACACTACAACATCTAAGCAAGTCTCCCTTTTGCATAAAAACCCAAACTCACATCAAAGACGAGTTGGCGACAAAATGTTGATGACGTTGATGGATGCTCTCTCTCCCTCTCACACAGCAAGGAAAAAGAAAATTTAGCAGATATTGATGTTTTTCGAAAACTAATTCTCGCGGTCGCTTCGAGTGGCCAAGTGAGCTGGCGGCGAGAAAATTCCGGACTCCTTCTTCTCTGAGAATGATTTATTGCAACACTCCTCTTCTCTCTCTGAACCACCTCTTTTTTTCATCTGCAGCCTCGAGAAAAAAAAATTCGACGAAGAGTTTTGACTTTTCGCTGTTTTGATCAATCATTTCTTTTATTGCGTTTTTCTTCTTTTTTTCCTTCCGAGGTCGTCTTCTTTTGTTGTTTAATTTGCGATACAGGATGAGAGAGATGAAAAATGGCTGAAATTCACCAATACAAGAAATAATAAATAGCACATTAGAATTCAGCGTAAGAATTTTTTCCTATGCTTGAACGTCTTAACAGAAAGAGACGTCTTAGAATGCTATTGATGGTTTATCACATAAAGCAGTAGATTATGGGCCTTACTCATAAAAGGAAATAAGTGGTGTCAGAAATAGATTATCATTTGAATCATCATTCTTTAAATTAATTTATTGGGGTCTTATTGTTGTTGTTTGTCAGTAGACTTTACTGCATGGCCCAAAAAATTAATATATGAATGATAATGCGAGATTACTATAAAGTCTTGAGGTAGAATTTTTAAAGGTTATGCATTTACTTATTATATGGGAGAAAATCGGTAAATCAAAATATGGAGCTCTCACAACGATATCAAGTTGTGAAACTGCTAATCTGTGGAAATTTACATGGATGTCAATTTGTGAAGCCAATTATTTGATATGAAGATCTAAATGTGAAACTTCATATCGGTGTCCAATTGTGAAGACATTGAACTATCAGAACTTACATTGGCGTTACTTTGTGAAACCATTGAATCTTCGTTTTCCTTCGAAATCGTCTTTTGTTGTTGTTTAATTTGCGCCACAGGATGAGAAAGAGGAAAAATGGCAACTATTTATCAAGAAATTTTTGCCATTAATAATAAATAGCACATTAGAATTCAGCGTAAGTATTTTTATTTCCTTTTTCCTATATTAAACATCCTAGCAGAAAGATATGTCTTAGAATGCTATTGATGCTTATTGCATAAAACTGTAGATTATGGATTATTATTAATTTACTGGATTTTTATTGCTGTTGTTCATCGGTAGACTTTACTGTATACCACGAATAGTTAATGATGATGATGAGAGAGTAACGCCTACCCTTATTATGCATAAAACAGCTGATTATGTGCTTTACTCATAAAAGGAAACAAATGGTGTAAGAAATAGATTATCATATGAAAAGACAAACCATCATTCTTTAAATTAATTTACTGTTTTTTTTTTGTTGCTGTTGTTGATTGGTAGAATTTACTGTATACCATGAATAGTTAATCTACGAATGTTTATGTTTTATATTTTTATATTCACTGTGTTTTGATTCTTTGTATGTCAGTCTTAGTAAGTTAAATCTTTGTTTAATGCCTGAAAAAAAAAAAAAGATGAAACTGTGAATAAAATGAAAAATATCAATTACATATTTAAATAATGCCTTTTCTTGCATTTTATGAATATCAATTTGATTTAAAGATTATCGCGAAGATGGCCTAAATATCAAATGTCAACGATAACTAAAATAGAAGTACAAAATTGAAGATTATCCGTTTAATTGAATAATGTGACATTTAAAAACGTATCTTTCTCGTCCAAGAAGAAATTATCCCATACATGCCTATCCAATCATTAAGTTAATACTTGCCCTACTATGAAGAAATCATATAGAAAAAAAAAAAAAAAGATTAAAAGAATCGAGTAACAAATTTCCATGTCTAACTTGTAGCTATCCAACTGAGTTTCATTCCATTAGGTCAGCGAATAAGTATCACTTTACAAAAAAAGATCTTCAAGGAATGCATTTATCTTCTTCCTCATATATCAGCTGATTCCCTATCCCTCAGGAATTAAACACGTTATGTCACCTGTCACCAACATTTTAGCCTTAATATGATATAAATCCTCTCACAAAAAACTTGTAACGATTCGCATACAAAATGAATGTTTCACACTACAACATCTAAGCAAGTCTCCATTTTGCATAAAAACCCAAACTCGCATCAAAGGCGAGTTGCCGACAAAATGTTGATGACGTTGATGGATGCTCTCTCTCCCTCTCACCCGCCAAGAAAAAAAGAAATTCAGCAGATATTGATGTTTTTCGAAAACTAATTCTCGCGGTCGCTTCGAGTGGCCAAGTGAGCGGGCGGCGAGAAAATTCCGGACTCCTTCTTCTCTGAGAATGATTTATTGCAACACTCTTCTTCTCTCACGACCACCCCTTTTTTTCATCTGCAGCCTGGATGAAAAAAAAAAAAAATTCGACGAAGAGTTTTGACTTTTCGCTGTTTTGATCAATCATTTCTTTTATTGCGTTTCTTTCTTTTTTTTTTCCTTCCGAGGTCGTCTTCTTTTGTTGTTTAATTTGCGATACAGGATGAGAAAGATGAAAAATGGCTGAAATTTATCAATACAAGAAATAATAAATAGCACATTAGAATTCAGCGTAAGTATTTTTACTTCTATGCTTGCTAAACATCCTAGTAGAAAGAGATGTTTTAGAATGCTGTAGATGGTTTATCACATAAAGCAGTAGATTATGTGCCTTGCTCATAAAAGGAAACAAGTAGTGTAAGAAATAGATCATCATTTGAAGAGACAAACCATCATTCGTTAAATTAATTTACAGGATTTTAATTGCTGTTGTCAATTGGTTGACTTTACTGCATACCATGAATAGTTAATATACAAATGAGGATGAGAGAATAATGTCTAGCCTTATTATGCATTAAACACATAAAGCAAAATATTATGTGCCTTACTCATAAAAGGAAACAAGTGTGAGATCTATGCTAAGATGTGATATCTAAGTCATGTCAAGTGTGAGATCTAAGTCATGCCGTTTTATCTCAATTTATCCAAATGCAAAAAAATTATTATTTTTATGTTTTGTAATTTTATATTCACTATGTTTTGATTCTTGATTCTTTTTAAGCCAGTCTTAGTAAGTTGATTTTTGTTTCATAATGCCTGAAAAAAAACAAAAGACGAAACTGTGAATAAAATGAAAAATATCTACTACATATTTAAATAATACCTTTTCTTGCATTTTATGATATATCAATTTGATTTAAAGATTTTCGCGAAGATGGTCTAAATATAAAAAGTAATAGAAAAAAAAAGATAAAAGATAAAAAAGTAAAAGATCAATGAAATAGAAGTACAGAATTGAAGATTATCCGTACAATTGAATTTTGTGACATTTAACAACGTATCTTTCTTGGCCAAGAAGACATTATCCAATACATGTTATCCTAACATTAAGTTATTACTTGTCCTACTCTGAAGAATTCATATAGAATAAAAAAAATATAAAAACAATTGAGTAACAAGTCTGTATGTCTAACTTGTATCTATTCCAACTGAATTTCTTTCCATTAGGTCAGCGAATAAGTATCAGTTAACTCGATTTACTTCATTTATCTTCTACTTCATAAATCAGCTGATTCCTTATCCCTCAGGGATTAAACACGTTATGTCACCTGTCACCAACATTTTATCCTTAATATGATACAAATCCTCGATTAAAAAAACTTCTAACGATTCGCATACAAAATGAATGTTTCACACTACAACATCTAAGGAAGTCTGCATTTTGCATAAAAACCAAAAAACTTACATGAAAGGCGAGTTGGTGACAAAATGTTGATGACGTTGATGGATGCTTTCTCACACACCAGAGAAAAAGAAATTTTGCAGATATTGATGTTTTTCGAAAACTAATTCTCGCGGTCGCTTCGAGTGGCCAAGTGAGCGGGTGGCGAGAAAATTCCGGACTCCTTCTTCTCTGAGAATGATTTATTGCAACACTCCTCTTCTCTCTCCAACACCCCTTTTTTTTCATCTGCAGCCTGGATAAAAAAAAAAAAAATCGACGAAGAATTTTGACTTTTCGCTGTTTTGATCAATCATTTCTTTTATTGCGCTTCTCCTCTTTTTTTTCTTCCGAGGTCGTCTTCTTTTGTTGTTTAATTTGCCATACAAGATGAGAAAGATGAAAAATGGCTGAAATTTATCAATACAAGAAATAATAAATAGCACATTAGAATTCAGCATAAGTATTTTTTCCTAAGCTGAAAGTCTTAACAGAAAGAGAGGTCTTAGAATGCTATTGATGGTTTATCACATAAAGCAGTAGATTATGGGCCTTACTCATAAAAGGAAACAAGTGGTGTAAGAAATAGATTATTTTTTGAATCATCATTCTTTAAATTAATTTATTGGGGTTTTATTGTTGTTGTTTGTCAGAAGACTTTACTGCATGGCACAAACAATTAATATATGAATGATAATGCGAGATTACTATAAAGTCTTGAGGTAGAATTTTTAAAGGTTATGCATTTACTTATTATATGAGAGAAAATCGGAAAACCATAATATGGAGCCATCACAACGATATCAAGTTGTGAAACTACTAAACTGTGGAAGCTGACATGGGTGTAAATTTGTGAAGCCAATGATTTGTAAAGATCTAAATGTGAAACTTCATATCGGTTTCAAATTGTGAAGATAGGGAACTCTCAGAACTTACATTGGTGTCACTTTGTGAAAACATTGAATTTTCATTTTCCTTCGAGGTCATCTTCTTTTGTTGTTTAATTTGCGATACAGGATGAGAAAGATGAAAAATGGCAAAAATTTATCAATGCAAGAAATAATAAATAGCACATTAGAATTCAGCGTAAGTAGTTTTAACTTCCTTTTTCCTATGCTGAACATCCTAGTAGAAAGAGACGTCTTAGATTGCTATTGATGATTTTTACATAAAGCAGTAGATTATGGGCCTTACTCATACGTCTTCTGTTTGGACACAGTAGTATTCCAGATAATGCCGTTTTATCTGAATTTATCCAAATGAAAAAAAATATTTTTTTTTTTTTTATGTTTTGTATATTTATATTCACTGTGTGTTGATTCTTTGTAATTCAGTCTTAGTAAGTTTGTTTTTAATTTCTTAATGGCTGAAAAAATAAAGATGAACTGTGAATAGAATGAAAAATACATATTTAAATAATTCCTTTCCTTGCATTTTATATAAACCAATTTGATTTACAGATTATTGCGAAGATTGTCTATATATTAAAAAGTCAGCGATAACTGATTTAGAAATACAGAATTGAAGATTATCCGTGTAATTGAATTATGTGATACTTGACAACGTATCTGTCTAGGCTAAAAAGAAATAATCTCATACGTAATACCCTATCATTAAGTTATTACTTGTCGTACTCTGAAGAATTTATATAGAAGTAAAAAACAAACAGAATTGTGTAACAAGTCTCCATGTATCTATTCAAACTGAGTTTCGTTCCATTAGGTCAGCGAATAAGTATCACTTTACTCGAAAAGATCCTCAAGGACTGCATTTATCTTCTTCCTCCTGAATCAGCTGATTCCTTATCCCTCAGGGATTAAACACGTTATGTCACCAACATTTTAGCCTTAATATGATATAAATCCTCCCACGAAAAAACTCCTAACGATTCGCATACAAAATGAATGTTTCACACTACATCTAAGCAAGTCTCCATTTTGCATAAAAACCAAAAAACTCACATCAAAGGCGAGTTGGCGACAAAATGTTGATGACGTTGATGGATGCTCTCTCTCTCACACAACAAGAAAAAAGAAATTTAGCAGATATTGATGTTTTTCGAAAACTAATTCGCGCGGTCGCTTGAGCCAAGTGAGCGGGCAGCGAGAAAATTCCGGACGCCTTCTTCTTTTGAGAATGATTTATTGCAACATTCCTCTTCTCTCTCAACCACCCCCTTTTTTTTCATCTGCAGCCTGGATAAAAAAAAATTCGATGAAGAGTTTTGACTTTTCGTTGTTTTGATCAATCATTCCTTTTATTGCGTTTCTCTTCTTTTTTTTCCTTCCGAGGTCGTCTTCTTTTGTTGTTTAATTTTCGATACAGGATGAGAGAGATGAAAAATGACGGAAATTTATCAATACAAGAAATATTAAATAGCACATTAGAATTCAGCGTAAGTATTTTTGCTTCCTTTATCCTATGCTGAACGTCTTAGCAGAAAGAGAGGTCTTAGAATGCTGCGGATGGTTATCACATAAGGCAGTAGATTATGGGCCGTACTCATAAAAGGCGACAAGTGGTGTAAGAAATAGATGATCATTTGAAGGGACAAACCATAATTCTTTAAATTAATTTACTGGATTTTTATTGCTGTTTTTTAATAGGTAGACTTTTCTGTATACCACGAATAATTAATCTATGATTGATGATGAGGGAGTAATGCGTACCCTTATTATGCATTTGCTTATTGTATTGGAGAAAATCGGGAAAACTATTAGATAAAATCGAAATATGGAACCTTCACAGAGATATCAAATTGGGAAACCACTGAATTATGGATGCTTACAATGGTATCAAATTGGGAAACATTGGTCTGTGAATCGAAATGTGAAGCTTAATACTGGTATCAAATTATGAAGTTATTGAACTATGGAATCTTATATTGGTGCCAATTTGTGAAGCCCTTGATCTGTGAAGATCGAAATGCGAAGCTTCTTATCGATATCAAATTGTGAAGCCATTGAACTGTGAAGTTTCATATCGATATCAAATTGTGAAGCCATTGAACAGTGCAGATCGAATTGTGAAGCTTAATACTGTTATCAATTTGTGAAGCTATTGAACTATGGAACCTTACATTGGTGTCAATTTGTGAAGCCATTGATCTATGAAACTGGAACTGTGAAGCTTAATATCAGTATCAAATTTTGAAACCATTGAACTGCCGAAACTTACATTGGTGTCAATTTGGGAAGCCATTGATCTGTGAAGCTTTTATTGGTATCAAATTGCGAAGCTATTGAATTATCGAAACTTACATGGGTGTCAATTTGCGAATACACTGAACTATGAGGATTGAACTGTGAAGCTTTATATACTTCATATCATTTGAATTCTTCAGCAACTATTCTTTGCCTATATCATCAACTTTAATCAATTTTCCGATTTCCTTAGTTAATTCTTTTATAATGCTAGAATTTTCATTTAACTGTTCATAAAAACAATTCAAAAACATCAACAGAAATTTCTTCATTTTTTAAATTACTTTCTACAAATCGCGAAGCCATTGAACTTCGTCATTTCGTCTTCTCATTTTCTGGAAGGTGCAGTTGAAACGAATTAGAATTTGAGGCTGAATCCTCCTACCCCTGGACAACAACCGGGGTATTTTATTTTTTGAATACACAATTTTTTATAAAATACCTGCACTATTACCTGTTATTACTTAAAATGTTTTATAAAGGTGCAATCATACACGACTGCTTGCACTTTCAATTCATTTGTTGTGCTGCTTTTAATATATTTTTGTAAACTTAGTGAAAGTGAAGCGAAATCATGTACCATGACAGAAAAATTTCCGAATTTTACATTTCGTAACGTGAATAAACCTCCCCTCCTCCACAGCATATCATCGATGTTTGCTGCATTCGGATAGTGGATTACCTTTTTCTTCGCAATTTTAACACAGAATTCCGATGCTAGCGGAGAAATCCATGCACATTTTAATAGTTTTTTCTTTTTGAGTCCAACCAATACGAATGATATTTACGTGTAAACAAAATATATCAGGAGTTGTTCCTATTTCTATTGACAAACAGAAATATACATTAAAAAAAAAAAATAAAAAAAACTTAAATCAATAAAAATTTCACTATTTTAGTTCTTTAATGCATCATTTTTTAAAATGCATTTTTGTTACAGAACAAATTATTTTTAACTAAAACTGAAAATGTGCATTTTTAGACATAAGAACAATGAATTGTATGTCCTGTTTTATTTATTATTATTAATAATAATATTATTATTATTTGCCTCAAGATTACTCCTCTGATTCTTCAACAGATCCTACGCCATATTAGTGTTAATGCCACATCAAATGTCTTCAATTTATCTTCAAATATTTCAGTGTGTTCTCGCACATTCAGTGTTTTCGATACAAATCGAAATTTGGTGCGTTTGAGGCCCAAAATGGAATAGACCGATTCTTTTGAAATTCCAACATCATCAGCAGCATCTCTAATTGTAAATCGATGTTTTGCAAGCACCAAATCTTTAATTGTTTGGACGTCAGCTTCGTCGGTTGATGTTGCTGGTCAACCAGAGGGCTCTTCGTCTTCAACTCGTTCTCTGCCTTCTTTGAACTGTTTATACCACTTGTAAACATTTTTGTTCCGAAGTAGGAATGCTCACCGAATGCCTTCTGCAACATTCTATACGTTTCCGCAAACAAAATGTAATGCAAGTTCTTTGCTCAATTAATTCAGACATTTCAAAAATCGCTGGAATCAGTTTTAGCGTCTCACAAAGCCAAGCGTAACTCAAACACTAATGAATATTTTGACTTCCAGTTTCCCACAGATGTCAAGAACAGTACCAGCAACCTAAAAAAGAAAAAAAAATTGAAATTCATATGCACCGGAAATTTTAAATTGTATTGTAAATTTTAATTGTATACGCAACTAAAGGCATATATAAAATAAATGATATATCTAATCCCATAAAAGGTTTATAAATACTGAAGATTACTACTCAACAGATACCATTATTCATGTAGCTATAGATGGACAAATCAGTAGTAACTGTGTTTTCAAATAAACACTGCGCCGAAACTATAAAACCTTAATTTCAATGAAACAACTTGAATACTTATTAACTTTCAACAACGTTTCGAAATTGATTAATGAAAGCATTGAGAACTAACGTGTGCCTATAGTTTATTGTTCGAAAAATAACGGATATTGTTTTGAGATAACATATTATTATGATTATTGAAACAAATATGTTCCTGCCACAAGAATGAATAAGCGGAAGCTTTTCTCTTACGTCTTTGAAACATGGGAAAGTAAAACGCATTTTAAAACATTTAATCATCGTTTACGTTAATGTAGACATTCCATAACCTATTACCATCTGCTATTTGTACATTGTAATGGATATGTGATCTCCGAATACATCCAGTGCAGTCTAAAGATATTTTCTCGGCGAATTCATGCAGTTCGACAACTTTCTCAGCTGGTTTATTAACTTCTGTTACAGCAAGTAATGGTCTAATAAATTACCTGCTGTAATATTGTGAAATATCTAGCGGAGTCCTATTGGTAAAGATTCATAAATAAGGATAGATACTCTCTTATTGGCAGGAGTTTTTACAATATTCAAAAATATTGTAAAAATAATTGTGTAATAAATAATATTGTGTATTGTAAATATTGTAAATTTACAATATTATTAGACATGAAATTAGAAAATATTGAGCATATTTATACAGTGGATAATGATTCCGTAGATAAAGATTTAATTGATTTTCTAAATTCATGATGATTGTTTATTACAATCAACAAAGTATAAATTGTTTGTTAGACAGAGGAAGATATATATCATATCATACTACTATTTATACCTCTCACAATTACTATGTTACAAAAAAAATAATGAAACATTACAAACGTCACACTCAATATTCAGCTTTCCACAATAGGTTCTTCACTAACAGTTATTCATCAAAAACAACGGAGTATTACTTAAAGCTATGAATAAGCATTGGTAATTTTCGAACAATTAATTTAAATACATAATTAATACATAGTTTCTCTATCTACATCATATATAATTTCTAATAATTAGTTTTAATACATATTAGATTCTTCACTATCAGTTATTCAAAAAAATTAACCGAATTTTATTTAAAACTTTAAAAAACATTGGTAAATTTTATTTAATTTATCATTCGCTAAAAAAAAGCAAAATAATTTCTAAAATTGGAAAAGTAACTTAGCTAAGTTCTCCAGTCTCCAGTTTATTTGAAAGGATTTTATTTGTCAACTATTAAAAAGTTTTATGAGTTTAAAACCTCATAAATAAGTTTAACGAACTATTATACCAGAGTTTCTCTGATACGAAGATGTGGTACAATTATCTTGAAATGTCTTTTTGGAATGCATTAAATTTTATTTTTCTATAACTATATTCTATTGTAAGAGCAGCACGACCTCCGTAGCACATTATAGATAACGTCCAATCTGCTACAAAATCAATCAATTGCAAGTAATAAAAATTAAGTACAGAACAATAAAAAAAGACTATAAAAGAAATTTCTTAAGTAAAGAAATTATTTTATTTTGCTTAAGACATGTTCCATATCAACGTTAAAATTTTTTTAGAATGAAATCCGATTTCGTTTTTAAGTAAACGAATTTCGTTTCAGACTAACGTTCTTTCTGCATGGTCTCCATATCTGATTGTTCTTGACGCATTCGAACCAGATGTTGGAACCATCCATTTAGCGTTCTGATTGCCTTCGATTGTCATAAAGCACCATCACACTTTGAGAATATTCCGCTGCGAGAAGAACATTTTTATCAATAACATATGGGTAAAAGCAGAAGTGCCTTCGAAAATGCCTTGCCTAATAGGTTCCATTGTTCGACGGATATTCTGTTGTTAAAACCCATCTGGAACAGAGAATAGGAACCAATTCTTTTTCTCCCCTTCTGCTCAATTTTTATATGGCCGAATTTGAACTGTTGGATTAGGTGAAGTAAAGACTGGATCACTGAGCATGTCTATGATTGGAAACAGTCAAGTAGATGTCATATTATTATAAAACAAAAGAGTTTATAACGATAAATGAAGCCTATTAGGTAAAATAAAGTAAAACTTACTATGAAATCTAAATTAATATTTACGTATTTATAAAAAACAATTATACCCCGAAAAGATGGTGAACTGACGTAGGCGAATTCATGCTTTAATTGTGAAATATTATAGGATATTTAGATATAAAAACAAGCCAAAAAACATTTTTAAGTGTGCCATTGTCAAAACACCTTTCATATTTCATAGTTTCTTAAATGTGTGCAAAAAATGAAAGCCATCACTGAGTAGGTGAATCTCAGATAGGTTGTGAGCTAATGTTTTATAACCAAAAATTTATTTTACCAATACAATATAAGTACTTATATCAATACAGTATTTTATATTATAAGATATTTAGAAATGTAAACTAGCTAAACAAATTTCGAAGTGAGTCATTGTAAAAAAATATTTTATGTTTTATTGTTCTTTAAAGATGTGTAAATAATGATAGCCTTAGTGTTAAGGAGAGTAAAGGGATTCAGATAGTTTGAAGACATATTTTTTATTACTAGAAGTTTATTTTATAGGTACAATACCGTTATCTATATCAGTACAGAAGATCAACAAATTTAGGAATGCAAACAAGTCAACACATTTTTAGAGTTATTCTAAAAGCATGTTTTATGTCTTCGTCAAAGGCTCGATAGCCCCCTTGTAGGCCAAGCCCTTCTGCCTACTGGTAGATTCCGTAACATGATATTTTTTTTTTTTTATAGAGAAGATTTGTAAGCCCATCGCCCCATTAAAGCATAGCTCCAAGTCCACAGACATATTGAGTTGGAACTATGCTTTAAAAGGGATTTTAAAAACTATAAACTTTCATGGTACAGTCGGAACTCGAACCTGAAACCTGCTGTATCCGTGCGCAAGAGCGCTAATCACTGGGCCATCAGTGTCCTGTTTCATGTTTTGCAGTTTCTTAAAGGTTGTAAACAGTGACAATATTGACGTAAAAATCCTCAGATAGGTCAAATGATGATTCTTTTATTACTAAGTTTATTTTATCAGTACAATATTAATACTTATATCAGTACATATACTCTATAAAATAAGATAATTAAAAATGGGAAAAATCCCAAAATTTTTATGTGATTCTTTATAACAGCATATTTTATTTCTATAGTTTCATGAAGTGTTATTAGTGAATTAGGACGATAGCGCCCTTGATCTAAGCTAAATGCTAATTTATTTACAAAAATAATCTTATATTATGAGAACATTATCAATATTATATTATAATTATGAGGACAATATCAGTACTGCAATATAAAATAATATACTAATATTAGTGTAAAATTAGGGATATTTAGAAATGTGTGCAAGATAAAACTTTTCTAAGTGATAATTGCGAAAACATGCTTCATGTTTTATTGTTTCATGTTTATTGTTTGTTGATTTTTTTAATTGTTAAAACAATGATAATTATATCCGTACAGTTTCTGTACTTAAATTAAAACAGCAATTTACTTTTTAATGTAGCACTTGATAAGAACGCACTCGATATTGTTTAAATTTTAATTAATCATAAATAAATTGATTTTAGTAGAATCATTTGTATGCTGTTCAAATCATGTGATTTGTAAATATGTTATGATAATTATATTGGGAATAGATAACAGGAGAATATTTTACTAATAAGAGATAATTATATAGCATAAGACTAGTTCATAACTTATTTATAAAATTAAAAGTAATTTATTTGGAATTTAGGTGATATAAAATTTCAAATAAAGTGAGAATAGCTAAGAATAGTACAGTGCATGCGATTCAGGTTTGAATCCGCTGGGGGCCTTATTGTAATAATTGTTTTCATAAAAAAAACTCTATGACGATTTTGACAGGCATCTTGCATCAATAGTTAGGTTGCTTGCTGGGAGTTTTACAGGTATAATTTCATATGACACATACATGCGAAGCAGTTATCCCTAAAAGATTGTCTTTGAAATCACTGCTCTCTTCTCATTATCAATCGATGGGCATTTTGTGGTATATGGATAAGTAGAACATGAGGCCCACTGATGTTAAAAAAACTATTTAAGTATAAATTTCCTGCATCAAATAAAAATACCATAAAAATTGAATACATTTATATATTGTTACCATTGATTTTGAATTTAATTTGAAAGTTTCTTTTTTCCACAATTATGAACAGATAATCGCATTTTACTTTCCGTATTAAAGATTCCTGTAACAGCCATCCCGTCATTGCCAGAAAAGAGAGTGGGGGAAAAAGTACCCTTTTTTAATTTGGGATGAGATAAAAGGATTCCACTTTTTTTTTCCTGAGGAGACCTCTGGTCGAACATCAACCTCAGCCGACGAAGCCTCACGTCCAAACAATTAAAGATTTGATGCTTGCAAACCAATTAGAGACCTTGCTGATGGTGTTGGAATTTCAAAAGGGGTCGGTGAATTCCATTTTGGGCCTCAAACGCGTCAAATCTCGATTGATACCGAAAACACTGAATGTGCTAGCTCACACTTCATAGATTCTTCGTGACTTTTTCGCCAAAAATGAAACGTATATCGTCCTATAACCACCGTATTCACACTGTGCGTCTTCAGGCTATTCCCTAAACTCAAAAGACCACTCCAGGTATACCGTTTTGAGTTGATTGAAGAGATTCAACGCGAATCGCCGTGCGCTTTAAAGGCCATCCCTTCCGATGACTTTTTAGCGTGCATTGAGGATTGGAAAAAAAAGTTGACATAAGTGCATTGTGTCCAAAGGGGATTACTTTGAAGGCGATGAAATAAATTTAGAAGAATAAATAAAGAGTTTTTTCCCCCGTAAGTGGCCTTACTTTTTGTGCACAGTAGTATAAATAACTGATAACTCTTAAATTGCATACATTTATTGTTACCATTGATTTTGAAATTTTCTTTTCTCTCCGTGCATGTGCAGATAACCACATTTTACTTTCTGTACCAACGATTCCTGTAACAGCCGTCCCGTCATTGTGAGAAAAGAGAGTGGGAAAGAGTTGGGGAAAAAAGTACCCTTTTTGAATTTGGGATGAGATAAAAGGATTCCACTTTTTTTTCTACTGTTCTTCCGCGTCAACAGGAGCGATGGAGCCTCTTGAGTTCTCGCGCTTAAGAGGACCGTCCTCACAAGTGTCCTTCGTCTCTTTTTTTCTTCCTTTTTGTCACGAAGGAAATCGGATCTCTTTGAGAATGGAACAAAGGTATTCAAATTACTCTCCTATTACGGGATGGAAGGAGTAAAAGGGAGGTAAAAAGGTTTAGAAGGATGAAAGGGGGGTGAGGTGTGTTCTTGATGAGTAGGAATTTCCTGAGTTTTGTATTTCCCATTCTTTACGAGGGTTGAGAAATTGTCACCAAGATGAAATGTCAGAGATGTGGTGAAGTGCCTTCACGGGAAAAGTGGTAATCTTGCTGACAGGGAACTTTTTCCAGGAGACATTTTTCCTTTTACATTTTATTGGAAGGGGAAGGGTTGGTTAATGTTTGAAGAAATTTTGTTCGCTGATAAGGGTGGGGGCAGGGTTTTTGTAAAGGCGGATTGAAATTGTAAGAGCGCTTTGAGGCCTGAAATGCTGAATTTTTGAATTATTTATTATTCATTCGTGTATTGAATGTGCAAATCTCGAAATTTTCCAAAAAAGTGATGTTGCAATGATAAAATTGTATCCCAATGAAACAGGCTCTAAAAATAGTTTTTTCAATATTTCTCCTGTTACATTAATGAAACTTACAATGACATCAGTTACAGTTAGAGTTTCATGTCACTTACAGTGATCAAGATTTTCCTGTTTTCAATCTGGTTTACATTTGTTACTCAAGTTTATTTGTTTATTTTCAAGCGTTATTTTTTTTTCAAAATTGGTTTTCTTTTTGATAATGCATAATTTATTTGATTTTTATACATTTTTTTAGACTAAATAATACAATTTGTCAATTTTTTTATATCTATAGATATAAATAGTTATCCCTAAAGGATCCTCCAGGAAGTCATTGTTCTCTTCTCATCACCATTTGGCGGGCTGTTTGTGATGTACATAAGTACAACATGAGACCCAACGATGTTAAAAAAATTATTTAAGTATCAATTTCCTGCAACAAAAATAAAAATTACCCTAAAAACCTGTTATTTCCTAAATTGAATACATTTATTGTTAGCATTGATTTTGAAATTATCCCATGAAATTAACCCATATCGTTTCACAACCACCGTATTCACACCGGGCGTCTTCTGGCTATTCCCTAAACTGAAAAGACCGCACTGGGGACACCGTTTTGAGTCGATTGAAGAGATTCAACGTGAATCGCAGCGCGCTTCGAAGGCCATCCCTTCCGATGACTTTTTAGCATACATTGAGGACTAATTTGAAGGCGATGAAATAAATTTGGAAGAATAAATAAAGAGTTTTTGAAAAAAAAACATAAGTGGTATTACTTTTTGTGCACAGCAGTATAAATAACTGATAACTCTTAAATTGAATACATTTATTGTTACCATTAATTTTTTGAAAGTTTCTTTTCTCTCCAAGCATGCGCAGATAATCACATTTTACTTTCCGTATCAACGATTCCTGTAACAGCCGTCCCGTCATTGCCAGAAAAGTGGGTGGGAAAGAGTTGGGAAAAAAAGTACCCTTTTGAATTTGGGATGAGATAAAAGGATTCCACTTTTTTTTTCCTGTTCTTCCGCGTCAACAGGAGCGACGAAGCCTCTTGAGTTCTCGCGCTTAAGAGGACCGTCCTCACAAGTGTCCTTCGTCTCTTTTTTTTTTCTTCCTTTTTGTCACGAAGGAAATCGGATCACTTTGAGAGTGGAACAAAGGTATTCAAATTACTCTCCTATTACGGGATGGAAGGAATAAAGGGAGGTAAAAAGGTTCAGAAGGATGGAGGGGGGAGGGGTGTTCTTGATGAGTAGGAATTTCCTGAATTTTGTATTTCCCATTCTTTACGAGGGTTGAGAAATTGTCACCAAGATGAAATGTCAGAGATGCGGTGGAGTGCCTTTATACGGGAAAAGTGGTAATCTTGCTGACAGGGAACTTTTTCGAGTCTCGCCTTTTACATTTTATTGGAAGGGGAAGGAGTGGTTAATGTTTGAAGAAATTGTATTCGCTGATAAGAAGGAGGGATAGGGTTTTTGTAAAGGCGGATTGCAATTGTAAGAGCGCTTTGAGGCCTGAAATGCTGAATTTTTGAATTATTTGTTATTCATTCGTGTATTAAATGCGCAAATCTAGAAGTTTTCGAAAAAAGTGCTGTTACAAGGATAAAATTTATTCGAATGAGACATGCTCTAAAAATAGTTTTTTTTTAATTTTTCGGCCATTACTTTAATGAAACTTACAGTGCCATCAGTTACAGTTAGAATTTCATGTCACTTACAGTGATCAAGATATTCCTGTTTTCAATCTGAGTTGTATTTGTTACTCAAGTTTATTTCCATGCATTATTTTTTTTTCAAAATTGGTTTTGCTATTGATTTGATACATGTTGTAGACTTAATAATAAAATTAGTTTGCCAATTTTTCGAGCTGGAGGGGTCTAATGGATAAGAGTATTGTTTTTTAATGTATGTAAAAAGAGTGCGTTTTGAAATTTTTTAAAATATAAAACACAATAAAAATATTTTTAATGTGTAGAACAAGGAGAGTGCAATTTAAAATCAGACAAGTTAAGTTGAACCAAAGCTTTCATATCTCTGCCGGTGATGGGCTTGATAGATTTATTAATCAGAAACTATTTTCTTCTACACTCCTTGTATGACGTGTTTTACCATATCATCCTTATCATTAAGTTTACAAAAATTTTTTATAAAGTATTATACATTAAGTATAATACACCTGATAACAAGACTTAAGCATAATATTGAACAGGGCTTGTTGCGATTAACACAATTAACATCCAATTCAATAGCGAAGGGATTCGTATGCAAATATCGGAAACAAGACATCTCGGGGGGGGCACTGAAAATGTTTCAGTCAGAGTTCGCAATTGGAAATAAGATGATAGTTGTTATTAAAGGTATTCTCTTTAACTTCTGAAGTGCAATATGTCTGGTAGAAATCATCTGGGTTAATTTACAAATATATGTGATCCAGGATAGGGGGCGTAGTATGACAAGCATAGCCCAAATGCTTAAATAGGAAACATCATTTTACGAAATCGAAAAGATTTAACTTCATGGTTCAGCTATAAGAAAGATTCGTGGAAGTCGATCAAGAAAAAAATGTCATTAGAGGACAGATATGCATTCCTGCAAGGGAAAAGGATAAATGCCATAATTGTGTAACATTGCTCCTGGTGAAAGATTTATGATTTGTCGAGAATTAATGTCTTCATTGAAATGGCTTTTCCGTCTGCCGTCCAAAACGCTATGTGTCATTGACGGATGAAAATTGGAGGGAATGTTTAGACGGATGTAATGAATACAGAGACTGGACATTGCATCAACGAAATAGCGTCTTCTTTACTAATTAGGGTCGTACCAGCATCATATGTGATTTGAAACACCATTGATGCAGGGAGATGACACCATTTAATGCAGGGAAAGGTAGGGACTCCATTTTATCGTGCTAACTTTAGAAAAAGGCCGTGGTCCTGACGTGGTCGCGTGGGGATGCACTATGATGAACGAGTTGATTGAATTTCAAATTTTCACCAAAAGCACTATTACCGAAAATCCCCATAATCTTTACTCTCGTACATCTGTTCAGAGGTGAAATTGATACAGACTTAATTTTTATACGCAATATGACAAATCGAAGCCGTGATATTGAGGACACCTATAAACCAAATATCTCACTATAATGAATAATCAACGTAGCTACTGATTGAAATACCGCAGAACATAATGGAATGGTTTGGGAAAACGCACTCCGTCAGGATTATATGCTCCGGAGAATAACTAATCACAAAAACGGAATCTCATTAGAGAACGATCGATCATACCTCATTGTTGGAAATCTATTTGAAGATTGAAAGAGAAAGAGAAAAAAAAAACAATAAACATTGCAGTTAAAGAAAAGGACAAATGCTTTAACAAGGGACCTGTTTGTTGTTCTCCTTCTGAATCAGACAAGCATTTATACCAAGTCTACTTTTACTATAAAGCTTGTGTATTTTTGTTTTATTCCATGCTGTGCGTATTAAATTCATTATTGCATTAGTATGATTTTCTCATATATGCAAAATACTGCTATCTGGTTTTTATGTCTTTCAGATGAATTTTTTTGCGGAGTTTCTGCAAATTAACAGTTGTTGCTTAAATGATGAGCGCCAGTGAATCAACATTAGAAACCGTAAAAGAATTCAATGTTTTTTTACGGAAGTATTTCTGCCATAAAGGTTTTCGTACAAACTATAACCAGAAAATTGAAACATAATCTAGCTAAACAGGAATGAACCACAGCAAATGTATTGTTGTAAACAAAGTATAAGCAACATTGACATAAAATAAATTATATTTATAGTTCCATGCAAAGCTTAGAAATACGAAAAGAACTTTACTTAACAGATACCATTATCCCTGGAGCTATAAATGGAAAAATCGGTAGTAGTTGTTTTTTTCAAATAAACAAGGCACCGAAACTATAAAACCTTAATTTCAATGAAACAACTTGAATACTGATTAATTTTCAACAATGTTCTGAAATTGATTAATGAAAACGCTGAAAACTAACGTGTGTCTATAGTTTATTGTTCGAAAAATGACGGATATTGTTTTGAGGTAACTAATATTGTTATGATTATTGAAACAAATACGTTCCTGCCACAAGAATGAATAAGTTCAACCTTTTCTCTTACATGTTTGAAACATGGGAAAGTAAAATGCATTTTAAAACATTTAATCATCGTTTACGCTAATGTAGGCATTCTATTATCATCTGCTATTTGTACATTGTAATGGATGTGTGATCTCCTGATGTATGCAGTGAAGCCTGGAAATATTTTCTCGGCGAATTCCTGCAGTTCGTCAACTTTCTCAGCTGATTTATTAACTTCTGTTACATCAGGTAATGGTCTAATAAATTTTTATTACTTTCTGTTTTACTTTTCTACCAAAAACGTAAAAGGGTAACTGCAAAATCGTTTTACCCAATAACTGCCAATTAAAAATGAATACGGTTATTATATCTATTGTCACTAAAATAAAATAACTGTATTAAAATAATTTTTAAAAATTCTTGAACAAATCTAAAAGACATAAAAGGAAATATTTGAAATCACCTAATTTTTTGCAATTAATCAAACATAAAAAAAAGTGAAATTGAGAATTTTTTAGGAGAAAAAAAAATATGCAAAACTAAATAGGATATTAAGTTTTATCATTTACATTTTATTATACATATTTTTTTCCTTTATTACAAATGGAAAACATCATTAGAAGAGCAAGAAGCCATTATTTTATCCAGTAAATTAAGTAATAAGAACCTACATGGGATAAAAAGAATAAGCAAAATCTAAATTCGCTTAAATTGATATAAATCAAACTTAATAATCAATGGACACCAAGAATTGGATGGAAGTTTTTATGCTGAAAGTGATCATGATTAATTCTTAAAAAGGAAGGCTCTTCGAAAGTAGCCGTAGCTTTCAATCCTCATAAGAATTTAATAAGATTCACATCTAAAAATGGAGTCCTGAGTATATTTGCTTTCGGAGAAAAACTTTTGAGTATGGTACTAAAGGCTTTGACATGTAGCATTTTTCCTACGAGAAGAGATATGACATTTCTGTTTCCAATGGAAAAAAATGTATCTTCTTTAACAAGTGCATAATAACAACCTTTCACTGAAATCTGACAGTAGATAAGCAGTATCTTGGATATTTATATTACATACAATTAGTGTTTTATACTAATGAGAACAATCCGTCACTCAAATCTCACAACATATAATCAGTGTCATGGATAATTAGACTTCATGAAATTAGAGATTGTCTATTCGATCAGCACAGGCCAAAAAAATTACAGGTGCAATATGAAGTTGTTGCATATATCACAGGTGCATACAGGTGCATATATCACGAGTTGTTGCATCGTGATTGGTGACAGACCGTATATATATCTATATCTCTCTATATATATATATTTGTAAATAAATATTATAGTGTTCCTATGAGCCTGAATGTGGCCCTCTTCTTGAAGTCGTTGTATGTCTAGTATAAGGTGAGACATTACAGGTATTATCTTACAACCTAGTGTTCCCCGAAAAGGAACTATTGGGCAGATATTTATCCGCAGGAAATTGGATAAGCACGATAATATGCGTATAATTCTGAGAGGTGATACTGATTTCATCTACTTGCCCATCATCGAACAGAGAAATAAAATAGTTCATTTCAGTAGATCTTACACGACGGATAAATAAAATTTTGTTTCTCGATTGCTAGAAATGATTAAAATCTCCTTTCAGTTTCAATCCTTTTTAAAAATCTCCTATACTTTCGAAATAAAAGATATTGAATGATTTATTAGTGACGCCCTTAAATGTATCTATTCTTTTTGCGATGCTGAAGGCAGGAATATGTTGAATTTCAGGACCCTTGTTACATTTTTACCGAGACATTGTTGAATAACTAATATTAGATCATATTTCGGCATGTTATTGACTTAACATTGAAACACTCTCCATCTTCAGTTGTACCTCGATTCTGTTATCTTTTCTGTTACAATTTTCAAAATAATCTTCATATAAAACGTTTTACGGATTTTCAAAGGCAATTCGAATAAGAGCAGAATTTGTATTCGCATAAGTGGAAACAATGCTACAGCCTATTTTGGAGGCAATGGGTATTTATTTCTCTGACGACAATCTTTATTCAACTGTAGTAGCATTTATCTGTAGCAAATCATTCTTTTGCACATCACCATTGAATTCTATTACTTTTATATTTTTTGAATACATGATTTTATGACAAAGTTTTTAGAGAAAGCTCCAAGAAGACTCTTGATGATTTTCAGTATTTTAAAATCGTCTTACTGTTTCCATCGTCTTATTTATTTGGAATATTGATGATTTTTGTTGAGAATTAATTTTAAGTCTTATATCATTGTTTACAAGTTTTTAAAACCGTTTTAAATCAAAGTTTTTGAACCCTTTTAAATACAGCGCTCATAGTTAAAATGCTAATGCGATATTTTTAAAAATATTCATCTAACTGCCATTTTTACTGGAGATTTTCTATTATCGGAATGTTGGAATTGAAACGGGTCGATTTTAAATAATCGGTCGTATTTTAAATATTCATTCAAATACTGACATTTTTTTGCAAAATAAACATAATTAAATGATTTTTAAACTTTAAATATTTTAATGATGCGTTCGAAAAATATTATGTAATATAAATTCTGCATATGGGGGCTGTAAAAATTTCATTATAAAGTTACGTTTTACATGCTGAATTTATGAGAATAGATTTATTATGAGATATTTGCACAATTACATATTTTATAACATGAACAAATTGAGTATTTTTGAGTAGATTGTGTATTTTTTCATAGAAATAACATTATATTACATAATGATTTTCTATGTTTTATTTTATATTTATGTCGTTGGTACAAATATTAATAAAAATACAATTGACTCATTTCAATTCCAACGTTACGATAATAAAAAATCTCCAGTAAAAATGGCAGTTAGAGGAAAATCTTTAAATATATCTCATTAACATTTTAACTATGTGCATTGTATTTGAAAGGGTGCAAGAACTTTGATTTAAAACGGATTTACAAACTTACACCACGCACCATAACATATGAAAGGTATTATAATTTATTACGGACCATTGCCATGCCTAAAATACATGAGCTCAGTGAACTAGAACCGATTGTTTTCATTCCAGATGGTGCTTCACCACACGCGAATGACAAGTGATGAAGTTACTGTCGCCTTTTGAGCAACTATAGCAGACATGAAAGGACTCCAAGATTACTCTATCTCCCATCCAGTGATTTCTGTAGTGGTATTATTTGAGGAAATACCTAGTAGTTACTATCTATGAAAGATGTCATACATAAAGAGATAGTAGCTATTCCTGTTGATAATCAGCATCGAGCGACATAGGGAATAATACTGCATCTGGCACTCAATATTCGAATGCTGTAGTAGATATAATGGACATTTACAACTGTAATTCATGACATTATAAATGCATCATTTTACAACTATTGCCAATCTTTGTCTCCTTTGCAGGAGCCGCCTTCTGTTGTTAAGATTTTTAACTAAATTGTTTTCATGTTATATAATATCCCGCAGTAGAATGAATGTTAATCTGCAAACTCTAGTTCAATCCAATTTGCCGGCTTACTTAATTATTTTTTTTTCTTAAAAATGAAATGAAAAATCTATTGAAATGGGAGGTTTATCGTACTGCATTTATCACCACACCATTATATCACACTTATATGTAATATATATAAATATGCACTATGATATTACGATATTGTTTTCAAATGTCAGGTACTTTTATTAAAGCCATTCACTATTAGAACTGCCTATATGTAAAAAATTAAGTTTTATATAGGATTAATTTCTCCTTTCTCTATCAATCACTCGCTGAAAACATCTGGCCAATGGTTTTCCAGCGGCAGCATTATCAGTACAATAACATCTGCAAAGCCCGCCTGTCAGCTACCCATTGAGATCGCATATCAACGGTTGCCACGAGATTGACGTGCTACTTCGTCCCAGCCAGTTAACTGAGGAATAGAGTTACATAGAACGCTGCATCTGTATCTCAATTCCAAACTTTGTTCAACAAGATTACCAGCTGGAATAGACTTATTGTTGTTACCAGAAGTAGTTGCTCTGTATATTTATTTCTGATTGTTCTGTAACTCATAATGACTTGAATATTTAATCATGTTTTTCTCTAATCATATTATGCGTGTACAATTAATAATTCCCTGTTAATTACTTTTATTCTTGGAATTGTAATAACCAGCAATGTATATCACCAAATTTAAGCTATGAACCTAAAATATCATGCAAGTAGGACAAGAAATTCTGATTAAAAAATAATAATAAAATAATGCTCTAATTGTTTGATTTGTTTATATTTTATGTTTTGATTTTATATTTGTTATTTGTTTTGTTATAGGTTTTGTTTTTTGATATTTGTTGTGCGTTTAAAAAGTGCTAAATTTTAATTTGAATTGCTTGCAGCATTAAAAAAAACATCTAGCTATATTTAATAGTTTTTAATAGAGATCCAAGATTTAATTGCGATTGTATGAAGTTCTTGTTTCATAAATTTACATTTTTTCACAGAAGCTGCAATGCAATTCTATTTCCTGATTGAAATTCACAAAAAAGAAGCAATTGCATAAAGGGTTTTTCTGATAAACGTCTTCCCTTTGTGAATTTTTTAAAAAAGTAACCAACTTATGTTTTATGAATTATTCTACATTTTTTTGTCATATAGAAAAAAAATACAGTGGTTTAATATACAAATTTTTCAGTTTATAACAAAAAAAATAATTTGTTGATTAACCACTATGATTCCCAATTCTTTTTCTGATCGAGGTGTATTTTTGAATTAAGATTTTCCCGTGGCACCCTATCCTGAGTAAAATATGACTACTCATTAGTAAAAGATAAAAATACATATAAATGTACCTGCATTATTGAACAAAATGCATCATTCATTTTTATTCATTTCATTAGCCTTACGTTAATAATTAATGTGATGGATGGGCTACAAATCACTGCACATTTTCTCAATTTGTGGAATCAAACTAATTAATGGCACTCTCATTTTCTTTCCCATGCTTATTTTTATCAGATATTTATTCCTTATCTCAGAGACAGCCTAAATCCCAGCTTCACTCAAATACGTTGTCGAAAAGGGAATTAAAATCATTTTAACTTTATCTCAGGTCTTTCGCTCTAGTCTCTCCTTGCTTTTTAGTTTTATGCTGGTTCATGAAAATCAAACCACATCAAATATATTCACCATTTTTAAGCCAATTTTTACTGTTTTTATATATATTTACCAATTTACTTTGTGCAATTTTTATGATTTTTTTATATATATTTACCAATTTACTTTATTTTTTGTCTTATTAGGATATGTGATTTGGTCTTAATTATTAAGGTTTTGCAGTATTTTGCGGCGCCCCTGTGAAGATGTCGAGACGGTTTATGAATCAATGACTTAATCTAGTGCAATATGAATGTTTAAGAAATTCTCAAAAAAATATTACAGATTTTTCAATTTAAATTGTACATTGTAATTAGTCTAACTCAAGTCATTTAATCAAAGTAACTAACTTTCACGAACTTTTCTTCGACATTTATTTTTATTTAGTATAAAAATCTGCGTAATATTTTCTTTTCTTCATTAGATTCCTGTAAAAAATTAAAAACTTTATTAAAACAGGATTCACATTTTAAGAAGTGGAATATTTCTATTATACTTTTTAATTCCGAAATGCAAAATAATTTTATCTATGCAATATTATATATAAGTAATATTTTATATCCATACAGTATGCAACTGTAATACACTTTCAGGTGAAACAGTGCAAGGATGTACTGCAGCACATTCATCTAAAGTAGCTGTCATCCCAGCGTCATCTGGGAATATTTTCTACATAGAAGACTCTTTTCAACCCTGAATAGATATAGCGCTGAACTGAAAGATATAAGATATATATTAGGAGGTAAGTTTAATACAGGCAAAGCAAGTTTAACAGAATATTCATAAGAAATTTCTCGTAAATAAGTTAATGAATGAATATTTATATTTAATAAGTACTTTTTACAATCAATAATTCCTTAAATTGTTTAATTATTCTATTTTTTGCGTAAAATACTTTTATTCTGTAAAATTATGCAGTAGATAACGTATACAAATTGGAAAACTAAGAAATATCGCAACATTGGCGAAATAATTTTGCTGTCTATCTTTCGGAGTTATTAGAAATTTTTCGAACAGCCAGAGTAAAGCAAGAGAACAAGAAAAGTTCAGCCATTTCTCAATTGAACTCAAATGCAATTCTTTAATCTACCTTCAACAGCAACAGTCATACTTGTCATCAGCTGTTTTGTTGCAGACTGTTATTTCAGAAAACAGGTACAGCCTGTTTTGACGCATCTCAATTCTCATGTTATCTAGATTTTGAGGCAAAATATTGTACTCCTTCTTCATCAGATCTTGTGGGGTTGGCATTAAACCATCTTACGGTAGAAAAAGGACTAGATCAAATTTATGGTAATTTAATATCGCCTGGGCAATTTTAAACACACATGGACTTTACTATGAAAAATCTACTCATAATACATTATGCACTGCTAACGTTTAACTAAAGTTGCTTTTAAAATTAAAATACCTTTTGATTTGCAAGAACATTTTCAAACATACTTATTTCGGAATGCTGATGAAGAATCCCATATGCATATTTAACTTCTGAAACTCTCTCGTTTGCCACCTTTTTTCAAAACTCAACTTGTTAACTTCAAATTTTAGAAAAAACCCTCTTCTCCAGCATCATCAGGTTTACACATAGTAATCATATAGAAGCTATTTGATTTCGGATTAAATTTCAATAAATATTCATAGGATTAAAATTATTTGAATAAATTACAATGAAAGTGAGAAATATTTAAGAAATTTCTCAAATATGCTGCTGAAAATTAATAATAATTGTAATGAAATAAAAATTTAAGACAGTTTATTAAAATTTTGTGGCAGTAATAATTAAAGTTCTTTAAAGTGTATTTAAGAATTCTTAGACTAATTTGCAATAATTAAATAGAAAACTATTCTACTATGAAACTATAAACTATGAATATTCTTTTAGTAAATTTTCTACAAAATATTGCAAATATATAAAGCCTTTCGAAGATTTCCTTTGGCTATTTTTCTAATCCTTGGAGTGAAAAATTTATACATAGAAATACATTCTAGAGAAAAATGTAATTTAAATTATACTTTCATCAACAAATTGTGCAAGTGCAAGTCTGAGAATTACACAATTATACTTCGATTTTGTTTAACTATATTACTTATTTTTTTACTTTAAACTAATAAACTATTTTCATTGTGGTTTTATGGATTTTATTCAAACTAGTTTCATTCAGACGTAGTACAACAAGTTTGACTATGACTTTAATAACAACAAAAGAACGGCTTCATGAGTTTTAAAATTCTTTCTGGTCAAAGACGCGTCTGTAAGAAAGATAAGTAATGGATGGCTAAGAAAAACAGCGTCAATATATGACTGACATATCTTTTGAATTGTCTAAAATTTTATATAAATTATTTCCAATGATTCACTTAATTTTAATTATAATTAATATTTCATTCAATGCATGCAAATAACAGTACTATATAATATGGTAGACTATGTATAATGATAAAAACTCAATATAGACAATTTAAAATTAATAAATAATAAATAAATAACATAGTATAAAAAATATAAAATAAAATAATAAATAAATAATATAATACAAAAAATATATAATAAAATAATAAATAATAAAATAAAATAATAAATATTAAAATATAAAATAAAATTTTCATAAAATCGTAAGCGTATTACAAGTTTTAAAATTACGGATATTAAGGCAATTAATTTTAATTTTTAAATCTGATTTTGTTAAAAGCGCTTCTAGAACAGTAGACGTAACAGTAACAGTTGACCCAAAATGCTTAAAATATGCTTAAAGATCCAGAATGCTTAATTTTATTTAATTTCATTAAATAATGAATATATTGATATCAAATAATAACATTGTTTCTTTTGAATTTCAATTGCTTTTAAGATTAAAATGATACAAATTGAAGTAAAAATAACACTAGAAAATTAAAGAACAATTTAATGAAAATAAAGGCAATTGATTTAAATTTTTAAAAAAGATTTAATGAAAATTGCTTCTTGAAAAATTTAATTGCTTCTTGAATATATTTTATACCCAAAATATTTAAATTAGGAATTTTATTTAATTTCTTAAAATAATGAATATATTGATTCCATCAAAAAATAAAAATTGTTCTTTTTGAATTTCAATAGATTTTAAGAGTAGGATGACATAAATTAGAGGAAAAATAGCACTAAATGTTTAAATAATAATATAATAAAAAATAAGGGAAATTAATTTAAATATTTTAAAAACGATTTAATGAAAATTGCTTCTTAAAAAAAGACGTAAAGATCCAAAATGTCTTAAAAAATATATTTATTTGTTTTTAAGAATGTAATGACACTAACTGGTGGTACATTTTTTATCAGATCTCTAATTTGATACACATGCAAATAAAGATTTATTTAAAATAAAAGATAAGTCATCTACTTTCTTGTAACACAATTTTCTATGAAGACATAAAAACTTCTAAGAGCCAACAACTGCTCTGACCTAGCCACAACTGTACTACTTTAAAACACTCTTTTACCAACTGCTTTAATACCTTGTAAAAATCATCATTTACTTAAGGCAAAATCAATTTCTTTTTATAAACTTCATTCATTAGGGGAAGAAGATGCAAAGTCTCCCCGGTTTTTAAAAACCTGCTTCCAAGAGGCCATCATCGATTTCTCATCAACAATCATTTGCAGAAGGACTTAATATTCCTTGTTCTTTAATTGTCCGTGGCTTTAACAAGGCTTAATGTTGTGCCCGGCACACATCATTAGACCCTCTCTCGAAACCATTTTTAAGAGCATAATAAGTGCAAAAACTTTCTTTCAGATTGGGATGGAAAATTTTAATTAGCATCGTAATGGTGTGGATAATAAATGAATTATGACAGCGCACGGAGGAGGAAACACACTGTTTCTTTGCTGTCTTTCAGGGGTTATTTAAAGCTTACAATGCATATTAATTAGTTTTGGAGCAATGCTTGGCGATGCTTTGGTAATTTTTGGTGTAAGAATTATCACGAACTTTAGACTTTTGGATACTTTTTATCCGGGAACCGTGTGAATAAATTTCATAATAAAACGTTATTTGGCCGTAACGGACTGCTGGATAGCGCAATTTTTGCTTTGTAAGCTTAAAATTTGACAATGGAAGCCGAATTGAAAGCTTCAATGTCTGTTGATGCAATAAAGTGACATCTGTAGAACGCTGAATTAACTGGTATTCTAAAGCTAAATAATCTTAAATAAATGTACCATTTGTAAACAATAATAATGATAATATATTAGTATGTTATCTTCACAAGACATACGTTTTTAAATGCATTTATTAAAATATGTTGTTGTTTCTTATCCCACTTGATAGCCAGCAAAATCTAGTGCAAGTCCAAGAACCCATGTGGCCTCATGGAAGTAGGGAAAGGGGAGTGACGGCTTCTGTTGTTATAGAGCATCTGTAGATAGAAGGTTGTCTTGTCTGCGTGACTTTACGGGGTAGAACTATCAGCCCTACGCCCAACAGTTATATCAGACAGAGACCTACGGCTTAAAGTGAATTCCGAACCTCTACAAGCATCCAGGCGCGGACGGGACTCGAACATTGTAATTAGAACCTGTCTCCCAAGGATCGAGCCTGTGGCACCGACTGCCCGAGCCCTAGTCTCTTGACCATCAGGCCCCTGTTTTAAAGAATGTCACGACTCTAAGTGGCGATATTTTTTTGTGAGACCTCTAAATTGAGAGACATGTAAATAAAGATTTATTATTAAAAATAAAAGATAACTAATCTTTCTTGTAACACAATTGTAAGAATTATTGTTGTATTACATAAAATCTTCTGTAGAGTCAACAACTGCACTTTAAAACACTCTTTTACCAACTGCTTTAATACCTTGTAAAAATCATCATTTACTTAAGGCAAAATCAATTTCTTTTTATAAACTTCATTCATTAGGGGAGAAGATGCAAAGTCTGCCCGGGTTTTAAAAACCTACTCCAAGAGGCCATCATCGATTTTTCATCAACAATCATTTGCAGAAGGACTTAATATTCCTTGTTCTTTAATTGTCCGTGGCTTCAGCAAGGCTTAATGTTGTGCCCGGGCACATCATTAGACCCTCTCTCGCAACCATTTTTAAGAGCATAATAAGTGCGAAAACTTTCTTTCAGATTGGGATGGAAAATTTTAATTAGCATCGTAATGGTGCGGATAATAAATGAATTATGACAGCGCACGAAGGAGAAACACACTGTTTCTTTGCTGTCTTTCAGGGTTATTTAAAGCTTACAATGCATATTAATTAGTTTTGGAGGCATGCTTGGCGATGCTTTGGTAATTTTTGGTGTAAGAAATATCACGATCTTTAGACTTTTGGTTACTTTTTATCCGGGAACCGTGCGAATAAATTTCATAATAAAACTTCATTTGGCCGTAGCAGACTGCTGGATAGCGCGTCTGGTTTCTGAACTACAGAAGTTAATTCTTAAAATTTGACATTGGAAGCCGAATTGAAAACTTCCATGTCTGTTGATGACGGAGAGTGGTATCTGTGCAGCGCTGAATCAGCTGGTATTCTGAAGCTAAATTATCTTAAATAAATGCGCCGTTTTAGGACAATAGTAATGATAATATGGTAGTATGTTACGTTCCCAAAACACACATTTTTAAATGCATTTATTAAAGTGTGCTGTTGTTTGTTATCCCACTTCATAGCTAGCAATGACTACACCAAGTCCAAGAATGTCCAATGTCCAAGTGTACCAATGTCTACACCCGTGCTGTCTGTTGGAAGGAGGAAAATAGGGGGGTGGAGGGTGGCAGCTTCTGTTGGGATAGAGCATCCTTAGGTAGAAGCTTGGCTGGATAGCGCTTCGGGTTACAGAAGGTAGGTTCTCAAAATTTGAAAATGGAAGCCGAATTGAAAGCTTCAATGTCTGTTGATGCCGGAGAGTGACATCTGAGCAGGTAGTATTTTAAAGCTAAATAATCTTAAATCAATGTGTCATTTGAAAACAATAGTAGATTAGTAATGATAGTATAATAATATGTTATTTTCACAAAATGTTTTTAAAAGCATTTATTAAAATGCGTATACACACATACCTGAGACACCTTGTTGCAGCATGCTTAATTAGCTAAAAAAAACAAAAAAAAAACAATTGGGCCTGAATAGCTAATATCTAGAGCTCTTGCTAGTTAGCGCTAGCGCTGGAGCAGCTACACTGCACCAAAATTTTACCATTGTAATTTAGAAAGATAAATTTTGATGGCTGAGTGACTAGACCTATGGCTCTCAGTGTCACATATTTCGTCTTCGAGTTCCGGCTGTGCCGTGGATGTATGTAGTGGCTCGAAATCCACTTTAAAACCTAGATCCCGGTCTAATATGATCGTCGAGCATTGTTTTGAGGTTTAGTAAGTCTTCAGCCCTCGTGGTTCCTCGCTAAAATGAAGTTGTCCATTACTCTTATTCATGGACCAGTCACCTGCAACGGGGTCCATTGGACCTGGTGTAGGCTTTTCTACACCAGGGGATTAGTAACAAAAAAAAAAAAAAAATCGAATTTGTGGTAAATGTCACATATCATAAGTATAATAATCCAGTATTAATGCAGACAGCATTGTCTAATTTTATTATAATAAGGTACACGAATGTAAGACAATGCTTTCTTTAATACCTCTGAGAAGTCACTAAGAAGAATGTTTCCATGTTTTTCACGCATTGAAGATAAAATATATTTCTTTACTAATAAAGTTAAATAGTCTTCATTTGTCATCAATTATTTGAGATTCTTTGGAAAGAATTTAATGCCGGTATTTATGAAATAGATTATTTTACATTTAAAAATGATTTTTTTTACTAGAATGATTTGTGTGAAAATATATCATATTACTTTATAAATAGATATTGCTAAAGAAAATTTGTAAAAATAAATTATTAAGTCATTCCTAATTTAAATTTCTGAATTCAAATATGGGTTAAATAAAATGAGCATGGATTAAGTGTCAGTTAGATACTCGTATAAATATTGATTGAAGCACTTTCTATTCAAAAAAAAAATATTGATTTATTTGAATTGTTCTAATGCATTCAAAAAACAATTTTTACATATGTGGGAGAAGCTTAACCAAAAACTGCTCCCACGAAAGACCACATACAACGTTCAGAAAATGTCCTAATATGGAAATTGTATAATCTAGATTAAATCTTTCAGTTTAACCTACACTTTTGATACGCTCCCATAATTCATCAAATTTGAAGTCACATCAGTATAAGCAATTTTTTCTGATTATTAATTCCCAATTGGTCGATTATTGTTAGTCTGAGTATTTACCAATTGGTTGATTGAATAGTTTTTTTTTTATTTTCTGCAAGATCTCCAAAAGAATTTTATTTCCAAAGATGTGTATTAAATTGCTTGCTAAACTGATTTTTAACATGATAATGACTTTTACTAATATTGTTAATGTATTGATTGAAGTGAACCTTTTGGTGAATCACTTCTTTACCCGTTCGTCGACAGAAAATCGGTCCAATGCTTCCGATCCACAAAGCACGGATACCCGATTCCCCGTGCAGAAATCCATACGACACCATCCCGAGCAACCTCGCATTGTTTACGCATATGAATGAGGCGAGAGACAACATCGGAAGTCATTACCATGCATTAAATCGGCAAGAAAGGCGTCTCGCATATCTTTGGATGACTCCGACACGCGATCCCAGCAAACACGAAACACGTACTCCTTCCCAACAAAGAGCTCGGAACACGCGACGAAAATTACTGCTGCGTTCCTCGGGTGCCAGGCGATTAGATATTCAGTCGAAGGAGTGCCACAGATGCCGCATTCGCTTAATTACAAAGGACTCTGATTATGCAGGGAGTCGCTGTGGGTGGCCTCTTCCGTGAACATGTCCCCCGCTCTCTCTCTGGAAGCGTACACTAACCTGTAGGTGGATTTCTCGGTGGATGGAAGATTGCAGTTGAGACTGTGTAACCCAAAATTCTTTTTCTCTTATAACCTTTGATAATTATTTTCATTTGCGTGTACCCTCTCATATCTCATAATCACTTTGTTTTTGTTATATTCCCAAGTTAATTAGCGCGTCAATCAAAGGATTCACATTGATGACATTTGTATGTTTTATTTTTAATTATACCTTAATCAAATTTATCGAAATAGCAACTTAATAATAAAAAAAAAATAATAATAATCTACTACATATACATTGATGAAAGTTTACAACAAATATTCAATTTATTGAGGAAATTTACAACAATTTTTCAACTTGATTAGAAAGTTTACAACAATTATTCAACTTGATTAGAAATTTACGTCAATACCGGAAGCTCAATAACCATTGGAGATATTTCAAAAAATTATTAGAGATAAAAAAATAACAAATGAGATTAGTGATTAATGGGACAAGTGATGGCCAACGATAAATCAATTACTAGGTTTATGGATATTATTTCCTTTATTTTCGTTTCTGTGCTTTCTGCTTTAAGAAATATTATTTTTAAATACCCCAACTTGCCCACCACGTAATCCTAGATTGGGAACCATGGTAGTGTAACACATGTCTTTAACCATGGGTTTCAGGAACTTTTGGGTCTCTGCGGAATTTGTTTAGGAGACTATCGATTTAGACGAAAATAATTCATTATTATCACTTACATGTCATTTATTATAAGGATGCCAGAAATCAGTCATAATGGTATTAGCTGTATCTGTGATTACCAATAAAATTAATATATTGTTTCCAGCACAATTACTTTTTATTTAAGTTAACAACCAATAGCAAAATAGCAACGGCATACTATGGTTTTAATGCTACATTTTAAGCATCCTGTAGTTTATAATGTATTAGATTATGTATTTGCTTCTAAAATTATAACTATTTATGTGTCAAGTTTTATTTTTTCCTTAATTATTTAGTGTAACTAGTTATTTAAACTAGTATTATTTGCTTGTAATTATATTATTTAAGGAGTTGGATGCGGGCTTGTATTTTACATAAAAAATTAATCCTATTGACCCAATAGGATCTGACTGATTCTATTGGAAATTGATTCAATTGATATTAAAAAGGTTAAAAGCTCCTATATTAAAGTTATCCTGGCAGTGGCGTGGATGTTTGGTAGTGGTTCGGAATCCACTTTAAAATGTAGGTCCTGGTCTGTTTAACCCTCGTGTGCACAAGATGCCCGTAGATCGTCAAACAAACCAAACGTATATTAATTAGTTTCATAAAAGTCTTTAAATAGTACCTTGATAAGCTATGTTGCTTAAGAAATACAGAATATCTGGATTCATATATATATATATATGAATATATATATATATATATATATATATTAGCTAATCAATTCCATAAAGTATTTCAATGAACAAAATATGTTTGTTTTACACATAAAATTATCCTTTACTGTGTCAAATATATAGCGCGTAAACTGTAACACATTATACAGAAATATTGTGACCACCTTGCATTAATGTCTATTTTACTGTGTTGTTTGTTTACAATGCTATTATTGAGAAATGTTCTTTTTTTTACAACCCTTTTTATTGTATCCTTTCAGTGCCGATTCAGGAACTGCTTTCCAGTTTCGCACAAAGCAGGTATGTTTTCACCTTTAAAGAATCAAACAACCTTCTCTTGAAAGGCCTTTTTCCGAACCTTTTTTCCAAAGTCGAATAAAGCAGTTTTCACTACTCGTTCGATCACCGAAGCCAACAGCCTATAAAACGGAAAACTCCGGCGATAACCATTTCCCTAATTGCTGCCTCTGATGCAGCAGAGCAGCAGAAATCGGTTCCTGCCATGGAAGAACGTGCGACCAGAAACGGCCAGAAAAAAGCAGATCTTTGATCTGAAGAACCGAAAATGTGGAATGCGTGCCTTTAATCTTTCGAAGTAGATTCACTTTTCTCACGTTTCGGGAATGGGGGACTGTTAAAGTTCACCGGAAAACCCCGGAGGCCCGTAACTGTAACTGTGTTAGCGAAAGAAACTTTGTGAAGCCTTTCCTGTCGTAGATGCGTGGTCTAAAAATTAAAATTAATGACCATGAAGTCCTCCGTTTTTTTTCCTTCTGCACAAGGAAAAGTTTTTAAAAAGTCTTAAGCAAAATTATAAATTTGTAAGAACCGTCGTTGCTGTATAATAGATAATGCTTAAAAAGCAATGTTTTTAATTCAACACACACGATTCTAAGATGTCTTGAACGCATCAATCATAATTGCCTTTTTGTTTTCATTTTCAAGAAGATCTTTGTCACGTCATCAGGGAAAAGAATATTAATGAATTATGTACTGTAATATCCCGTGAGGTTTTTATGCATAACTTGTTCTTCTCTACATAACTGAGAGAATATAATAATATACTTGAAATAATTAGCATGAAAGTAACCACCTAGATAATTAGTATGACAATAAAATAACTCAGAATTAAGCACTTGAATATTTAACAGAATAGTTGATATAATAGAAACCTGATGTTCGACTGACTAGAGTTCTGGCGCTCGTTTGCATAGGATTCGAGTTCGAGTCCCGGCTGTGCCATGGATGTTTGTAATGGTCGACCTATTCTCTCGGACCCCAGGTCTATGTTAAAATGTGTGTTTGTATATACGCATATATGAGCCATCTTATTGCAGCATGTATAATTAGAGTGCAAATGAAGTAATCGCATTTATTGATTAAAAAAACCCATTCTTATTTGCGAAGCATGACATTTATGACATTGACATTCCTCATTGATTCAGAGAATATTGTTGAATTTACTTGAAATTTTTTATAATAAGGTACACGAAGGCAAGACAGTGTTTTCCTTAATTCCTCTTAGAAGTCATTACGAAGAATATATTCATGATTTTACATATTGAGGATAAAATGTGTTTATTTACGTACTAATAAAGTTAACTAGACTTTATTTGAGAGTGATGGGTGTGTGACTGGCACTCCGGCACTCGGTGCCATGGATATTTGTAGTGGTTCACCTTGAAACCATAGGTCCTCGTTTAATATGATTGTATAGCGTTGGCTGTAGGGCTGACAACTCTACCTCGGAAAAAGAATCTCCTGTTTCGGAGCCTGCGGCAGACATAGGGCCATTATCCAACATAAACTGTAGTTCGAGGGGGTGAGATTTTATTTGTCATCAATTATTTGAGATTCTTTAGAAAGACTATAATATCGGTATTTATGAAATCGATTTCCACTAAATATAATGGCCTTTTTGTAATAGAATTATTCGCTTAAAGATATTACACATTATTTTATATACAGACATTTCTAAGGAAAATGTGTGAAAAATAAATGATGAAGTTTTTTTTTTTTTCTAATTTAGACTTTTGAATTTAAATCTGAGTTAAAACGAACATGAATTAAATGACAATTTGATATAAATATTAATCGAAGTACTTTCTATTAAAAATTAATAATTTATTTAAATATTTTTAATGTTTCTAGAAAAATAATTTTTACATGTGGGAGAGATAGTTAACTGCAATTGTTCCTTCGAAAGGCCACATTCTCAACATGCAGAAGATGTCCTAATGTACACATTGTATGATCTTGAGCAAAATATTGCAGTTTAACTCATATTTTGCTACGTTTTGATGGTCACATCGATAAAAGCAAATTTTTTCTCATTATTAATTCCCAATTGGTCGATTATAGTTAGTCTGATTATTTATAATTGGTCGATTGATTAGTTTTTTCGAATTTTGTGCATTATCTCCAAAAGAATTTCATCGCCAAAGTTGTGTATTAAATTCCATCCTATACAGATTTTTAACTTCATAATGACTTTTATTATCATATATTGTCTATATGTTGATTAAATGAACCCTTTTTGATGAACCACTTCTTCATTCGATCATCTGCTCAGAATCGGTCCAATATGTCCAATCCATAAAGCACAGACACCCGATTCCCCGTGCAGAAATCCTTAGGACACCATCAAGAGCAAAATCGCATTATTTACGCATATGAATGAGGCGAGAGAGAACGTCGAAAGTCATTACCATGCATTAAATCAGGCAAGCAAAGGCGTCTCCCATATCTCTGCATGGTTCAGACACGCGATCCCAGCAAACACGAAACACGCACTCCTTCCCGACAAAGAGCTCGGAACACACGACGGAAGATTACGCCGACTGAAAACTGCTGCGTTCCTCGGGCGCCAGGTGATTAGATATTCTGTCGAAGGAGTGCCACAGATGTCGAGCGATGTCGTTCGCTTAATTACAAAGGACTCTGATTATGCAGGAAGTCGCTGTGGGTAGCGTCTTCCGCCAACATGTCTCTTAGGAAGTGCACAATAACCTGTAGGTGGATCTCTCGGTGGATGGAGCATAGCAGTAAAGACACGTAACCCAAACTTCTTTTTCACTCATAACCCTTGATAATTATTTTCATTTGTGTGTACCCTCTCTTCTCTCCTAATCCCTTTGTTATTGTTAGATTCTTAAGTTAGTTAGCAAATCAATTAAAGGATTCACATTGGTGACATGTGTGGGTTGTTTTAAAACGTATTCACATTTATTGCAATAGCAGCCTAATATAAAAAAATAGGATTATAATAATTTTCAACCACATAAACATATGATGCAAGTTTACAACAATTATTCAGCTTAATTAAGGAGTTTTTAACAATTATTAGGAAGTTTACAACAATTATTTAATTTGATCAGGAAGTTTATAAAAATTATTTATTTTGATCAGAAAGTTTAAAACAGTTATTCAACTTGATTAGGAAGTTTAAAATAATTATTCAACTTGATTAGGAATTTTACAACAATTATTCAAGTTGATTAGGAAGTTTGAAACAATTATTGAATTCGTTTAGGAAGTTTACAACACTTATTCAACTTGATTAAAAAGTTTAAAACAATTATTATACATGATTAGGAATTTTACAAGCATTATTCAACTTCATTAGGAAGTGATAGTGGGTGGAACTGGTGATAGCCAATTATAAATCAATTACTAGATTTAATGATATTATTTCCATTATTTTCTTTATTGTATTTTCAGCCATAAGAAATATTATTTTCAAGTACCCTAACTGGTACATCCCGTAATCTCAGGTTGTTGATCATTGTAGTGTAATACGTGGCTTTAATAATAAGTTTCCGGAACCATTGGATCTCTGTGGGCTTTACATAAGGAGACCATAGGCTTTGGTGGAAAAAAAATCCTTATTTTCTCTTACGTCTCATTTATTATAAGGAGCAAGTAATCAATCATAATAGTATAAGCTGTATCAGTGATTACCAATAACATTAATAAATTATTTCCAACACACACAATTTTTATTCAAGATAACAGCAAATATTCGCGCGACATATTATACTTTTAATGCTAAGTTTTAAAATATCCTATTGTTTATAATGCATTCTATTATTAATTACTTCTTAAAAATGACAAATATCTCTATATCAAGTTTTATTTTCTTAATTATTATAAGTGTAACTTGTTATTTAAACCAGTATTATTTGATTGTATTATTTAAATAATAGGGTACGGGGCTTGCATATTATTTCATAAAAGTATCCTATTGAATTAATTGGATCCAAATTGATCCAATTAATATTAAAAATTTAGTATAGTAAAGAGTTCATAAAATTATTTAGATAATTATATTTAGATTCTTTAGATAACAAACAATTATCTTGATTCATATATACAAATAAATTAATATATATATATATATATATATATATAAAATGTGTGTGTGTTTATACAAATATGAGATTAATTGTAATAAATAGGGAGGGAAGGTTCAAAAATTAAAACAAAGTCTGGTAAGAGATAAGCTAGAGAATGAATTACATACGGTATTTCAATGAATAGAATATGCTTATGTTACAGAATATGGTTGATACAGAAACATATTGACTACCTTGTATTAACGGCTGTTACGCTGTGTTGCGTGTTTACAATGATATTATAGAGAAATCTTTATTTTTTTACAACTCTTTTTATTGTACCCTTTCAATGTCGATCCAGAAAGCGTTTTCCAGTTTTGCACAAAGCAGGTACGTTTTCCCCTTTAAAGAATCAAACAGCCTTCTCTTGAAAGGACGAAGCCTTTTTCCAAAGTCGAATAAAGCTGTTTTCGCTACTCGTTGCATCACCCGGAAAACTTCAGGAGCCAACAGCCTATAAAACGGAAAACTCCGGCGATAACCATTTCCCTAATTGCAGCCTCTGATGCAGCAGAGATCCGTCCATGGATGAAAGTGCGATCAGAAACGGTCAGAAAAAAAGCAGACCGTTGATCTGAAGGATCGAAAATGTGGAATGCGTGCGTTTAATCTTTCGAAGGAGATGCGCTTTTTTCACGTTTCGGGAATGGGGGATTGTTAAAGGTTCACGGAAAACCCCCGGAGGCCCGTAACTGTAACTGTGTTCTCGAAAGAAATTTTGTGAAAGCCTTTTCCTTTCGTAGATGCGTGGTCTAAAAATTAAAATTGATAACCATAAAGTCCTCGACACACTTTTTTTATTGCAGAAGGGAAAGTTTTTAAAGAGTTTTAAGCAAATTATAAATTTTTAATGACCGTCTTTGCTGTATAATAGATAATGCTTAAATAGCAATATTTTTAATTCACCACACACGATTCTAAAATGTCTTCAAGGCATTAATCATAATAACCTTTTTGTTTTCATTTCAAAGAAGATCTTTGGCACGGCTTCAAGGAAAAGAATACTAATGAATTATGTACTGCAGTATGTGTGGTTTTTATTCATAACCTTGTTTTTCTGTACATAAGTGAGGTAAAATAATAATTTACTGTGGCAGTAACTTTATGTTAACAGAAGAACTATAATTAGCATGAATATAACTATATTTAGTATGAAAATAGCCACCCGGATAGTTAGCATGACAATAAAATACCTCAAAATTAACCACATGGATATTTAAACCCTTAGATGATATAAAATTAAAATTATATTAAATTATCAATAGCAATACAAATAATTATCAATATCATTACTAATGCAAGAAATATAAAATTATTTATTTTATGTTTAAGATTAATATTTGAGGTACATAGTAATATTCAAAATTAACGGCTCTGAGACAAAGAAATAAAAATTTAAGCATGGGATCAACGTCGATTTCATACGTAATATCGTTGTTGTTTCCTTCAATACCATCTAGATGCGTATTTAAAAGAAAAATCGGAATCCACTTTAAGCCGTAGGTCTCAGTCTCCTATGACTGTAAGAGCGTTACGGAGCCAAAGTCAGACTCCTACCTAAGGGTGCTCCATCACAGCAGAAGCTGCTTCCTTCCCCTTCAATCATGAGCACGTATGGGCTCGTGGGCTTGGCCAGCCAAGTGGAATAAGAAACAACAAACAAAACAAACATATAAGTCCATATTATTAGGATTTTAGAATATTATTTTAGATTGAATTTAGTAATGCTGAGAAAAGGTGAAACGAATAATAAACCGCCCAATTTTTTTCATGAACACGAATGTAGGTGATGAGATGAGTGTTAAGCAAATTATAAATTGTTAATAACCATCGTTAACTGAATGATAAACGATGAAAGATTGGTACAAATGTTTTACTTTTAGATTTCCCACGCAAGGCTCAAAACTGTCAGGTAGACTGCTAACTATTTCTTTTCTTTTAAAAAGAACGTCGCAGTCACGACATCAGGCAAAAGAATACTAATGAGCTAAATATGTTAAATGCCCCTGTGAAATGAGCGAAATTAAGAAATTAAACAATTTGATGAACTTTCAACAAAGTAAGTAAATTTGTAATTTAAAATATACAAAGTATAAATTTTTATACGGTTTTTTTAATTATATATTTTATGTAATGTCACAAGCATTTATTGAAAATTTTTATTAAAGATTTAAAGCATTTATATTGTCCTGTATCTAGGATCTAAATCAAAATGTTGGTGCATTATTTTGCGAATTCCAAAAATCTAATACATGAATTTTAACACAGTATAATTAAAAAGGTTTGTATTGTAAAATTGTTAAAACTGTAGTTCCGTTTAATAAGAGGAAGCATGGATTTAATTTTTCTAAAAGTGTTTTTGTATTACGAATTTTGCATTGCGGAATTTTCTGCCACACTCTTGATGGGTCATTTCTTTGAATTCAGTAATCCAATGCACGAAAAGAACTATAAATTACGGGAATTGAAAAATAAAAACTATGAAGCTGACAAAAAATTGTAACCACTTCGATATCTAGAAGTGAAATAGAAAAAAAGATAATCACAAAATACAACAAGATACAATCACAAAATATGTTTGATGATTATATTTTTGACAAACCATACATAGAGCGTCGAGCCGTCGACGATCATGTCTATTTTAATAAGATTAGGCAGAATAAGTATTCTCACTGGGAGTGGTTTTTTCAATATTATTGAGACATTTCGGCAGCTTTAAACCTAAAATAGTATGACCTTCGTTTCGTTTACACAATTGAATAAGTTAAATATTATAAGTATAAAATATATTTAAAATAAAATTATTAAACTTACCAATAAATCTTTTTTATTTTTTATTTAAAATAATAAAATCAGTAAAAAACTCTTATTTGAACAAATGCATTACAGCTGTTCCAGTTCAAACTGCAGTTAAAAGCTGTTAGAATAATTAGTTTTTCATTAAAATGGCGAAGCTAATAAAGTGTTAAACACACACACACACATACAAACACACATACACGCACACACACACACACACACACACACACACATACAAACACATACACGCACACACACACACACACGCACACACACACACGCACACATATATATATATATATTATTACATTATTAAAAATGCAATAGTAACTTAATAAGGTATGGTTAAATCATTTCAAAGGAGATATGCTGAGTAATTATTTTTGTTCTTATCCTTTATATATGCTATATTTTATTTCTCTGGAAAGTTTAGATAATTTAAACCTGCTCATGATATTAAATTATTATATTTTTGCATGATGAAACGCAAAATCATTACTCGATGTTGTTGGAATTGCTTAAAATATAATGCTCTAAAATATGTTGATCCAATTATATTCATTTTGATCAAAAAATATGTATCCTGCTATAATAAATAAAACATGCTTGCTTTACTTTTTGAAACACCATTATAATAAAACAGGTCCATGACTTTAAAAAAATACTGTACCTTTATCCTCTAGAGCTATTATTCTCCTATCTTTTCTTTTTTTATGAGATAATGTATCCATCTTCGCTCATTTACGAGCCTAATAACGCGAAATCTCTCCGCTTCATAAATTAGTTCCGAGCCATAGCTGTGTCTTGGACATATCAGGAAAATCTCGGATGAAGAACACGATCGTTTGAATTATTCTACGACCACCCTGCCGTCTCCCCTGTGTATGTTTTTTTTTTTTTATACTCCGTATCGTCTGCATGATTTGTTGTTGCCATCTAAAACCGTCGAAGGCCTATTTCATGTATAACAATACAAGTTGGCTTGCATTGCATTCAACTATGTGGGGAAAAAAACGACTTTTCAAAAAGGGATAGGGACAGAATGTAAAGAAGCTAGTTGTAGAGGGATGAATTGAGAATATTTTTGTCGAATAATGAATGATTTTTTTTTTTCGCGTGTGTTATGTATTATCCCTCCGTTACTAGCAATAATTTTCAATCACAAATGGTCGCTAAGTTATCTTACTACGCAAATTTTCCACAGCTAATGGAAAACATTGTTGATAATTTTTTGTTTCATAAAAATTGAACATTTTTAATATTAATGAAGATAATGAATAGTTTGATATAGTTTTCATTGTTGTTTTTCATTGTCCCATAGGGTACATTGCACATTGTTCTATTGTTATTTTTCTTACTTTCATTGTTATTTTTCAATGCTGTATTGTTATTTTATAATATTCCATTATTAAAAGAAAGTGTTTGTTTCACAAACAATTGAAATGTAGTAACAATTTTTAATTTTTTTATATATTTATATCTCTGTTATTAACAGTCTTTTCCTATTATAAATAGTCACAAAATATCCTGCAGATACAAAAATTTTCCATTATTCATAAAATGCCATTTAAAGGTTACAACGGAAAATAAGGAAGATGATTAGAAGGTTACCCATCATTATACTATAAAAAGTATATTAATTTTATTTTATTATTTTTGTATTAGTTATAAATTTTCTAATATTTAATGAATATGTGTAAAGATACAAAAATTGATTTATTTTCATTTATTTTTAGTTTCAGACATATTGTGTTTAAATGAACAGATAATAATAAAATAAACAGAAGATTTTAACACTTCAATGAAAACTGTAAAAAAATAAAATATTAGTATTAACTAATTAACGTTTAAATCCTGCCACCCTACCTAATATATATATACATTACACTAAATACGCACATTTCAACACGTGTTTGGGAATTTCAAATTAATATATGTAGGATAGACTTCATAATCATTAATAATTAATAAATTCTCAATAAGTAAATGTAATATAAACTAATGAATGTTGTACTAACACATTTATAGCATTTATTAATAAATATAGTACAAATTTCAAATCATTCTAAATTAATATTTTTATTTGAACTATTTCTATATCGGTGATGTTGCGTTTAAACGTATTTTAAAATAGCACAGTTAAGAAGAAAAAGGAAATCCTTTACTGCCATTGCCAAAAACTTAAAGAAATTCCATTAAAGCTTGGAAAAGGCCATTAAATAATCTGCAAATGGGAACTCTCAATAAATAGCCCTAATAGCCGCCTTCTTTTCCAAAACTCTCCTGAAAGGAAGATAGAAATCTGCCTCCGATAGCGACCATATTGCTGGGCGTGTTTTCCCTCAGATTAATACGTCTAATTTTGAGATGCGAAATTTAATCCGAACAAATTTCATTTACATCTTACGAAGAACGGAGCACAGCCAGAGGTTAAAAGGGTTCTGCAGGAACAGGTTGGGTTCAGCAATGTAATGAGACGTCATTGTTCACTTTTGGGTTTTAATTTCTTATGTGTGGACTGGAATGGTTTAATACTATGGTGGCTTGTAAGCGTTTTCATGGATGGTTGAATTTAAACCACACATAAAAAAATTATAAAAGCAGGAAATAGAACAGATAAGAAGGTGTGATTTTATGAAAAATAAGTTATGTTAAAGGTATTTTGGAAAACAATTCTAATAATAAATATGCGTGGAAGTTTATTTTTTTTTTTATTTAATTAAATTTACTTTAAAAAAATTTTTTTTGAAGAAATATGTGTTAAAAATTTTTTGACACAGTAAACAATGTATTTGTTGTATTTTTAGTTTGCCAATATTTTCTGCACTTAAGAATATTACTTAATAAATGCTACATATACTAAGCACGGGAAGAGTTTTGGCATTTTATTCCCAGGCGAGAGGAATGTTTATTGTTTGACATGTATATAATAACGAACCATTATTCAAATATGACAGCGGGCAAGCAGTATTGTGGGTAGTTATATTACATGCAATTAGTGGTTGGTATTAATGAGAACATCCTGCCACTCAAACCTGATAGTAGATATTCGGTATCATGTATAATGAATCCCATAAAATTAGTGAATGTTTTTGCAGCCTTCACGGGTTGAACTAATTACAGATTGAATATGGACTACACCATGAGTTGTTCCCTCGTGATGGGCGAAAGACCACAAGTTGATAAATGTCTACTTCAATGAGAAGTGCAGGCGATGATCCCCCTATCTTGACGGATAACATTATGCAATTTGTATAAATGTAGTACTATATAAGTAGTAAAGATTTCATAGCCATTAATTATTAATAAATGAAGTACAACTAATAAATGTAATACTAATAAATTTAAAAAAAATTATAACATCTATTAATAAATGCAGTACAAATTTTAAATCATTCTAAATTAATATTTTAAATTGAATTATTTATACATAGGTTATGTGGGAAATTAAATGTATTTATTAATTGCGTTCAAACGTATTTTAAAACAGCATAGTTAAGAAGAAAAAGAAAGTCATTTACTGTTATTGTAAAAAACTTAAATAAATTCCGTTAATGCTTAGAAAGGACCATTACGTAACCTCCAAATGGGAACTCCCAATAAATAGCCTTAATAACCGCCTTCTTATTAAAAAGTCTCCTAAATGGAACGAGAGAAATCTGCCTCCGATAGCGGCCATATTGCTGGGCGTGTTTTCCCTCAGATTAATATGTCTAATTTTGAGCTGCGAAATTTAATCCGAACAGACTTCATTTACATTTTACGAAGAACCAAGCACACCCCAGAGGTTAAAAAGGGTGCTGCGGGAACAGGTTGGGTTCAACCACGTAATGCATGATTGGTGATGCTTGGTAATTTCCGGTGTAAGAAATATCTTTAGACTTTTGTTTACTTTTTATCCGAGAACCTTGTGAATAAATTTCATAATAAAACGTTATTTGGCCATAGCAGAGTGCTGCATAGTACATCTGGTTTCTGAACTATAGAAGCTGAGTTCTGAAAATTTTGACAAACGAAGCCAAATTGAAAGCTTTCTTTTTTGTTGATGCAGAGCATCTGTTCTACTCTGTATCATCTGGTATTGCAAAGGTAAAGGTAAAAAGTTGTAATGTTGTCAGTTTGTTGGTGCATATGTATCTTCGTATGGCTTAACTTAGAGACAGGTTACAAAAACACAGTTTTATTTGCAAGCACGTATCACCCCAATTAACTACAAACAATATTTAGCACATAACATGCCAGACATTTACATTTATGGAAGGATTTCACTTCTAAGTTGAAAATCCTCTTATTTCCTCTCGGGATGAGATATTGTGACTAACGGCAACGCCGGTTGCGCCGTATGTCCTCTTGATGCCCACTCATAATTTCTCTTCAACACCAAAATGGGCGCTCCTTCAGTACGTAGGAATAAACTTGGTTGTGTAGGGGGAAGCATGGAGCATTTGGAAACAATAGTAATGATAATATAGTAGTATATTATCTTCCAATTTTTTCGTTTTTAAAAGTGCTTTTATTAAAATGATGTTGTTTCTTATCACACTTGGTAGCCCGCAGCATCTGGACCAAATCCAGAACCCGTGTGGTCTGATGAAAGGAGGGAAATGTGGTACAGCCTCTGTTGTGATAGAGCACCAGTTGGTAGAAGTTTGTATTGGCTCCGTGACACTGAGTTCTTACTAGGAAGAGTTGGCAGCCATACGCCCAACTGTCATATTAGACCGCGACCTACGACATAAAGTGGATTTCGAACCAATACAAATATCCATGGTACCTTCCGGTCTCGAATCCGAACCTGGGACATCGAGTTCGAGAGTGCTATTCACTCCGCCATCAGGCCCTTGTTAAATTGTTTGTGCATATGTATACATATATCTGAGCCATCTTGTTGCAGCATGCCTAATTGGCATGAAAATGAAGCAATTTGCCTTTATTGATTAAAAAAACAAATCGAATTTGTGGAGAATTACACTTATCATGGGCATAACTCATTGATTCAAACAGTATTGTTGAATTCCTTTGATTTTTTTTATAAAAAAGTACACAAGTGTTAGACATTGTTTTTCTTTAAATCCTCTTAGAAACCACTGCGAAGAATGTGTTCATGGGTGTCACGTATCGATGATAAAATATGTTTATTTGTTTACTAATAAAGTTACCTAGACATTATTTAAGCCTGATGGCCGAGTGATTAGAGCTTTGGCACTGGATGTGATATTTATAGTGGTTTGTTATATATTTTAAACGGTAGATATGGGTCTAATATGATTGTAAAGCTTTCTCAGTAGGGCTGGAAATCCTGCCTTGTAAAATGAAAATATATCCTGTTTCGGAATCTGTTGGTAGATAGACGTTCATTATGCAACATGGATTGTAGCGCCAGAAAGGTAGTTAAACTTTATTTGTCCCCAATTATCTGATATGTTTTAGAAATGCAATAATATCTTTATATATGAAATCAATTCTGCTAAATTTAATGGCGTTTTTTTACTAGAATGATTCGCACAAATATATTTAATATTAATTTATAATTAGACAATGCTAAGTAAAAGGTATGAAAAAATAAATTATCAAGTTTGTTTCCTATTTAAAATTTTGCATTCAAGTATGGGTTAAATAAAATGGGCATGAATTAAGTTAGGTTATACAAACAGTTAGATATAAAAATATTGATAGAAGTTCTTTCTATTAAAAATAATGATTAATTTAAATATTTTTAATGTGTTCAAAAAATATATTTTTTGATATGGGGAGAGAGTTAACTGTAAGTATTTTCTCGAAAGGCCACATCCTCCTCATACAACATTCACAACATGTCCTAATATAAAATTGTATGATAGTGGGTTAAAAAATACAGATTCTAACAGAATTACAGAATTTTTCTGATTATTAATTCCTAATTGATAGATTATTACGGTCGATTATGTTTAGTCTGATTATTTACCAATTGGCCGATTGGTTAGCTTTTTCGAATTTTGTGCAAGATATTCAAAAGAATTTCATTGCCAAAGTTACATATTAAATTACATCCCAAACTAATTTTTAACATGATAATGATTTTTATTGATATTGTCAATATATTGATTGAATGAGGCCTTTGGTGAATCAATTCTTCTAATTAATTCCTCATCCGATCATCTGCACAAAATCGGTCCAATGATTCCGATCTACAAAGTACAGATACCCAATTCCCCGTGCAGAAATCCTTCCGACACCATCCCGAGCAACCTCGCATTGTTTATGCATATATATGAGACGAGAGAATGAGAGAGCATCGGAAGTCATTACCATGCATTAAATGGGCAAGGAAGGCGTTTCGCATATCTCTGCATGGTTCAGACACGCGATCCCAGCAAACACGAAACACGTACTCCTTCCCGACAAACAGTTCGGAACACGCGACGGAAGATTACGCCGACTGAAAACTACTGCGTTCCTCGCGCGCAGGGTGATTAAGTATTCAGTCGTAGGAGTGCCGCAGATGCCGCGTCGTTTAATTACAAAGGACTCTGATTATGCAAGAGAGTCGCTGTGGGTGTCTTCTTCCGTGAACATGTCTCTCTGGAAATGCACAGTAACCTGTAAGAGAATCTCTCGGTGGATGGAGGACTTCGGTAGAGACTGCGTAAACCATACTTCTTTTTTCCTCTCATAACCCTTGATAATTATTTTCATTTGTGTGTACCCTCTCTTCTCTCATAACCCCTTTGCTTTTGTTAGGTTCTTAAGTTAGCTGGAAAATCAATCAAATGATTCACATTGATGTCATTTGTAGGTTTTTATTTTTATTTTACAATGTATTCCAATTTATTAAAATGACAGCCTAATATTAAAAAAAATAACTTTGTAATAGTTTTCAACCACAGAAACATATGATGGATGGTTACAACAATTATTCAACTTGATTAGGAAGTTTATACAATTATCCAACTTGATTAGGAAGTTTGCAACAACTATTCAACTTGATTAGGAAGATTACAGCAATTATCCAACTTGACTAGGAAATTTACAACAATTATTCAACTTGATTAGGAAGTTCAATTATTTAACTTGATTAGGAAGTTTACAACAAATATTCAACTTGATTTGGGAATTTACAACAATTATTCAATTTGATCAAGAAATTTACGACAATTAATAGGAAGTTTACAACAAATACTCACTACTCCCACCCACCGCCAACCATAGGCTCTCTCTTTTTATTGTTCTTCCATCTTTAATAATTCTAGAAATATCTCAAATGGACGCTTTTAGCATGGATTTAATAATCAAGTTAAATTATTGTTGTAAACTTTCTAAAGAAGTTAAATTATTGTTGAAAACTCACTAATAGAGTTGAATATGTATAAATATAGAAGTAATTGTAAAGATTTGTTGTGTGTTTATAATGCTATTATTGAGAAGTCTTCTTTTCTTTTACACCCCTTTTTATTGTATCCTTTCAATGTCGATCCAGGAGCAGTTTCCCAGTTGCGCACAAAGCAGGTAGGTTTCAATCTTTAAAGAATCCAACTACCTTCTCTTAAAAGGACCAAGCCTTTTTTCAAAATCGAATAAAGCAGTTTTCACTACTCGTTCCATCACCAGGAAAACTTCCGGAGCCAACAGCCTATAAAACGGAAAACTCCGGCGATAACCATTTCCCTAATTGCTGCCTCTGATGCAGCAGAGCAGCAGAAATCAGTTCCCGCCATGGAAAAACGTGCGATCAGAAACGGCCAGAAAAAAGCAGATCTTTGATCTTAAGAGCCGAAAATGTGGAATGCGTGCGTTTAATCTTTCGAAGTAGATTCGCTTTTCTCACGTTTCGGGAATGGGGGACTGTTAAAGGTTCATGGAAAAACCCCGGAGGCCCGTAACTGTAACTGTGTTCACGAAAGAAACTTTGTGAAAGCCTTTTCCTTTCGTAGATCCGTGGTCTAAAAATTAAAATTGATGACCATCAAGTTCTCCAATTTTTTTCTTCTCCATAAGGAAAAGTTTTTAAAGAGTTTTAAACAAAATTATAAATTTTTAATGACAGTCGTTGCTGTATAATAGATAATGCTTAAATATCAATGTTTTCAATTCACCACACACGATTCTGAAATGTCTTCAGCACATTAATCACAATTGCCTTTTTGTTTTCATTTAGAAGAAGATCTTTGGTACGGCATCAAGAAAAGAATACTTATGAATTATGTACTGCTGTATCCCGTGTGGTTTTTATTCATAACCTAGTCTTTCTCTATATAAGGGTGTTAAAATAATAGTTTACTGTAGCAGTAAGTTTATGTTAACAGAAGAACTATAATTAGCATGAAAATAACTATATTTAGTATGAAAATAACCACTTGGATAATTAGTATATACCACCTGGATGTTTAAACTCTCAGATGATATATTAAATAATAAATCAATGGATCAGAATCAACTTTCTGCCGCAAATATATTGATAGATTTATGTTTGAAAGTGACGTTTGATTCAATATAATTTAGAGGGTATGTTTATAAATGATTTTGTCTACCTTTTAATTAAAACGAAATTTAAAGAGATGCCTATTGTAAGAACTTAAAAATATTTTTTGATTTACTGATCCTAACACTATATCCAATAAGTGATCCACTGGTAATGTCAGTATATTATTATCAATAGTAAAGTTAAGCGTATAAAATTTTCAATAGTATCAATCAGTAGTATCAATACAGATGCAAAATATATAAATAATCAATAGTACTTCAAATATCATAAATACTAATACAAGGTATATAAAAATTATTATTATTTATTGATTAAGATTATTATTCGATGTATATAATAATCAAAATTAATAGCTCTGAGACAAAAATTTAATATTTAAACAATGGAGCGACATAATTTTTTTCTACAATTTCATATTCTTCTTCTTCAATGGCGCATCTGGCAGATACAAGAAATGTTTTCGTTTTAGCGATGGAGTTGTCAGCCCTCGCTTAACATTCTACAGTCATTTCAGATCAGGACCTAATGTTTAAAATGGATTTTGAACCCCTACAAACATCATCCATGCCACCGTCGAGACTCGAACCCGTCAAGTTAGTCACACTGCCAGCAGGTCTTTGTTAAAATATTTGTTTGTATATACAAATATCTGAGCCATCTTATTGCAGTTTATCTAATTAGCGTGCAAATAAAGCAATTGCATTAATTAATTAAAAAAAAGCCATTCTTATTTGCGAAGCATGACATTTATGACATTGACATTCCTCATTGATTCAGAGAATATTGTTGAATTTACTTGAAATTTTTTATAATAAGGTACACGAAGGCAAGACAGTGTTTTCCTTAAATCCTCTTAGAAGTCATTACGAAGAATATATTCATGATTTTACATATTGAGGATAAAATGTGTTTATTTACGTACTAATAAAGTTAAGTAGACTTTATTTGAGAGTGATGACTGGTATTACGGCGCTCAGTGTCATGGATAATATGTAGTTGATGTATCCACTTTAAATTATAGGTCTAATATGATTGTATAGCTTTGGCTGTAGGACTGACAACCCTACCTCGTAAAAAGAAAACATCTTCTGTTTCGGAATCTGCCGGCAGACATACGGCAATTGTCCAACATGAACTGTAGTGCGAGGGAGTTAGATTTTATATGTCATCAATTATTTGAGATTCTTTAGAAAGACTTTGATGTAGATATTTATAAAATTAATGATGTTAAATTTAATGGCGTTTTTGTACTAGAAGAAGTCGCGAGAAAATACTTCATATTACTTTATGAATAGACATTGCTAATAAAAATGTATGAAAACATAAATTATGAAGTCTTTTCTAATTTAGACTTTTGAATTCAAGCATGGGTTAAATAAAATGGGCATGGGTTAAATGTCAGTTAGATATAAATATATTGATTGAAGTACTTTCTATTAAAAATGATGATTTATTTAACTATTTTAAATCTTTTCAGAAAAAATAATTTTTGCATATGGGGATGATAATAACCGTAAATGTTTTATCGAAATGCCACAGGCTCCCCTCATAACCTAATGTACAAATTGTATGATTTTGAGTGAAAAATTTTAGTTTAACCCACACCACCTTTGATACGTTTTCAAAAATCGACAAATTTGAATTCACATCGGCATAAACAATTCTGATTATTAATTTCTATGCTGTGGATTGTTTAGTTTTTTCGAATTTTGGGCATTATCTCCAAAAGAATTTCATCGCTAAAGATGTGTATTAAATTGCATCACAAGCTGATTTTCAAATTGATTGTTTTATTGATGTCAATTATTGGCTATATATAAAATGAATGAACCCTTTGGTGAATCACTTCTTCATCCGATCGTCTGCACAAAATCGGTACGATGCTTCAGATCCATAAAGTACAGATATCCGATTCCACATGCAGAAATCCTTAGGACACCATCCGCAGCAACCTCGCATTGTTTACGCATATGAATGAGGCGAGAGAAAACGTCGGAAGTCATTACCATGCATTAAATCGGCAAGCAAAGGCGTCTCGCATATCTCTGGATGGCTAAGACACGCGATCCCGCAAACACGCATTCCTTCCCGACAAAGAGCTGGGAACACGCGACGCAAAATTATGCCGACTGAAAACTGCGTTCCTCGGGTGCCAGGTGATTAGATATTCTGTCGAAGGAGTGCCACAAATGCCGCGCGGTGTCATTCGCTTAATTACAAGGGACTCTGATTATGCAAGGTGCCGCTGTGGGTGGCTTCTTCCGTGAACATGTCTCTCTGGAAGTGCACAGTAACCTGTAGGTGGATTTCTCGTTGGATGGTGGACTGCAGTAGAGATGTGTAACCCAGACTTCTTTTTCTCTCTCATAAACTTTGATAATAATTTTCATTTGCGTTTACTCTCTCTTCTCTCATAACATCTTTACACAAAACAGTTTGTTTCTGTTAAGTTCTTAAGTTAAATAGCAAATAAATCAAATGATTCAAATTAATGACATTTGTAGGTTTTTATTTTTATTTTACAATGTATTTCAATTTAATGAAAGAACAAGTTAATATTAAAAAATAGCATTATAATAGTGCACAGTAACCTGTAAGCACAGTAATAAGTGCACAGTAACCTGCAGGTTAATTTCTCGGTGGAGGGAGGATGGCAGCGTAATCCAATCTTCTTTTTCAATTCCTTCTATTAGCTCACACACTCCTCATATATATATATCTTGTTCAAATTTTCAATCGTTAATAAAATACTTGTTATTCATCCACTCAAGTTTAAAAAAAATATTTTTCAACTTGTAGTGGATGACACTCGATGTTAATGCAGTTTTTTCAAATAATAATTCAGTAATTAAATTGAATTAATTAATTAAATTCTTTTTAGATTTAAGTTGTATATATCTACCAATAGATCGAGTCAGATACATTTTTAAAAAAACGAATGAAAATTATTTATAAAGGGTTTCCCGCAATATAGTGAAAAAAAAGTAGGAATTGACTTAAAGTATTTTTTTTTATATTACTTGCTCTTTCATAACCCTTGATAATTATTTTCATTTATGTGTACCCTCTCTTTTCTCAAAACACCTTTATACAAAACATTTTTTTTAAGTTCTTAAGTTAGCTAGGAAATCAATCAAATGATTCAAATTGATGACATTTGTAGGATTTTATTTTTTTTTATTTTAGAATTTGTTCCAATTTGAGATAGCAAAAAATAGCATTATAAGAAGATTCGTACTATCTACAAAAGGTAATATAATGTCTTTCGAGACTCTACTACAATCTTTACCTAATCAACTCACTTTTCCAAATTATAGCTATTTTGTAATAATTTATAAAGAAAAAAAATGACTACACTAAATTTCTGATAAAAATATCTTTAAAATTATACACTCATACATATTTTTTTTCTCTATTCCCATATTTATTATCAAAATTCCCATATTTCCTCTCACAATTCTTATATTTTCTCACAATTTTCATGTCCGTTACTCATCAATAGTCAAGATGCAGCCTGGTATTTTTCGGGTTTTCTCCAATAGGACACGCAAATATGGTGCAGTAATCCCTAAATGTACTCCCGCAAAGTAATTGCTTCTGTCAATCATCAGTAGTCGGAAAGCAGTTCAGAGGGTCATCAATTCTATAAATTAGTGGAACATAAACCTCATCTATTTTCATCGAAATTTCAAGTCTTCTCTCACTATTCCCATATTTACTATGGCAATTCCTATATTTCTTCTGTCAATTTCAATACTTTCTCCACCAGTTCTGTAGTTCATCATACAGTTTTTCAAATTTCTATATATTTTCTCATATAATATGTATATAATTTCTATATATTTCCACCCAACTCTTTTAATACCCATATGTTTTCTCACAATTTCCATATTTGCTGTCACTATTCTCATATTTCATCTCACAATTTCAATATTTTCCCTCACAATTTTTATATTTGCTTTTAAAGCTCCGGTACTTATTCTAGTATGTTTAGTTTTGATTTTATGTTTGATTTCAGTTTTGATTTTAGTTTTTGTCTAGTATGTTTTTTTCATTATATGTTTAGTTTTTTTGTTATGTTTAGCTTTTAAAAAAGGATAACTAATGATAATATCTAAAAAGAAGAATTTAAAATTTAAAATATTATTCTTTATATTAAAATATATAGTTCGGACTTTTTTACATCCATATTTGCTTCCGATATTTCTTCTCACAACTCTCACATTTCTTTAACAATTCCGGTATTTATTCCCATACATATTTGTTATACTTTTAAAAATGTTTAAATACTGAGAACATCTAAAATGAAGAATTTAGAATTTTAAATATTATAATTTATATTATATTTTGTAGTTTTATTTTATCTTTTCAAAAAATTGTACATTGAATAAATTAATGCTACAATATCTCAAACGTTTGCCTTTTTGAAACTTCTTCCAAGATTTCATCCTCAAAATCCTTAATCTATATTGCCCATAACCCACCCAATTTAACCCATAAAACTCTACGAAGCGTAATATTTTTCATCGACTGCTGTTTATTCCTATGAAAATATTTTATGGAATATGTTTTGTTATGGGAAAAAAAGTCTGCAGTGATAAAAAGAAAAAGTCTTTATGTTGTCATAAAACCTAACATCAATGACATAAAATCGAAACAACTTCACGAATTCGAGAGATTGCTGTAATGGCGGCTTTTTTTTAGAAGAACCACCTCCAGAATACTTCAGAAATATTACAGTAAAAACTTTTACAGGAAAGATGACGAGTAGCGGTTTATTTTTGAAAGGGCCTGACTTCAATTTTATGCTGCGACAATTTATAGCTGACATCGGGAATTTAGAGTGAGTTGAATAAAGCAACTTTAAATTGCTCTCCTGTTTTCTTTTCTGGAGAAGTGGGAGAACGAAATTAAGATTTTAATATTTTGCATTCGTCTTTTTTTTCTTGTCATGTGTGGAAAAAAACGACTCGAGGCCTTGATTATGTTGTTTTAAGATGTAGAAAATAAAATGCTTATTAGATGGGGCTGAAGAAAATGTTAAAATTAAATCGATTTTGAAAAATATTATAAAATATATATACATTTGGTTTTTTAATATTTACGTTAAACTTTATTACATAAGTAATAGCAATAAATATTTAGTAACATCAAATAAGAATATAAAGTGACTATACTAAATTTCTAATAAAAAATTTAAATTTTATACACTCATTTATTTTTCGCAATTTTCATGTCTCACATTTAATTTTTTTTTATATTACTTGTTCTGTCTCTCATCGGTTGTTAAGCTACTTCCTGGTATTTTCCGGGTTTTCTCCCATAAGACACCTAAATACCGTGCAGTACTCTCTAAAAGTCCTCCGAATATCATTTCTTCATCATCCGTCTGATATAATCAGTGGGAAAGAAAGTTGCTTATGGTCATAAAAAATATCCTTGTCTTCTTTCATTATTCCCATATCTACTATTGCAATACCGAAATTTCTTTTCACAAATCCAATATTTTCTCTCACAACTTTTATATTTATTTTTGCAAATCAGATATTTACTCCCGTACATTTTTTTATACTTTTAAAGAATGTTTAAATTCTGAGAATATCTAATCTATATAAAAAAAATTTAGAAATTAAAATTAATGTATCATAATCTTTGTTACAGCTCGTGTTTCTTACATGCATATTTGATATTCCATATTTGCCTTTCATATTTTTTCTCATTACTCCAACATATTTTCACAGAATTCTTACATTTGCTTTTACAATTACTGTATTTACTCAGGTATATTTTTTAATACTTTTAAAAAATGTTTAAAATCTGAGATTATCTAAAATGAAGAATTTAAAATTTAAAATATTATAATTTTTATTAGAATGAGTACTTTCGTTTATTACGCCAAAACATTTTAAGTTGTATAAATTAGTGCTACTACATTTCAAATGTTCGCCATTTTGACACTACTTCCGATATTTCAATCAGAAAATCCTTAATCCATATTACCTATAACCCATCCAATTTAACCCATAAAACTCTACGAAGCGTAACATTTTTCATCCATTGCTGTTTATACCTATGAAAATATTTCATGGAATATGTATTGATATGGGGAAAAAAAAGTCTACACTGATAAAAATGAAAAGTCTTTATGTTGTCATAAAACCTAACATCAATGACATAAAATCGAGGCAACTTCGCGGATTCCAGAGATTGCTGTAATGGCGGCTTTTTTTACAAGAACCATCTTCATAATACTTTAGAATTCTTACAGTAAAACTTTTACAGGAAGGATGACGAATAGCAGCTTATTTTTGAAAGGGCGGGCCAGACTTCAATTTTATGCTGCTATGTTTACAGCTGAAGTCGGGAATTTAGAGTGGGTTGAATAAAGCAACTTTAAATTGTGTTCCTGCTTTCTTTCCCGGAGAAGTGGTAGAACGAAATTAAGATTTTAATCTAAGATAATATTTTGCATTCCTCTTTTTCAGCTTGTCATGTGTGGAAAAAAAATTACTCGAGGACATGATTATGTTATTTTAAGATGTAGAAAATAAAATGCTTATTAGATGCGGCTGAAGAAAATGTTAAAATTAAATCAATTTTTAAAAATATTGTAAAAAAATATTCATTTTTAAGATTTACAGTTAATTATAATATATAATTATCATTAATAATTATTTAGTAATATCAAATAAGAAAAAAAATTACAAATTTCTGATAAAATATTTTTAAATTGATACATTCAAACATATTTGTCCTTGCTATTCTCATAGTTGATATCCAAAATTCTGATTTTCCTCTTGAATTTCTTAGATTTTCTTACAATTGTCATATCGCAAATTTTAATTTTCTGTGTATTATCCATAGTTAAGCTGTTTTCTGATATTTTTCGGGTTTTCTCCCATAAGAGTCGCAAATACCGTGCACTACCACAAATACTGTGCATGCCGTGCCCTTTAAAAGTACTCCCAGAAGGGAATCTCGTTTCTTCCTAATCTGCCGGACAGAATCAATGGGCCATCAGTGGGACACACCAGTGGGAAAGAAAGTTCATCTATGATCATCAAAAAAATTCACGTATTCTTTCACTATTCCCATATATAATATCACAAATCCAATATTTTCTCTCACAACTTTTATATTTACTTTTACAATTCATATATCTGTTCCCGTACACATTTTATACTTTTAAAAAATGTTTAAATATTGAGAATATCTAAAATGTAGAATTTAAAATATTATAATTTCTTATTATAGTTCGTACTCAAACATATTTGATATTCTACATTTGCTTCCAATATTTCTTCTCGCAAATTCAATATTTTCTCTCAAAACATTTATATTTAATTTCACAATTCAGATATTTACTAATGTAAATTATTTATGTTCTTAAAAAATGTTTAAATTCTGGAATATTTAAAATGATTGATTTAAGACATTAAATTTTATAATTTTTATTTCAGTTCGTAGTTTTATTTTATCCTTTCAAAAGTTTTTACGTTATATAAATTTGTGTGATAATATTTCAAATGTTTGCCATTTTGAAACTTCTTCCAAGATTTCATCTTCAAAATCCTTAGACCATATTGCCCATTACGCACCCAATTTAACCCACTAAAACTCTATGAAGCGTAACATTTTTCATCTACTGATGTTTATTCCAATTAAAATATTTTTTGGAATATGCATTGATATGTGAAAAAAGTCTACACTGATAAAAAGAAAAAAAGTCTTTATGTTGTCATAAAACCTAACATAAATGACATAAAATAGAGGCAACTTCACGGATTCGAGAGATTGCTGTAATGGCCGTGTCTTTTACAAGAACCATCTTCATAATACTTCAGTAATCTTCCAGTAAAAACTTTTACAGGAAAGATAACGAATAGCGGCTTATTTTTTAAAGGTTCAATGGAAGATTAACATCTTAAAATGCAAAGGGTCTCGACTCAAAATCCGAAGCATGATAAACTTTATTTGTAAAAATCAAATCTTACTTATCCCGGACTAAGTGTGAAACAATATTTTGTACACAACTTTTTAACAATCTTTAGTAGCATACTTCCTTTTTCTACATATATATATATTTTTCTTACTCTGTGCGTGTGTGAATGTATTTATAAACAGAGTAATCCTGCTTTATAAAGAAATTGACATGTGTTTACTCATCATGTGTATATACTTATAGTTTTGCTTCTCACAAAGACTTAAGTGTGTGTATATCTATCTATCTATATATATATATATATTTTTTTTTTTTTTTTTTTTTTTTTTTTTTTTTTATTTTTTTTTTTTTTTTTTTTTGCGTGTATATTTTAAGTAATTTTACTTTTTAAATAATCTAAGTGTTTGCATATACTGTGTTAGAATATTAAGGTAATTCGCTGTTAAAATATTTTATAATTATGAATCATGTAAAGTAATTAACTTTATAAAATAATCTTTGCTTGTGTATATATTTAAGGTAACATAACCGTCCTATGTTTGCATATTTAAGTAATTTGTTTTACAAAATAATCTATGCTTGTGTATGTATCAAAGGAAATTTTGTATTATAATGTATATAATTTAAGTGGGTCCAACAGCATATTTCTAGGGCACACTATATTTGAAACAATTCGTTTTCTTTTTCATTATTAGACTTCAAATTGCAAAATCAAAAATTTTTGATGTGAATACCATTTTTCTAGTTATATACCTAGCATATTTATCTCTTATGTAATATCTCCTTTTTTTTTTTTTTTTTTTTTTTTTTTTTTTTTTTTTTTTTTTTTTTATTATCTTATTATCTTTGTCCATAATTTTGCAGCAACTGCTCCTACCGTCGGTTTATTTATTAGCTATTAAGATTTTCTAAATTCGATAATTGATTTGATGAATATTCCTTCAGCTCTGTGATTTGTATAATCTCTTATGTAGTGTTTATTGTATCATATTGCTTTTAATTTTTTCTCTAAAATCTCTTTCCTAACGTTTTTATATTTTTTCGCATTTCATATTCCTCCTTTTTAAATTTTTGACATTTAGTTCTGTTCTTGTATGAATTTTCCCCATTGTTCAGCTTCTGTACCTCCAAAAGTGAATTTTGCAAAACTTTTCTGCCTCCATCGTGCGTCCTTTCCTTTCACCCGCATCATTCCCAAACTGTATAGGGGCAACTAAGCTCTAGGCACAGTGATGTGGTGTGGTGTAGTAGTAGTAGTAGTATTTTTTAAAGGGCGGCCAGACTTCAATTTTATGCTGCGACGTTCATAGCAGACGTCGGGAATTTAGAGTGGGTTGAATAAAGGAACTGTAAATTGCACTCCTGTTTTCTTTTCTGGATAAGTGGGAGAACGAAATTAAGATTTTAATCTAGGATAATATTTTGCATTCGTCTTTTTTAGCTTGTTGTGTGTGGAAAAAAAGTATATTGTTTTATATTGTTTTAAGATATAGAAAAAAAAAATGCTTATATGCGAATGAAGAAAATGTTAAAATTAAGTCAATTTTGAAAAATATGGAAAAAATATATTCATTTTTAAGATTTACAGTAAATTATAATATAAAAATATCATCAATAATTATTCAGTAATATCAAATAAGAAAAACAATTTCTAAATTTCTGATACAAAAATTTTAAATTGATACATTTATACAAATTTGTCCTTGGTATTAATATAGTTGGTATCAAAATTTAGATATTTTCTCTTGAAATTCTTAGATTTTTATGTTCATTTTCACAAATTTTCATTTTCTCTCTATTACCGATAGTTAAGCAGCTTCCTGATATTTTCCGGGTTTTCTCGCATAAGACTCGCAAATACCGTGCCTTACTGCAAATACTATGCATACCGTGGCCTCTAAAATTCCTCCCAGAAGGAAATTTCTTTCTTTCCTAATCTGCCGGACAGAATCAGTGAGCCATTAGTAGGTCACATCAGTGGGAAAGAAGTTCATCTATGATCATCGAAAAATTCATGTATTCTTTATTATTCCCATATATAATACCACAAATCCAATATTTTCTTCACAACTTTTATATTTAACTCAGATATCTGTTCCCGTACACTTTTTATACGTTTAAAAAATGTTTAAATAATGAAAATATTTAAAATGAACGGTTTAAGACTTTCAATGTTATAATTTTTATTTCGGTTCGTAGTTTTATTTTATCTTTTCAAAAAATTGTACATTGCATAAGTTAATGCCACAATATCTCAAACTTTTGCCATTTTGAGACTTCTTCCAAGATTTCATCCTCAAAATCCATAATCCATATTGCCCATAACCCACCCAATTTAACCCATAAAACTCTATGAAGCGTAACATTTTTCATCTACTGCTGTTTATTCATATGAAAATATTTTATGGAATGCGCATTGATATAGGGAAGAAAAAGGTGTACACTGATAAAAAGAAAAAGCCTTTACCTTGTCATAAAACCTAACGTCAATGACATAAAATCGAAGCAACTTCACGGATTCGAGAGATTGCTGTAATGGCGGTTTTTTTAGAAGAACCATTTTCATAATACTTTAGAAATCTTATAGTAAAAACTCTTACAGGAAAGATGACGAATAGCGGCTTATTTTTGAAAGGGCGGGTCAGACTTCAATTTTATGCGGCGACGTTTATAGCTGACGTCGGGAATTTAGTGTGGGTTGAATAAAGCAACTTTAAATTGCGCTCCTGTTTTCTTTTCTGGAGAATTGGGAGAACTAAATTAAGATTTTAATATACGATAATATTTTGCATTCGTAGTTTTTTTTCTTGTCATGTGTGGAAAAAAATGTACCTGAGGCATTGATTATGTTGTTTTAAGATGTAGAAAATAAAATGCTTATCAGATGCGGCTAAAGAAAATGTTAAAGTTAAGTCAATTTTGAAAAATATTGTAAAAAATATTCAAATTTAAGATTTAGAGTAAATTATAATGTATAAGTATCATTAATAATTATTCAATAATATCAAATAAGAAAAAAAAAAAAATTCTAAATTTCTGATAAAATTTTTCAAATTGATACATCCATACATATTTGTCCTTGTTATTCCTATAGTTGATATCAAATAGTTCCTCTTGAAAATCTTAGATTTTCTCACAATTTTCAGGTCTCAAATTTTCACTTTATGTCTCTCATCGATAGTTAAGCTTCTTCCTGGTATTTTCCGGGTTTTCTCCCATAAGACTCGCAAATACCGTGCAGTACCGCAAATACTATGCATACAGTACCCTCTATAAGTCCTCCCAGACGGGAATATCTTTCCTTCACCATTTGCAGGACAGAATAAGTGGGCCATCAGTGGGATACAACAGTGAAAAAGAAAGTTCTTCTATGATCATCAAAAAATATTCACATATTCTTTCACTATTCCCATATATATTATCACAAATCCAATATTTTCTCACACAAGTTTTATATTTAATTTTACAATTTAGATATCTGTTCCCGTACACTTTTATACTTTTAAATAATGTTTAAACACTGTGAATATTTAAAATGAATGATTTAAGACTTTAAATATTATACTTTTTATTTCAGTATGTAGTTTTATTTTATCCTTTCAAAAAATTATACATTGCACAAATTTGTGCAACAATATCTCAATCGTTTGCCATTTCGGGACTTCTTCCAAGATTTCATCCTCAAAATCATTAATTCATATTGCCCATAACCCACCCAATTTAACCCATGAAACTCTACGAAGCATAACATTTTTCATCTACTGCTGTTTATTCCTACGAAAATATTTCATGGAACATGCATTGATATGGGAAAAAAGTCTACACTGATAAAAAGAAAAAGTCTTTATGTTGCCATAAAACTTAACATCAATGACATAAAATCAAAGCAACTTCACGGATTCGAGAGATTGCTGTAATGTGGGCTTTTTTTTTACAAGAACTATCTTCATAATATTTCAGAGATCTTACAGTAAAAACTTCTACAGGAAAGATGACGAATAGCGGCTTATTTTTGAAGGAGCGGGCCAGACTTCAATTTTATGCTGCGACGTTTATAGTTGACGTCAGGAATTCAGAGTGGGTTGAATAAAACAACTTTAAATTGCGCTCCTGTTTCCTTTTCTGGAGAAGTGGGAGAACGAAATTAAGATTTTAATCTAAGATAATATTTCGCATTCGTCGTTTTTGGCTTGTCATATGTGGAAAAAAAAGCAGTCGAGGGCTTGATTATATTGTTTTAAGATGTCGAAAATAAAATGATTATTAGACGCAGCGAAAGCAAATCTTAAAATTAAATCGTATTTTGAAAAATATTAATTTTAAAGTTTTGCATTAAATTATAATACAACAAAAATATTAGCGATAAATATTCAGTAACATCAAATATGGAAAAAAATGTATAAATTTCTGATATTTTTTTAATTTACACACTCAAACATATTTATTGGCTTGAGCTCTGGCATTTTTAACCACTTCAAGTTCGAATCCTGGAGGTAGTATGGACGTTTGTGAGGGGTTCGAAATCCACTTTAAACTGTAGGTACCTGTCTAATTATCCTAAAGTGTGCACAAAATGACTTTTGAGCCATAAACCAAGCCACGAAACCAAATCTTACTTATCTGTTGTCGTTGTTCCCATATTTGCTATCAAAATTCTTATATTTCCTCTCACATTTCAACTATTTTCTCACAATTTTCATGTCTTCTTGTATCGATAGCTATGCTGCTTCCTGGTATTTTCTGGGTTTTCTACCATGCGTCACACAAATATAGAGCAGAAACCCTAAAGGCCCTCCCGGCAGGCAATCTGCTACCATCATCAGCAGTCTGAAAGTATCAGTGGGACATCAGGGATATACATCAGTAGGATATAATGCTTCCTATGCTTATCAAAAATTAATTTCTTGTCTTCTCTCACTATTCCCATATTTACTATTACAATTTTCCTATTTGTTTTCACAATTTTGATATTTTTCGCTAAATCCAAACAAGTAATATAGAAAAAAAAATTTTAAAGTCGATTCCTATTTTTTTTTGCTCTATTGCAGAAAGTCCTTTGTAAATAATTTTCATTCATTTTTTTAAGTTTATCTGGCGCCATCTATTGGTTGATATATGCAACTTAAATCTAAAAAAAAGCTAAAATTAATTAAGTTTAATTACTGAATTAATATTTGAAAAAATTGTATTAAGATCAAGTGTCATCCACTACAAGTTCAGAAAAATGTATTTGAACTTGAGTGGATGAACAAAAAGTATTTTATGAACGATTGAAAATTTGAACAAGATATATATAGGGAGAGTGTGAGCTAATAGAAGGAAATGAATAAAGGTGAAGAATTAATAATTTTCAAATTTATTTGTATGAAAGTTATATTTTTATTATAGTAGAAATTTTTTTATTCTTCCAAAATTTTTAGAATTTAATTAAATCAAACCTTTACCATTTTGAATTTTTTTGTTTATTTCTAAGTAAAAGGTTTTCTAAATTTCCAATAACAACGCATAAACGTGCTAGCATTTGTTAAAGAGTTTTTTAATTTTTAGTCTTCCAAACAATGAATGATTTGTAAGATTTATATATTATTAAATTTATATATTTTTCTAAGATTTATATATTACTGCATTTATACATTATTAAGATTTATATATTATTATATTTCTTTATTATTTTCATATTATCAATATATCCTTTTTTATGTGTTTCTTCTCTATGTTCGTGACTCTTATAAAATTCTGTTCTTGTATTAATTCTAATAAAATAACAATTTTATTCTTTAAGTGATTTAATATATAAAGATCATATTTAATAACAGTATAAAAAGACAAGTGTTTTATATTATCTTTGTATAAAGTTATTTTTCTAACATTTCTAATTAATCTTCATGGAATTGGAACTTAATAAGAATAATGAATATTTATTTATTTATTTTATTTTGATACATGCAGTTATTTATATGCATATGTATTTAAAAATCATGTTACTATTAACTGATAAATACGATTTTCTTGTTTTAATTATGTCTATAAAACAATACTTTTTAATTGAAAAACTAGTATTTAAAAGAGTGCTTTTGAATTGAGTATATCACGTACAAAAAAAATATATCACATACAAAAAAAATATATAAAGAAAAAAAAAAAAATGTTAGTTTTTTTAAAGCATTTTATAATTAAATGCAAACTATAAACTGGTACTTAAAAGAGTGCTTTTTGAATTGAGTATATCACATACAAAAAAAAAATATGTATATATTACACACAAAAAAATATAAAGAAAAAACTCTTTAGTTTTTTTAAAGCATTTTTTAATTAAATACATTTTAATTAATTCAAAATCAAATTAATTAAAAAAAAAATTTAACATATTTTATTTTCAAAATGATCCAAATAAATGCAGACAACAAAGATGACTTTATTTATTAAAAAAAATGTATCTTATTCTTACAAATTTCTTTTTCAGTAACGGGTTTAAAAATTTACTTCCTTTATTTATTTTTAACTCAGAACAGAGATTATTTGTAACTTCAGTATATTTTAGTTAACACCACAGATTTTAAAATAACAAATTAATTAATAGCTCACACGAATCTACGTTCAAGGCTTAAGAACATATATAAACAGTATTATCGTCTTTATTTAACAAATAAACGTATCATTAATTTAAAGATTAAAGTATTTTTCGAGATATCTGAAATAAAAACACAAATAATTAAATACAATCCTTTTTTTGTTGTTGTTGTTGTTTGTTTGTTTGTTTAAAAATGAAAAAGATTTAAAAACCCTTCGATTCATTTATTTATCTGCTGAAGACAACGATGAGTTAAAAAAAAAAAAATCTAAAATTCTGAAAAGTAATTACTTAAAAAACATTTCACTTCCTTCTTGAATAAAAGAATGAAAACTAATCTTAAAACGCGGGAAACAGCACAACAAACAATACTAAAGAAAAAAAGAACAAAACAAAAACAAAAAGGAAAACTCATATATATCACACGATGCAAAAAAAAAAAATTCTCCTGGGATGTTCGGAAAAAGAGATGAATAAAAAATTCACACACACCTACAAAAAAAAGGAAAAAAAAAAAAAAAAAAAAAAAAAAAAAAACTGTGGAGAAGGATTATAATTCCGTACGAAGTCGAACTACTTTTTTTCTTCGGAAGAAGAAAAAAGAACAAAAAACACGTGCGCTTTCCGCGAACGAATACATAGGGGAAAGTTACTCTCGTCCCAGGCGTTCTTTTACTTAGTTGCTTTTTTTTATTCTTATGTTTAACATAAACCTCGTTGTAGAATTATTTATCAATCAGGAACTCCATTGTTTGCTTTGTGTTTGTTCGAGATCTCTGCGTAAAATCCGCGTTTTCATTTGATGCGTTTCTGTCGAAGATACAGAAAGTATCTTCCTTTTCTAGAACTAACTTTCCGCAACAAAACCGTAGCCATTTTTTTTCTCTGAGATCAAGCAGCAGAAAAACGTACATTTTTTCCTTCTTTATTTTGCAAAAGTACAAAGTCTTTACAAAGGATGCGCTTAGCGTTTTATTTTTAATTCTTCACAATATTATACAAACCTAATTTACTAGAATCAGTATCTGATACAAGACATACATTCGAAATCCTTTTGCAACGATCGTCGATATTAAAGGTAAATGAAAATGTCTGTAAGATCTCTGCCACTTTCTTTAAGAATATACAGAAGAAAATAGTATATTATTTTGCAGAACAAACTCTGTAAATAAGAATAATTATGATAATCAATTTAAAAAGTTTGTATAATTTCTTGACAATTTATTCATTTTTCTAAATCACTATATATACCATTTACAGCAATCTATTTGTGATACAACTCAAATGATCTTCTAAGGTTTCCTTGAATATATACAATTTATAAAAAAGCCTTCTAATTATCTTCTAAGATTTCCTTGATGATATACAATTTATGGAAAAAAATTTCTATAATCTTATAAAAACAGAAAAACAAACAATTTTTTATTTTTATTTTATCAAAAAAAAAATTGGGAGAAAAATATATTCTTGAGATTTATATTAAAATTATAAATCTCTACAATAATTTAATAATACAATTAATTTTTGTATGGTTCAGTATCTGCAAACTAAATTTTATTCAAAATCTTCTTGTAGTGATACTCGACGTTAAAAGTAAATGAAAATGTCTGTAAGATCTCTGCCACTTTCTTTAAGAATATGCCGATGAAAAGAATATATTATTTTGTGGAAAAAACACTCTGTAAATAAGATTAACTATTGTAACAAATTTTAAAATTTTGTATAATTTCTTGGCAATTTATTAATTCTTCTAAATTACTATCTATGTCTTAGGATACAACTCAACTTATGATAGAACTTAAATTATCTTCTAAGGTTTCTCGACGTATACAATTTATAAAACAATCTTCTAAGGTTTCCTTGACGATATATAATTTATAAAAGAATCTTCTAAGGTTTCCTTGACGATGTACAGTTTATAAAACAATCTTCTAAGGTTTCCTTGACGATGTACAATTCATAAAACAATCTTCTAAGGTGTCCTTGACGATATATAATTTATAAAAAAATTTTCTAAGGTTTCCTTGACGATATATAATTTATAAAACAATCTTCTAAGGTTTCCTTGACGATATACAATTTATAAAACAATCTTCTAAGGTGTCCTTGACGATATATAATTTATAAAACAATCTTCTAAGGTTTTCTTGACGATATATAATGTATAAAACAATCTTCTAGGTTTCCTTGACGTTATACAATTTATAAAACAATCTTCTAAGGTTTCCTTGACGATATACAATTTATAAACTAAAGTTTTCTTACCTTATAAAAACAGAAAAACATACTTTTTTTTTCACCGAAAAATAAATTGTTTAAAAGTGTATTAAAATTATAAATCTCTATAATAATTTAATAAAACAATTAATTTTGATATGGTTCCGTAGCTGCAAACTAAATTTTATTCTAAAAAACATTCATAATTTACTTAGGATCAGAACAAGATATAAAACTATAACATGAAAAGGTTCGATAACAGCAGATAATCCATTAAGCAGATGTTAGTCACATATAAAAATAAAAAGGAAAAAAAAAAAAAAAAAAAAAACCAAACAAAAAAAAAAAAAAAAAAAAAAAAAAAAAAAAAAACGAAAGAAAAGATTCAGAGAAAAAACAATACTTCCGGTCGATTCGTCGCAGAACTCTCTCCTTTCTTCTACAAAAACCTCCCTTTAAGAAAATCCGTCATGAGGTGCTGTCAACTTCTCTCAATTCTTAGAGGAGTAGACATTTTACAGATCATCGCCCATCACAAATTACGATACAACAAGTCATGGTATAGTCCATATTCCATCTCTAATTGTTTCGGTCTGTCAAAGTCGCACAGACAATCGCTAATTTGAGACTCATTATCCATGATACTGAATATCTGCTATCAGATTTGAGTCAGAAGATGTTCTCATTAGTATAAAAGATTAGTTGCATGTAATATAACTACTCACAATACTGCTTGTCTGCTGTGAAATTTGAGTGATGGATCGTTATTATGCACTTGTCAAATAACATACATCCCTTTTCTCCCGGGAATGAAATGCCAAAACACCCGGTGAGAAAAAATTCCACAATATATGTAACATTTGTAATGTTCTTAAGCGCAGAAAATATCGTCAGAGTTAAAATACAATAAATATTTGTATACTATGTCGAAAAATTTTGTAATACACATTTTTAAAAGAAAAATGTGATTTTCTTCTTAAAGCAAATTTAAATTAAACAAGTAATATAAAAAAAAAAAATTTAAAGTCAATTCCTACTTTTTTTTCACTATATTGCAGAAAGTCCTTTATAAATAATTTTCATTCATTTTTTGAAGTTTATCTGGCGCCATCAATTGGTAGATATATGCAAATTAAATCTAAAAAAAACTAAAATTAATTCATTTAATTTAATCACTGAATTAATATTTGTAAAAACTGTATTAACATCAAATGTCATCCACTACAAGTTCAAAAAAAATGTATTTGAGCGTGAGTGGATGAATAAAAACTATTTTACCAGCGATTGGAAATTTGAACAAAATATATATAGGGAGAGTGTAAGCTAATAGAAGAAATTTGAAAATAAACTTCAACATATATATTAGTGTTGTTCTCCAAAATACCTTGAACATAATATATTTTTCGTAAAATCACTTCATGTCTCTTCTATTTTCAGCTTTTATGATTTTTTTGTATGTGTTTCAAACTAAACCATCTACGAAAACGCTCACACGCAACCAAAGTATTAAACCATTCCAGTTCACACATAAGAAATTAAAATACAAAAGTGAACAATGGCGTCTCATTACGTTGTTGAACTCAACCTGTTCCTGCAAAACCCTTCTACATCTGGGTGTGCTTAGTTCTTCGTAAAATGTAAGTGAAGTTTGTTCGGATTAAATTTCGCAACTCAAAATTAGGCGTATTAATCTGAGGGGAAACACGCCCAGCAATATGGCCGCTATCGGAGGCAGATTTCTCTCTTTCCTTTCAGGAGAGTTTTGGAAAAGAAGGCGGCTATTAAGGCTATTTATTGGAAGTTCCCATTTGGAGGTTATGTAATGGCCTTTTCCAAGCTTTAATGGAATTTCTTTAAGTTTTTGGCAATGGCAGTAAAGGATTTCATTTTTCTTCTTAACTCTGCTGTTTTAAAATACTTTTTAACATTTAATAAATGCATTTAATTTTACACGTAACCTCCATATAAACAATTCAAAAAAAAAAATTAAGTTAGTATGATAGCATTTATCAATGCTACATTTATTAGTTTGTACTACATTCATTAATAATTATTCATTATGAAATTTATACTACATAGTTAATTATGTAGTTTTAATGATTAATGATTATAAAATCTATACTACATATATTAATTTGAAATTTTACTATATTTATTCAATTTGTATAATCTTATTATGAAATTTATTTATCAACTTATAGTACTAAATTTACCTGAAATGTAAAATATTATTAATGCAGTCTTCTTTTGTATGTAGGCAGTAAATAAATATTCTCAGATATTATCTAATCTTAGTCTTTAAGAATTTTTAGCACATATAGTGCTTTAAAAACGCATTAATATGCATTGATAACACTAATACACATAAACTTTAATTTTTTTGTAAAAAATACACTTTTTATTAAATTAAAAATTTATTACAATTTTCTCGTAGTAAAAACATGATGGATTCGAAATAATATTGAGATTTCGCAAAGCAATTGGTAATAATTTATAATAAATAACAACACATACAATTAAATCAGAGTTACAGTCAAATAAACAAATTTTTGATGTTTTCTTCAGTATGACGGGCATTTGTGATGTTATTTTCTATGAAAGACATTTGGAAGGTATTATTTTTAATTTTAGAAACAACGTTTACCCCATGATGGATATTAGAGAGTTTTTGCATACCGCATTTTGGACGTCCGTTAGCTTTTTCTCCCTAGCGCGCATGCTCATAGGAAAATTTCCTATGAGCATGCGCGCTAGGAAGAAAAAGCTAACGGACGTCCAAAATAAGGTAGGCAAAAACTCTCTAATATTTATAATATAGTAGTTATAAAGTTTAAGACTTTAGGAACCTTTATCTATTAGTATGTTTTAAAACAATATAGAAATGTATGCACACCTATTGAGCTTATATACGTATATGCAGTTGTATATGTATGTTGAATTTATGTATACATACAGACCGTATTTAGTATCATGCATATATATATATAAAGTTTCACACATAAAATAAAGTTTCACACATATATAAAGTTTCACGACACACACTCAAGAGCCAAAACATTATGACCACCTGTCAATAAGGAGTTGGCCCACCTTTGGCGCGCAACACAGCTTCAACCCGCCTTGGCATGGATGCCACAAGTCCTTGGTAGATGACTGGAGACAGATTGTATAAGATGTTTAAGCAACGGTTACGCAAATCCGAGATATTGCGAATTGGTGGTCTTTGAACTCTGAGCTGCCGTCCCAGGACGTCCCAAATGTGTTCTATCGGATTGCGATCCGGTGAGTTAGGCAGCCAGGACATCCACTGGAATTCAGCATCATGTTCCTGGAACCACTCCAACACAATTTTAGCCTTGTGACAAGGGGCGTTGTCCTGTTGGAACATTCCATTATCAGCTGGGAAAACAGAGGCCATTTAAGGGTGCAACTGGTCCGCAATGATGTTCACATACCCTATAGCATTCATGGTCTGCTTTACCACAACGGCGGGTCCAAGAGACGCCCAAGAGAACGCCCCCCAAAGCATAATACCGCCACCACCGGCCTGTGTATGACCTACTGTACATTGAGGGAGCAACTGTTCGCCTGGAAGACAGAGTATCCTGACACGGCCATCGGCGTGATGAATGACAAACCGTGATTCATCTGACCAGGCAACTCTCTCCCACTGATCCATGGAACAGTCACGATGTTCCCGGGCCCAGCGCAGGCGCAGTTTGCGATGACGCTTGGTCAGCAAAGTCACACGAGTGGGACGTTTGCTGCGTAGCCCCATATCCAACAGTGTCCGCTGAATAGTGTGCTCCGATACAATTCTACTTGGCCCTGCCTTGTATTGGGCTGTCAGCTGAGCCACTGTCTGGCTCCGGTGTTGCTTCACCATGCGAGACAGTCTCCGACGACCTTTTTCTTTGATAGCGTGTGGACGTCTAACACCATGTCCTCTACTGCTGCTTTCGCCGTCCTTCATCCACTTTGCATAAGTACTAACTGTAGATCGCGAACAACCCACGAGTCGTGCAGTTTCGGAAATACTTGTTCCGAGCCTTCGAGCCATTACAATCTGCCCACTATCAAAGTCGCTCAGATCCGCAGCCTTTCCCATCACACATAGAAGTTAGTGAAAGAATGATTCTTCAAACACTCCAGCAGCAGTTAAATACCACTTCCACCTGATCACGTGCCTTTTCACGTCATCCAGACGAGTTCATTCCAAAATGTAGGGGTGGTCATAATGTTTTGGCTCTTGAGTGTATATAGTGGGTAGGGAAATATGTCTTAAATATTCTTAATTAGTTAATACTAATATAATTCTTACATTTTTTATTGAATTGTTAAAATCTTCTCTTTATTTTATTATTATTCGTTCACTTAAATACAATATATCTAAAAATAAAAAAATCCATTTTTTATCTGTCAGCATATGCGTGAAATATTACAATTGTAAAGTTTTATGATTAATACAAAAATAATAAAATAAAATTAATGTAATTTTTTACTGAATAATGGATGGACAACCTTCTAATTACCTTCTTACAACCTTCTAATTCTTATTTTCCGTTGTTATCTTTAAGTGGTTTAACAATGAAAAATTTTTGCATCTGTAGGATACTTTGTGACTATTAGTGATTGATAAAGACTGCCAATAACTGAGAAATAAATACATAAAAACTTTAAAAAAAAAACTTTAAATTGTTACAATATATCAACAGTTAGTAAAACAAAAACTTTATTTTAACAAAGTAATTATAAAATAACAATGTAGCAATGAAAAATAACAATGGTAGAAAGAAAAGTAACATATAAAAAAAAAATTATGTCAATTCCTACTTTTTTTTTCACTATATTGCAGAAAGTCGTTTATAAATAATTTTCATTCATTTTTTAAAGTTTATCTGACGCCATCCATTGGTAGATATATGCAAATTAAATCTAAAAAAAACTAAAATTAATAATTAAATTAAATGAATGAATGAATATTTGAAAAAACCTGTATTAACATCGTCATCCACTTGAAAAAAAAATGTATTTGAACTTGAGTGGATGAATAAAAAGTATTTTAATAACGATTGAAAATTTCAACAAGATATATATATGGAGAGTGTGAGCTAATAGAAGGAATTGAAAAAAATAATAAAACAATCGGAAAACCTATGAAAAATAAAAAACAACAACGAAAACTATATAAAAATATTCATTATGTCCATTAATATTAAAAATGTTCTTTTATTTACGAAACAAAAATTAGCAACAATGTTTTCCATTAGCAGTAGAAAATTTGTGTACTTTGACACGTACGACCATTTGTGATTGAAAATTATTGCTAGTAACGGAGGAGTAAAAACATAATACCAAAAAAAAATCTTTTATTATTTCAGAAAAAATATTATCAATTCATCCTTTCACAACCAGCTTCTTTACATTCTGTCCCTATCCCTTTTTGAATAGTTGTTTTTTTCCCTACCTAGTCGAACGCGATGCAAGCCAACTTGGATTGTTATACATGAAATATGCCTTCGACGGTTTTAGATGGCAACAACAAATCATGCAGACGATACGCAGCATAAGAAACACATACACAGGGGAGACGGCAGTGTGGTCGTAGAATAATTCGAACGATCGTGTTCTTATCCCAGATTGTTCCTGATATATCCAAGACAGAGCTATGGCTCGGAACTAATTTATGAAGCGGAGAGATTTCGCGTTATTAGGCTAGTAAATGAGCGAGAATGGATACATTATCTCATAAAAAAAGAAAGGAGAATAATAGCTCTAGAGAATAAAGGTACAATATTATTTTTAAAGCCATGGACCTGTTTTATTATAATGGTGTTTGAAAAAGTAAAGCAAGCGGGTTTTATTTATTGAGGCAGGAAACATATTTTTAGATCAAAATGAATATAATTGGACATCATATTTTTAAGAATTCAAAGATTAACAATTTCGGGTTTCATAATACAAAAGAATAATAATTTAATATAATGAAAGGATTTAAATTATCTAAAATTTCCAGAGAAATAAAATATTATATATATTAGAAGTAGGTAGAAAAATAATTATGCAATATATATCTTTTCAAATAACTTAAACATACCTTATTAAATTACTGTTGCATTTTAATCATGCAATATATATGTACGTTTAACAATTTATTTGACTTTGCATTATAATGAAAAACAAATTTAACTCATGAATTTTTAACAGCAACAACTGTAATGTATTTGTTCATAGAGTGACTTTACTGATTTTATTGTTTTAATTTAAAAAATTAATTTTTCATTTTATTATTATTTGTTTATTTAAACACAATATGTCTAAAAATATAACCAAATGAAAATAAATCCATTTTTGTATCTTCAAACATATTAATGAAATATTGCAATTATAAAGAAAAAAAAAATAATAATAAATACAAAAATAATAAAATTACATTAATTAAATTTTTTTATTGTATAATGATGGTCAACCTTCTAATTATCTTTCTTATTTTCCATTTGTTATATCTAAACGACCATTTACTAACAATGGAAAAATGTTTGTATCTGTGGGATACTTTGTGATTAAAAAGATTGACCATAACTGACAAACAAATGTATAAAAAAATAAAAAAAAACATAAAAATTTTTACAATATTTCAATTAGTAAAACAAAGACATTATATTACCAATAGAATATTATCAAATAATGATGGAAAATACTAATAGAACAATTGAAAACCTATGGACCAAAAAAAAAAACTAACAACTGTATAAAAGTATTCATTATGCCCATTAATATTAAAAGTGTTACATTATTTATGAAACAAAAATTAGCAACAATGTTTCCATTAGCAGTAGAAAATGTGTGTAGTTAGACACATAGCGACCATTTGGGATTTAAAATTATTGCTAGTAATGGAGGAGTAAAAACATTAAAAAAAAAAAAATCTTTCATTATTTCAGAAAAAATATTCTCAATTCATCCTTTCACAATTAGCTTCTTTACATTCTGTCCCCAGCACTTTTTGAAAAGTTGTTTTTTTCCCCCTACATAGTCGAAGGCGATGCAAGCCAACTTGCATTGTTATACATGAAATATGCCATCGACGGTTTTAGATGGTAACAATAAATCATGCAGACGATACGGAACATAAAAAAAACATACACAGGGGAGACGGCAGGGTGGTCGTAGAATAATTCCAACGATCGTGTTCTTTATCCGAGATTGTTCCTGATATGTCCAAGACAGAGCTATGGTTCGGAACTAATTTATGAAGCGGAGAGATTTCGCGTTATTAGGCTCGTAATCGAGCGAGGATGGATACATTATGTCATAAAAAAAGAAAGGAGAATAATAGCTCTAGAGAATAAAGGTACAGTATTATTTTTGAAGCCATGGACCTGTTTTATTATAATGTTGTTTGAAAAAGTAAAGCAAGCGGGTTTTATTTATTGAGGCAGGAAACATATTTTTAGATCAAGATCAATATAATTGGACAACATATTTTTTAATAATTCAAACAGTAATGATTTCCAGTTTCATCATACGTATGAATAATAATTTAATATAATGAACATCATTTAAATTGTCCAAATTTGCCAGAAAAATAAAATATAGTATGTATTAAGGGTAGGAAGGAAAATAATTACGCAATATATGTCTTTTTCAATGGTCTAAGCATACTTTATTAAATTATTGTTGCAATTGTAATCATATATATATATATATATATAGTTTCAGGCTTATATATATATATATATATATATATATATATATATATAGTTTCAGGCTTAAAGCTGTAGAAATTACTGTCCAGTAAGAATTATCCTCCTTTCTGATCCTATTAAAAGCGACTTGATCGTCGATTACTCGACGCACTAAGGGTGGTTTACCGAGAAAATAACCATCACACATATTTTGTAATTGTGTTGCCATTTATATTTTTCTTTTTTTTTTTTTTTATATTTCACTTCTAGATATCGAAGTGATTGCAAATTTTTGTGATTTTAATAATTTATAATTTTCAATTTACGTAATTTATAGTTCTTTCTTTGCATTGTATTACTGAATTGAGAGGAATGACCCATCAGGAGTATGACAGAAGAATTCCGAAACACCCTGACAATTAAAGGACACATGAATGGAAGTAGAATGTAGAACGCAAACTGGTTTCCACTGAAGGAGATAGTCATTTGAGTTCCATAATTGAAAAACAATGTAGCAGCTGAATAAGTGAAGACATTTATATTTTACTAATAATACATATTATTAATTGTTTCAACATCACATTATGCGTCTTTTCTTATAGCCAAATGGCTTTTTTTTCAATTCCTTCTATTAGCTCACACTCTCCCTATCTATATCTTGTTCAAATTTCCAATCGTTAATAAAATACTTTTTATTAATCCACTCAAGTTCAAATACATTTTTTTGAACTTATAGTGGATGACACTTGATGCTAATGATGATTTTTTCAAATATTAATTCAGTAATTAAATTTAAAGAATTAATTTTAGTTTTTTTTTAGATTTAAGTTGCATATATCTACCAATAGATGGCGACAGATAAATTTAAAAAAATGAATGAAAATTATTTATAAAGGACTTTCTGCAATATAGTGAAAAAAAAGTAGGAATTGACTTTAAATTTTTTTTTTTTTTTTATATTACTTGTTTAGGTTGAGTAAGTGTAGCCTAAGGTTTTTATAGAGGAGAAATAAATAAGATTTTACTGGTTAACAACAATGGGATAAAACACAATGATAATCTACGGAATAAAATAATAACACATAAATACAACTTTAAACATAATGAATAAAGTTTTGTAAATATTTATAATGAAAAATATTTGTATTGTAATGAAATAAAAATATTTGTAATTAATTGCAATGAAAGAAAAATGTTTTAAATATTTGCAATGAAGAACATTGGACATTTGCATTTTGAACTATATTAAAAAAATTTGTAAATATTTGTAATGAAAGAAAGAATATTTGCAAATATTTGTAATGAAAGAAAGAATATTTGCAAATATTTGTAATGAAAGAAAGAATATTTGCAAATATTTGTAATGAATGAAAAATATTTATTGGGAAAAAAGTGTACATTTGCAACAATTTGCAAAGTGTATTTGCAGCGAAAAAATATTTGTAATGAGAAATATTTGTAAAAATATGTAATGAAAGAAAAATATTTGTAAATGGTAATGAAAAAAATATTCGTAAATAGTGATGAAAGAAAAATATTTGCAAAAAAATAGTTTGCAATAATTTTTTGTAATAGTAATAGCATTAATTTCTAATGGTAATAATATTTTGTAAAAAAATAGAATGTGTATGCTTTATCTGCAGTTCATCTGAAGTAACTATTGTCACTTTTTGATGATCTGATGTCACTGGAATTTTCACCATTTCAAATTACTGAAGCTTTGAGCCAAAATTCTTTCTCATTAGCAAATAAATGTATAAGTAATATACTATAATCACAACAAGTACTATAAAAAAAATTAAGTCAATTCTTACTTTTTTTTCACTCTATTGCTGAAAGCCCTAAATAATTTTCATTCATTTTCTTTAAGTTTATCTGGAGCTATCTGTTGGTAGATATATGCAACTTAAACCTAAAAAAAACTAAAATGAATTAATTAAATTTAATGAATGAATTCATATTTGAAAAAACCGTATTAACATCAACTGTCATCCACTATAAGTTAAAAAAAATGCATTTGAACTTGAGTGGCTGAAAAAAAAGTATTTTATGAACGATTGAAAATTTGAACACGATATATACAGGGAGAGTGTGAGCTAATAGCAGGAATTCGAAAAGAAATCAATTTTATTGAAATTGAAGTCTATTTTAAATAAAAGAACGCGGAACTGTGAATGAAAATTTATTTCCTATCATATTACACATAATTTAGTAATAAAAAAAAAAAAAAAAAAGGTTTATACTTTCAGGTTTTTGAGTAAATAATTCTTACTTGCAGCATTGCCTCGTGAGCTTTTCAAAAAACTATTTCTTGTTTGGATCATCATTGCTTAGTATAATGAAAGGAAACATCTATTGCTACAGTGTCTTTAGTGTACAAAGAGAGAATATTATAAAAACAGATGACTGTATATGATTGTATGGTACTGTATTGTCAAGTGTATTGCATGGTACTGTAACATTCAAATATGATTTTTAATGTATCCATATTTTTATCATCTTACTTCTATGAATGTTAGAATATAATTACACGCTCACTGGATAAATCCATGCACTTTTCATAATCAAGGAGACTGACACTTAATAGATTAAATGAGAGTGGTGAAAATTTCAAGCTAAGCATGAATGTTTAAAAATCATTAATCTTAATACAAAAAATTTTTTTCTTCATCGACGCAAAAACCCATGGTGGGCCACGGCCGTCTGCCTACTGGTAGATTTCAAGACAGGAGATGTTTTCTCTTTACGGAGTAGGATTGTCAGCCCTACGACTAACTCTCTACAGTTATAGTTGACAGGGACGACAGTTTAAAGTGGATTCCGAATCACTGCCAACATCCATTGTCCCGCCAGGACTCGAACCCAAAACCTGTGGTACCTAGGGTCAGAGTCACTCGGCCATAAAAAAAATTCTAGGGAAAATTAAATCCGTACGTCTTGGTATTACACGGAACTTGAATTTTAATAATTCTACTATACAAAAACTCCACTTTTTTATTATATTGTATTGAATTTCAAGATGAAAAAACCCCATGGTATATCACGGCCGTCTGCCTATTGGTATATTTCAAGACATGAGATGCTTTTTTTTACGGAGTAGGATTGTCAGCCCTACAGTTGTAGTAGACAGAGACTACAGTTTAAAGTGGATTCCGAACTACTTTCAACATCCATTGCCCCGCCAGGACTAGAACTCGAAACCTGTGGTACCGAGGGTCAGAGTGCTACAAATTTTCTTTTTAATATACCTTTTCTACTACTACCTACCTACTTTCAAATTCTTCCTTTTTTATTATATTGGATTGAATCTCAATTATTAGATTTTTGGTGTTCATAAAACATTTCATCAACTTTTTTTATTTAAATTCAAAGATTAGAATTTTTAAAAATGGCAAATGGTATAAAAATTTATTTTTCGCATATTTACAAATATAAATTTCCTTTCTTTGTTGAAAGATCATCAGCAAATGGCTCGATTTCCAAATTTCACTCATTTCACAGGAACATTTAACACTTTTAGTTCATTAGTATTCTTCTGTTTGGTTTTGTGACTGCAATGTTTTTTTTTATAAGAAAAGAAATAGTTAGCAATGTACCAGACAGTTTTGAACCTTGCGTGGGAAATCTGAAAGTAAAACATTTGCACCAATCTTTCCTCATTTATCATTCAGTCAACGATGGTTATTAACAATTTATAATTTGCTTAACACTCAACTCATCAACTACATTCGTGTCCATGAAAAATTTGGACAGTTTTTCATTCGTTTTAATTTTTCCACCGCATCACTAAGCAACAAAGGACGATTCAACTGTCATGAAACACACTTTGAAGGGGTGGTACAGCTTACTAAAACATACCTGTATGATCAAAAGTGACACGTTGAGGAACTGACACACTTTCAGACAAATTAATCGCAACAGCCAGGGACAATGCTCTAACTGATACCCGTCACATGACGAGTTTGAATCTTCCGGGTTGGCAACCCGGATGCTCCCATTATTTTATTCTTATTCTGTGCTTGCAAACTGTGCTTCCATTTACGATCTCTTTAATTTTCACTTTAATTAAAAGATGGAGAAAATCATTTATAAACATTCGTCTCTAAATTATATTGAAGCAAACGCCACTTCTAGACATAAATCTATCAATAGATTTGCTTCTGGAAGTGACGTCGATAAATTGATTTATTATTTAATATATCATCTAAGGGTTTAAACATCGAGGTGGGTAAAGTTGAGGTATTTTATTGTCATGCTGATTGTCCAGGTGGTTATTTTCATACTAAATATAGTTATTTTCATGCTAATTATAGTTCTTCTGTTAACATAAGCTTACTGCTACAGTAAACTATTACTTTCCTTTACTTATGTAAAGAAAAACAAGGTTATGAATAAAAACCACACGAGATACTGCAGTACATAATTTATTAGTATTCTTTTCCTTGATGCCGTGTCAAAGATTGTGATTAATGCGCTGAAGACATTTCAGAATCGTGTGTGGTGAATTAAAAACATTGCTATTTAAGCATTATCTATTATACAGCAACGACGATCATTAAAAATTCATAATTTGTTTAAAACTCTTTAAAAACATTTCCTTCTGCAGAAGAAAAAAAAGCGGTGGACTTTATAGTCATCAATTTTAATTTTTAGACCACGCATCTACGAAAGGAAAAGGCTTCACAAAGTTTCTTTCGCAAACACAGTTACAGTTACGGGCCTCCGGCGTTTTCCCGTGAACCTTTAACAGTCCACAATTCCCGAAACGTGAGAAAAGCGAATCTACTTCGAAAGATTAAACGCACGCATTCCACATTTTCGGTTCTTCAGATCAAAGATCTGCTTTTTTCTGGCCGTTTCTGATCGCACGTTCTTCCATGGCAGGAACCCATTTCTTCTGCTCTGCTGCATCAGAGTCAGCAATTAGGGAAATGGTTATCGCCGGAGTTTTCCCGTTTTATAGGCTGTTGGCTCCGGAAGTTTTCCTGGTGATGGAACGAGTAGTGAAAACTACTTTATTCGACTTTGGAAAAAGCATGGTCCTTTCAAGAGAAGGTGGTGTGATTCTTTAAAGGTGAAAACGTACCTGCTTTGTGCGAAACTGGAAAGCAGTTCCTGAATCGACACTGAAAGGGTACAATAAAAAGGGTTGTAAAAGGAAAAGGATTTCTCAATAATAGCAATTTTAACACACAACACGGCAAAACCGCCGTTAATACAAGGTGGCCATTGTGTTTCTGCATTATGTGTTATAATTTATATGTTATATATTTGATACAATAAAGGAAAATTTTATGCAATATAAACATACTTTATACATTGAAATACTTTATGGAATACATTAGCTAGATTATCTCTTATCAGATCTTTACAATTACTTCTATATTTGTATACATTCTACTTGATTAGGAAGTTTACAGCAATTATTCAAGTTGATTAGGAAGTTTGCAACAATTATTCTTGATTAAGAAGTTTACAAATTACAAACGTCGATGCCTGAAGCTATAAAATCATCCGAGATATTTCTAGAATTATTAGAAATGAAAGAACAATAAAAGAAAAATATTAAAGAACAATAAGCATTTTCGGTCCGTTTTTGAGGGTAGCAATTAGGGAAATGCTTATAGCTCGAGTTTTCCGTTTTATAGGCTCTTGGCTTCGGAAGTTTTCCTGGTGATGGAACGAGTAGTGAAAACTGCTTTATTCGACTTTGGAAAAAGGCTCGGTCCTTTCAAGAGAGGGTTGTTTGATTCCTTAAAGGTTGAAACGTACCTGCTTTGTGTGAAACTGGGAAACTGTTCCTGTATCGGCATTGAAAGGATACAATAAAAAGGATTGTAAGAGAATAAAGATTTCTCTATAATAGCATTGTAAACGCGAAACATAATATGACAGGTGAGATACCAAGGTGGTTAATGTGTTTCTATATCCTGTGTTATAATTTATATGTTATATAATTGATAGATTAAAAGATAATTTTAGGTAACATAAACATATTTTGTTCATTGAAATATTTTATTGAATTCATTCGATAGATTTAACATAAAATCATTCGAGATATTTCTAGAATTATTAAAGATGGAAGAACAATAAAACAAAGAGTGTATGATTGGTGGTGATAAGTGCAGGTAATGATAAATTAATCACTAGATTTATGGATATTATTTGCTTTATTTTCTCTTTTGTACTGTTAGCCATAAGAAATATTATTTTTCAAATATCTCAAATGATTCACCACGTAATCCCAACGTTGGGAACACGCACACACTACACACACATATATATATATATATATATATATCACCATTATAATTCGCGCAACAGCCCAGTGTGGGCCAAGGCCGTCTACCTACTAGTAGATTTCGAGACGAGAGATGCTTTTCTTTTTACGAGGTAGGGTTGTCACTCTACGCCCAAAGCTCCACAGTCATATGAGACAGGGACCTGCAGCTTAAAGTGGATTCCGAAATACTACAAACATTCATGGAACCCGAAATCTGTGGCACCGAGCGCCAGAGCGCTAGCCACTCTGCCATTCAGGCCTCTCTCTCTCTTAAAACCTAAAGAACTTTTAACCTACAGATTGAATGCATCTACCACCTACATAGATATAGATTGTAAATAATACAAAATGTAGAATTTTTACAGAAGAAATATTGTCGGGACTAATCCTCCAGGTCCAGCAGCTCGGGACGGACAGCCGATGAGTAGTCTACGCATGGATGGAGAGAAAGGGGACAACTTCTCTGGTGATAGAGAACCCATAGGGCTGATTTGGCTCCAAGTCACTGAAAAAAGGAGGGCATTCAATTTCGGCAGGATTTTAGGGGGATCTCCTCCACATTTGCTTATCGTAATATTGTACATTATTATTATACTAATAACACCCAAATTTTCTCTTGTGATTTACAACCGATTTCGATTTTCCATATTACTTTGCTTATTTTCAATATTGGATCACTCAGTTTCCCAAATGTGTATACATTTTTTCCTATTCCACAACTTTCTCAATACCCATATTTATTCTTAAAATTCCCACATTTGATCTCACCATTCGCCTATTTTTTCTCACATATCCAATATTTTAATTCACAACACTTATATTTGCGTTTACAAGTATGGTATTTATTCCCTTATATTTTTTAAATTTTTAAAAAATGTTTTAGTACTAAGAATATCTAAAATGAAGAATTTAAAACTTAAAAATGTTATGATTTTTTATTATATTTCGTTCTTTTTTTTTATCCTTTCAAAATATTTTCTTTGTATAAATTAGTTCTACAATATTTCAAACGTTTGCCATTTTGAAACTTCTAAGATTTCATCCTTAAAACCCTTAATCCATATTGCCCATAACGCACCCAATTTAACTCATAAAACTCTATGAAGCGTAACATTTTTCATCTACTGATGTTTATTCCTATGAAAATATTTTATGGAATATGCATTGATATAGGGAAAAAAGTCTACACTGATAAAAAGAAAAAGTCTTTATGTTGCCATAAAATCTAACATCAATGACAAAATATCGAGATAACTTCACGGATTCAAGAGATTGCTGTAATGGCGGCTTTTTTTCTGGAAGAACCATCTTCATAATACTTTAGAAATCTTACAATAAAAACTTTTGCAGGAAAGATGACGAATAGCGGCTTGTTTTTGAAAGGGCGGGCCTGACTTCAATTTTATGCTGCGTCGTTTATAGCTGACGTCGGGAATTTAGAGTGGGTTGAATAAAGCAACTTTAAATTACGCCCCTGTTTTCTTTTCCCGAGACGTGGGAGAACGAAATTAAGATTTTAATCTAAGATAATATTTTGCATTCGTCGTTTTTCGCTTGTCATTTCTGGAAAAAAAACCGCACGAGGGCTTGATTATGTTGTTTTAAGATGTCGAAAATAAAATGCTTATTAGATGTAGCGAAAGAAAATATTAAAATTAAATCGATTTTGAAAAATATTACAAAAAATATTCATTTTTAAGATTTACACTAAATTATAATACACACATATTAGTAATAAATATTCAGTGATATCAAATATGGAAAAAAATGTCCAAATTTCTGATATTTTTTTTTAATTTACACACTCATACATACTTATTTTCTTGCGCTCTGGCATTTGTAATTTAATTAATATTTAATTATATTTGTAATTTAATTAATATTAATATTAATTAAATTTAATTAATGAATTATTATTTGAAAAAACTGTATTAACATCAAGTGTCACCCACTATAAGTTTAAAAAAGTGTGTTTGAACTTGAGCGGATGAATAAAAAGTATTTTATGAACGATTGAAAATTTGAACAAGTTATATATATGGAGAATGTGAGCTAATAGTAGGAATTGAATAAAGGTGAAGAATTAATAATTTTCAAATTAGTTTGTGTAAATGTTATACTTTTATTATAGTAGAATTTTTTTTTCTTCCAAAAGTTTTAGAAATTAATTAAATCAAACCATTACCATTTTGAATTTTTTTGTTTATTTCTGAGTAAAAGGTTTTATAAATTTCCAATAACAACGCATAAACGTGTTTGTATTTGTTAAAGATTTTTTAATTTTTAGTATCCAAACAATTAACGATTTGTAAGAATATATATTATTAAATTTATATATTTTTTTAAGATTTATATATTATTAAGATTTATATATTATTAAAATTTATATATTATGATATTTCTTTATTATTTTCATATTATTATATTGATTTCTAAAAGAAAATTATCCAAACTTTGTGGGTTTCTTCGCCATGTTTGTTATTCTCATAAAATTCTGTTCTTATATTAATTCTAATAAAATAACAATTTTATTTTTTAAGTGATTTAATATGTAAAGATCTTATTTAATAACAGTATAAGAAGTTAAGTGTTTTATATTATCTTTGTATAAAGTTATTTTTCTAACATTTCTAACAATTTTTCATTGAATTGCCATTTAATAAAAATAAGTAATTTGTATTTATTTATTTTATTTTGATACATGCAATTAGTTACATGCATATGTATTTAAAAATCATGTTACTATTAACAGATAAATACGATTTTTTTCTTTTAATTATGTCTTTAAAACAATAATTTTTAACTGTAAAACTGGTATTTAAAAGAGTGCTTTTTGGACTGAGTATATCACATACACAAAAAAAAAATTAAGCAAAATAAAATATAAAGAAAAAAAATGTTAGTTTTTTTAAAGCATCTTATAAATAAATACATTTTACTTAATTCAAAATCAACTTAGTTAAAAAAAAATGTAACATATTTTATTTTCAAAATGATTAAATTAATGTAGGCTACAAAGATGACTTTATTTGTTAAAAAAACGTATCTTATTCTTACAAATTTCTTTTTCAGTAACGGGCTTAAAAATTTACTTCCTTTATTTATTTTTAACTCAGAACAGAGATTATTTGTAACTTCACTATATTTTAGTTAACACCACAGATTTTAAAATAACAAATTAATTAATAGGCCATACGAATTTACGTTCAAGGCTTAAGAACATATATAAACAGTATTATCGTCTTTATTTAACAAATAAACGTATCATTAATTTAAAGATTAAAGTATTTTTCGAGATATCTGAAATAAAAACACAAATAATTAAATACAATCCTTTTTTGTTGTTGTTGTTGTTTGTTTGTTTGTTTAAAAATGAAAAAGATTTAAAAACCCTTCGATTCATTTATTTATCTGCTGAAGACAACGATGAGTTAAAAAAAAAAAATTTTAAATTCTGAAAAGTAATTACTTAAAAAACATTTCACTTCCTTCTTGAATAAAAGAATGAAAACTAATCTTAAAACGCGGGAAACAGCCCAACAAACAATACTAGAGAAAAAACTGAACAAAACAAAAACAAAAATGAAAACTCATATATATCACACGATGAAAAAAAAAATTCTCCTGGGATGTTCGGAAAAAGAGATGAATAAAAAATTCACGCACACCTACAAAAAAATGAAGGAAAAAAGAAAAAAAAGAAGAAAAAAAAACTGTGGAGAAGGGATTATAATTCCGTACGAAGTCGAACTACTTTTTTTCTTCGGAAGAAGAAAAAAGAACAAAAAACACGTGCGCTTTCCGCGAACGAATACATACTGGAAAGTTACTCTCGTCCCAGGCGTTCTTTTACTTAGTTACTTTTTTTTATTCTTATGTTTAACATAAACCTCGTTGTAGAATTATTTATCAATCACGAGCTCCATTGTTTGCGTTGCGTTTGTTCGAGATCTCTGCGTAAAATCCGCGTTTTCATTTGATGCATTTCTCTCGAAGATACAGAAAGTATCTTCCTTTTCTAGAACTAACTTTCCTCAACAAAACCGTAGTCATTTTTTTCTCCGAGATCAAGCAGCAGAAAAACGTACATTTTTTTCCTTCTTTATTTTGCAAAAGTATAAAGCCTTTACAAAAGTTACGCTTAGCGTTTTATTTTTTAGTTCTTCCCAATATTGTACAAACCTAATTTACTAGAATCTGTTATTGATACAAGACATACATTCGAAATCCTCGATGTTAAAAGTAAATGAAAATGTCTGTAAGATCTCTGCCACTTCCTTTAAGAATATACAGAAAAAAACAGCACATTATTTTTTAGAACAAACTCTGTAAATAAGATTAATTATGATAATAAATTTAAAAAGTTTGTATAATTTATTGGCAAATTATCCATTCTTCTAAACACTATATAAACCATTTACAAGAATCAATTTGTGATACAACTCAAATTATCTTCTAAGATTTCCTTGACGATATACAATTTATGGAAAAAAATTCTATTACTTTATAAAAACAGAAAAACAAATGTTTTTTTCATTTTATCGAGATTTATATCAAAATTATAAATCTCTACAATAATTTAATAATACATTTAATTTTTGTATGGTTCAGTAGGTGCAAACAAAATTTCATTCTAAATTCTATTTAAAATCCTCTTGTACCTCGACGTTACAAGTAAATAAAAATGTCTGTAAGATCTCTACCACTTTTTTTAAGAATATGCAGAGGAAAAGAGTATAATATTCTGCTGAAAAAAACCCCTGTAAATAAGTTTAACTATTGTAATAAATTTTAGAGTTTTGTTTAATTTCTTGGTAAATTATTAATTCTTCTAATTTACTATCTATGTCTTATTTACAAGATAAAACTCAAATTTATGATAGAACTTAAATTATCATCTAAGGTTTCCTTGACGTTATACAATTTATAAAACAATCTTCTAAGGTTTCCTCGACGATATACAATTTATGAAACAATCTTCTAAGGTTTCCTCAACGATATACAATTTATGAAACATTCTAAGGTTTCCTCGAGGATATACAATTTATGAACCAATGTTCTAAGTTTTCCTCTACGATATGCAATTTATGAACCAATGTTCTAAGTTTTCCTCTACGATATGCAATTTATGAAACAATCTTTTAAGGTTTCCTCGACGATATACAATTTATGAAACAATCTTCTAACTTTTTAAAGTCAATTCCTACTTTTTTTTCACTGTATTGCAGAAAGTCCTTTATAAATAATTTTCATTTTTTTAAGTATATCTGGCGCCATCTATTGGTAGATATATGCAACTTAAATGTAAAAAAAAATAAAATTATTAATTAAATGTAATTGGAAAAAAAAACTATATTAACATCAAGTGTCATCCCCTACAAGTTAAAAAAATGTATTTGAACTTGAGTGGATGAATAAAAAGTATTTTACTAACGATTGGAAATTTGAACAAGATATATATAGGGAGAGTGTGAGCTAATAGAAAGAATTGGAAAAATAAACTTCAAAATATATATTAAAGTTGTTCTCCAAAATACCTTGAACATAATACGTTTTTCGTAAAATCACACCTTCATGTCTCTTCTATTTTCAGATTTTGCATTTTTTTTTGTGTGTGCCTTTCAAACTAAACCATCTACGAAAATGCTCACACGCAATCAAAGTTTTAAACCATTCCAGTCCACGCATAAGAAATTAAAATACAAAAGTGAACTGAACCCAACCTGTTCTTGCAGAACCCTTTTACCTCTGGGTGCGCTTCGTACTTCGCAAAATGTAAATGAATTATATATTTTTGGAAAATTTGTACTTGAACTATTCAAAGATATGTATGTTTCCTAATTCTCTGACAATATATATTTCATAATACCATATTTATAACCTTTTTCACAATGTCACAAATAATCTACCAATGTTTGATAATCGCATATTAATCATGAAACAGATGTCACTCACAATTTTATAAATGGCATCTAGAACATCAATAAGGACAACAAAAAATATAAATAGATATATAAATTATGTGCAAACTATTGCGTATACATATATGGGTGCTGATTTTCAATGACATATGACAAAGAAAAAGATTCACACATCTAAATCAAAGAAATTTTTCAAATGTATCAAATTTTGAAAGAATTTTGGATAATTACTTTCAGAATGGCAATTTGTTCAGACTATATATATATATATATATGTAACGTTTACAAAGTAATACCCTTAAGTGCAGAAAATATTACCAGCAATTAAAATACAACAAATATTTGTTTACTATGTCAAAAAATTTGTAACACACATTTCTTCAAAAAAAGGGGTTTCAAAGCAAATTTAAATTTAAAAAAAACTAAATTTTCACATATACTCGTCTATTAGAGTTGTTCACCGATATAGCTTTAACATAACTTATTGTTCGTAAAATCACACCTCCATGCCTCTTCTATTTTCAGATTTTAGCATTTTTTGTGTGTGTTTTAAAACTCAACCATCCACGAAAACGCTCACACGCAAGCAAAGTATTAAACCATTCCAGTCCGCACATAAGAAATTAAAACACAAAAGTGAACAATGGCGTCTTATTACGTTGCTGAACCCAACCTGTTCCTGCAAAACGCTTTTACCTCTGGGTGTGCTCTGTTCTTCGTAAAATGTAAATGAAGTTTGTTCGGATTAAATTTTGCAACTCAAAATTAGACGTATTAATCTGAGAGGAAACACGCCCAGCAATATGGCCTCTATCGGATGCAAATTTCTCTCTTCCCTTTCAGGAGAGTTTTGGTAAAGAAGGCGGCTATTAAGGCTATTTATTAGGAGTTCCCATTTGGAGGTTATGTAATGGCCCTTTCTAAGCTTTAATGGAATTTCTTTAAGTTTTTGGCAACGGCAGTAAAGGATTTCTTTTTTCTTCTTAATTCTGCTGTTTTAAATACTTTTAAACGCAATTTAATAAATGCATTTAATTTTACAGGTAACCTGTATATAAACGATTCAAAATAAAAATTAAGTTAGAATGATAACATTTATTAATGCTACATTTATTAGTTTGTACTACATTTATTAATAATTAATGATTATGAAATCTATACTGCATAATTAATTATGTAGTATTAATGATTAATGATTATAAAATCTATACTACATATATTAATTTAAAATTTTTACTACATTTGTTCAAATTGTATAATCTTGTTAAGAAATATTTATCAACTTATTGTACTACATTTAACTGAAATGTAAAATATTATTAAGGCAGTCTTCTCTTTTAATGGATAGTTAAAATTTATTCACAATCTAGACAACAATTGTCTAAGTTTTTTGGGAAGAATATCGATGAACATAGATGTAGGGAGTAAATAAAGATTCTCAGTTATTATCTGATCTTAGTCTTTAAGAATTTTTAGCACATATAGTGTTTAAAAAACGCATGAATATGCATTGATAACAATAATATATATAAACATTAATTTTATTGTAAAAATTACACTTTTTATTAAATTAAACTTCACACTTTTCGTAGTAAAAATATGATGGATTCGAAATAATATTGAGATTTCTCAATGCAATAGGTAACAATTTATAATAAGTAACAACACGTAAAATTAAATCAGCGTTACAATCAAATAAAGAAGTTTTCATGTTTTCTTCAGTATGACAGGCAAATGTGATGTTAATTTCTATGAAAGACGTTTGGAAGGTATTATTTTACATTTTAGAAAAAACATTTACTCCATGATTTATATTATTTATAATATAGTAGTTAAAAAGTTTAGAACTTTAGGAACCATTGTGTATTAGTAAGCTTTAAAACAATACAAAAATGCATACAGATGTATTGAGCTTTTAAACGTATATACAGTTGTATACGTATGTTGAATTTATGTATATATACAGACAATATTTAGTATCATACATACATATATATATATATGCACAATTTTCATTGAATTGTTTAAATCTTCTCTTTATTTTATTATTATTCGTTCATTTAAACACAATATGCCGAAAAATAGAAATGAAAGGAAATCCATATTTTTATCTCTCATCATATGCCTGAAATATTACAATTATAAAGTTTTATAATTAATAAAAAAATAATAAAATTAAATTCATGTAATTTTTTATTGTATAATGATGGGTAACCTTCTAATTACCTTCCTTATTTTCCGTTGTTATCTTTAAAAGGCATTTTATTAATAATGGAAAATTTTTGTATTTGTAAAATATTTTGTGACTATTAGTGATTGATAAAGATTTCAATAACTGAGAAATGAATACATAAAAAAAAATTTTAATTGTTACAATATATCAATTGCTTGCAAATCAAAAACTTTATATTAACAAAGTAATTATAAAATAACAATGTAGCAATGAAAAATAAGAATGGAAGAAAGAAACAAGTAATATATAAAAAAAAAAAATCTTTCAAGTCAATTCCCACTTTTTTTTCACTATATTGCAGAAAGACCTTTATAAATAATGTTCATTTATTTTTTAAGTTTATTTGGCGCCATCTATTGGTAGATATATGCAACTTAAATCTAAAAAAAAACTAAAATGAAATAATTAAATTTAATTAATAAATTAATATTTGAAAAAACTGTATTAGCATCAAGTGTCATCCAGTACAAGTTCAAAAAATGTATTTGAACTTCAGGAGATGAATAAAAAGTATTTTATTAACGATTGAAATGTTAAACAAGACATATATAGGGAGTGTGTGAGCTAATGGAAAGAATTGGAAATAAAAAGATAGAACAATCGGAAAACCTATGAAAAATACAAAACAACATAAACACACAAAAATATATAAACATATTCATTATTTCCATTAATATTAAGAATGTTCCTTTATTTATGAAACTAAAATTAGCAACAATGTTTATCATTAGCAGTGGAAAATCTGTGTAGTTCGACACATAGCGACCATTTGTGATTGAAAATTATTGCTAGTAACGGAGGAGTAAAAACATAATACAAAAACAAAATCTTTCATTATTTCAGAAAATATATTCTAAATTCATCCTTTCACAACTATCTTCTTAACATTCTGTCCCTATCCCTTTTTCAAAAGTTTTTTTCCCTACATAGTCGAACGCAATGCAAGCCAACTTGCATTGTTATACATGAAATATGCCTTCGACGGTTTTAGATGGCAACAACAAATCATGCAGACGAGACGGAGCATAAAAAACATACACAGGGGAGACGGCAGGGCGGTCGTAGAATAATTCGAACGATCGTGTTCTTCATCACAGATTGTTCCTGATATGTCCAAGACAGAGCTATGGCTCGGAACTAATTTATGAAGCGGAGAGATTTTGTGTTATTAGGCTCGTAAATGAGCGAGGATGGATACATTGTCTCATAAAAAAGAAAAGATAGGAGAATAATAGCTGTACAGAATAAAGGTACAGTACTATTTTTAAAGTCATGGACCTGTTTTATTATAATGGTGTTTGAAAAATAAAGCTAGCGAGCTTTATTTATTGTGGCAGGAAAAATTTTTTTAGATCAAAAAGAATATAATTGGACATCATATTTATAACAATTCAAGCAGTAATGATTTCGGTTTTCATAATACAAAAAAATAATAACTTAATATAATGAACGGGTTTAAATTATCTAAAATTTTCAGAGAAATAAAATATTATATTATTAAAGATAGGTAGGAAAATAATTACGCAATATATATCTTTTCAAATAATTTAAACATACCTTATTAAATTACTGCTGCATTTTTATCATGTAATATACATGTATATTTAACAATTTATTTGACTTTTGAAAAACAAATTTATATAACAGGTTTAACTCATGCATTTTGAACTCCAACAACTGTAATGTATTTGCTCAAAGAGTGACTTTACTGATTTTATAGTTTTAAGTTAAAATATTAATTGTTCATTTTATTATTATTTGTTCATTTAAACACAATATATCTAAAAATATAACCAAATGAAAAGAAATCCATTTTTGTATCTTTAAACATATTAGTGAAATATTGAAATTATAAAGACTTTTAACTAATACAAAAATAATAAAATAAAATTAATTAAATTTTTTTATTGTATTATGATGGGCAATCTTCTAATTAACTTCCTTATTTTCCGTTGTTATATTTAAACGACCATTTACTAACAAGGAAAAATGTTAGGATACGTTGTGATTATTTGTGATTGAAAAGTTTACTCATATTTGACAAATAAATGTATAAAAACATAAAAAAACCTTAAAAATTGTTACAATATTTCATTTAATAGTAAAACAAAGACTTTATATTACCAATGGAATATTATAAAATAATGATGGCAAATAACAATAGGAGTAAGGAAAATACTAATAGGACAATTGAAAAAACCTATGGTACAAAAAAAAAAAAAAAAAAAAAAAAAAAAAAAAAAAAAAAACTGTATAAAAGTATTCATTATGCCCATTAATATTAAAAGTGTTCCATTATTTATGAAACAAAAGTTAGCAGCAATGTTTTCAATTAGTAGTAGAAAATTTGTGTAGTTAGACACATAACGACCATTTGTGATTGAAAATTATTGCTAGTAACGGAGGGGTAAAAATATAATACAAAAAAAATCTTTCATTATTTCAGAAAATATATTCTAAATTCATCCTTTCACAACTATCTTCTTAACATTCTGTCCCTATCCCTTTTTCAAAAGTTTTTTTCCCTACATAGTCGAACGCAAAGCAAGCCAACTTGCATTGTTATACATGAAATATGCCTTCGACGGTTTTAGATGGCAACAACAAATCATGCAGACGATGCGGAGCATAAAAAAGACATACATAGGGGAGACGGCAGGGTGGTCGTAGAATAATTCGAATGATCGTGTTCTTCATCCCAGATTGTTCCTGATATGTCCAAGACAGAGCTATGGCTCGGAACTAATTTATGAAGCGGAGAGATTTCGCGTTATTAGGCTCGTAAATGAGCGAGGATGGATACATTATCTCATAAAAAAAGGAAAGGAGAATAATAGCTCTAGAGAATAAAGGTACAATATTATTTTTAAAGCCATGGACCTGTTTTATTATAATGGTGTTTGAAAAAGTAAAGCAAGCTGGGTTTATTTATTGTGGCAGGAAACGTATTTTTAGATCAAAACGAATATAATTGGACATCATGTTTTTAAAAATTCAAGCAGTAATGATTTCTGGTTTCATAACACAAAAATATAATAACTTAATATAATGAACGGGTTTAAATTATCTAAAATGTCCAGAGAAATAAAATATTATATATATTATAGGTAGGTAGAAAAATAATTACGCAATATATATCTTTTCAAATAATTTATACATACCTTATTAAATTATTACTGCTGCATTTTCTTATCATGTAATATGTATACATGTATATATATATATATATATATATATATATATGTTTAAAGTTTTATTAGCTTTTGTATTCTAACGAAAAACAAATTAATCTAACAACTTTTAACTCATGTATTTTGAACTCGAACAACTGTAATGCATTTAGTCAAATAAGAGTTATTTTAGTGTTTTCGTGGTAGGCGAAATAATTTTACTTTAAATATTTTTTTACGCTTATAATAGTTTACCTAGGGCCTGAAAGCCTGAGTGACTAACGCTCTGTCCCTCGGGTTCGAGTCCCGGCGGTGCCATGGATGCTTATAGTAATTCGGAATATACTTTAAACTATAGGTATAACTATAGGGGTATTGTTACTCCGCATCCGTAGCTTACCGTCAAGCTGCACGCACCTCCTGGTTAATGCTAAGTGAGTAACATCAGCGCAGAGCCTGGCTTAAGACATCCAAAACAACTATCTAAGTATTTGTAAGCTGCATTATAACAAAAAAGGAATATTTTACCTATTCAGTTTTCTGAACTGTTGCACTTTAATCCTCAACAGATTAAAATTTTAAATCTGTCGAAATGGCTCCCTGACATCTGGAAAAATTACACCCCAGTGAAGAATTAAAAGCGACTTGATCGTCGATGGTTCGACGCACTATGGGTGATTTGAAGAGAAAATAACCATCAATCTTACTTCGTAATTGTGTCAGCATTTTTTTTTTTCTATTTCATTTCTAGATATCGAAATGGTAGTAATTTTCTGTCATCTTCGTAATTTCCCATCTAGAAATTTAAATCCGAGCTTCTTCGTATTAAACGGAACTTAGGTTTTAACAATTCTACTATACAAAAACTACACCTTTTTTATTATATGGTATTAAAATTCAAATATTAGGTTTTTTTGGTATTAGTAAAATATTTCACCAACTTTTTGATTTAGACTCTAGATGCAATACAATAGAAATTATTTTTATCATTAGTAAATATTTCCATTGCATAGCTTGTGACACTGCTGGAAATAAAAAAAAATGACAAAACAGTATACAAATTTATTCTTAGCATATTTACAGTTATACAGTTCTTTCTTTATTGACAGTTCATCAGCAAATTGCTTAATTTATTAATTTCGCTCATTTCACAGGGGTATTTACACTTATAGTTCATTAGTATTCTTCTGCTTGATGTCGTGACTGAGATATTCTTTAAAAAAAGAAAAGAGGCAGTTAGCAATGCACCAGACAGTTTTGAGCCTCGCGTGGGAAATCTAAAAGTAAATCATTTGCACCCATCTTTCATTATTTATCATTCAGTCAACGACGGTTATTAAAAATTTATAATTTACTTAACACACAACTCATCGCCTACATTCGTGTCCATGAAAAAAAAAGGAACAGCTTAGCATTATTTTTACCTCTTCCACAGCATTACTAAGCAATGCAAGTCGATTCAACTGTCGTGAGACACACTTTGAGGGGTGGTACAGCTTACTAAAACATACTTTTTTTTATAGGAATGTATAGTCTGAAATGACAAATTAAGTGACAAACAGATTTTCAAACCAAATTTCACGCAACAGTCAGGGTCAATGCTCTAACTGAAACCCGTTACTGATATCCCTGTAACTGATACCCGTCTAACTGAAACCCTGGCCCCGTTGCTAACACTATTTTATTTTTACGCTGTGTTTGCAACTGTGTTTTCATTTACGATTCACCAATGAACTCATTTGAGGACCTCTTTACTTGACTGTCCATTGCGGCTGCAAGCGTGAGCGAAATGCAAAGATCTTTGGAACTGTTAGCCCAACACTCTTTTGACGTTACTCATCATTTATTACTGTTGATGATGGCAATTTTGAGAACTTATTTAACACATTGAATCAAAGAAGTGCTTTGCAATCCTAATGTAAATAAGCAATGTTGTGTCTCATGTTTTGGTTTTATTTTCTTGCCTCAAAGCGCCATTTCCGACCATACTATACATTCCTATACAATAATATATGTATATATTTAAAGTTTGCCCCATGACTTTGAATCCCCCTGTATATGGTATACAAATCGTAAGTCCAAAAAATATTTCATCATGGACATTGTATTCCACTTATTCGATGAACCACAATTGAGAACGACTAGTGGCAACGTGCGCCGCTGGTGATCATTTCAGGACTGTATTTCAATCCGCTGGCAACTTTGTTGTAGACACTGTTTCAAAAGAGAGAAGATTCAATGGCGTTTGAGATGCTCAGTATCTTGCCTCGTTAGTCGGACTACGTTGTAGGAGTTTTTACGAAAATTCGGGGTAGTTCTCTCTAAAAGTCCCCCAAAAAAGTCCAAAGTCCTCCTTCTTCCTCCGGAAGGCACTGCCCTCCTTCTCCGTTTTCCTCAATCCATGAGTAGAGTACTTATGGCATGTCCGTCCCGCACTGCAGAACACTGAGGATTAAGGACAACAATTGATTGATAGGCAGGAGTATCTTTAGACGTAATTGTTTTTGTACGTTATGTGTCAGAACTCGAAACCAAACACAATCATGCAATTTATGTGACACTAAAGCACTGTTATAATATTAGATCAACTTGATCTGGAAACAGAAGCTTAAATAAATACAATCAGTAGATTTGAACCTCTTGCAAGCTAGTCTGTTTACATTCAAGATTCATTGTATAAGGCCCTTAAATGTCACCGTGATCAGTTTTGAGTTTACACAAACTATGGCATTAGTACTGGTAGTATTTTACACGCATAAATTAACATTTCCTTTTGATAATTCATCAATTGCGCAAATATTATAAGAAGCCTAAAGTGAATATTTTAAAATCCTAATAGTATAGATTTATTTCATTTATATTATTGAGCGATAGAATTGTTTTTAAAACATGCATCTAGGTAATATTGAGTGGCCGTCATGGCCTAGGGATTAGCTCTCAGGCGCTCCGTACCATAGGTTTCGGGTTCACGGTTTTGATTTGAGTCACGGCCTGTGCCATGTATGTTTGTAGTGGTTCAAAATCCACTTTAAACCGTAGGTCCTGATCTAATAGGACTCTAGAAAGTTTGGCATAGCCATGAAAACTCTACCGCTTAAAAAGAAAATATATCCAGGTGGTTAATTTTGAGGTATTTTATTGTCATACTAAATATCCAGGTGGTTATTTTCATACTAAATATAGTTATTTCATGATAATTATAGTTCTTCTGTTAACATAAACTCACTGCTATAGTAAATTATTATTTTACCTCACTTAAATAGAGAAAAACTAGGTTATGAATAAAAACCACACGGGATAATGCAGTACATAATTCATTAGTATTCTTTTCCTGGATGCCGTGCCAAAGAACTTCTTTACAATGAAAACAAAAAGGCAATTATGATTAATGCGTCGAAGACACTTTAAAATCTTGTGTGTTGAATTAAAAACATTGCTATTTAAGAATTATCTATTATACAGCAACGACAATCATTAGAAATTTATAATTTTGCTTAAAACTCTTTAAAACACTTTTCATTCCACAGTAAATAAAAAAGTGTTAGACTTTATGGTCATAAATTTTAATTTTTACACCACGCATCTACGAAAGGAAAAGGCTTTCACAAAGTTTCTTTCGCGAACAGAGTTACAGTTACGGGCCTCCGGGGTTTTTCCGTGAACCTTTAACAGTCCCCCATTCCCGAAACGTGAGAAAAGCGAATCTACTTCGAAAGATTAAGCGCACGCATTCCACATTTTCGGTTCTTCAGATCAAAGATCTGCTTTTTTCTGGCCGTTTCTGATCGCACGTTCTTCCATGGCAGGAACCGATTTCTGCTGCTCTGCTGCATCAGAGGCAGCAATTAGGGAAATGGTTATCGCCGGAGTTTTCCCGTTTTATAGGCTGTTGGCTCCCGAAGTTTTCCTGGTGATGGAACGACTAGCGAAAACTGCTTTATTCGACTTTGGAAAACTGCTCGGACCAATGAATAGAAGGTTGTTTGATTCTTTAAAGGTTGAAACGTACCTGCTTTGTACGGGAACTGGAAAACTGTTCTCAATAATAGCATTCTAAACTCGAAATACAGTATGACAGCCGTTAATACAATGTGGTTAATATGTTTCTATATCCTGTGTTATAATTTATATGTTATATATTCGGTAAATTAAAAGATAATTTTATGTAACATAAACATATTTAGTTTATTGAAATATTTTATTTCATTCGATAGATTATATCTTGTCAGATTTTGCTTCATTTTCAAAAGTTGCCTATTTTTCAATTACAGTTACTTCTATATTTTTAAACTAAACTTGATTAGGAAGTTTGCAAACATCGATACTAAAATCTTTAAAATAATTCGAGATATTACTAGAATTATTAAAGATGGAAGAACAATAAAACAAAGAGTGTATGATTGGCGGTGATAAGTGCAGCTAATGATAAATTAATTACTAGATTCATGGATATTATTTGCTTTATTTTCTCTTTTGCACTGTTAGCCATAAGAAATATTATTTTTCAAGTACCCCAACTGTTCACCACGTAATCCCACGTTGGGATCACACACACACACACACACACACACATATATATATATATATATATATATATATATATAAATCTGAATCAAGTTTTCTTTCTTACTTAAGCAACATAGCTTATCAAGGTAGGATCTAAAGACTTTTATGAAATTCTTTGCTATAGAAAGTTTTCCTTTTTTGTTCCATGAATCAATTTTTCAAGTAATATGCAGGCCACGGATACTAATCTTTAAATAAAGTTAATTAAAAGCAAATAATACTAAATAATTACACTAAAAATAATTAAGAAAATAAAGCTCGTTAAAGAAACACTTGTAATTTTTAAGAATCAATAAATAATAGAATTCATTATAAACTACAGGATGTTTCAAAACTTAGCATTAAAAACATAATATGGTATGAGAAGATTGGCTGTTAACTTTGAATAAAAATTATGTGTGCTGGAAATTTATTAATTGTATTGGTAATCACAGATACAGTTAAATACTATTAGGCATCCTTATAATAAATGAGAGGTAAGTGAAAATAATGATTTTTTTTTCTTCTAAGCCGATGGTCTCCTTAAGTAAAGCCCACAAAGATCCAAGGGTTCCGGAAACCGTGTTCTAAGGTTATTGACCATTGTATACACTACAATGGTCAATAACCTTAGATTACATGAAGGATCAGTTGGGGTACTTGAAAATAGTAATTTTTAAGGCGTAAAATACAATAAAGAAAATAATGGAAACAACATCCTTAAACCTAGTGAGTTATTTATCATTGGCTATCACTAGTGCCACCACTATGAATCATGTGCCTTCTATTTTTTTGTTCTTTAATCTCTAATAATTCTAAAAATATCTGGAATGATTTTAGAGCTTCTGGCATCGACGTATGTAAACTTACTTATCAAGTTGAATAATCGCTGTAAACTTCCTAATAAAGTTTAATAATCACTGTAAACTTCCTAATCAAGTTATATAATTGCTGTAAACACTTTAATAAATTAAAATTCTTACTAAAGCTGAATAATTGTTGTAAACTACCTACCAAAGCTGATTAATTGTTGTAAACTTCCTAATGAACTTGAATAATTGTTGTAAATTTCCTAATCAAGTTGAATAACTGCTGTAAACCTCTTAATCAAATTGAATAATTGTTTTAAACTTCCTAATCAAGTTGAATAATTGTTGTAGACTTCCTAATAATTGTTGTAAACTTTCAAATTAAGTTGAATAATTGTTGTAGACTTCCTAATAACTGTTGTAAACTTTCTGATCAAGTTGAATAACTGCTGTAAACCTCCTAATCAAATTGAATAATTGTTTTAAACTTCCTAATCAAGTAGAACAATTGTTGCAGACTTCCTAATAATTGTTGTAAACTTTCAAATTAAGTTGAATAATTGTTGCAGACTTCCTAATAACTGTTGTAAACTTCCTGATCAAGTTGAATAGCTGTTGTAGACTGCCTAATAATTGTTGTAAACTTTCTAATCAAGTTCAATAATCATAGTAAATTTCTTAAACAAGTTAAATTTTCATCATATATTTATGTAGTTGAAAATTATTATAATGTTTTTTTTATATTAGAATTTTACTTACTTAGTTAACTACATCTAAAGATCTATGTTAGACTACTGCTAAACAATTGATTTTAGCCATTTATTTCCAAATCAATATTTTATAACATTGAATGGAAACTTAACCGCTAATAATACAGTGGTTGGCGTACAAATCGTACTTATGGAACTTATTGAATATTTACTGCAAATACTTATATATCATATTTACTATAAATCTTAAAAAAAACCAGAAGGATATTTCTTACAATATTTTTCGAAATCGATATAATTTTGACATATTCTTTCGCTGCATCTAATAAGCATTTCATTTCCTATATCTTAAAAAAATATAATCAAGCGATCGAGTGCTTTTTTTCCCACACATGACAAAAGAAAAACAACAGAATGCAAATTATTATCTTAGATTAAAATCTTAATTTCGTTTTCCCACTTCTCCAGAAAAGAAGACAGAGCAATTTAAAGCTGCTTTATTCAACCCACTCTAAATTCCCAACGTCAGCTATAAACGTCGCATAAAATTGAAGTCTAGCCCGCTGTTTCAAAAATAAGCCGCTATTCGTCATCTTTCCCGTAAAAGATTTTACTGTAAGATTCCTAAAGTATTATGAAGATAGTACTTCTGAAAAAAGCCGCCATTATAGCAATCTCTCGAATCCATGAAGTTGTCTCGATGTTGTGTCATTGATGTTATGTTTTATGACAACATAAAGACCTTTTCTTTTTATCAGTGTAGACTTTTTTCCCATATCAATGCATGTTCCATAAAATATTTTCTTTGTAGTAAACAGCAGTACAGGAAAAATGTTACACTTCGTAGAGTTTTATGGGTTAAATTGGGGGGGGAGGGTATGGGCAATATGGTTTAAAGATTTTGAGAATGAAATCTTGGAAGAAGTTTCAAAAGGTCAAACATTTAAGATATTGTAGCACTAATTTATACAACGAACAAAGTTTTTTTGAAAGGATAAAAAAAAGTACGAAATATAAAAAAAATTATAGTGTTTTAAATTCTTCATTTTACATGTTCTCAGAATTTAAAAGTATAAAAATTATATGTTGTTGTGAGAGAAAATATTGGAGTTGTGAGAAGAAATATGTGACGCAAATATCTAATATCAGATATGGATACAAAAAAGTAAGAACCATAGTAAAATATTATAATATTTTAAATTTCAAATGCTCCATTTTTAGATATTCTCAGTACTAAAGCATTTTTCTTAAAGTAAAAAAATATACCGGAGGAAATACAGGAATTATAAAAGCTAATGTAAGAGTTGGGACAGAAAATACCTGTAATTGTGAGAAGAAATATGGAATCGTGAGAGCAAATATGGAAAGTGTGAAACAAATATGAGAATTGAAAGTTCTGGGTAATATGAAAAAATATATACAGATTTGGGAAACTATGGGATCAAATATAGGATTTCTTGAGAAAATATCGAAATTGTGAGAACCAATATGGAAATTGTAATAAAAAATATGGGAATAGTGAGAGAAGACAAATTTTTTTGATGCACATTGTGAACTTCATTTCCCACTGATGTCTCAATGATGTTTTCCGATTGCTGATGAGGAGGGACTTTTATTGGTTACTACTCCGTATTTGAGTGTGGTTAGGCAAAAAAACGGAAAATACCAGAAAGCTGTTTGACTATCCATGAGAGACAGACATGATAATTTGGAGAAAATATAAGAAATTTAAAAGTAGAATTTATATATTAATTTTGATAGTATATATGTTAAGAAGGGGAACGAATATGGATGAGTGCATAAATTTTAAAAAATTTTATCAGAAATTTAATATAGTCAATTTGTTTCCTTATTTGATATTACTGATTATTTATCGCAAATACTTATCTATTAGAATTTTCTGTAATTCTAAAAAATGAATATTTTTATAATATTTTTCAAAATCGATTTAATTTTAGCATGTTCTTTGGCTGCATTCAATAAGCATTTAATTTCCTACATCTTAAAACAATATAATCAAGCCCTCCAGTGCTTTTTTTTTTAGAAATGACGAGTGCAAAATATTATCTTACATTAAAACTTAACTTCGTTCTCCTACTTCTCCGGAAAAGAAAACAGGAGCGCAATTTAAAATTGCTTTATTCAACCCACTCTAAATTCCCGACGTCAGCTATAAACGTCGCAGCATAAAATTGAGGTCTGGCCTGCTCTTTCAAAAATAAGCCGCTATTCGTCTTGTTTTCTGTAAAGGTTTTTACTGTAAGGTTTCTGAAGTATTAAGAAGATGGTTCTTGTAAAAAAAAGCCGCCATTACAGCAATCTCTCGAATCCGTAAAGTTGCTTAGATTTTATGTCATTGATGTTGGGTTTTACGATAACATAAAGACTTTTTTTTATCAGTGTAGACTTTTTTTTTTACTGATATCAATGCATATTCCATGAAATATTTTATGAGGAAAATAATGATATTAATTTATGAATATTTTATTATATAAATAATATATAAATAATATTTTATGAAATATTTTATTAGGAATATACAGCAAAATGAAAAATGTTACGCTTCGTAGAGTTTTATGGGTTAAATTGGATGGGTTATGACCAGTATGGATTAAGGATTTTGAGAATGAAATCTTGGAGAATTTTCAGAATGAAAAACAGTTTTATATATTGTAGCACTAATTTATGCAACTACAAATTTTTGAAAGAACAAAAATTAAGAAATATAATAAAAAATTATATTTTAAATTATAAATTCTACATTTTAGAGTATTCTCGGGATTTAAGCATTTTTTAAAAATATAAAAAATAAATGTGAGGAAATACCATAATTGTAAAAAAAAAAAAAAAAAAAAAAAAAAAAAAATTTTGAGTTGTGTGAAGAAATATGGGAAACAAATATGCAATATTAAATATGGATGCAAAAAACTACGAACTATAATAAAAAAATAAAATATTATTAAATTTAAAATTTTTCATTTCAGATATTCTCATTATTTAAAAATTTTTAGATGTATAAATAATATATGTGAGTAAATATCTAAATTGAAAAAGTAAACATAAAAGTTGTGAGAGGAAATATTGGATTTCTGAGATGAAATATGGAAATTCTGATAGTAGATATGGGAATAGTGAAAGAAGACATTTTATTTTCTGATGACCACAGCTGAACTTTTTTTCCCACTGATGTCCCACTGATTCTATCCGACGGCTGATGAAGGAAAGACATTCCATTCCAGAAGGACTTTTAGAGGGTATTGCACCGTAATTATGTGTCTTATGGGAGAAACCCCGGAATATAACAGGAAAGGAAATACAGGAATTTTGATAGCAAATATGGGAATATCGAGAGCAAATATGTACAAGAGTATAAATTTAAAACATTTTCATCAAAAATTAAAAAAAAAAAAATTCTTATTTGATAAGACTGAATATTTCATGCCAATATGTATGCATTATATTTTACTGTAGATGTTATAAAATCAAATGAATATCTTTATAATAGATTCAAAATCGATTTAATTTGAACATTATTTTCTTCCGCTGTATCTAATAAGCATTTTATTTTCTACACCTTAAAACAATATCATAGAGACCTCAAATGCTTTTTTCCCGCATATGACATGCCAAAAACGACAAAGAGAAAATATTATCTTAGACTAAAATCTTAATTTCGTTCTCCCACTACTCCAGGAAAGAAAACATAAGCGCAATTTAAAGTTGCTTCATTCAACCCACACTAGATTCCCGAATGTCAGCTATAAATGTCGCAGCATAAAATTGAAGTCTACATCACCTTTCCAAAAACAAGCCGCTATTCGTCATCTTTCCTGTAACAGTTTTTACTGTAAGATTTCTAAAGTATTATGAAGATGGTTCTTGTAAAAAAAAAGTCGCCATTACAGCAATCTCTCGAATCCGTGAAGTTGCCTCGATTTTATGTCATTGATGTTAGGTTTTATATGACAACATAAAGACTTTCTCTTTTTATCAGTGTAAACTTTTTTTTTTTTTTTTTTTTTGCGCATATCAATGCATATTCCATAAAATATTTTCATAGGAATAAAGAGTAGTAGTAGATGAAAAATGTTATGCTTTGTACAGTTTTATGGGGTAAATTGGGTGGGATATGGGCAATATGGATTAAGATTTTTTAGGATGAAATCTAGGAAGAAGTTTTAGAATTGCCAACTTTTGAAATATTTTAGCACTAATTTATACAATTTAAAAATTTTGAAAGGATAAATAAAGTACGAAATAAAATAAAAAATTAAAATATTTTAAATTTTAAATTCTTCATTTCAGATGTTGTCTGTATTTAGATATTTTTAAAATTATAAAAATATTTGAGAATATATATCAAAATCGTAAAAGCAAATATAAGAATTGTGAGAGAAAATATTGGATTTGTGAGAAGAAATATGGGAATATAGAAATTGTGAGAAAACATTTGGACATGAAGAGATCTGGGTGAAAATATATGCACATTTTTTACATATTATATGGAAAATATATACAAATTTGAGAAACTGTGAGATCGAGTACAGGAATGGCGAAGAAAGTATTAAAATTGTGAGAAAAAATATGGGAATTGTGACAGCAAATATGGGAATAGTGAGATAAGGCATGAAATTATGATGAGCATAGGTGAGCTTTATATCCCACTGATGTCCTTCTGAACTGCTTTCCTACGGCTGATGGGCGGAGGAAATTGCCTTCCGGGATGGCTTTTAGGGGTTATTGCTCCATATTTGCGTTCCATATGGAGATTGTTAGAACAAATACGATTATTATGATTGTAGACATAGTAATATTGACAGAAGATCTGAAATTGTGATGAACATAGGTGAGTTTCATATTGCACTGATGTATACAATTGATGCCCCACTGAACTGCTTTCCGATCGCTGATGAAGGACCGAAATTACCTTCTGGCAGTACTTATAGGAGTTTCTGCAACGTATTTGCGTATGCTATTGGGGAAAACCGGAAAGATATCAGGAAGTACCTTAACTATTGATGAGTGACAGACATGAAAATTGTAAGAATATATAAAAATTGTGAGAGGAAATATATAAATGTAGATTTCAAATATGGGAATAACGAGAATAAATGTGTCTGGCTAGGTTTGCTTTGCCCTCTGCAGTCATTTTGTGCACACTTTAAGATAATTGGCTTAGGACCTACAGTTTACTGTGTATTCCGAACCCCTAACAAACATCTATGCCACCGACAAGATACTAACTTGAAGCCTGTGGTACCAAAGGTCAGAGTGTTAGCAAAAAAATATATAAGAGAACAGAAATTTGAAAAAGAATTATCAGAAATTTAGACATTTTTTTTTAATATTTGATGTTACTGAATATTTATTGCTAATATTTAAGCATTATTATTTACTGCAAATATTAAAAATGAATATTTTTATAATAATTTTCAAAATCGATTTAATTTTAATATTTTTTTTGCTGCATCTAATAAGCATTTTATTTTCTACATTTTAAAACAATATAATCAAGTCCTCCGGTGTTTTTTTACAGAAATGACAATCCAAAAACGACGAATGTACAATATTATTTTAGATTAAAACCTTAATTTTGTTCTACCACTTTCCAAAAAAGTAAACAGGAGCGCAATTTAAAGTTACTTTAATCAACCCACTCTAAATTCCCGACGCCAGCTATAAACGTCGCAGCATAAAATTGAAGTCTGGCCCGCTCTTTCAAAAATAAGCCGCTATTCTTCATCTTTCCTGTAGAAGTTTTTTACTGTAAGATTTCTAAAGTGTTATGAAGATGGTTCTACTAAAAAAAGCCGCCATTACAGCAATCTCTCGAATCCGCGAAGTTGCATCGATTTTATGCCATTGATGTTAGGTTTTATGACAGCATAAAGACTTTTTCTTTTTATCTATGTAGACTTTTTTTTTTCCTCATAACAATGCATATTCCATAAAATATTTTCATAGGAATAAACAGCAGTAGATGAAAAATGTTACGCTTCGTAGAGTTTTATGGGTTAAATTGGATGGGTTACGGGCAATATGGATTAAGGATTTTAAAGATAAAATCTTGGAAGAAGTTTCAAAATGGCAAAAGTTTGATATATTGTAGCACTAATTTATACAACGTAAATATTTTTGAAATGTTAAAAATAGTGCGAAATATAATAAAATATTATAATACTTTAGATTTTAAATTTAGATATTTTTCAGTATTTAACTATTTTTTTAGAGAATAAAAACAATACGAGACGTAATACCGAAAGCGTGAAAGCAAATATAAAAGTTGTGAAAAGAAATATGGGAACGGGAGAGCAAACTTGGAAATTGTGAAACAAATGTGAGAATTGATAGATCTAGGTAATATGGGAAAATATATGAAATTTTGGTGAACTGCGGGATTAAATATGGATTTTGTGGAGAAAATATCGAAATTATGAGAACTAATATGGAAATCGTAATTGTAAATATGAGAATAGTGCGAGAAGACAAATTTTTTTTGATGGGCGTAGGTGAACTTTATTTACCACTGATGTTTACATCATTATGTCCCACAGATGTATGCGTACATCATTATGTCTCATTGATATCTTACTGGTGCTATTTAAATGCTGATGATGAGGGTCTTAAAAACTATAATACTTTCAGAGGTTACTGCTCCGTATTTGGATTACCTATGGGAGAAATAAAATTTGTATGGCAGAAAACCTAGAAAATACCAGGACGCAGTTTAATTAGCGATGAGAGACAATAAAATCTGAGAAAATCTATGAATTTCAAGCATAAATATTCGAATTTTGATAACAAAGAAAGGAATATCGAGGACAAATATGTATGAATGCATAAATTAAAAAAGAACTTATCTAAAATTTAAACAAATTTTTTTTTCTTATTTGATATCACTGAATATTTATTGCTAATACTTATGCATTATATTTTAATATAAATATTAAAAAACCGAATTAATATACTTTATAATATTTTTCAAAATCGATTTAATTTTAACATTTTCTTTTGCTTCATTTAATAAGCATTTTATTTTCTACATCTTATAGCAATATAATCAAGCCCTCGAGTGCTTTTTTTTCTCACACATGACAAGCTAAAAAAGAAGAATTCAAAATATTATCTTAGATTAAAATCTTAATTTCGTTCTCCCACTTCTCCAGGAAAGAAAACAGGAGCCCAATTTAAAGTTGCTTTATTCAAACCACTCTAAATTCTCGACGTCAGCTATAAACGTCGAGGCATAAAATTGAAGTCTAGCCTGTTCTTTCAAAAATAAGCCGCCATTCGTCATCTTTCCTGTAAAGATTTTTACTGTAAGATTTCTAAAGTATTATGAAGAGGGTTCTTCTCAAAAAAAGCCGCCATTACAGCAATCTCTCGAATCCGTGAAGTTGCGTCGATTTTATGTCATTGATGTAAGGTTTTATGGCAACATAAAGACTTTTTTTTTATCAGTATAGACATTTTTTCCCATATCAATGCATATTCCATAAAACATATTCGTAGGAATAAACAGCAGTAGGTGAAAAATTTTACCCATCGTAGATTTTTATGAGTTAAATTGGGTGGGTTTTGGGAAATATGGATTAAGGATTTTAAAGATAAAATCCTGGAAGAAGTTTGAAAATAGCAAACGTTTGATATATTGTAACACTAATTTATGGAAAGTACAATTTTTTGAAAAGATAAAATAAAATTTCAAACTATATTAAAAAAATTATAGTATTTAAAGTTGTAAATTCTTCATTTTAGATATTCTCAGTATTTAAACATTTTTAAAAGTATAAAAAATATATGTGAGTAAATAACGCAATTTTAAAACAAATATAAGAATTGTGAAGAGAAATATGTGAAGCAAATATGGAATATCAAATATATATGTAAAAAAGTACGAGCTATAATAAAAACTATAATACTTTAATTTTAAATACTTCATTTTAGATATTCTCAGAATTTAAACATGTGTTAAAAGTATAAAAAATATATGGGTGCAATTACCATAATTGTAAAATAATATATATATATATATAAAAGTTGTGAAAGTAGACAATTTTGTTTTCTGATCACCATAGGTTAATGTTCTTTTCTACTGATGTGTACCACCGATGACCGACTGATTCTATCCAAAGGATGATGTAGGAAAGATATTCCATTCCGGGAGAACTTTTAGAGAAAATTTCATCGTATTTGCGCGCCTTATGGGAGAAAACCTAGAAAATACCAGGAAACAAAACTATCGATGAGAGACACAAAATGAAAATATGTGACATGAAAATTGTGAGATAATCTGAGAATTGCCAGAGGAAGTATAAGAATTTTTATAGAAAATGTGGGAACACTGAGGACATTTATGTATGAGTGTATAAATTTTTAAATATTTTATCAGAAATTTAGACAATTTTTTTAATAATATATAAGTATTAACAATAAATATTCAATAATATCACATTTGTTAATACTTATATATTATAATTCACTGTCAATATTAAAAATGAATATTTTTTATAATAATTTTTTAAATCAATTTAATTTTAACATTTTCTTTCGTTGCATCTAATAAGCATTTTATTTTCTACATCTTAAAACAATATAATCAAGCCCTCGAGCACTTTTTTGCCACATATGACAAGCCAAAAAACGACGAATGCAAAATATTATCTTAGATTAAAATCTTAATTTCGTTCTCCCACTTCTCCAGAAAAGAAAACAGGAGCGCAATTTAAAGTTGCTTTATTCAACCCACTCTAAATTCCCGACGTCAGCTATAAACGTCGCAGCATAAAATTGAAGTCTAGCCTGTTGTTTCAAAAATAAGCCGCTATTCGTCATCTTTCCTGTAAAAGGTTTTACTGTAAGATTTCTAGAGTATTATGAAGATGGTTTTTGTAAAAAAAGCCGCCATTACTGCAATCTCTCGAATCCGCGAAGTTGCTTCGATTTTATGTCATTGATGTTAGGCTTTATGGCAACATAAAGACTTTTTTTTTTTAACAGGGTAGACTTTTTTTTCCCATATCAATGCATATTCCATAAAATATTTTCATAGGAATAAACATCAGTAGATGAAAATATTTTACGTTTCGTAGAGTTTTAATGGTTAAATTGCGTGGGCTATGGGCAATATGGATTAAGGGTTCTTAGAATGAAATCTTGAAAGGACTTTCAAAATGACTAACGTTTGATGTATTGTAGCACTAATTTATACAACGTACAATTTTTTCAAAGGATAAAAAAAGTATGCACTATAAAAAAAAAATAATATTTTAAATTTTAAGTTCTTCGTTTTAGATAGTTTCTGAATTTAAACATTTTGGGTAAGTATGAAAAATATACCGCAATAAGTACAGAAATTTTAAAAACAAATATAAGAGTCGTAAAAGAAAATATTGGAATTTTTAGAAGAAATATGGGAATAGTGAGAGCAAATATGGAAATTGTGAGAGCAAATTTGGCTATTAAGAGAGCTGTGTGGAAATATGTACAAATTATATACATATTATATGGGAAAATATATAGAATTTTGAGAAACAGTAGGATCAAATACAGGAGTGTTGGAGAAAGTAATGACATTGAGACCAGAAATATGGGAATTGTAATAGTAAATATGGGAATAGTGAGAGAAAACATGACATTTTGATGAACATAGGTGAGCCTTATATTCTACTGATGTCCAACTGTACTGTTTTCAAACGGCTGATGAGAGGCGGGAATTGCCTTCTAGGAGGAGTTTTAGGGGACCTTGCTACGTATGGAGATTGTGAGAACAATTATGTGTATTATGATAGTAGTCATAGGACCTGAACTTTTTGATGAACATAGGTGAGTTTTATATCCCACTGATGGATTTAATTGATGCCTCTCTAAACTAAACTCATGTTTGTGAAAATTGCAACACCATGAAGTACTTACCCGAGTGAGCTGAAATTTTCAGGAAATGCAAATTAGCTCATGATATGCAAATGATTAGAATTTCAAATCCGTAGCGCATGCGTATGCTGAGCAGCGCCCTCTGAACAGCGGATGGATCCGAATAAATAGACGGCTGTAGCGAGGCGTGGATGGTTATCGGCCGTTATCTGCTAGTGGTAAACGTTAGCTCAATCGTTACTTATGCCTCTTCGACGAAAGAGAGCGAGATTTGAACAACTTACAGAGTTTACAGTGGCTACACAAAATACTGATTCCGATCTCTTGTTATTGTTTGTTTGCTTTGAACATTCCTTTATTAGTACCACTACCACTCAACTGTGTATTAAATTTCACTCAATTATGACGATTCCTTCATGGTGTTGCAATTTTCACAAGCATGAGTAACTTTCCGACTGCTGATGAAGGACGGAAATTATATCCCGGGAGTACTTTTAGATGTTACTGCACCGTATTTGCGTGTCCTATTGGGGAAAACACGGAAAGGCTTCTTCCGGAAATAACATGAAATAGCTTGACTAGTGACAGACTTGAAAATTGTGAGAAAATATAAGAATTGTGTTAGAAAATATGGGAATTTTAATAATAAATATGGTAATAGAGAAAACAAGTATGTATGAGTGTAGAAATTTTAACATATTATGTATGTTTTTTATCAGAAATTTAGTATAATAAATTTTTTTTTTATTTGATGTTACTGAATATTTATTGATTATACTTATGTATTAGGATTTACTCAGAAAATTAAGACCCAAATGAATGTCGATTTTGAAAAATATTAAATTTTTTTAAAATCGATGTAATTTTCTTTCGCATCTAATAAGCATTTTATTTTTGACATCTTAAAACAATATAATCAAGCCTACGAGTGCTTTTTTTTCTCACACATGACAAGCTAAAAAAGAAGAATTCAAAATATTATCTTAGATTAAAATCTTAATTTCGTTCTCCCACTTCTCCAGAAAAGAAAACAGGAGCGAAATTTAGAGTTGCTTTATTCAACCCAATCTAAATTCGCGACGTCAGCTATAAACGTAGCAGCATAAAATTGAGGTCTGGCGTGCTCTTTCAAAAATAAGCCGCTATTCGTCATTTTCTGTAAAGGTTTTTACTGTAAGGTTTCTGAAGTATTATGAAGATGGTTCTTCTAAAAAAAAGCCGCCATTACAGCAATTTCTCGAATCCGTGAAGTTGCTTAGATTTTATGTCATTGATGTTAGGTTTTATGACAACATAAAGACTTTTTCTTTTTATCACTGCAGACTTTTTTTCCCATAACAAAACATATTCCATTAAATATTTTCATAGGTATAAACAGCAAAGGATGAAAAATGTTACGCTTCGTAGAGTTTTATGGGTTAAATTGTGGGGGTTATGGGCAATATGGATTAAGGATTTTGAGGATGAAATCTTGGAAGAAGTTTAAAAATGGCAAACATTTGAGATATTGTAACAATAATTAATGCAAAGTACAATTTTTTGAAAGGATAAAATAAAAATACGAACTATAATAAAAAATTATTTTATTTAAAGTTTTAAATTCTTTATTTAGATATTTTAAAATAAATATGAGAATTTCGTGAACGGTGAGAAACGGTGAAACTCGATGGAGTTTGTTATAAGCATCTTGCCTCGTTAGTCGGACTACCTAGCAATAATGTATCGGGTTTTGTCCCATACACTTGGGATAAACTTCGGGGTAGTTCTCCCCAAAAAGTCAACATGGAAGGCATTGCCTACCTTCTTCTGTGACTCGGATCCAAGTCAGATTTCTATCTTCAAGTGCTTCACCACAACAGAAGCTGCAACCCACTTCCCTCCTTCCATGAGTATACTTTTTCTGGGGTGTCCATCCCACTCTGCGGGTCACTTAGGATTAGTCACAACAACATTTATTCCTGTAAAAGTTTTATGTTATGTATTATTTAAAATCGGTATGTATGTAGGTTAAAAGTTCTTTTGCTTTTAAGAGATGGAGAAGTAGGTAGGAATTTCTAGGCAGTATCATTGAAAGTGTTCATAGGAAATTGGGTGGTAAAATATGACTACAGTATAGCATCAGGTTTTCCGCGATGTTCACTGGATAACGCTAAATCTGCTGCATTTCTGAAATCGAATTACTGTCAAATTACTTAAATCAAAGTAGGTAGAAGTCTGACATTTGGATCCTGAATAGTTAGGGCAGTGAATTCAGGCTGGACTTTTTAAGGGGTAAGACTCACATTTGCTTTTCGTTAGTATGAAAACCTGGGAAGCATCCACCAGGCAATCTGATTCACGGGGCAAGATTCTGAACATCACAAATACCAGAGAATCGCCTCGTTTTTGAAACAGTGTTTACAACAATCTCGCCAGCTGATTGAACCTCAACGCTAATTTCTCACGTTACAACTAAGCCACGAATTGGGCTAGAAAAAATGTAACAAAGGCAGTTAATTAAGTACCATGAAAGCAGCACACATATGCTCCAAATTTGTTCCATAACAATTGATTGCAAGGGAATAATATATTTTAAATATAAGCAAAATGTTTTAGTTAAACCTTATGTTTTATATTTCATAGACTACTTTTTAGAGTAACGGAAATAAATTTAACATATATAATAATACATGATTCTACTTTCTTTTGTCTTATTCTTTACTGTATAGTTATTCTTTTATTTAGCCATTCTTTCATATATATATTCGTGTATGATTCCCTTACTAGCTAAATTAGGATTACAAATAGAGTTGCCAGCGGTTTTGTTTCTCTTGCGCGCTTGCTACAACTCATACTTAGCGAGCTTTCTCATCAGCTTGATTTAATAGAAGAATGGCCTTCCCACATAACGCGAAAAGTTAGGGGGATTATCGTTAACTAGTAAACCACGAACAAAAGTGGTGAGAATAAATTACACCCTGGAATAATAAGGCTAGTCTAGGCTATTGTTCATCATGGATGCATTTTGGGTGCATTAAATTCATATACTTGGATATAATTTTCTTCCGCATATCAGAGTCCTTTCCATGAAATATAATAAACTGTGAAGAAATTGTGTTAAAGATTGCTTTTAATATAAATAGTTTTTATTACATGCCGAAACAAAGTTTAAGAAAGATACACGAATCCATAAATATGGAAATTAATTATTTTATTAATATTGATAGATATTTAATTTTTTTGTAAGCCATTTATAATTACTTCAAAGTACTTCGTAATAATTTAAAAAGTTTGTGTGCGAATAATGTATTGTTTTTCTAGGTAAATTATTAAAGATAGCATGTTCCTTAGTTTAAAGAATGATGGAATCGGCAAAGAAAAAGTGAAGAAAATAAGGAAAATACTTATACAGCTGACATTACAGTGCGTTAATATATTATAATTCTTAACTGAAATAATAATTGCATTACTCTTATTATAGTTCTAGCTCATCATTTTCTTTGGTTTTTTTTTTACATTTCTAAATTTTGGAATTATTAAAAGTTTCACTTTTTTCTATGCTCTAGAGTTCTTTATTTGTTATTTGCTTTTTAAAATGATATACTATGTAAACAATGATAGAGTCGACAGAAGAAAACAAGGAATATGCTTATACAGCTGTCATTACAGTAAGATAATATATAATGATTTCTTAATTAAATAATAATTGCTATACTGTTATTATTGTTCTAGCTCATCATTTTAATTTTTTTTTCAATTCTAGATTTTTGAATTAGTAAATTTTCCAATTTTTCTATGATCTAGAGTTCTTTATTTGTTATTTGCTTTTTAAAATGATATACTATGTAAACAATAATGGAGTCGGCAAAAAAAAAATTGAAGAATACAATGAACTTGCTTATATAGCTGGCATTACTGTACGGTAATATATATTATAATACTTAGATAAAATATTCATATTCGCACCGAGCTCTAGAGCGCTAGTCAGTTGGCCATCAGGAATTTTATCATTTTAAAATGAGCAAACAGTTATAAAATAATAAAACTGTTTTTATCACTTATAAAAATTCTTTCTGAAGAGTTTAAACTAATAATTATTCAATACTTTTTACCAATAATCCAAAATATGTGAATTTAGCTGCTAATACTAAGGAATGGCACGCATTTTCTTTTCTTTGAATATTATTCGTTACAGCTAATGATTATTGAAGACTCTATTATCAGAAGATACACGAATCATAACAAAAAAAGATAAACGAGAAGATACGGTTAAGTGACGGGAACATTCCGAGTATTAACTGTTTTAATCATTTTGACGATCCTCCTGTCAAAACTGTGTAGGTCAGCGTTGTGCGGTTGGGTACAGCAGCTACGTAATAGCCAGCAGAGAATGTCCAGATGGCCAACATTTGTGCAAAGTGGATGAAAGGGTTGCCCTCAGGACAGCAGCTCTAATCAATTACAAAGAACTACTGTGGTCCACAAATGACTTGTGAGAGAAGAAACAGGCATGTTGCTGAATGCATTGCAGGGGTACATTTATTAATTATAAAAATAACCAGACAAATAAAGATTAATCACGGTCCTTTATACTATTTTAAACTTTAAGTGTCTGTCATAAAGTATTTAGTTCAAAATGTGAAGACAATCATATGATATATGAAGTTAGCGTCAAAAAGGGAGCAGCCTTATTTTTAATAAACACTCATAAACCAAAAAGGGACATACCATTTCTCGCACTTTACTTAAAGGTCACCAATTTCAGTAGAAACCCATTTATGGCAGAAATCTCTTTCTGTATATATATATGTATATATATATATATATACATATATATATATACATATAAAATATAAGTTGGATTTGGATTTATTTTTCATTTCAAACGAATAATTTGTTTGAAAATGTTTTTAAAAAAATTAACAATTGAAAACTGTCAACTAAAAAAATATTAAAACAAGCTTCAACATCCAAAAATTTAAAAGAGAATTATAAAACGCCCTCTCATTTTGATAATTACCTTCTCTGCGAGACGAGCCATAGAGTGCTAAGCCTTTGTGTTTGACATTTAAGTCTTTCTCCTTAACAAAAAAAAAAAAGACTAATAATTCTCACCAGTGAGAAATTTTACCGAACGTTTGTGGCTCGATGCGAATGTTTCAAGCTTAGAATAGTATGACCGTCTACATCTCCCTCAGGCATTCGAACAGGTTAATATGGAAATGCGTGGGTTGTAGCAACTCGATAGTTTTTGAATCACACTTTGGATTTTCTAGAACTTAATTCGAAGAATATAGATTATTGTTTATAAACTGGACTTTTATATAGCGGCTGATAAGTATGTGCTGATTCAGTAGATATTTTATGTAGTATATATTGTTTCTAATGCTGACATGAGTGTTTCTTAAAACAGTTTTGACTAAAAGTAAAAAGTGACTTTTGCAGTGTAGACCTTCCTCCTAGTGGTACAACCAGGACAACGTTCTATCCTACTACAGTTTTCGTCACGAACTCTCGCTGCTATACTATGAGTCGCGCGGTTGTCCTGCGTGTATTGCAATGGAATGCTGGTGGCTTGTCTCAATAAAAGAGAAACTGCCTAAGTCATACAGTTTCAGATAAAGTAATTGAAAGTTTAAGATCTTCTCAACAGTTCTAAACGGCCCACGTCGCGTAGCTGTTGCACAGTTCCACCTTTTAGCAAGTCACAACTGTTTGTCACAACATCTATATAGCATAGGGAATTTCGACCAGCCAAACTACCCTCTTTGTGATTTGGCAGAACTAATGAATCGAGCTCATTTCCATCGTTGTTTAGCATTTCTGGACGAATCCGAAACGACGAGATATTGGCAAGCTAGAGAACTTTCAAAGCAATGACTTCGATCAACTTTGTTGAAATTTTTTGCGTACATATTTTTTTCTTATACTGTATTTTTCCCCTTTTTGCCTAGAATTGCCTTGAAATTTAGAAAAAAAAAAACTTTTAAGAAAATGTCGCACTATCTTTATATATATAAAGCTGTGTTATATCGCGCTTTTTCTTTCTCTTATTACGCGAGGGATATAAAGACAAGCTGCACTTTTTATTTTTGCATTTCTTATTTTACAATACTTTTCAGAAACATATAACTATTTGGCTGACTTTTATATAACTTATTATATTATCTCCTTTATGTAATGTTAAGGTAACTTACATTACTGTAATTTTGAGACAAACTTTTATTGAAGTAGGAATATAAAAAATAAAGTAATTTGAAAAAGCAGACTTCACTTGTCTGGCATTGGGAATGAATGAAATTAACTTTTAAAGTTGAAAAGTTATGCAAAGCCTTTCTAGGTACTTTTATTACCGTAGCATAATAACCATAACATAATGTGCATTCTGTAGTTTGAATGTATGAAATTTTATTCAAATGTCTTTTTCTTTATTTTTAGACAGAGTTTTTCATAAATGTTGTTGTTATCTCAATGTTTTATTCTCTGAAGCAAAATTTAAATTTGTTACATTCTACATACAGAGCTGCCGGAGTTACACAAATTTACATTTAACAGTTTTAATTTCTAATACCACAATTTCTATTTGAAGAAGTTGTATTGCAAAAATTACTTTTACTGTTATATTTTTTGCATAAAAAAAAAAAAAAAAAACTGTGTTTTATGATTAGATTTGCAAATTTATTAAGAAAGAAAAATTTAATTAAAATATTGCTGACTATTTTACATCAGGAAATAGTAAAAAAAGAAGACAGTTGAAGTAAATTATACTTTAAACTTTGTAATTTCTGACATTTATAATATACGGCACATAAAAGACATAAAAAACTGATTCCGAACCATGTTTTTAAGTCTAAACTATTTGAATATTCAATAAAAATTTGCAAATCTTTAATATCTATAAATAATTTCAAGCACAAGTATCAATAGTATTAATTATATTAAAAAATGATCATTAAAATAATCATTAAATTATAAATCAAAAATAATCATAAATCATTAAAAATATTATTATATTTAGATAATCGTGTCTAAAGTTAGAAAATGAAAAGCTTAGTGTAATAAATTTTATACTATAAAATTTGTTAATTTTTTTATTATATATTTACAAGTATATTTTTATATATTTTTACTCTAATATGGATTTTACTGCTACATGACTTTCGTAATACTCGTGTAACCATTTATCATTCACAAGACATATATTTAGCAAACTATGCATTAACATATCAAAATTTAATAATAATTTCTATAAAAAAAAATGCGTTTCTGAGAGTTTTAGTAACTACTCACCAAATTCATAATCTTAATTTATGCTGCAGAAAATTCCAAAATCTCTTAATGATTTTTTTTGGAAAAATCCATTATGCGCTTAAAACGTTTAATTAAATGCTCTACATTTAATATGAGAAGTTTAATAATAACGAAGTTTTACTGTTATGTAATTGAATTTCATAATTTTTCTAGGTTTCAATTTAACCTTCTTCAATTTCAACTAGACAACTTCAATTCCAAAAATTTAAGAGACAAAAATCCAAATTTAAATAACTAACACTTTAAATCATACTTCAATAAAATGATTCCTCATTTTAAATTCAATATAATAGGATTTTTTTTTAATTGAGAAATTATTTATATCTGTTAAATAATAATTTCATTATATTTCTTTGTATACTAAGTAATGAATGTACCACAGATATAATACTATATAATTTCTAGGATTATAAATAAACCAAGACAATAATAGTTTTTGTTCCATTGTCTATTTTCTAAGTTGAGAAGATAAATCCTGTTGGTTCTGGTTTCCTTTTTTGGCAGATAAACTGATTTAATTGATATTATTATCCTTTAAGGCAATTATTTAATAAAGCAAATATATAGTATGCAGTAAAAATTGGCGATCATTGATTTGTAGGATACGATTTTGGTGATACGTCTAAACTCAATTGCTTATATTTAATTTGTTCAACGCCGTATCTCAATTGCTTATATTTAATTTGTCCAATATTGTTCACACATCATAGGGCTAAACTGGCAAAAACTAAGCTTTTGATCCAATCTTCTTAAAATTGTTTCTTAGCGATTTGGGGATGGGGTGGGGGGATGAGTAAGTCAATAGTTTTAAAACCTTCAGAACAACAATGTGCTGGAAATTTAATTCTACATCAGGTTCTTTCGATAAACCCCAAAATGGTATTGGGATTTATGAGGTTTATTTTCCCAAATTACATTATTTTCATTAATATATTCAATTAGTAATAATAAAAGCATGATTGGTTTATGCTAAATAATGAAATATAATTTTATTAAGAATATATATATAATATTTAAATATAATATATTTTCTTAGAAATATATATATATATATATATATATATATATATATTATATATATATATATATATAATATATATATATATATATTTCTAAGAATATATATATATATATATATATATATATATATATATATATATATATATTTCTAAGAAAATATATATATATATATAATATTTCTAAGAAAATATATATATATATATATATATATATATATATATATATATATACATTAAAAATGAGTTAGTCATTGTTTTGAAGAAACATTGCCAGCTTTAATAAAAACAGCCGTTTCTCGTACCTGCTTTTTAAGCAATAATAAAAGTCCTTCTAATTAACATATGTTTCATTTTTTCCCTTTGAATTACAACAATATCCATGAAGATTTAAAATATACATACTTTCTTAAATTGAATTATAGCTAATACAATTTTTCCAAATCAAAATATTGTAATAATAAAGGATTTTTAGATTAAACATGATCACTGACTATATAGTGAAATACAATATTAAATGCAGATCACTCTGCACAAGAAATTGTTCTGCAGCATCTGATTGTTTATCTTACCTTAAACGAAAATCTGATCTAACGCATTGGTCGCAATGTCCCTTCAGTGAAAATCATTGGACCTTACAAAACAGGAGAAGAGATTTTAAGATTCGAAATGCTTCCTGCTATCTTCCTGCATTCAAACGCAACCACCAAAAGGGAACATGGACAAGATTCCAACAATGACCAACTGTCATGGTGCTCCATTCTTGCATAAACAAAGATTCTTGCATCCATTGAAGAATCAATACTAAGCTATCCACAAATGGGCCTAAAGAAATAAGAGAGTATTTGGACAGTTAAATTCAAATTTCTGCTTGGATAATCTTTAGGGTGAAATATGATCTTTCGAGATTTGAAGTAATCTTTTATTTTGGTGTCTATTACAAATTCTTAATTTCAGTTGTACATACTACATTTTTTTCCTTAGAAAGTGACCTTCGAAGAATGCATTTTGCAGTGCGAACAATACATTAATGACTTAACAAAACTTTGCACTAATGAAGTATTTTTAAAGTAAACATGATCACTAATTACGAGTATCTAGCGAAATACAATAAATCTTTTACACATTCAAACCTTTCTGTACTGGAAAATGTTTGGCAGCATCAAAGATTGCTTATCTTACCTTAAAAGAAAATCTGATCTATGCATTGGTTTCAATGTTGCTTCAGCGAAAATCATTGGACTTTGCAAAACAGGAGAAGAGATTTTAAGATTCGAAGCGTTTTCTGCTATCTTCCTCCATTCAGATGCAGCCACCAAAAGGGAACATGGGCAAGATTCCAACAATGGCCAACTGTCATGGTGCTCCATTCTTGCATAAACAAAGATTCTTGCATCCATTGAAGAATCGATACTAAGCTATCCACAAATGTTCCTGCAGAAATACGAGAGTATTTGGACATTTAAATTCGAATTTCTGCTTGAATAATCTTCAGGTTGAAGTAAGATATTTGGAGATTTAGAATAAGCTTTTAATTTGGTACAATGCAAATTTCTTAATTTGTATTGTACCTAATACATTTTTCAATTAGAAGATACACTTTGCGGAACACGATTTTGCCGTCTGCGCAATGCACTAATGATTTAACAAAAATTTGTAATAATAATCAAGTATTTTTAAATTAAACATGATCAATAATTATACTGTGAAATGCAATAAATTTTATGCAATTAGAATCCCTCTGAATGTATAGAAAATTGTTTGGGAACATCAAGGATTGTAAATGTTTGGCAACATTAAGGATTGTTTATCTTACCTTAAAAGAAAATCTGATCCACGCATTGGTTGAAATGTCCCTTCAGCGAAAATCATTGGACCTTACAAAACAGGAAAAGATATTTTAAGATTCGAAACGTTTCCTGCTATCTCCTTCCATTCAGATGCAACCACCAAAAGAGAACACGGGCAAAATTCCAACAATAACCAGTTGGTGTTTCCGAAAAGTGTCATGGTGCTTCATTCCTGCATAAACAAAGATTCTTACATTTATTGAAGAATCGACAGCAAACTTTACACAAATGTGCTTGCAGAAATAAGAGTATATTTGGATAGTTAAATTCGAATTTATGCTTGCATAATCTTCATCGTGAATTACCTTCTTAATTTATATTGTACCTATTACATTTTTTCCCTCACAAAGTATACTTTGCGGAATAGTGTTTCCGCAAAGTATACTTAGTAGTTAAAATTCTTAGTGAAATAGAATAATTTATTATATATTAAGATACTCCTGCACTTTAAAATGTTTGGCTGCATCAAAGATTGTTTATCTTACCTTAAAAGAAAATCTGATCCATGCATTGGTTGAAATGTCCCTTCAGTGAAAATCATTGGACCTTACAAAACAGGAAAAGATATTTTAAGATTCGAAATGCTTCCTGCTATCTTCCTCCATTCAGATGCAGCCACCAAAAGGGAACATGGGCAAGGTTCCAACAATGACCGTCATGGTGCTCCATTCTTGCATAAACAAAGATTCTTGCATCTATTGAAGAATCGATATTAAGTTTTCCACAAATGCGCCGGCAGAAATAAGAGAATATTTGGAGAGTTAAATTCGAATTTCTGCGTGGATAATCTTCAGGGAGAATTATGATCTAATGAGATTTGAAGTAAGCTTTTAATTTGGTGTTCTATTACAAATGCCACATAAATTATTGAATTTTTTAAGAATTAGAATAGCAGGAATATTACAAAAAAGTTATGAACCGGAATGATGACTATAATTATGACATCTTTCTTTATTAAGTGTTGGAAAGCTTCCATCATTCCGAGCTTTTAGGTACAACAATGAGAATTAAGCTTTTTAAACTTCAGTTAATAAGGTTGTAAATTTTGCTACATTTCAAAAACGTCTATAATTATTTTTGGGGAAAAAAATTAATTGTATAAATGTGAGATTTATTGAGAACTTAAGGTAAAAAAAAAAAAAGATTATTTTTTATTCTTCAAAACTATTCTAAGCTCTTGGATTATTCCATGCGGCAAGTTAATTAAATAAAACGGTAACTAAGATTTCGATTTGATGGTAAAAAAGACACACAGGATTGCAAAAATTTCGATTTTAAATAAAATGTATATAGTTGCTTTTAGTACTAATACTATTATATGCTCTGTCAAATTATAGTGGATTGATATCCAATTAGCTAGCTCTCTGATCGTTGGTACCAAGGGACTTCAGGTTCGTGGCAGTAGGATGAATATTTGTTAATCGTTCTGAATTCACTTTAAACTGTATGTCTGGTCTGTATACTACTGGTATTGCCCAAAGTGTGCAAAAAATGGCTGTAGAGTGACAAACAAAATTGAGAAGATATATAGTAGGATTAAAATTTTATGAATATTCTATTAGTTTTTATTCAAGCTTTTTATTTATTTCAGATTCCCACCATATATGAATTTATAAAGAAAGATATTTTTTGCTTGTATATCTGCACTTTAAAATAATAATAACTTTTTATTATTAATTATTATTAATATCACTTTTTATAAATATAAAACTTAGAGGTCAAATTTTCCTCTATGAATTTTCATTATTTTATCTGTTTCTTAGTAAAAAAAGGCACGGAATTAAATCATCATCATTCAAAATGTATTAGTTTTTGCAATTAAAAATGTTTTTAATATACAAATTGTCAAATAGTACCAATCATTTTAGATACATTTTATGTTTCTTTGATGTGATCTATTTACGAATGGGAAATGATATCATAGATATTTTTTTTAATTAAAAAGAAATAGTATTAAAGAATTTTGAATATTTTTAGGCTATTTAACTAAAACTATCTTATTTTCTGTAGCCGGACATGCCATGTCAAATTTTTGTAAAATAATATGAAAAAAATTTAAATTTTCACAACAATAAATGTTATAAAGTGAATAAAAGAAATCAAAATTGTTAATTATTATTCTTAGATTAAAATTATAACTATTATTAAAAGAGAAGAATTTAATAATTTAATATGATGAATTCATTTAGGGAATTCATCATATCCTTTTTTAAAAGAAATAATTAAAATATTAAATAATACTTATATTATATTCTTTTTTTATAAATAATTACTTTATATTTTACTAAAAAAAAAATACACAAAATAATTTTTCAAAATTTTAAATCTATATAAAGTATTGACATATTTTTCAGAATTTGTATCTCCTGACTGTAATATATTCCCTGCTGTTTGGGTACAATATGATTTAAACAATTCATAATTCTGTTATTGAATATATTATGTTACTTCTGTTATTTTTATTATATTCATTAGTCTGTTATTGAATAAATTAGAAACTGAAAAGTCACGTGTTTTTCAAAGGCAATGTCATACATGCAAAACAGTTTAAAATTAATCAAACACTGTTATATTTAAATAAATCACTTGAGTTTAAAATAAAAATACTAACAAACAACTACAAAAAAACATTTTTATTAATTACTTACAAAGTTTCCGAAATTATTTAGATATAAACATATATTTTTACTAAAGTTTTCTTTATGTGTTAAAAATTTCATTCGTAATTTCCTGCACACTTATAATTTAAACAAACTAAAATATTTTCAAAATTATTGAATAAAAATATTATTATTCTAGTTAAAAATATTACAATTATCTTATTACCATAAACTCGCTTCAATTTTAAAAGTTTAAACAAACGAATTAAATTGAACTGAAATTTCTTTAACGAGGGAACAGTAATAATTCTGGATGTGATTAGTTGAACTTTCGGTAATTTAACTAATTACTGTCTAGTATAAATTAAGTTCCAGACAGAATAATGTTTAATTTGGATAATTAGAAGTGATTAATTGAGGAAAATGATTAAAAAAATAATGTAAATATTAAATCAGACTATTTTTCCTAGAATTGCTTACGTCTAGATTTCAAGAACAAGCCATTTGTACATTTGAGTCCAGTTTTATAAGGTTAGATGAAATAATTAACTATTATAAATTTGATGAAATTTTTAAAGTTACATTTAATGTTTTACGTTTATATTTTATTTCTATAAAAATAGAAATAATCAAATAAAAGTAAAATAACTAAAAGAAATACACAGAAAAGAAAAAATAGTTACAAATTTATTTACAGCCAAAAAATAAAAATAAAATAACTAAAAGAAATACACAGAAAAGAACAAATAGTTACAAATTTATTTACAACTATAATTGTTTTACACACTTAATAATAAACTAAACTGATATTCATCAATGGAATCTTTCGATGAATTACATAAGCGACAATCTTCATTTTGAAAATATGTTTACGTTGTAATGTAGAGTAGAAGTATAGAAGTTATAATTATATTAAAGACCTCACAGTTGTCACTCTCACCTTCACACAGTTGAATCACTCTCTTTTCAGTGAAATCAAGCAAAAATAACATAACTAAAAGAAATACACAGAAATGAAAAAAAGTACACATCTTGTTTGTAATTATTGTTTTACACATTAAATAATAAAATAAACTAATCTTCATCAATGGAATCTTTCATTGAATTAGATATGTGATAGTCTTCCTTATTTTGAGAATATGTTGACATTGTAGATGTCGAGGCTCTTAGTAGAAGTTATAATTAGATTAAAGATCTCTTCATATAGTTGACTGGCTTTTCTTTCAGAGACCCCTTGGTGATACAGGGATCAGATATTTTAATCAGCATGAGCAATAAGACATTAATTGAGACAATGCAGTATTATTCTATGCTGTTATGCTCCTTAAATCTACGATAATCATTGTTCTAAGCTTTTTCCGAAAATTGTGGAACAATTGCAGTTATGATCATCTCTGTGCTATGGATTTGTATTTTATGCACAGTAACAGGCATGTAATACTACGAATAATGACTGAGATAAAGTCTTCTGGTGTAAAGAAAAAATCTTGTTGAATTCAACTAAATTTGCTTCGAAACAAGGAGAACAAATCGAATTGCTTAAGGAGTGTAATATAATCCCTTGATCTAAACACTCAATTCAGGGATAGCGAAAATAACGACAAGCAATGCGTTTTTCATTGTTAACTAATCATCATTTGTTAAACTAAGCTTTGTTTTGGTTTGCCCATAGTCAATCCCCTTTTTGCTGAATTGTTGTTTAACATCATCTGATCTCTTCTTCACACGAGTTTTATGTTTAGCAATTCTAGTCTGCCTTTTTTTTTCTTGCAACTAACCTAGTTTTATTTATGGTGAAAAAGTATTCGAAGAGCGAATTCATGTATAAAAAATTGACAATTCAAATCCAAACGCTATCAAAATGCTATAAAATGCATAATTGCGTTCATCATATTGGGAGTTGCATCACGAATGAAGCAGTTTTGTGATGAAAAAGTTTCTGTCAAAGTGTTGCACACTTTTCCACCAGTGATTGTCAGAAGAAATTCATGTTTGACAGAAATTTAAAAGTCACCAAGATTAGAAATTGTATTAAGCAAATTATTTATTTGTTACAAGACCATATTTGACTCTTTCGTAAATTTATTGGTTTCTTTAGTAAAAAGGAATTTAATCTAATGAAGAAACATTATGGATGATGGATAAAATATTCTTTCAAATGATCTTGTTGACATAGAGTAATCTGATGGGAACAAATTAAAATAATAAGGGGAACAGAGCTACAGTTATTAATTCATAAATAGAAAAAAAATGCAAACTTGGACACAGAATTATACAATTAAATTAGTCTAAGTTTGAAATGAATTAATCGTTATAAATAAAACTTTCATCTATTGAGCGTATCTCCATAAAAATCAAAAAGCCTGAAATACAATTGAATTAAAAAATACAATGAGAAAATTCCAATCAAAGTAGAACAATAAAATTTTAGAGTATCCAATAGTCACAAATATGTTATAAATAACCAAGACTCGGGGAATGGAAGAATATATATAAAATGTTTGAAAATTTTATATTGATATCAAGAGGAATTAATCAAAAGCATTTTACAAAAAAGTAAATAATTTTTACATTTTAAATGAATTTATTACTTATGTTAATGTACTGTTTTAGCTTTTAGAATACTTGCTAATGTTTCGTTTATCTCCACTGTGGGGTTTGCAACAAATATTTAATTATCCTGCATTCAATATAAATCAACTCGTGAAAAATTAGTTATTTTCTCAAATTATTAAAGTTGATCGTCTGGAAATTGTTATTAGTTGTTCACTTAAAGTTTTCAAACATAAATTTTTAGAGCATTTTCCCCAACTGCAAACATGAAATATAACGTTTTAATATGAAGATGTGAAGACCTACGCTGCTGGCACCAATTCAACTAGTTTTCTCTGCATTATTTATATTTTCGATAATTAATTAAAAAATTTTGCAAAGAAAATTAAAAGATAGGCATTATAAGTCTTCTATGTTATGGATATTTAAAAGGATTTTTAACTTGGTTCGTTGGCTTTCATGTGCATACCAATAAGATAATTTATCTGCCAATAAATAGAATAATTTAATTTTTATAAGAACTTTAGATTTAAACAGCTTGTTTTTGCAATATTTGTCAGAGTGATTGATGATAATGCGTATGGTACTAAATTTGCATCAACGGCACTCAAAAGTTTTATTTGAATGATACATCTAGATTTATTAATTAATATCGTTACTCTTTTATATTTAAAACATTTAATTTTTATTTAATAGTTTCCTCATTTCAGAGATCTTGACAATCAACATTATGTATACGATGTCTTTAAAGAATTTCATTAACTTTAATTATCTGTTAATGCCACTTAAAAGAAAATTGTTAATAAAATAGCTATAGCATCCCAATGTACTGTATCTCACTCTGTGATCAGTGTGATTGCTATTGAAGAATATTTATATGCAGTCTTGAAAAAGTTTTAATTTATAGAACTCTGAGCTAGAATGAAAGGTTGATAAAGTTTGATGTCCAACTCTGGTAGCCAAAGTTTGATGTCTGCAGTGGAAACTTGCTGTAAAATCTATAGGCCAAAAGTCCTTTTGTCAATTTTAGTAAGTAGAAAGGGAATGAGAAACTATCCATTCTGCCCCTGATATGTTTTCTAAAATTGTGGTGGCACATTGTTATTGCAGTGCAGAAAACCTGCCGTGAGTATTTCTGAGTAACGCTGAATTTAGTTCATATCTGAGTTCAAGTGGTGGAGGTTCTTGAATCAAATGCCTGCTTTTTTAAACCCCAATCCTCTCTTGGGCTGCCTGTTGGCCTCTGGCCTTTTGAACCACATGTTTCAGATTCGAATCCTGGCGATGGCATGGATGTTTTATAGTGGTTCAGAATCCACATTAAAATATGTAGGTCTTGGTCTAATTAGCCTAAAGTGTGCACAAAATGACCGTAGAGCGACAAACCAAATCAAAGCAATATTGACATAGAAAAATAATCATTTTCTACAATACTTACAAAACTCAATCGATTGGAACAGTCATTTTATATTAAAAAACATTAAAAGTATATTTAAAAAAATAACATAAATCTCTTTAAAGACATAATTTCATTTTAATTCTATAAATCCACATAGAACAAGAACATACTAGTTAGCAGTTGAAATTCTAAGTGCACTATTCGTCCAATTTCAATGCTTAAAATTTAGTTTGTCCGAAATTATACCGGTCAAGATTCATCCAATCCAGTCTGTGTCCGGTACACCTAATCGAAATTCCGAACAAACACAGTTACATGTGCCTTGCGCAGCCGGACAAAGGTTAATTCGAGCGTGACAAATTACAAAACACATTCCGCATATAACGCGGGAAACAATTATTCTATTTGAGGGAGCAATATTTCTCTCATTGGAGTGGCAACAGAACATCCCCTTTACACGGGAGATGTCCGAATTTTCGACAGGGCATTAATTGTGAAGACGGGCACGGTGGAGTAAAAGCTTGGGCTGAGCAGGACAGCTGAAAAGAATGTTTGACCTAAATTTTAGAGAGTTTCAGAAATTAGATACATTAAATGGTACATTTTTAAACTTTATTCATGTTGCAGTAATTAATTCTATTATAACTGTCAAAATATGTTCAGAATTTACTGATTAACAATTAAACAGGTACAAGTGCTTCTACAGGTTTTGAAATGCAGGTTTTTATGTTTTGTTTTTACCATTTCCAAGTAGAATTATTACTTTAATGTTATTTGAATTTAAAGAATAGTTAAATATTACAATCAAGATTCATTCAAAATAGTTATACAAGTAAACATTCATATTTAACCATTCATTAAATTCAAATAGTCTTAAAATAATAATTCTACTTGAAAATGGTAAAAAAAGAAACTGTATTTCAAAACCTGTAGATACTATATTTTGCTTTTTCATATAACATTTTGATGAATCTTAATTAACTTATTGGACAGCACATTAATTATGAAGACGGGCACGGCGGAGTAAAAGCTTGGGCTGAGCAATACAGCTGAAAAGAATGTTTGGCCTAAATTTTAAAGAGTTGCAGAAATTAGATACATTAAATGGTACATTTTTAAACTTTATTTATGCTATAGTAATTAATTCTCTTGTAATTGTCAATGTATCTAAAAATATGTTCAAATTGTTTTAAAGAATTTACTGATTATAAATAAAGAGGAACAAGTGAATCTACAGGTTTTGTTTGTTTCTACCATCTTCAATTTTAATTAGTACTTTAATCTTGTTTGAATTTAATGAATGGCTAATTATGAATGTTTGTTCATATAACTTTTTTGAGGAATCTTGATTAACTTTTTCGACAGCACATTAATTGGGAAGAGGGGCACGGCGAAGTAAAAGCTTGAGGAAAGCAGGACAGCTGAAAAGAATGTTTGACCTATATTTTGGAAAGTTGCAGAAATTAGATACATTAAATGAAATATTTTAAACTTTATTTATGTTACAGTAATTAATTCTATTTTAACTGTCAATGTATCTGAAAATATTTTGAGTCTGTTTTAAAGGGTTTACTGATTAAGAGTTAAACAGGTACAGGTGCATTTACAGGTTTTGAAATCTAGGTTTTTTTTTTTTTTATTATTATTTCCAAGTTGAATTATTAATTCAATGTTATTTGTATTTAATAGATGGTTAAATATGAATGTTTGTTCCTATAACATTTTTGATGAATCTTGATGGGCTTTTTCGACAGCACATTAATTGTGAAGAGGGACAAGGCGGAGTAAAAGCTTGAGGGAAGCAGGACTACTGAAAAGAATGTCCGATAGTACAGTAAATTCTATTGTAACTGTCAATGCGTCTGAAAATATATTCAGATTGTTTTAAATAATTTACTGATTAACGGCTAAACAGGTACAAATGCATCTGCTGTTTTTGAAATTTAGTTGTTTTTCATACCATTTCGATTTAAAGTTTTACTTTAAGCCTATTGATTTTAATGGATGATTAAATATGAATGTTTGTTCATATAACTTTTTTGATGAATCTTGATTAACTTGATTGACACGTGCAAAGTACAAAGTTGTATGGGTTAATGAAATACCAAGGGAGTCATCCCTGTACCTTCAATACATAATTTAATAAATTCAAATGCTTAAGTAGTGATTTTGCCAAAATAAATAAATAAAATTGAATTTAAAATATAAGAGTAAATGTTTACTAATCGAGGAAGAGAATTTAAATTCTTAACAGTTAATCTTTGCAAAGTGCTATGTTGATTTTAGTATTTACAAACAAGAGGAAATGGAAAAGGAAAGAGAGATAAAATTTGTTTATAAACAACAAGTCGAAAAAGGGATCACCATTGGCAATGGTGGTTCTTAGAGGAGGAATTAAAATTCAAGCGAGATTCTTATTTGTAGAGACGGAAGTAACGATATATGTACCATGACTGAAATTGGGCAGAAACATATTTTCTTAAATAGGGTCGAAATAAACTAAATTTTTATCAATCTTTTCAATGATTCGATCCTTATCAATGGAAAATCTGGTAGGAATCTATACGATTCTAGTCAATACTGAATAAAATCGTGTCTACAAATTATTAGGCAGACACATATTTTAATTCTTTAGAGAACGAGTTGAATTGATTTTGGATATATATATATATATATTTAGCTATCTATCCATCTATATATATATATATGCATATATATATAATAGATAATTATATATCTAGATATGTCTTTATATTATCTATCTATATACACTCATGTCCATAAACTATGGATAATGAAGTTCAGGCAAAGAAAGAGGCAGAAGCAAAACAAATTTGACTTATTTGTAAAGTCTATTTATTAAACAAAAGGTAAAGAGCAAAAAAGATGCTATATGTATGACATAATTAATAAAAATTGCGGTTTTTACTCCCTGGAGCAAATTTCAAAAAAGATCCTATTTGCAAAAAACAGTATAACATGGTTAGTATGATGGTTAATATGGAGTATGTCTCCCGGACGATGCAATACAGGCCTTACAACGCCTAGGCATGCTGAATATCAAATTATCAATCTGATCTTGGGGAATATTACACCACTCATCAAGCAATGCCCTCCGAAGTTCCGGTTGACAGGTGGGAGAGGGTTGACGGCCTGCAATTCGTCGGCCAAGCATATCCCACACATGCTCTATTGGATTCAAGTCCGGTGAGTATGCTGGCCAATCCATACGGGTGATATCCTCCAATTGAAGGCATTCGTCTACAATGTTTGCACGGGGAGGACGGGGCAAAACGTAACAAAAAAAAAACGTCCCGAAACAAACGTACATGTTGTTACAGAATGACATCCCGATAGATGTGGCCTGTCATCGTTACACTCTGAACATGCAGGTCAGTTCTGGAACCAAGAATAATTCCTCCTCAAACGAGCCATCCTGCACCACCGTAACGGTGACGTTCAATGGTGTTCTCTTGGTGGTAACGGGTACCTGGCGCTCTCCATATGAAAGTCCGGCGAGTATCAGACTGCAAACTAAACCTGGACTAATCAGAAAACATCTCACCAGACCACTGTTGCGGTGTCCACAATGCATGCTCTCTACTCCAGGTTAATTGGCTACAGTGAGTTGCGGTAAGTGGAACACATCAGACAGGCCTACGAGTATATAGACCAATGTGCCCTAAGCGTCTGTACACGGTCTGCCTTGAAACTGTCGGAGCGGTAGCTGAAGAGAGCTGACGAGACAGGTCTGATGCTATGCTCCGTCTGTTTCTTTTGGCAGTAACTGCTAAATACCGGTCCTCATTCGGGGTTGTAACTCGGAGGCGACCTGTGCTGTAACATCTACTCACATTACCATCATCTTGGAATCGTTGCCAAAGCCTGGAGATGACACTCTGGGCAAATTCCAAGTTCCTCGGATACTTCGAGCTGGGTACGTCCACATTCCAGTCGTCCGATAATTCTACCACGTAAAAAATCATCCAAATGCTTCCTTTGTGCCATAACTACGCGGTTATTGCACTGAAAGGTTTTTAAAGCGCTTCTGAATAATTTTATATCTTTACCACAATTCCTTATATACCCCTCTCTTACAATCTCGTCCTTGTGACGTACGATCCGCGCCATCTGGTGGTTTCCTGTAATTTGCATATTCTTCTTCAAGATGTGGGTGATAATTTTACAGGTGAAATTTTTATTTTAGAGTTCAATTTCTGTGTGATTCTGAATTATCCTTAATTTATGGACATGAGTGTATATAAGGAGATAAATATTTTCTGTATATAAGTAGATTCTAATATATTTTTAATATATAAATCAATAGACATTTCTATTAAAAATTTTCAATTTAATTAAACAATATATATATTAATTGCCACAATTCATATTTTTTGCTTTCCTATAAATCGCTGTAAATGAAAGTAAGAAAGCTTTGATTTTGTACTCAATATTGATACTTTTTATTGAACATCTCTTTTTCATGGCCTTATTTTTAAGAAAAAAATTATTAAAATAATATCTTATCAAAGTCATTAAAAAACTTGGTAGAGCAATTATTAAGTTTTCTATAGAAATAGAATGTTATGTAATAATTTGCGCATTCAATTTAATTTACATTTGATGCTGTTTTAATTTAATTCTATTTTTCTTTATATTATAGAAAGGTAGCTAAGGTAGGTAAAGGTAGCTACTTGCGATCTATTACTAATAATACAATCTTTAATATAATATTATATTTAATATATTTCTATCATTGAAAGAATACAAGAAGTATTGAAATAAAATATGTGGAAGGAAATGTTCTAAATCAGTAATGACTCAGTTATACACATAAATTAACAAAGAAAGGACTCTACACTCTCTAAAGATGCTATTGTAGTTTTAAAAAGGAAATACACTAATAATTCAACTTTATTTATATAAACTCCTAAAATAAATAATAATATTTTACTTCCTACATCAAATAATTTGCTTATTTTCAGGCTATATGAAAAAAGTACAATATACGCTTGATTTCAAGACATATACTACATTGTTGTTTATTTTTACAACAAAAATACTAAAGAATGGTTTTATTACCTGTTGGAAACAGCTTCCGAAGAGGAAAGTAAATAAATAAAAGCAGGTTGATATTTTCAGCAGGGTATGACTGAAAAGAAAAGGATATGGCATTATAGAAAACAAATTTTTTTTCATATTCATGAAAAAGTTTTGTTATGCTTATTTCATGGATTCAAAATTTTGCTTATTTCCTGGATGACATAAAAAGAGAAATTGGGTATGACTTATTACGGAAAGAAAGAAATGTGGTATTAAATTTGGTTATATTCCTAAATTTGTCATAAATTAAGAATGACATTAGAACTTAGCACATTGATGAAAAATGCGCAATAGACAATGCGCAAATAGACATTGCTTTAAATTTCACTATTTTAGTATCCATAATTACTCTTCAATATCAATAGGAATTTTTAACTAAAAAGAGGTTAATAAAATTTGTTTAATGTTTCTTATTGTTAAATAATAATATATTACAGAAAAATATACCATGATTTATCGTTTTCAAAAATGAGTTCTATTTGGTATCTGTAATATTGTTTTGATTTCATGAAGTTGAACTGCATCAAAATCATTAATATTTCTATGGGGTACTAAGACAGGTAATATAATATATATATATACACTGAAGTGACAAAAGTCATGGGATACCTCTTAATATCGTGTCGGCCCTCCTTTCGCCCGGCGAAGTGAGCAACTCGACGTGGCATGGACTCAACAAGTCGTTGGAAGTCTTCTGCAGGAATATTGAGCCATGCTGTCTCGATAGACGTCCATAATTGTGAAAGCGTTGATGATGCAGGATTTTGGGCACGAACAGACCTCTCGAGGATGTCCCATAAATGCTCGATGGGATTCATGTCGGGCGATCTAGGTGGCCAGATCATTCGTTGAAATTGTTCAGAATGTTCTTCAAACCAATCGCGAACAGTTGTGGCCCGGTGACATGGCGCATTGTCATCCATAAAAATCCCATCGTTGTTTGGGTACACGAAGTCTATGAATGGCTGCAAGTGATCTCCAAGTAGCTGAACATAAGCATTTCCAGTCAATGTTCGGTCCAGTCGCACCAGAGGACCAAGTCCATGCCATGAAAAAACAACCCACACCATTACGGAGTCACCACCAGCTTGAACAGTGTCTTGCTGACAGCTTGGTTCCATGGCTTCGTGGGGTCTGCGCCACACTCGAACCCTACCATCAGCTCTTACCAACTGAAATCGTAACTCATTGGACCAGGCCACGGTTTTCCATTCATCTAGGGACCAACCGATATGCTCACGTGCCCACGAGAGTCGCTGCAAGCGATGTCGTTCTGTCAGTAAAGGCACTCGATTCGGTCTTCTGCTGGAATAGCACAAGAAAGCCAAATTTCTCCGCACAGTTCTAACAGACAAGTCAATTGTACGTCCCACATTGATTTCTGCTGTTATTTGTCGCAGTGTTGCTTGTCTGTTAGAATTTACGACTCTTTGCAGACGTCACCGGTCTCGGTCATTAAGCGCAGGCGGTCGACCACTGCGTTGTCCATGGTGGGATGTTATGCCTGAAATTTCATACTCTCGGCACACTCTTGACACAGTGGATCTGGGAATGTTGAATTCCCTAACGATTTCCGAAATGGAATGACCCATGCGTCTAGCTCGAACTAACATTCCGCGTTCAAAGTCTGTTAATTCCCGTCGTGCGGTCATCATCACGTCAAAACCTCTTCACATGAATAACTTGAAAAGAAATGAAAGCTCTGCGAAAGCACTGCGCCTTTATACCTGTTCTACGCGATGCTACTGCCATCTGAAAATTTGTATATTGCTATCCCATGACTTTTGTCACTTCAGTGTATATATATATTCATTATATGTTAATTCATATATATATATATATATATCATTCATATATTAATTCAATTCTATGAATCAATAGCATGTTTTATTTTTAAAAACTACACCATAATTTAAAATAATTTAGTTTTAATTATTTCTAACCCTTTTAAATATTCACCCACGTTTAATAGATTGAAATGATAGCATAGAAACACCATGAAGGAAACTATTGCTCTGGAAATTATTGCTTTGTCAGTTCTTTGTCCTTTATCCTGATAAACGTGGAATATATGAAAATATTCTTGGAAGTAAATACATCTCTTTAAATTATCTTTGGCATGGAATATTATAAATATCAAAATTCGACAGGGTTTTAATTCAGTTAGTAAATATAAAAAAAATAATTCCAGATTAGTTTCTATGAAACTATTTCTTAATTATTTGCTTTAAAAGTCTCAAGTTAAAATTTGTTGCAGATTTTTCGAAATAAATTTTTAAATGATCATAGAATGCGAACGTAAAGTTTTAAAATAAAAAATAAAATAAAATCTTAGAATAAAATAAAATTTTAAAATCTATTATGTTTTAAATTTTATTAAGATGCCACCTCCATTCTAGTCCGATATAGAATCATTGTGGTCAGAAAAATTACTAATAGTTCCTGTTTCCTCTTCAGTCTGGGCACAAAAAATGTCGATAGTGGTATCCACATCAGGGTGGGATGGACTCTTTACCCTCTTTTTGGAACCTCCATCCTCCTTTTCAATTAACTATCTGCTCGTCTAAGTCTGATGTACATTCAATAACTTTTGGTTTCCTTCCAATGACAGGTTTTTAATTGAGCAATCAAAGACTCAAATAGCTGATCACGAGGTAATTACAGGCTCTATAGTAATCACTATCAAGTATCTAGGAAGTTACCTTTCAAACTCTTTTTAGAATCCTCATTGGAAAATCTGTATATTGGCCATTCTGTTATTTTTGTATTCTTTGAATGTATTACATTTGTTTCTCTGTGCAAGGAGACAAGGTACAATAAACTATTTATAACTGTTATTTTAAATGACACGTACTTTGACCTGTAAATAACTTATTAGATCTTATACAATACCATAATAGGGATGAAAATTTCATTCATTTTTAAATCGAGAGTTGTATTTTTAAAACTATAATTGATGAATAAAAAAGCTTTCATATATACATACATATACATATATAATACTTACATATTGAATTTTTTATTTCCATATATATTATGAATACCAAAGTCTCTTGATGATAGCGAGTAATGCTTCCAAATTAAGGTTATTTGGTCAGAAGCTAAACAAATGAAGCTAGACTGAAATCTCCACATGATGAATCTGTAAACCTACAATTTGCCGTTTTTGTAAAGATCAAATTATAATTATGAGAGTTTTAAGATTATCATTTTTGTGTGGGGGGGAGACTGACTTACCACCATAATTTAAAATGAAATTCCCTATGTTCATCATTTGGATGTTTGGATACACTTTGGATTCTTAATTGATTATAGAAGTATCCTATATTTTGGTATCTCTTTGGATTCTTTGATTGTTTATAGGAGTATCCAAACCTCCAGATGAGAAACACATGAAAGTCCATTCCCCCCAGCTTTATATTTTCAACAGTGCCGTTTTTGTGAAGATCAAATTGTAATTATGAGAGATCAAGAGTTTTAAGAGTATCAATATTTTGGTGGGGAGGGAGGGGAATGACTTACCATGGACTTTCATGTGTTTCTCCTCTGGAGGTTTGGATACTCTTAGGATGCTTTGATTGATTATAGGAGTATCCTATACTTGGATACTCTTTGGATTATTTGACAAATTATAGGAGTATCCTATACTTGGATACTCTTTGGATTATTTGACAAATTACTCCAGATGATCAACATAGGGAAGTCCATTTTAAATTGAGTTGGTCAAACCTTCCCCTTCCCACCCCCCAAAAAATGAGACTTTTAAAACTCTTGCAATTATCATTTGATCTTCGCAAAAATGGCACTACTGAAAATGTATCGAAGGGAACGAATTTATGGCACAATGTAAATAGTAAATAAATTAATTAAAGTAATTAATTCATTGCTAAAGGAAATTTTTAGTTCTAATATTATTCTTGTTTTTGTATTAACAAAAAAGTAATTTTGTTTTAATAAAAAATATTTCATTAACAAATGTGATATTAAATAATATATGTAAAAATAGACATTTATATATAATTTATTAATAAAATAATATAAAAAATATTTATATCATTCCTAGCATTGATTTTTGGTACACATTGTCAAAATCCATCCTTTCAAAACCGGTTAGAAATATACAAACCACATAAATTAGAAAATGCTTCTTAAAAGAATCCCATTTATACCAAACTTACCATAAAAAAAAAAAAAAAAATTAAAATATACAAAAAAAGATAAGCATACCTTATATTTCTATACCTCATTCTTAAGAAATGCATTCATGACATTTTTTTAAAATAAAAGGATCAAGGCATAAACAATTACAATGCCACACTTATCTCCTAACATGTGCTTAAAAAGCTTTCTTCTCAGCTTTTACTGTTCCGATGGCTGGCGTCTCGACTGCTTCCGGTAATCCGATACGAAGAGGGCTTGTTCAGCAACTTTGCAAAGCGGACGACGCGACGCTCTCTTAATTGCTCGTCCATTGTGAGTCGCAATTTAATCGCCGTCCGTTTGAAGGCCGAGTGTGTGTTCCGTCGTGTCTTCCAATAACTAAAGACTAATGGATTAGTTCAATAGGGGGGGGAGAGGAAACAAATTGATTCCGAGAGGAGGATTTAAATGCATGAGTAGGCAGTGTGATGGCTAGGCTCGTTATTTGTAGTGCAATTGTCTTTAGATTGCAATGAATGAACCATTTCAATTCAATTTCTTTTATGAAATTCAATGCAATTCCATTGCTGATAATGAAATTCAAATTAATTGATGATAATGCTATGCATTTAAATTCTTCTGCCATAAAGACAATTTTTATGTATTGCCAATAAATCCATTTGATAAATTGATGCTATTTCATTGTATTTATGTTGTTGTTAATGCGATTCTAATAATTGCTGATAATGAAATGGGCTGCAATTCTTTTGTCAATAAAGTAATTTTTAACGCTACAATTTAAAATGGACTTTCCAATGTTTCTCATCTGAAGGTTTTTATACTCTTTGGATTTTTGATTGATTATAGGATACTCCTATATTTGGATTCTTTGATTGATTATAGAAATATCCTATATTTGTATACTTTTTAGATTCTTTGATTGATTATAGAAGTATCCTATATTTGCATACTTTGTGAATTTTTTGATTGTTTATAGAATTATCCTATTTAGGGAACTTACGATGCAATGTAGGCAACTAACAAAATTAAGTAGTTAATTAACTGTTAAATGGAAATTATTATTTTCTTTGTTTTTGTATTTATTGAATTATTTTCAAAAATAATATTTATATTATTCCTAGCATTGCCGTTAAGAACAATTTTTGGTACACTTTGTCGAAACCCAACACTTCAAAACCAATTAGAAATCTCCAAATAACATAATTTACAAAATACCCTTTATAAGAATCCCATTTATACCTAACGAATTCATGAATAAAAAAAAAAAAAAAAATTTAGAATATACAAAAAAAAAAAAAAAACATAACTTATATTTCTATAACTCATTCTTACGAAATGCATTCTTTTCTTTTTTTAAATAGGAGGATCACGAGATAAACAACTACACAGATGCATGCGAGACTTATCTCCTTACGTGTGCTTAAAAAGCTTTCTGCTCAGCTTTTACTGTCCCGATGCATGGCGTCTCGCCTCCTTCCGGTAATCCGATACGAGGGTGCTTGTTCAGCAACTTTGCAAAGCGGATGACGCGAACGCTCTCTTAATTGCTCGTCCATTGTGACTCCCAATTTAATTGTCGTCCGTTGGAAGGCCGAGTGTGTGTTCCGTCATGTCTTCCAATAACCAAAGACTAATGGATTAGTTCAATACAGAGGGGGTGGGGAGGAGAGGAGGCAAATTGATTCCGAGAGGAGGATTTAAATGCATGAGTAGGCAGTGTGATGGCCGGCTCGTTATTTGTGGAGCAATAGTCTTTGGATTGCGATGAATGAACCATTTCATTCAAATTTCTTTCTTGAAATGCAATGCAATTCCATTGCTGATACTTCAATTGTAATAAATCACTGATAACGCAATTTCTAATAAATGGCTGATAATGCCATGGATTGCAATTCTTTTAACCAATAATGCAATTTTCATACATTGCGAATAAAGCAATTTAAACAATGGATGCTATTTCAACGACATGCAGTTCTAATAAATTGCTGATAATGACATGGATTGCAATTCTTTTGCCAATAATGCAATTTATATATTGTCAATAAAGCAATTTGATAAACGGATAGTATTTCAATGAAATAATTTTTATGTATTGCGAACAAAGCCATTTGATAAATGGATGTTTATTTAATGAAATGCAATGCATTTCCATTGATGATAATGCAATTCTAATAAATTGTTGATAACGTCATGTATTGCAATTCTTTAAAATGTAACTAACTCATGGTGCATTGTAGTTAATTAACTAAATTAATTAACTTGGTTAATTCATTGCTAAATGGAAATTTTTATTGTAATCATTATTTTTGTTTCTGAATAAAAAAATATTTATATTAAAAATAATATGATATTAAATAATATATATAAAAATAAATATTTACATATAATTTATTAATAAAATAATATAAAAAAAAAATATTGTTATTCCTAGCATTGGCATCACACAATTTTTTGGTACACATTGTCAAAATCCTACACTTCAAAACCAGATAGAAATCTCCAAATATCATTAAATTACAAAATACCCCTTAAAAGTATCCCACATCATAAATAAAAAATAAAAAAAAAATAAAACTCAGCATATACAAAAAACATACGCATACCTTATATTTCAATAATTCATTCTTACGAAATGCATTCGTTTCTGTTTTTAAATAGATGGATCAAGCGATAAGCAAGTGCACAAATGCGTTCGAGACTTATCTCCTTACGTGAGCTTAAAATGCTTTCTGCACAACTTTTACTGCTCCAATGCCCGGCGTTTCCCTTACTTCCGGTAATCCGATATGCGAGGGCTTGTTCAGCAACTCTGCAAAGCGGATGACGCGACCGCTCTCTTAATTGCTCGTCCATTTGTGAGTCGCAATTTAATCGCCGTCCGTTTGAAGGCCGAGTGTGTGTTCCGTCGTGTCTTCCAATAACCAAAGACTAATGGATTAGTTCAATACGGAGGGTGCAGCGGAAGCAAATTGATTCCGAGAGCAGGATTTAAATGCATGAGTAGGCAGTGTGATGTCCAGCTCGTTATTTGTAGTGCAATCGTTTTTGGATTGCAATGAAGAAACCATTTGAGCTCAATTTCTTTTATGGAATGCAATGCATTTCCTTTACTGATAATGCAGTTGTATTAAATTTTTGATAATGCCATGGATTGCAATTCTTTCGCGATTAAGACAACTTTTATAAATTGCAAATAAGGCATTTTTTATATATTGCCAATAAAGCAATTTGATGCTTATTCAATAAAAGGAATGTAATTCCAATGCTGATAATGCCATGGATTGCAATTCTTTTGCCAATAAGGCAATTTTTATATAATGCCAATAACGTCATTTGATAAATGGCTGCTTATTCAATGAAATAAATGCAATTCTATTGCTGATGATACATGGATGGCAATTCTTTTTCCAATATGACAATTTTTACATATTGTCAATAAGACTATTTTTATATATTGCCAATAAAGTGATTTTATAAACGGATGTTATTTCAATGAAATGAATTGCAATTTCATAGCTGATAATGCAGTTCTAATAAATTGCTGAAAATGCCGTGGATTGTAATTCTTTTGCCAATAAGAAAATTTTATATATTGCTATTAAAGTCATTTGATAAACGGTTGCTTATTCAATGAAATGCAATTTTATTGTCAATAATACAATTTTTTGATTGCCAATAAGACAATTCTAATATATTGCTGATAACGTACTAAAATTCAATTTTATGGCCAAAAGTGCAATTTTTCTATATTGTAATATTGTAATTCTTATATATTATCAATTTTGTAGTATAATTTATTGCATATAATACAATGGAATGAATGAACCATTTCATTTCAATTTCTTTTATGAAATGCAATGTAATTCCATTGCTCAAAATGCAATTCTGATAATTTTCTGATTGTAAATAATGCCATGTATTGCAAGCAATTCCATTGTCAATAATGTAATTTTTATATATTTTCAATAAAGCATTTTTATAAACGAATGCTTATTTACAATGTAAGACAGCTTTATTTTCAATAACGCAATTTTTATGAATTGCCAATAAGACAATTCTGATATATTGCTGATAATGCACTAAAATTGAATTATATTGCCAAAAATGCATTTTTTTATAAGGTGGATAGTGTAATTCTTATATATTGCCATTAATGTTGAATGGTGTATTGATTATAATACAATGAAATGCAATTATATTGCCAATAATGCAATTCTAATGTAATGCTGATAATGCATTGAGATGCGATTACAATACATAAAATCAAAATTGGTTCTATCTTATTTAGTATTATAATATTTAATACTTAATATTTAGTATTTAATATTTAATATTTAGTATTTAGTATTTAATATAATTTTTTTAGATTAACGATTCATTGTTTTATATTTCTAAATTACATATGCTATACCTTATCTTTTATACACAATTATTTTATGTTATTTATAAAACAAGTGTAAGCATCTAAATACTTTCTACTATTAATTAATATAATAAGTATTTTTTCTTTTTTTTTCTGACTATATTAAATTCCCAAAACTCTATTAAATTTTTTTTACTTAAAAGAATGGAAGAAAAGAATCTTATATATTTAGAGCTTTAATGGCCATTTTGTCTGAAATGGATTATGCTTTTCAAACTCTTATCAATTTGAAAAATGTAAAAAAGGCCTTAAAAATAAGGTAAAAAAAAGCAAAAAAAGCATTTGAAAGCAAAGCTTAACTAGTTTGGAAGCAAACTTTCTAAAAGCAGTGAAAAAGTCGATAAATGTACGAAAATGTAAAAAAAAGTACAGGCAGATGGTAGATATACATTAATCATTAAGAAATTTAGTAAACTACAAAATTCAGAGAGAATAAAAGGAATTCTGGGATCAAGAGATAGGTGGTGAAAGATAGGTGCAAAATAACAAATGTAGGTGCAACAAAAAAATTATCTCCAATAAATCTTTTAATATAAAAAAATAGTAAATGTGTAAACTAAATTTTGAAAAGAAATTGACGTTTTTTAAATTCGGGTAATTTGACCTAAATCCTTCGCCACCAGGACTGTAGGTATGTAGCACAAAGTGCACCAAGGGGGAGATGCCACACTGCATCGAAATTCTATATTGCAGTTTTGAAAATGCAAATCCAAAGGGTTTGTGGTCTAATGACCAAGTGATTAGAGTTTTGGCCTTTGATAACATGGGCATCAATTTCGAATTCTGGCAAAAGCCAGGGTTGGTTGTTAATGGTTGGTAAGCCCTTTAAACTGTAGGTCCCGGTCTGATTATCCCTGGTGTGCAAAAAATGACAGTAGAGTGACAAACTAAATCGAAAGGTGACACCTTACTTTAACGGAAAGACATCGCGGCTTACAGATTTATCATGTCTATCACTGGAATATACACTGAAGCTTTCAGATAAACTTCTCTTGTCGAGTTGACTAACAAAATGAGCCTTTTTTCAAAAGAAATTAGTTTAAAGAAATTCAAGTAACCAAATGAAAAAAAAAAAAATAAAAAAAATAATATTAAAAAAATATAAATTAGAAAAATAATTTTAGTTACAAAGGATCAGTTAACCCTTTGAACAGAACAAGCATTTTCTTTCTAAATATCTGAAATGTTTCAATATTTATGAAAGCTATTTTATTTCATCTTATGTTGTATCTTGAAGCCCACGCAGAATTCAAATTACCAATATTATTTTTTAATTTACTAAAGAGGACTTTTTACTGGTATATTTACTAGTACTCTGGTATAAATAGGCAATTGTTTGTTAATGCAAGTGAAAGTTCCCTAAAGTTTTTGGGTAGAAGCTATGAATCGCTCCGTCTACTTTTGTGAACTCTAGATTTCGCGTAGCCTGACAAAAAACAAAACAACATATGATATATTGTTTGCCATGAAATCAACATCATATTTTGAAGATTTCGGACGAAATCATATGATATGAACAAGCGATTGGAAAGATTTGATGATAGATAGCTTGGCTATTTCACTGAAACAAAAGCATAATGTCTATGATATAAAAACTCCAGAAAAATAATTACATGCTGATATGTGCTATTTATTGATGAATTCGAAAACAATATTTTCTCTGACGAGATAGAATTTGTTTATCCCCCTGAAATTCTGAATAAATATAGTCATTTAAAGTGACACTAAACAAGAAACATCTTCGTCTGAAGATGATGTTACTTCTGTCTCTAAATCGCTGACTAATGATTTCTCCACATTTAAAAGATCAGTAATCGCTTGAGAAAAATATAAATTATCAAGCTGAAGTGACTTATATAAAATAATGAACATCGATAGAATAGACGGTGTGGAAAAGTTCTCATTCGATAAAAGAACATTAGATTTAACCCAGGGCATCTTAGGATACCTTTTCCGTTCTAATATGCTACGTCCTGAAACTGATAAAATTGCTCAAATCGATGACACACCAATTGGCACCACAATGACACACCGGTCCACCAATTAGTCTTACAGAGAACGCTAATCTTTCTCCTTAAAGTGTACCTCGCGTTAAATAAACACGATGCGTTAAAATTAGGCAGAAAACTTGAAAAGAAGAATAGACGATATGGAAAAGTTCTCATTCGATAAAGGAACATTAGATTTAACCCAGGGCATCTTAATACCTTTTCCGTTCTAATATGCTACGTCCTGAAACTGATAAAATTGCTCAAATCGATGACACACCAATTGACACCACAATGACACACCGGTCCACCAATTAGTCTTACAGAGAACGCTAATCTTTCTCCTTAAAGTGTACCTCGCGTTAAATAAACACGATGCGTTAAAATTAGGCAGAAAACTTGAAAAGAAGAATAGACGATATGGAAAAGTTCTCATTCGATAAAAGAACATTAGATTTAACCCAGGGCATCTTAGGATACCTTTTCCGTTCTAATACGCAATACGTCCTGAAACTGATAAAATTGCTCAAATCGATGACACACCATGATCAAGTCGAAGTTTTCGAAATTTTGAATGGATCTCACAAATATGAATGGCAAAATGCTATAGATTGCGAGTATAATGCTCTTGTTGAAGAAATTTCGTGGGAATGGTACTTTTACACAGGATAAGTGGGCTTTAAAGATTAAATACAAATATAATGAAAATATGGACAAATTTAAAACTCGATTAGTAGAAAAGAGGTATTCAAGAACTCCAGGAATTAATTTTGACGAAGACTTTTCACCAGTGGCAAAATTAAATTTAATAAAAATTGCAAATCCTACGGAATATAGAATGGATTTATAGCTTTTCAGTTAGATTTTGTAATGGTTTACCTTAACGGAGATATGTAAGAAGAAATTTATATGAAGTTGTCTGAACTTTTTTTCTAGACACATCTGATGAGAAAGTTCGTCTTTTATGGTCACTATATGGAATAAAGCAATCAAGTAGGCAATGATAATGAACAAACTAGATGAAAAATTAAAATTTTTGGAATTCAAACTGCTTAATTCATTCAGATGTATTAAATATTCAATACAATTTATCCAATTCATTTAAAATGAAAATCATGGGAGTTGTGTGCTATTGTTTAAGAATTGAATTCGTACAAAATGAAAACGGTATATACACTCATGTCCATAAATTAAGGAAAATTCAGGATCACACAGAAATTGAACTCTAAAATAAAAATTTCACCTGTAGAATTATCACACACATCTTGAAGAAGAATAGGCAAATTACAGGAAAATACCAGATGGCTCTGATAGTACGTCACAATGACGAGAGTGTAAGAGAGAGGTATATAAGGAATGGTGGCAAAGAAGTAAAATTGTTCACAAGCGCTTTAAAAGCCTTTCAGTGCAATAACCACTAGTTGGCACAAAGTATGGCACAAAGTTATGGCACAAAATGTATAGTTATGGCACAAAGAAAGCATTTGGATGATTTTTTACGTGGTAGAATTATCGGACGACTGGAATGTGGACGTACCCAGCTGAAGTAGAGAGCATGCATTGTGGATACCGCAACAGTGGTCTTGTGTGATGTTTTCCGATAAGTCCAGGTTTAGTTTGCAGTCTGATTCTCGCCGAACTTTCATATGGAGGGCGCCAGATACCAGTTACCACCAAGAGAACACCATTGAACGACACCGTTACGGTGGTGCAGGATGGCTCGTTTGGGAAGGAATTATTCTTGGTTACAGAACTGACCTGAATGTTCAGAGTGTAACGATGGCGGGCCACATCTATCGAAATGTTATTCTGGAACAACATGTACGTTTGTTTCGGGGCGCCATAGGTGCTGAATTTCTGTTTATGGATGACAACGCCCGTCCTCACCGTGCAAACATTGTAGACGAATGCCTTCAATTGGAGGATATCACCCATATGGATTGGCCAGCATACTCACCGGACTTGAATCCAATAGAGCATGTGTGGGATATGCTTGGCCGACGAATTGCAGGCCCCTCCCACCTGTCAACCGGAACTTCGGAGGGCATTGCTTGATGAGTGGTGTAATATTCCCCAAGATCAGATTGATAATTTGATACTCAGCATGCCTAGGCGTTGTAAGGCCTGTATTGCATCGTCCGGAGACATACTCCATATTAACCATCATACTAACCATGTTATACTGTTTTTTGTAAATAGGTTCTTTTTTTTAAATTTGCTCCAGGGAGTAAAAATCGCAATTTTTATTAATTATGTCAAACATATAGCAACTTTTTTGCTCTTTACCTTTTGTTTAATAAATAGACTTTACAAATAAATCAAATTTGTTTTGCTTCTGTCTCTTTCTTTGCCTGAATTTCATTATCCTTAATTTATGGACATGAGTGTATATAAAAAAAATATATTGCATACATTTTTCATAAATTTAAAATGCAGGATTAAATATCTGTCAGGAAGTGCCACTTACTGATATGCAGTAAAAGCTTGAGAGAGGATAAACATAGCTGTATGTATGTTTTTACTTTGAATATGTCACTATGGTTTAATTAATAGCATATAATTGCTTCTCAATACAACAGATAAGTGATTCATACAACTCATAAGTTGTATAAAATTGATCACTATATCAGTTGTATTTGTTTTAAACACACTCTACTGACAAAAAAAGTTATAATTTATTAAAATTTTAAATGAATATTTCAGTTTTAAGAATGAATTATTTTTTTTCTATAAACAAATAACTCTCGTGCTATTTTGAGATAAACTTTATTTTACAGTTATATTTATTCGTTTCATACTTTTCAGATTATAACATTAAATAACAAAAAAAAAAGGAAAATACCAAAATAAATTCAAAAGAGTTATTCACAAGTCAGTTGTTATTTTTTTTTCAGCAAACAAGTTTTTGTAAATTATACACATTACTGTCATTTTAATTCAAACATATTTAAAGCAGAAAGCTTACTTAAACCTGTTTAAAAGAAACAGATTCGAATAATTTAGCTTATGGCAAGCTGCGGAACGTTGAACATAATTACCTTCAAACTCTAAAAGCAGAAACTTCGAACCAAAACGGCGTAAACAACTTTTATTCATAACAAAAAAAAACCTCTGACTAAGAAAAAGAAAGTATTCCAGTTTTTCCTCTTTTTAGATCATTTACTTGAGTACATTCTTTACGGTCCACCAATTAGTCTTACAGAGAAGGCTAATCTTTTTCCTTAAAGTGTACCTCGCGTTAAATAAACACGATGCGTTAAAATTAGGCAGAAAACTTGCAAAGAAGAATAGACGATGTGGAAAAGTTCTCATTCGATAAAAGAACATTAGATTTAACCCAGGGCATCTTAGGATACCTTTTCCGTTCTAATATGCTCAATCAAATCACACACGACGCCCATTTGCATAATTGGCTTTTTACAACAGAAGCCGTCCGGACGAAATTAAGTTTGTGAATGAAATCAATACAGTTTCTTCTTCCACTGGGCTGGCTTCATTGTATCTGCAAAGAAAGATGAGTGATTTGGGCACTACAGCAAATGGGTAATGGGGTACGTAGTTGCTTTTAAAGAATATCTCCCAAGTTAAAGTGGATCTTTGGAAAAGAGGAAAGATTACATGTTTCAAGACGAGAGAGTTAGGATATTAGGTTTTTTGCAGTAGTAGTATTAGTTTGTAGATTTTGGATTAAATTGAGTAGAATTTATTTTTCACTGATATATTTGGTTACTTAAATATATTGAATAATGCTTAGGTTATATTGATTTGTATTCAGACAATTTCATTTTAATTTGGTAACTAATTATTGGTGTATCATAAGTATTGATTGTCTGAAAAGTAGAACTAATGATTCGTTTATCATATATATTGATTGAATATGAGAATATTACAGTTTCTTCTTCCACTAGGCTGGCTTCATTGTATCTGCAAAGAAAGATGAGTGATTTGAGCACTACAGTAAGTGGATAATGGGGTACATAGTTGCTTTTAAAGAATATTTCCTCATGTTAAAGTGGATTCTATGAAAAGAGGAAAGATTACATGTTTCAAGACTAGAGAGTCAGGATGTTAATTTTTTTGTATTTGTATTAGCCTGTAGATTTGTAGATTTTGGATTAAATTAAGAAGAATTAATTTTTCACTATTAAATTTGGTTTCTTAAATATATTGAATAAAGTTTAGGTTATATTGATTTGTGTTCAGACAATTACATTTTAATAGGGCAACTATGTATAATGGTAATGTAAATATGTATAAAAAAGTATTGATTGTCTAAAAGTGTAAGTAATGTTTATTATAAATATTAATTGAATATAAGCATAAGTATTGTTTTGTATATCAATAATTTGTTGACTTATATCTGTAAATAAAAATTGATTTGTTACGTAAAATTCAATATTTTTTTTAAATTTTATAATAAGAAAATTATATTTTAAATTGGCAACCATTTATTCATATATTATAAATATTGATTGTATATAAGTTTATGTATTGATACATATAACAAATATATTTATTATACGTGTATCTTCAATTTTAACTGCCCTGCATCTTCAAAAGAAGATGAATGATTTGAGCAGTAAAATAAGTACGCAATGTAATAAGAAGTTTCTTTTAAAGGATTTTCAATCGTTTTTAATTAAGTATTTGGGAAAATTACATGTTTCCAGATTAGTGAAAAATATATGTTTGTAATAGATATTTGAATAAGCTGAGTAAGTTTTTTCACCGCAAAACTAACCATTAGTTGCGTAAACATTTCAAATATAGTTTAATTTCTAATGATTTTGTATTCACGGAATTACATTTTAAATTAGTAATCAATCATTCATATAACACAAATATTAACTGTATGTAAGCATAAGTATTATTTAATATATCATAAATAAAGGCTGCCTTGCATTTGTAAGGAAGGTGAATTATTTGATTGGTAAAATTTTTTATTTTGGCGATGTCTTGGTAATGACATTTTAAATTGATAATTCTATATCACGATTATTTATTGTATCTAAGTATTGATTTTTATATCATAAATGCTAAACTAAATAAATGCTGTGATTTAACTACTAAAACAAGTATGTAACATGCAATTATTATTGCAGAATCTTTCTCTGAGTTTAAAAAGGAAAATTGCTTGCTTCAAGATTATTTCCATCAAGTTATTTTTGACTACTTTGTAGATTTTAAATTAAATTGAGTATAGTTTTTTTGTAATGTTCACTATTGATTACTTACACAAATCGAAAAAGTTTAAATTGTAATGATTTTCTTTTCAAGCAATGTCAGACAAGGCGTATTCATCCACTGTTGACGTTGATTGTGCCTGAATCTTTCTCTTTTCTTTCTGTATATATTGGGTTTCAGAGATAACACATTACAGTTCTTCGTTCGTTGAATAAAGAAACCAAAATAATCATCAACCATGAGGAACTATTCATTTTATAAACAAATATATTTAAAAAAAACTTATATACACGCCCTAAGTCGATGTTACAGAGACAAAACCCATCCTTAGAATACCCTAGAATCTAGCATTAAATTTTCAATTTGTCATTCATTTTCTATATCCAAGTTTGTAAATTTATATTTCATCAGAAATAATGAATCTTGTTGAGTTCTTTTAAGGTAAAAAATATGTATATTTCACAATTCATCATTTTATTAGACTTTTCGTGAGCTGTTATTTACGGGATTTTACATGTATTATATAATTTGAATGTTTTACTGCTATTGATTTACATCATAATTGGATTTTTTTAGTAGATGATATTAAAATAAAAGAGTAGAAATTATTATTATAATATATACTGTATATGAATTGACAAGTATTAAGTATAATATAAATTCAAAATGCTAGGTTATTACTTCGATTACTTAAGACTAATTAAACATAACTCGATTATAAATAAACGATTTAGTTAATTAAAGATTTAATTAACTTAAGACTCGATTTAATTAACTTAAGATTTCGATTACTTAAGAATAATTTACTATTTTAATGAAACATAACGGTATTCAAACTACATTAGAATCGATTAATCGATTTATTTTTAGCAGCAAATTACTTGACATTGTTAAAAATGAAAATACAATAAAATTCACATTTGTTGAAAAACCATAAATAAATATAACTAACTTATAAATCTTTAAGTACTTAATAAATTAAACAATTTTTTCTCAGTAAGCAAGTTTAGTTAACAAGTTATTTAGTTAACATATTATTTACAAAAGAAATTGGTCCTGTTGAGATTGATGATGTGTGTTTTCTAAATAAATGTTTACATTAAAATCAACAAAATAAAATCATTTATTAAAATAATCACTTATATCTATAATTTATATATATATAACAATAAAACATGAAATTGAATGTTTTAGGAACTTCTTGTCTTCAGAAAATAACACACAATATTATCTAATTTGGTGACAACTTCATCATAAAATACTTATTCTGTGTGTATTATTACATCAAATGGCATGACTGCTTTCTGGAAATTTTATTAAAATTAAGTGACTTATATTTTTAAAAACCGATAGAGCAACCTGACAATCTGTTGACAAAAATTATGCATGTAGGAGAGAAGCTAATACTAAACTTTGCTAACCAAAAGCGTCAGTTATACACTAGCCAAAGGAGCCAGATATTATATCTTCACAAGATAGGAATTGAGGAGGGAATTACCATAACACACAGTCATTTATTTAAAAATAATACATACATGGCGACTTTGGTATCCCATTTTATAATAATACAAATAATATCGAAATATTAACACAAATTTATAATATTTATCAGATATACACTGAAGTGACAAAAGTCATTGGATAGCAATATGCAAATTTTCAGATGGCAGTAGCATCGCGTAGAACAGGTATAAATGCGCAGTGCTTTCGCAGAGCTTTCATTTCTGTTCAAGTTATTCATGTGAAGAGGTTTTGACGTGATGATGACCGCAAGACGGGAATTAACAGACTTTGAACGCGGAATGTTAGTTGGAGCTAGACGCATGGGTCATGCCATTTCAGAAATCGTTAGGGAATTCAACATTCCCAGATCCACTGTGTCTAGAGTGTGCCGAGAGTATGAAATTTCAGGCATAACATCCCACCATGGACAGCGCAGTGGTCGACCGCCTGCACTTAACAACCGAGACCGGCGACGTCTGCAAAGAGTCGTAAATTCTAACAGACAAGCAACACTGCGTCAAATAACCGCAGAAATCAATGTGGGACGTACAATGGACTTGTCTGTTAGAACTGTGCGGAGAAATTTGGCTTTTTGGGCTATTCCAGCAGAAGACCGACTCGAGTGCCTTTACTGACAGAACGACATCGCTTGCAGCGACTCTCGTGGGCACGTGAGCATATCGGTTGGTCCCTAGATGAATGGAAAACCGTGGCCTGGTCCGATGAGTCACGATTTCAGTTGGTAAGAGCTGATGGTAGGGTTCGAGTGTGGCGCAGACCCCACGAAGCCATGGACCCAAACTGTCAGCAAGGCACTGTTCAAGCTGGTGGTGGCTCCGTAATGGTGTGGGCGGTTTTTTCATGGCATGGACTTGGTCTTCTGGTGCGACTGGACCGAACATTGACTGGAAATGCTTATGTTCAGCTACTTGGAGATCACTTGCAGCCATTCATGGACTTCATGTACCCAAACAACGATGGGATTTTTATGGATGACAATGCGCCATGTCACCGTGCCACAACTGTTCGCGATTGGTTTGAAGAACATTCTGGACAATTCCAACGAATGATCTGGCCACCTAGATCGCCCGACATGAATCCCATCGAGCATTTATGGGACATCATCGAGAGGTCTGTTCGTGCCCAAAATCCTGCACCATCAACGCTTTCACAATTATGGACGTCTATCGAGACAGCATGGCTCAATATTCCTGCAGAAGACTTCCAACGACTTGTTGAGTCCATGCCACGTCGAGTTGCTGCACTTCGCCGGGCGAAAGGAGGGCCGACACGATATTAAGAGGTATCCCATGACTTTTGTCACTTCAGTGTACATCTAAGCAAATAAAGAGTATTTTTCCCCCAAAAAAAAAAAAAAAAAAAAAAAAAAAAAAAAAACTGAAAAAAAAAACCCTGAAAAATCCATAAATTAAACGCAATAAGCATAAATAAAACATATCCACGTATCTTTCAAGCTTAACAAAAATTATCAAAATAATATTTTCAACGTGCATTTTTTTCAGTTATAATTGTGTATTTCATTTTTGTTGTTAATTATTTTTAAATATATTTTCCGTAACTTAAATATAAATTTCATTAGTTCAATGATTCATCCCAAATATTTATTAAGTATTAGAATATAAATACTTTTAAGTAAAGAAGTAATTCTTCTTTAATAATTTAATTAACTATTTTATTAAAATATTTCCAAAACATGATACAATTTTTAATAATAAAAAAGCAAATTTCATAAAACAATAGAAACAATTTTACTAAATGTATTTAAAAAAATATCTTTAGTTTCCCTATAAGAATGTTATACTTCAGTACTTAAGTTTCTTTATATACATATATGTTGTTCTAATCAATTTTCAAACAATAATAAAGTCTTGATAATGTGTCAGCATTGGCCAGTTTTCTTTTGGGCAATGACATATTGAAAAATGATATTTTTGAAGTGTTAACGTTAATCATTATAGCATGGAGGATTGTATCACATTGTTGATCACAAAGGCTAATGGATTGTGATCTGTTGTCATTTTAATTATTGAACTACATAAACTCATGTTTGTGAAAATTGCAACATCATGAAGGAATCTTCATAATTGAATGAAATTTAATACACAGTTGAGTGGTAGTGGTACAAATAAATAATTAAATGTTCAAAGCAAACAAACAATAACAAGAGATCGGAATCAGTATTTTGTGTAGCCACCACGCGCCGCAATAAGTGCTGCAACACGATGTGGCATGGAGTCAAACAAATTTTGAATGTCTGCCTGAGGAAGAGCATTCCATATTGTTTTTATGCGCACCCAAAGTTCGTCAGCAGAAGCAACAGGACGAGGATCACGAGCGAGACGCTGACCAACGAAATCCCACACATGTTCAATTGGCGACATATCCGGGGAATACGCAGGCCAAGGAAGAAGCTGTACCTGTATATCAAGCTCCTGTATATCTTGCGCGCAGTCCAAGCTGCAGCAGACGTCTACGAATTGATGAAGCACACAATGAAACACCTGTAGCTATTGACCACTGTGCTGCCAATTGTCTAGAGGAAGCTGTACGGTCCGTCAGCGCCATGCGGACCAGGTGTCTATCATCGCGAGCTGACGTCACATTTCGGGGTCCACACCCGGATTTCCGAGTTGTCCGACACTCGTCCGTCCACTGCTTCCAAAGACGCATCACTGTGCTGCTGTTACGCTGCACACGAGCGGCTACTGCACGATAAGACAATCCAGCTTCACGAAGGCCGATGATTCTCCCCCGTTCAAACTCTGTAAGTTTTTCAAATCTCGCTCTCTTTCATCGAAGAGGCATACGTAACGATTGAGCTAACGTTTACCACTAGCAGATAACCACCGATAACCATACACACCTCGCTACAGCCGTCTATTTATTCGAATCCATCCACCGTTCAGAGGCCGCTGCTGAGCATACGCATGCGCTACGGATTTGAAATTCCAATCATTTGCATATCATGCGCTAATTTGCATTTCCTGAAAATTTCAGCTCATACGCGTAAGTCCTTCGTGGTGTTGCAAGTTTCACAAACATGAGTATATAAATGGTTCGAATTTCTTCAACGTCCACACATATGCATACGCTTCTCTACCGATGGTATTTGTTTTGTGGTATTGATGGTATCGTTATATTTGTTTTGTGTTTTAATGAGGTTCTGACTCACAAAATATAATTGGCATATTTTCCCATCTTTTTCTTGTGATAAGTATGCTTCAATTTCGGTTTGAGAAGCATTATAACGTATGAGGAAATGTTCTACAAAAACAGCTGTGTGTAATTTTGTTATTCGCTATAACTTTTCTTTCAACTGTAAGAAGGCAGCTGGAAGTAAGCTGGATTTAGAAGTATTTCAGGAAATTTCTTTTCTTGGTCAGTTTGGTAAGAGGTTAAGCTACCCGCATAACCAGAAATGCAATCTCTGTAGTAATTATATCGTTCAAATAAGCTTTTTAATTGAGCTTTGGTTTCAGGCATCTTCTACCTCTTGATTGCTCTGATCTTTACTAGGTCTGGATATTTACCGGATATTAGTGATGTGTCCTGACGATTTGATATGAAGTTTAGCAAAATTACATTATTTGGAGTTCACTGTAAAGTCTAGATCTTCGAATTTGTTTAACATTTCTCAAGATGAATAAGATGTAATTTAAAGTAGATGAATAAGGTGTGATTTTGGGTGAAAACATAACGATATAATCTATACAAGAACAAGAAAACTTTCTAAATTCTATCAGCGCATTATTTACTACCCTTTGAAATGCTCCCCCCTTCATTAATACAAAACATTAATTGCGTGAAATATAAGTATCCACAAATTTGCTGTCAAATTGGAGGGATATGTTGCTATTATGTACTTATTAAAGAATATACATTCCTCTCGCCTGGGAACAAAATGCTACAACTTTTCTCATGAGAAAAATGCTACAACTCGTCTCATGAGAAAAATGCTACAACTCTTCTCATGAGAAAAATACTACAAGAAGCTTTTTAAAAATATTTTCTTATTGTAACAACACTCCAGTACTAACAAATAGTTTTCTTTTTTAATTTACCGCTTCTTCAAGTTTCTTTCAGTGAATCACACTTAAGTAGATTTTTTAAAAATGTTACTTCATCAGAATGAATCGCATCTTCTGTGAATTGACAAAGTATCTCTATAGCTGGTGATATTAAGTCTGTACTAGAAGACAAATTATCTTTCATGATTACGCAATCATCGTCGTTAGCGTCTGTCAGAACATGAAATATCATTTGCTCCTCTTCTGTGTTGACTAATATGTCATAACACTTGGTTTAATCAAGCACGCTCAATTGTTGTGTTAATGCTAGTAAAAGTCCAGTCACAGTACAGTTAGTCAAACCTGTTTTTCTGCTGTGGATAGAGATCACAGAAGAGAAATTATATACAAAATATCTTGAAAGTGACTCTAAAATATATTGTATGTAACATATTAAAAAAAATTATGCAGTTAAAAGGGGCCGCATAAAAAAGTCCCTCATAGGTAACATTTAAATCAAAGAATCACGATATAGTATTTCTTCTCATCTAATAATAATTCGTGGTAACAGAGTGATATAATATCAGGTGAGCCATCTATTGTGTTTCAAATTTGCATGCTATTTTGATAACCATCCGTTGTTTTCTTTTTGACCTACTTTTAATTATTTCTTATTCATAACATGCATATGATGGAAGGCTTTCTTTATATACATCACAAAAAAAAACCGTTCAAAAAAAGGACAGCATGGAAGCAGGTTTGATTGTACTTTCATTTTTTTTTTTTTTTTGAAAACATTCACTGTCCAAAAACTGGTATTAATAAAATTTTTTCTTTCCCTTTTTCCAGTAGCTGTAGCAAAAAAGGAAGTATTCAGAATCGATATTTGTGCACCAGAATCAACTATGGCTTTAATTTTATTTGCTTGGAAATAAACATTCATTTTTTGAATGGGTTTCACTTTATTTTCATTGAGGTTTAAATTTAAATGTTGATCAAACATTGGCAACAGCGAATTCATTATGATTGTTTTTTATTAGTAGATTTTGACCTTTATGTTCTTCTTTTTCAACCTAATTTTACGACAGTGTCTTGCTTCATATGTTTCTCAGGGCAAATTTCTCATTTTGTGTTTCCTTCCCCCTTCCACGTATATAACAATCTTTCATAGGTTTCCACATATTCATGTTTTCCTTCCACTTCATACTTTTGCATCCGTATCTGAATTGCAGGGGAACGTATTTTCTTTCCTTAGAATACCTCCTTTTCTACCTGTCTTATTCAAAAGTTCGCTTCTTTTTTAAATATTATTTTGATTTTTGCTTATGTTGGCTCCAATATTTTCATAGTCCTCTAACTCACTCACTATTTCATGAGGTTCCTTGAAATTAGACAACACATCGATGAAATTTCTCAAATGTATAAAGAAATATTTCTTGTTATTTAATGAATAATTATGAAATTGTTAGAAGGTTTGGATTCATAGACCTCAAATCCATTCATGAAAACGATTTTTAAGTACATATAATGAATCCTATCACATAATTTCAGTTCTTTTTGTCTAATGAAAAGCAGATGGAATTTCCTGGAGTTAATTTATATTGCCTCAGCAGTATTCCTTTCATTTTTTCATAGTTTTCCATTAATTTTTTTTTTCATGAGTGATTATTTGCGCAATATTATAAGGCAAATAAAGAAGTATATGATGAGAAAGGATACACCTTAATTATTTCTTAAGTTTCGATTGTCCTTACCTTTCTCTCGAATAGCATCAAATAGATGCTAATGTCATTACATTTGGGATCAGAATTGTGTAAAATGTCGTGCAATTCTAATTTGGTTTCAATGGAATTTGAGTGATTTGTTTTGTATTGCTTGGATTTTTTTTGTTTTTTAAATGCATTCTTTGCAATTCGAACATCATAACTTTTCTTCTTTTTCTTTCATTTATCACCTTCTTTTGTTTTCTTTCATTGCTCCTTTTTGTTTTCTCTCTCTTTTACTAATTTGTCATCAAAATTTTCTACTCCGGCTACTTTCTATAAACCAAATATCGTAAGGCCAGGAACGCTTTGCAACGCTTTTTGCAAGAAAAGCCATTCTAATTGTTAAATTTAGTTCAGTTAAAAGAAATATCCTCTGTGAAAACTTTCAGGAGTAACTGCATAAGAGAATTAAAAAAAAAAAAAAAAAACTTATAAATCCTGAATCAGGAAATCAGAATTTCAGTGACAAATATTTTTTTTTTCACAGTATCAGCCTGCTATATGCCATCATCAAAATCGAACCAACATACACTTGTTTGCAATTTATACAACACCATCATCAGGCCATAAGTGGAACGACTGCACTAACATCAGTTGCTTGATTTACGAGTTAATGTATAAATTTTCCAAAGATTATCCAGCTTTAAACTTATTGACGAAACTATACGCGCGCATTAATTCCCAAATTGTCTTACTTTTCAAATGAACTTTCGAAACTGACGGAAGGCGGGGGGTGAGGGGGTTAATCGTTCGGGGAGCTTGTTTCCCAGGTCTTTAGCCAGCTAATGACGCGATCCCTTAATTGACTTAAAAGGACATTCGAGTTATTTCTCTGAGTAATGAGCTACATTTAACTCCATCCAGAGATAATCACTACAACCTCAGAATTGCTTTCACTGAGCTCTGTTTGCCATATTTCAATGGGGTTCGCTATTCGGTGTTTATACGTATCAGGAATTGCTTAAAATTTGTTTGAAATGTTTGAAAGTCTTCGAAAGTAGAATTTAATATCAAGAATTAAAGTGAAGAATGTTCTTTTTATATGCATGTTTAATTATGCAAGAATTCTTTTGCTTATTTTATGCGGGCTTGATAATGTTTGTATTCTTTTCTTTTGCCCATACATTACAATCATTATAATTTGTATTTTATTATAAATAAATCAGATGATAAAGGTAATTCGTAGATAAATCGTTTAAAGTGAAAAATAATGTCTTTACTTCCGTTTTATTCACTTTATATGGCAATAAGTCAATGAATTGGTAGACAATAAAAAAGGTCATATATAAGCTATAATATCGATATATGAGGTGAACATTAATGAGGATGAAAACTGTGAACAAAATTATATGTTTTCTAAAAGTGTTATATCGATCGCAGGTTCGCTGAAATTTTTTTATTGTTTGCAAATATGCATGGTTTGGCTTGTCCCTCTACGGCCTTTTTTTTTTTATACTTTTTTCTAATTAGACCGTGAATAACAGTTTAACGTGGATTCCCTAGCCATTAGGAAGCATGCAGGCCAACGCCTGTATTCGAACCTGAAACCTATAATACCAAAAGCCAGAGCGGTAGTCAATTGGCCCTCGGGCCGCTTGCAAGAGCGTAGCAAATGTGCTAAAATTGGATAACATTCATTTTATACAAGTCTTTTTTGAACCATTTTTGAATTTTTTTTTTTTAACCAAGACATCTTTTTAACAATTTTAAACAATATTAATTATTAAATGTATTTTAAAAAACTAAGCAATACATAATTATAAATATATGCGTGTCAAACAATTTTCCATACAACAACAAATAATTGGCTGTAAGTATTTAAATTCCTATAATTGTATTCGTTTTCCGAGGGAGTACTTTTTTTTATCTTTGAACAAACTAAAACTACTTAGTTTCCTCAATTACCTACAACACATCCCTTGGTAATGCTTTAAATTAACAGCAATCTAAATGGACAATTTTAATTGCAAATCGAGTTCTTGCAAATCCCTGAATAGTGTAGTCCCACGAGAAACAAAGCATTAAAATAAAACTTTTCAAACTACTTTTAAATTCAGGACTGTTTACATCCCATTTAAAACACACTTCCACAAATCCATTAAGTTTTTTTTATATAATAAATAGAAATTTAAACTGAAATTGGTTTTCGTTCGGTTCTGTTTCGAATAAAAATATCTTGGATGTTTTTAAACAATCACAAGATATTTTTATACGAAACTCAGTTGTACCAGGATTAATTGCAAAATGATACGTGAAAAAAATAATTTGATACGTTGAATTAATTATTCAATAATTTAAGGGAAAATAGATTAATAAAATTTACTTTAAGTATCCTACTTCCCATAAAATGGATCAATGGGATCCCACATTTCTTTATTTCACAAGTATTCCTTAATTTTCTTGGTATAATAGGAAAAAGTAATTTTAGTCTTAAATATAGATCTTAAAATATTCCTGAGTGTTCAGATGTACTACTGAAATAAATAAAGAAAGAAAACGCAGTGTTAGTAGCAAATCTATGAAGATTTGCTGTGAATGATTTCTTTATTGCTGAATCTTAAGATACCACGCAAGCGCAACCATGTAGGAAGATCGGAAATTAAGGATTTGCAAAAATCCATCATTTTATTTATGAAATAAGTAAAAAATCAAGTAAACACATAAAAATTATTATTAATGAAGTATTTCATTTCAAATATATCATTATCTGGTTGATACGTTAAATTCTTAATGCATTAGATATACACATTAAGTCATAAAAGACAACATACACCCTTAAAAAATTAAATTTTTAAAGCTATTATGAAAACTGAAAAGGTGAAGTTTTTTTTTTATATTGAAATACAAATTCCATTCTCCTATATTTATGTAAAAAATGAAACACTTCAAAATCATAAGAAAATATTTAATTAAAATCATATAACACAAAATTTGCATACCGTTGAAGGAAAATGAACAACTTGGTAACTTTAGAATCAATGAAAAATCAATCAACAAACAATTTTTGAAATTTCAGCACAACAGGTTTTTTATTTCTCCTTAATTTAATTATAAAGTACCGAACATTAACAGCAATTTCCTGTCTGTGAATCATTTGAACTGGAATATTTCGAATATGGACGAATATGGACGAATTGATTGGTAAAAAATATATTATAAATATATTCATTAAAGAAGTCCAAAGATGCTCAAGTCGATGTGCTGTGTTCAAATAAAAATTGTGAATGTTCAAATGTAGAAAGCATCATCAAAATAAATCTTCCATACACTTTTTATATAATGATAAACTATAAATGCATTCATAAGTAAGTGAACAATAAGAGGAATTATTAGTTCATGAAAGTTCATTTAGTTCATTCATTAATTCTTAATGAATGTTTTAAAGTGTAAAAATATTTTATGGGCACCCTATATTATATGCAGCAATTTATTATGTACTGAGTTCCATGTCGAAACAAATTTTAGTTATAGTTTTTTAGCCTTCTTAATCAACAAAAATTTATTGACAAATTAAAGGCACATATTGATGGCTTTAATTATTTGAGCTTAACATAATCATTTAACACAACAACCGATATTAATATATTTATTCAGGTTTTTAAGCCTTTTAGAAGATGTAATAAATTCAAAACCAGACGCTATAAAGGCATTGTTTCAAAACAAGACCCCAAAACTTCAACGTTTGAAGACGTTAGAATTGCAATTTAATTAAAACAAAATCAAATTAGTATTATTTTTAAAAGTTCGTAATTGCTATGAATATTACATACAGAAAAATTTGCCAAACTAGCTAACATTTATTAAAAATTATTTATTTTACATCCTTCAACGTTGATGAGATTTTAATGTTCGCCGAATCTTGTGTTCAATTTTGCATTTTATAAAAAGTTAAAATATTGATTGTTTTCGGTTAGCGAAGCGATATTTTACGCCAAACAAATGTTAACGACTAGAGATAAATACGGCAATATTTTTATGAAATAACAACAATGCTGGAAAAGAAAAAACAAGCACAGAAATGTTTAAATTCCAAATAAAATTCTGTTTTCTTTTTCCATGTGTTTTTAAAATATTTGATAATATTATTTTAGATCAATGTTCAATTAAGCATAGGAAAAAAAAAATCAAAACGATTAAAAAGATAAAACATGTTCATTGCAAAAGCGCCAAAACCAGTTGCCAAATTTGGCGATAATGTACGCAATTGGCAACTGGAGCCCCGATTTCGAAATATTTCAAAGATGGAATTAAAGAAATCGCAAATAAGAGTAAAAAAATATTTAAAATTAGGTTTTATTTGATATGAAACCAAACTTCTCATGCATTTAGTACATTTTACTAATTTTCATTGAAAAAGAGCTTGTACAGTGTTAGTTAATAGCTAATACAGTGTCTATTACAGTAAAAAAAATATATGCCAGATTTAATCAAGTATAACTAATAAAAAAGGTTTGGAAAATGTAAATATATTCAGTAACGAAAATGCTTTGTAGAAAATGTAAACAAAATTCTGTTATTTACTTAGCAAAAATAAAAATGCACGCACGTCTGGGTTACTTTTGCATTTGTTTACCAGACACTCACATATATTAAACATTTAAACTGAATATACTTAAGCAAAATGCAGAAGTCAATAGAATTTTATTTCTAGAAATATATTCTACATAAATTCTATGTTTCTATCTTAAAGAGTGTTTTCCTAAATTTTAAATAAAGTTTTTTCTTATATTATGAATTTTTAAAACAAGTATCTCAATACCTGGAACAAAGAAAATATAAAAATTATAAGTACTCGTATTATTGATCATTAAATATATATTTATAGCTTAAAACTTTTATTCGTGTATTATAGGATTTTGATTCTATAGTGATTCTTTTCCTAAATCCTTTCCAAAGACTATGATAATTATTAACCATGTTAATGATGAGAAGAATTTCTTTGATATCAACTGAAAATAAATTTTTACAAATTATTTATAAGAATTATATCGGGTTTGGTTTGCAGTTTAAAGTGGAATCTGAACGACTAACAAAACATCCATGCCACTGCCAGGAATTGAACCTGAAGCCTCTGACACCAAAGGCCAGAGCGCTAATCACTGGGCCACTTGGCCGCATTACGCCTGTTAAGAAATGTTTTCTTCCTCTCTGTATCTCCGGTTTCAAGTTCGATCTTGGCGGTGCATGGATGTTTGTATTGGCTAAAAATCCACTTTAAACCGTAGGTCGCGGTCTAATATGATTGTAGAGAGTTGGGAATATAGCTGAGAACCTTATCTCTTAAAAAAGAAAACATCACATGTCTCGAAATCTGCCAATAGGCAGACGGCTTTGTTCCACCATGGGGCTGTTACGCCAATGAAGAAGAAGAAATGTTTCTATCTGTGTTAAGTATTTGTATTCAAACAAAAAAAAATAAACGTATATAAATTTCCATAAAACTTTGCATTTGGTTTACATGTAATTATTTTGTTACAAAAATGTACAAAGAATTTTTGCTAATTACGTAATTAATGAAATATTTGAGTTAAAATAAAAATTACTCTATAGTAGAGCATAAATTTTAAACAAAATTTTGCAATTTGATGTAAGAAATTCATTTCAATGAATTACAAATACAAAATAAAAAAAACTAAATATTGTTTACATGTATAAAAAGAAAAATTTAATAATTTTAATAAAATGCTGCTGGACTATTTTTCTGAACAACTTGGAACACACGAATTGGCAAAGATTTAGTTAAATTTTAAATCCACATTTCAGAATATTTTCCCATTTCTTCATAATGACGACTTCCAATTTATATAAAAAATAATATTGCTTGTTATTTTCATGTGTTTTGAGAGACAGATAAACCCCATTGGTTTTCTATTGAATTTAGGTCAAACTAAGGCTCAACCAAGATAAAACATCAGTATTTTCCCTTTTAAACTATTCTGTTATTGATTTAGATGTATAACTGGCAGTATTATTTTGTTGAGACTTCATTAAGCCTTTCTTTAAAGTAGCCTGATAGGTAGACTTGATAAAACTCTTTGATATTTGTGTAAGATCATTTTGTCACCAACTATTTGTAGATCCCATATGATGTTGTTGTTACCTATGGCTTTATTAGAACTCAATTCATGTAAATTTGGCCATTTACTGCACAAACAAAAATAACATATAAACAAATCAAAATGACAAAGGAAAAATACCAGATATTCTTAACAAAAACGACCAAAATGCTTTAAAAATTGTTAAAAACAAGTTGAATTTTTTACGGATAAAAATTTTAAAAGCTAGAAATACCCTAATAAATGCCCATGTGATCGGGATATGTTTTCTTTGAACCTCCAGTAAAGAGTACACACAACACTAATTTGTTGTAAGTTAGAGTCCAGTCCCGAACAAACAAGTAGATGGGCCTTATTCATCTTCTCTGTCTTGCATGAAACAGACATAGAGACACAAATACAAATCACACACAAATCAGAGTTCAAAATCAATATTTTGTCCAGATGTTCGGCCAGAAAATTGTGTTAGTTCTTAATCTAAAATTGGCAACATCCTCTTTGCGGATTTTTTCACTAAATCTTTTCCAGTCATCCCAGACTTTTCCTTTGGTGTTAGATACTAATTCATTAATGTACGATGACTTAATTTTGTCTCGGTCTACTTATCCTAAAAGATTAAGAGGTATGGGACATTGTCCAGGAATTTCTTCTGTTCCTTTTAATGCCAGAAGATCTGCCTTTCTTTTCTATCAATTCCAACATGTGATGGAATGCATTAGAAAATGATGTAATTACCATTTTCATTAAGGAACTTGATATCATGTTTTATTTTGGTTTTTTATGTGATATTTGCCTCTAGAATTACCAGAACATATTCCATAAGACTACTGTAATTTTTTTTCTTTAAGTCATATCAATAGCAGTAGATGTGTGCAGAAAGTGTAAGTTAAATTATTTTTTTTATCCGAAAATTTATATATTTTTTTGTGGAGTTCCAGCACATGACATTTTTGCCGACATAAAAATACTCCTTTATGGTATTCAAATAAACTAGCTTTTCCATATTGTTTCGGAAAATTAATGCAAATATTTACTTTATATAATATTTTACTTTCAAATTTAGCTAGGTAGTAGCATGAGACACTTATTTACTAGTCCGCAGTTACGTCTTTACTCTTTACCATACAGCTCTTTTATACAAAGCATTATTAAAAGAAATTTTAGAATAAGAATCTTACATATTTTGTGGTCAGACTTACATTTTCCTATGTTGAAACAAACCATTTCTACATATTAAAAGGTAAATAAGATAAATTTTCTACTTTATACAAATTACCTCTACGAGTCTTTTTAATAATCGAAGAATCAAATAGATTAAATTATTCATTTTTGTCTCTTTTACCCAGCATTTTCAGATGATTTTCATTATTGTAAACTCCAAAGTTAAACAAAAAAACGTTTATTATATATAAAAAAATAGGCTTTATATTTATTTAATTCGAAAAAATTTTTGGCACGAAAAAGATATTCGATTTATTTATTTATCAAACTAAATAAACACCGAAAAATTATTTCATTACATACATATTCTCTGAAATTCATAATAAATATTACCTTTGTTAACAAAGAGTAGAATTCGAGTGATCTTATAATTTGGTAGCAGACTGCATTTTCTTAAAAATTCCATAAATCTAATTTATTCATTCCCTTTTCAACCTTGTTGTTGATAATATTAATATTTATTCATTAAATGAGAAAAAAATTATTTATGAGACTTACTTCAGTTATAATCTAATAAATTAGTATACTAATACACAATACAATATATTTCAGGAAAATCTGAATGTTATTTATTAAACATAAAAAGAATTGTGAAATTTATTGCATTAATAATAAATATACATTAGCTATGTAAGAATTTTGAAATTGATATTAAAATTAGATATTCAAATAAGTTTGTAAATTAGATTATCAATATTTCTGGTTTGAGCTGGCTGATATAGCACCTTGGGCTTCTATTTTATTGGAGTTGGTTTGAATCCCAGAAACCACTTGACAGAAAATTATACCAGGAAAAAAGATGATAATTCATAAACCAAAAACTCCTTATCTTCTGAGGAGGTAAGAATAAAATTACTAAGATTAAAAATTACTATTTAATTTATAAAATTAAAATTACTAAAATTACTACCTGGAGGTCTTCGTTCGAAAATGTGATGACAAAATGTATTGCAGTGTAGTAAGCTATACTGTAAGCTCACAACTGAGTGAATCTTTGATAATATTGAACCTACTACTAGTAGTAAAACCCTTTCTTCTGAAAACAATATCAATATTTCAATTATTTAAATTCTACAATTTTGAAATATATTAAATACGCAATATTACGAACTGGTACAATACGAATACGTATTGGTGCGATTATATAAATAACTAACTCCCAATCTATTTTGGACCATCCTCTACTGGCAGATTTCGAAACAGGAGATTTTCAGCCCTACTCCCAATGTTCTAAAGAAATATGAGGCAGGGACATACTATTTAAAGTTGATTCTGTCACAGCAAACATCTATGGTACCTCCGGGACTCGAATTCGAAAATTTTGACAACGCGCTGCAGCCGCTCAACCCTTAGGTCCACAATTATGTGTATAATTTTAAATTAAATGATATACAAACAGTTTAATTCAAATGAATTTCCTATTTATTAAATAATATACTTAAAATCTTGATAAAGATCTAAAATGTATAATCCTATTTAGAAGAAAGCAGGAAAGAGCACAAGAATTCAATATCTGTTCACGATTTCTGCTATTAGAAATGGAAGTAACGGTGGTAACTGTAATTATTGTACAAACGACTTCCAAAGTTAATTGAATTTGATATTACTTGTTTTGTTTGATGTTTTGATTAATATGACTCAGTAAAAGGCTGTTAACTTTTAAAAACATATATCGAAGATACTATTATTTTCAATACTGACCACTTTACACCCATGTTCAATCAGTAATTGTAATTCATAATTCAGTAAAGATTTAATTTCAATAGCTGAAAATTATAGCAGGATATAAAAATTAATCACATCATCATCATCAGTGGCGCAACAGCCCCATGGTGAGCCAAGATCGTCTGAATGCTAGCAGATTTATGGACGGCAGACTTTTTACGGAGTAGAGTTTCCGCTCTACGGTCTTATTAAACTGGGACCTAAGGTTTAACGTGGATTCAGAACCACTACAAACATTCATGGCACTTCAGGGACTCAAACCTGAAACCTGTGGCATCGGGCGCCAGACGGCTAGTTACTCGGCTATCAGACCCCAAAAACAATTACAGTTTTTTTTTTTTAAATTTGTTTAAAACTTTGTACAATTTATTGGCATGAAGTTTCCTCAATAAAAAAAAAATATTTATACTAACATATATATACATTTATCTTTTAAATAAGATTTATTTACTGACAAAAAATATTGATTACCAACTCAACCCTTAAAAAAAAGTCCTCTGGAAATTGTTTACAACATTTTTTAATTACCCGTCACATTAATGAGGTGTCTTTCTTCGTGTTTATTTATTTATTTTTTTGCTGAACAAACTTTATCACCGTTAAAGATTGATTAAATTTTGAATGATCGGTTTCCCCAATACGTGTTGAACACAGTATGTAAAACAAGCCCTGATTATTTTTCGCGGCTGTTTTTTTTTACGTGTGTATAATTAAGCCTTCCCAATCCTCGTCGCTGTGGTGATCAATTTACTCAGATATGTTACCAGATCTTTGTGGACGTCTGAAAAAGGGCGTGGAACAATGCATCTCTTTTCAAAGGGGTGAGGCAGAAGATGGATACCTTTTCCAGGAGGTGTAGGAATTAGAGCGAAAAGATAGAGTAGGTGTCATTATAAAATTTGCAAATTCGATGAAACGGTGCAGATATGAGTATGATGAAAGATTATCTTTAGATATTTTCGATTTTAACATAACAAGAAAAGTTGATATAAGGATACCGAAAATTTTGTGTCCACTTATTAAACAAACATAACCAACCATCGTCTTGCTGTTTACATATCATTGAAAAGTTTATTAAAAAGCATCTGAAAGAAGAACGGCAGGTAGGTTACCTGAGGGGCACTAAGAGTGACCAGCTACACTACATCATCATTTCACCATTGTAATTTTGAAACATGGAGCCTGATGGCTGAATAACTACATGTCGGGCACTTGGTGCCACAGGATTCGAGTCCTGGCGGTACCATGGATGTTTATAGTGGTTCAGAATCCACTTTAAACTGTAGATCCTAGTCTAATATGACTATAGAGTGTTGGACGTACGACTGTCAACCCTATCAAGAACAACCTCTCCTGTCTCGAAATCTGCCAGTAGGCAGATGGCCTTGGCCTTGCCCATGTTTTGCCACTGATGATGATGATGATGACGATGTTACCAGATCATTGTGGAAGTATAAAAAAGGGCGTGGAGCAGCTTACATTAGATAGAATAGGTAACATTATAAAATTTGAAGTTTCAAAATTCGATGGAAAGGAACAGATATGTATATGATGAATGATGATATTTAGATGTTTTCGATTTTAAAATAATAGGCAAAGTTGATATAAAGATACCCGCAAATTTGGTATCCACTTATTAAAGAGATATAACAATCATCTTGCTGTTTTCATATCTATGCTATGTTTATTAGAGGGCATACAGAAGAAGAACAACAGGTAAGTAGCAGATCCAGTGTTACCTAATGGTATGGTAGGCCTTATTGTATGGTTTGGTAGGTCACTCTATGGTCATTTTTTGCACATTTTAAGCTAATTAGATTGGGACCTACAATTTAACGTGGATTGCTAACCACTAGTTAGCATCCAAGCCACCGTCAGGAGTCGAACCTGAAGCTTGTAGTACCAAAGGCCAGATCTCTAGCCAATTGGCCATCATCAATTATTAGACGGCATGCAAAAGTAGAACAACATGAAAGTAGATCTTTTAATAATATATAGATATACTAATAGTAGAGTTACCTAAGGTGCATGGTATGTCACTCTACTGTCATTTTTGTACATTTTAGGCTAATTAGATCGGGACCTACAATTTAACGTGGATTCCTAATCACTAAAAAATATTCATGTCACCAGAAGTCAAATCTGAAACCTGTGGTACCAAAGGCCAGAGTTCGAGCCAATTAGCCATCCCCCTGCAACCTAAAGTGCACTAAGAGAGACCAGCTACTTACCAACATTTTACCAGTTTAATTTGGAAACATGGAGCCTAGTGGCTGAGTGACTAGTGCTCTGGTGCTCGGTGCCTCAGATTACATGTTCGAGTCCGGCCGGGCCATGGATATTTGTAGTGGTTTGGAGTTCCATTTAAATCGTAGGTCCCGATCTAATATGCCGTTAGGTATAGGACTGACAACCTTACCCCATAAAATGAAAACATCTCCTGTCTCGAAATATGCAGTAGGCAGACGGCCATGGTCGACCATGGAGCTGTTATGCCATTGAAGAAGAAGAATTTGGAAACATCTTTGAAGGCAAATTCTAGGGAAATATATTCTTCCTCTCACTTTCTGCAGTCCAACGGAAGATGTGAACAGAATTAAAGTGTCCATTCCAGGCATAGACAGGAAATGTTGCTTCAATATTTTCCTGTGCTACCATGTACTATACCTAAAATGAGCTCACTTAGTTATTTTTCTTTATTGCAAGTGTTGCATTTCATGGCTTTAAGCAAATATCTAGTGAACCAGTATTTCGGGAAGAGTTTTAAGTATCATTGCCTGCATCTACATGCCATACGGTATAAGACACAAAAGAAACTCACCAGGTAGCCTGACTATCGCTATCGATGGGAAACGATTTACTTGCCTTGTCACAATCGCAATAGAATCATATCGTGTCTGTAAGTGTCGCCATCACTGATTGGAATCTAATCTGTCCTAAAAGTTAGTTGTGAATGTTACCGCTAGTCCACGAATTGGCAACTATTCACAGTGCTCATCAAAATAGTTGTAAAATTCCCCTAATTTTATCACAGAAATAATTGAGCCGAATGATATTCATTAAACGTTGGATGATGATATTATAAATGAAATTGAATGGCAAGAATATTATATAGAGCAATTACTATTATCGACTGAACAAGTATATAAATTTTTTTTTAAAAGTCAATTCCTACATTTTTTTTCACTATATTGCAGAAAAGTCCTTTACAAATAATTTTCATTCATTTTTTTAAGTTTATGTGGCGCCATCTATTGGTAAATATATGAAACTTAAATCTAAAAGAACTAAAATTAATTAATTAAATTTAATTACGGAATTAATATCTGATAAAACTGTATTGACATCCAGTGTCATCCACTACAAGTTGTATGCATGCATTTGAACTTGAGTGGATGAATAAAAGTATTTTATTAACGATTGAAATTTTGAATAAGATATATATATAGGGAGAGTGTGAACTAATAGAAGGAATTGAGAAAAGGAGGTACAAAATATACTGACGGAAAAAAAATCCCAACACATGGAAAGAGCTGTGTTAGATAAAGGAAATTTGGTAGGCGTGTTTATACATCTGAAAGATGACATTGATTCAATTTTCGCACTTTTCGCATAAGTGTAGCGCTAGTAGAGCCACTCGGAACATGCAAATCATGTTTGCTTTAAATGCGTGCTGTAAAGTTCGTGAGCGTGATTGAGAATGTAAATTTGACTTATTGAGCCAAGAATTTTATGTAAGCCAAGAAAGCCTTTAAGCCATTTTTAACAGCTCACCGATTTTGAACGAAGGCTATAATAGGGCTACGAAAAGATGAATTTTCTTTCCGCAATATTACATAAAGACTTTGCCGGAATGTATCGGCTGTGCATGATTGTTGGGAGCAGTGGTCAAGGAATGGTACTGCCTCAAGAAGACCGGGTACCGGGCGACCACGTGACACAACTGAGAGGGAAGACCGCCGTATTCGGCGTACAGCTATGGCGTATCGTACTGCGACTGCGACAGAAATTTGAGCTGCAGTTGGTACCACAGTGACACAACGGACTGTTAGAAATCGGTTACTCCAAGGACAGCTCCGAGCCCAGCGCCTTGTAGCGTGCATTCCACTGACACCAAGCTGCCTTTTGCGATACCAGTGGAGTCAAGACAGAGCTCATTGGAGGGCCCAATGAGCCCAAACACACTGACTGCGAATTTGTACGCCAATCTGGTAATTCAACCTGTAGTGTGGCCATTCACGAACAGCATTCAAGAGGGAGATTTCCAACAGAATAACGCTCGCCCTCATACCGCTATTGTAATGCAACGTGCTCTACAGAGTGTGAACATGTTACCTTGGCTTCCGATATTACCAGATCTGTCTCCAATTGAGCACGTATGATATCATTGAACGATAACTTCAGCATCATCCACAGCCAGCAATGGCCGTCCCAGTATTGACAAAATAAGTACAACAAGCATGGAACTCCATACCACAAAATGACACTTGGCACCTTTATGACACAATGCATGCACTTTTGCAGGCTTGCATTCAAAATTCTGGAGGTCACACCGGTTATTAATGTAACAGCATTCTGCTTTTGAAATGCATTTTCTTGATCTTAAATTAACCTGTTATGTCTAAAATTTAATAAATTAAACATGTTAACTAGACAAATGTATTGTTCATATTTCATTACTTTATGATTATTTTTCTTGCCTTTGGGATTTTTTTTTTCATCAGTGTATATATGCTAATATATATCTTATAACAATATTAGTTTTACTACATATATAACAATATTATTATGTAATCGTTAGTAATTATTGATTTATTATTATTAACATGTTGTCGATTAATTATTATTTCATTATTATTTATTATTATTACTTTAAACGTTTGCTTATGTGTATATGAATGAAAAATGAAATTATATTTAAGATATTATTTTATAAAGAAAAAGATGTCAGAAATTATTTTTTCTTATAACATATAATTAATATTAGTTATTTTAAATGTTTCATTTTTAAATACACTACTGAGAAAGGAAATCGCATTTAAATTAGTATTTCAGGAACAAAATAATTTCTAATTAAAATTAAAATTTTTATTTAGAAATTAAAACATCAATTATCTTTTCAATTTAAAGTTAGACATACCTAGATTTGAAATGCATGACGTTTGAAGATTCAGTTTTAATTCTTACTCTACTTTTTAATGCAAAGCCCAACTTTTCTCTCCTAGGATTATAAAGAAAAGCCCATTAATGAGAACAGTACATTTTCTTCATTTATTTTCATCACACGGTTTTAACTCCTTACAACAGAACGCGACGAACCGCGAACCTCAAAAGATGCGTTAATTACATTGAAAAATATCATCCTTTGTTTTATGACACTTTTTTTTATTCTTTTTGCTCCCCCCATGAATATTTATTGCTTATTTTCGTGTGATTGAAAACTTCATCCTTCGCAGACGATATTTTTTCTTCCTTCCTCATGCAAATTTAATACACATTAATTATCATTTATGTACCGAAGCAAGTACAGATTTTTTTTTCTTCACCATCATCATCTTCTTCTTCTGCATTTTAATGACACTCCTTTTTAAAGCTTAAGAAACGTTTGATATCTCAATTATTTCGTTGACGCACGAAAGAGTGTGTGTTCGTAACTTTAACTGTTTTAAGAGGAGGAGAGTTGAGTTGTGTAATGAATAAGTAGCTGGATGAGTTTGGAATGTTTGAAAAAGAAGGGTGTGTGTTGAGAGTGATGGTTACGTAAATTAAACATAATGATTTGCCAAGACTGTTAGTTAGATCAAGAGAATTGGTGGACATATTAAATTATAAGTATGCTATTTAAATATTTTTAATCTATACTCCACAACATAAAAAAGACATTTAAGTTTTACTGATAATTTAATGAAAGGATTTTGTAAAAAAATGTTGTTAGAGGAAATAATTTTTCAAAACAAAAATGTTGTTGGTAGAAAGGATTTTGTAAAAAAATTTTCTTGGAAGAATAAAAATCTTTTTAATTTATATAAATACATGACTATTATTTTTCTCGGTTTGTTTCCAAAGTCTAGAAATCCAAAATAATAAATATATAGTTAAAAAAGGATTTTTTAGTAACGACATAACTCAATTTTATTATAATAAATTTTGTAGTTGACTACTGGTCAACAGTGAGAGAGGAAAATCGAATTTTTCAATATACCGAAAGGAGGTATAAATAATAATAATGTTATAGGTCTGAATAATGACATTGTTATAGGTCTATAATAATGGTTATAGGTCTTTTTTGATTAACTGAATTTAAATTAAGTATTGAATATATTAGAACGTATTAATTAGAATATATAATGTTAATTAACTTCTATATTCTTTGACGTCATGAATTCATGGATGTATTCTTTGATGGTTATATGAAACTATCATCCTTTAATGATTATATGATTCTGTCATTATTTAAATAATTATTTAATATATAGTTAATTATATACTAATACTTTAATAATAGTTAATCTATAGTTAATTATATACTAATCTTTTAATAATAGTTAATCTATAGTTAATTATTATAATAATCTTTTACGAATTCTCTAATAAGGCATTGAAACGCTTCGCGTTATTAATGGATAACTAATAAATATATCTTTAATAACTAATAAAAATACGTTTCTTAAAAAATATTTTTATAAGAAAATAATATATTTTCTTGGGTTTTTTTTCCTATTGTCATTTGTACAACATTTAGGGACGATGCATGTCTTATTATTCTGTTGTTTATTCCTCAAGAACAGAATCACCATTTTTTTAATTAAAGTTGGATTTTCACTAAATACTAAATCTCAACTAATACGATTCAAACCCGATTTCTTATTCAACGACAGTTGTAAATTGGCTGACGCTCTACGACATTAGATTTTAATATGCTTAGAAAACCCATAGTAATATCTTTCTACTTTGGGTAGTAAATTGCAGCACTGGCCTCTTCTCCTTGGCGAGGGTTGCAATAATTATCTATAAGATTATAATCAGTCAGTTGATAATGAATGGTTCATCGGTAGATATGAGATCTGCTACGAGTTCGAAATCATTTTTTTTTATTGATTTAAATAATCGGGGCAATTATTGATGTAGAAAAATGATTAGAACACGCTCTATTTTAAGAACCAAAGTTGACTGGAATCTATTATATTCATTTTGGAGATTACCAAAAAGTGTTTACAATGTAAGTGAAGTATTTCGTTTCTGAACAGATCTATTTCACTGTTTTATTTGAAATTATTTAATACCTTGACACTTTGGGCTAATTAGACAGGAATCTACAATTTAACGGGGATTCTGAACCACTCACAAACATTCATGTCACCGCCAGGATTCGAATCTGATGCATGTGGTACCAACGGCCAGAGAGCTAGCAAATTGGCCAACAGGCAGCCTTCAGAATCGGAGATGATATTAATGCCTCAAAGTGGTTTACATAATAAAGATATCAAAACATACCTAATGTGTTTTTATAATGCTGCAAGTGTTTGTTAAAAAATATGTGGTATGTCTAACTGACTTACTTTATGTTCTTATGGAATTTTTTTAACATTTAGAACAAGAGGTATTTAGGTTCAATCAGTAACATTTGGTAATATCAGACATTGAGGTACATCCAATGTCATTATTGTTAATATAATTTACCACAATTTTATTAGTTTAACCTAATATTCATGGGAGGATAGAGATTCTATGTCAATTTTGCATCTATGATAAAATATATATTTTGATATTTCCATTAATTCAAGTAATCAACTAAAGATCCATCATATTAAATATATATACATTGATAAAATTGGTTGGCTATCATGATAATAGTTTTAACTGTTTCTAACCAGAATTTAAATAATTATATTCATAGATTATTAATTTTATAATATCATGCTATGTTCATCACAAATAAATTATGAAGTATCTTTCTTTATGCTATTCTTTGAATATGATATAATTTTAGGATTAAACTTATATAACACTGCAAAATATATTTATTAATTAAGATAAACGAACAGAATTAACATACACTATTAAATTTAAAGTGTGCTAATTTAAAATGTTTTGATAATTATTTTATTGGATGAATTACGGCAATAAAACGGATGGATGACTTACAGCAATAAAAAGTCTCAAATAAAAGAGATAGATGAACACAATGTAATTTAAAATTTATATGTATTTTGTACCAGTAGTATTATTACTCCATTTTTTGTTCTATAACCTTTTCTCGTAGAACAGTCAATATTTGATGGTTCATTAACTTTATAATAAAAAGGCAATTTTTGAATAAGCTAACAAAAAGAATATAATAAAAAAATATTTTTATTCATCCGCTTTTCATAGCCTAAGATTACTTCTTATTTCGTAAATTGGTATAAATGATAAAGTGTAGTAAAGGAATATTTTGTCAAGATAGATTAGAAAAACCAGCACAAGAATCAGGACGAAGCAAAAAGTTCAGCAATAAATAAAATAAGTATTCTGAGACTAAAAGATTTTCCTTTTTGCTTTATCTACTGAATTTTTTTGTGCAGTGAATTATATTTAATGGAAAACCAGGAAAAGAAAAAAAAAATAACTAAAAGATTTTCTTAGCTCTTCTGTCAATTAAAAAATAATTGACGAAAGGCGAATGATAATAAAACAACAAGATCAACAACCCTGTTACAGTCTTAAAAGACATAGATGAGTCTGTTACATTTCAATCTCTCTAAGAATGTATTTGGTACGAATCGTTTCGTGGTGATTAAGAAAATAAGAAGAATAAGGGTTCGAGACTAATTTTAAAATTCTGATGTATTTGTATCTGTTTTAATGAATGTCACGATGAATATTTTATATCGAATATCAGAGACATTGTTATGAGTTAATTTCAATTAAAATGGCAGATATATGGCATATTAAGTTGCACCAAAGTGTTCTTGATGGAATGCTTCCTCTCAAGTGTGACTAAGGAGCAACACTTTTGAGGGAGGAATGAATTTACAATTTGAGAAGTTCGCGTTGAATTTGCGAAGCAATCAGGTTCGAAACCAGACAAGTTTCTGTGTCTATGCCATGAATGTTCTTCCATTGTAATCAAAGAGGAGGAGAGAAGCCCTATTCACATTATCCTCTCAAAAGTATTGCTCTTTAGTCACATTTGGGAAGGAACAGTCCATAAAGCACTCTTTGGTGCAACTTAATATGCTATATATCTGGCCATTTTAATTGCAGTGACCTTGTAACAATGTTTCTGTAATATAATTGCAATGTCCTTATAACAATGTTTCTCTCATATAATTGCAATGACTGTATAACAATGTTTCTATATAATTGCAATGATCTTATAACAATGTCTCTACCATTTTAATTTGCAATGACCTTATAACAATGTTTCTACTAGTTTAATTGCAATGAGCTTATAACAATGTCTCTGCCTTTTTAATTGCAATGCCATTATAACCATATCTCTGTCATTTTAATTGCAATGACCTTTCAACAATGTTTCTGGCATTTTAATTGCAATGACATTATAGCAATGATTCTGTCATTCGATATAAAATATTCATAGTGACATTCACTAAAACAGATACAAATAAATCAGACAGAATTTTAATTTTTCTTACACAAATATTCTTCAATTATATAATCAGTAATTAGGGTCTTGCCTTTGGACATAAATTTAGGTATTCATCCTAATAATGCAATGCTTTTACAAATCAGTTTGCTTCTTAGAGATTGAGATAAAGGGTTTTTTTTCCTTCAGATAAAGAAAAAAGACTTGCACAAAATTCAGCTCTTCATACCCTCATTATGAAGATGTTACACACGGTTGCCAGCGTGGGTATCCAAACCTTCTTTTGTGCCCCATATCTGTCAGATCGCATCTCATCTCATCCATAATTCATGCCGCGGCCGATTCAATGTGCATCACTTAGTATGATTCGGGGATTGTTTGAGTAGGCATCCCAACGTGGAGGGACAGACATCTGTTTGCTAATGGTGGTTTGAAGATGGCTCTCTCTCTATTTTATTTGACCAAGGATAGGATATCAATCCAAGCGTTTTATTTTTTTTAATTTAACGATATATATCTTCTTCCATAATGTTTTTTTCTTAACATGAAAATAATTATTTATCAAATACATCATTAGGTCACAAAATGTAATTAATTTATTATTTTGTTATATATTTAAAAGCAAATAGAGATATCACGTAAGGACACTTAATGTTTTTCAAATAATTAATTCTTAAGATTTTCAGAATTAAAAAAGAAATAAATACAACAGGAAAAGAGGGGTGAAAACAAGTAAATATTTCAAATGCCACTAGCATCACTCTGAATGTGTACAGCTTAGTTATAAACTTGTATTAATTATTTCTCAGAAATATTTTAGTTTTATTATTTATATTAATTAAAATGATATTCATTCTACTAAAAATCTAAGAAAATTTAATTTCCATATACTTTTAGTAATCAACTTAATATTTCATATGGCATGAATTATTTCTTTTAATAAATTTATATAAATATTTTTAAAAAAATGTTGAGCAAAATAAGTAAATTATTGGTAAAGTAAAAGAAAATAATATCTAATGGATAACTAAAGAAAATAATATCTGAAATATAATTAATTCATTGCTGCGGTTTAAAACATTTTTTCCCTTTTTTTTCCATCTGATATAAACTCTATGAAAAGTTAAATGTTGTACAAAATACAAGGACAATTGGAAACTTTCAAAGTAAGTTGTTTAAGTACGTTAAAAAGATTGTAAATTTGAAATAGTTAATCAATAGGAAATGTAATTGCTAAATCGTTCAAAATGAAAACTATTGAAATGATTTTGTTTGTACTTCAATTATTTTGTTTGTACCCCTAAAATTTTACGTTTTATTTACAGTAAAAATTGCTATTTACTAAAAATCAATTTATTGCTATCTACCCTTTCCTAAAATAGTAAAAAAAAGCATTCAAAATTTTCATTTAATTATTAAATTCTGATAGAAAAGTTTTATAATGTTCTTTATTTGTTAAATCATTAACATCAAACTAATTTTGATGGCATAGTGAATTTAATTATCCAATTTTGTTTACTTAAAATGTTCATATTAACATATTTTCTTCTTGAAGACATAGTATTGACATATTGCAGTTTAATAGTTTCTATTTTTATTCATATCGAATCGAAGACACAAAATTTATGATTTTACTGACATCGAAATAAAAATGTAAAATTCTTGCAGTTGTAGAATACGACAAAGATATATTTTTAATATTGTGACTTAAACGAGAAAAGTTTTTTTGTTGAATGAAATATTTTATAAAGGTCATCTTTAAAGCATTTGCCATTAGACACCTTAACCTTAAAAGATGTACTTTGAATATGAGATTAAATTGGTATCGAAAGAATAGTTTCCAAAGAAGAATGGATTATACTTTTTCTTTTTTTTAGTCAGTCAAGTTTTATTTTCATTCAGACAACTGAAGAGATTTTAGCTTCCTTAACAAACGCACTGGAAAGTATTTTGATTCCTCATTTCTTGATTATTGAAAATGTTAAAAAAAACCCTTAATAACTATAGTTTGCACTTTCAAGGAAAGAGAAAACAAGTAATAAAAACACATTTTTTTTAAGTCAATTCCTACTTTCTTTTCACTATATTACAGAAAGTCCTTTACAAATAATTTTCGGTTTTTTTAAGTTCATCTGACGCCATCTATTGGTAGATATATACAACTTAAATCTAAAAAAAAACCTGAAATTACTTAATTAAATTTAATTACTGAATTAATATTTGAAAAAACTGTATTAAATTCAGTGTCATCCACTACAAGTTAAAAAAAATATTTGAACTTGAGTGGATGAATAAAAAGAATTTTATTAACAATTGAAAATTTGAACAAGATATATATAGGGAGAGTGTGAGCTAATAGAAGGAATTGAAAAAGGGGAAAAAAAACCCACTAGAAGGTGTTGAAATAGATTATTTCTCTTCGTGTTAGGATTCCGGAGACTATTTAATCCTTCACTTGCACATACTATGGAAAACGAATGTGAATTGGAAATGTTCCCAAAGATTGCGAAGAAGAATTTAATTCCAAATTTCTTTAATAATGACATTACTTATGAAAAAATAAACAAGTCTCATTTGCATAAGATTACTCAATTTTTAAACACAGTAGCATTTTTGTTGATTTATTATTAATGAAAATATAATTCGGATTTTTTAGTGATAAATTATAAAATCTAAATAAAGTGATAATCAATTAATGAGAAGTATTCAAACTTTTAAGTTGAAAATTATTTCTAGGATCAAACAGATCCTTTGTCTAACTAAAAAAATTAAATAGTAATAAGTAAGGTTAAGAATTTGTATAATTTACAATAGAAATGTATGGTATGAAAAATTTTGTGTAATTATAATAAAATAAAGATTATTAAATGTATGAGTAATCCACAAGAAATTACATATCTCTGAATTTCAACAATTTTGCAAACGTCTAAATACAAAAAATTTTATTCTGATAGAAATGTATAAAAAAATTCTCAATTAAAATACGTTCAATAACTGTTCAATGTAACAATAACAAAACAATTTTGCTTGATATAAAAGATACTCGGTAAAACTCTATAGTAAATTACATTCTTAACTTATTTAACGAAATAAACATGTATTGATTAGGAGAAGATTAATACATTTACTCATTATATCCTTATATAATCTAAGTCTCAAAGAATATACGAATATTTCTCTGCTATTTGGAGATACAACATATGAATAGATTGAAATAAGTTTTTTTTTTTTTAATTTGCCATTGAATTCAAAATTTATTGGGTAATAGACAAGTTAGAACTAATAATGAGAACAAATTATCACATTCCAATAATGAGAACAAATTAGCACATTCTAATAATGAGTACAAATTAACACATTCTAATAATGAAAACAAATAAGCAAGAGACAAGAATATAATATAAAGAGCATAGCCATTGTTGTCTGTCATGTACCAAATAATCTATTTAGAGTTAATTTCTTGGTGTCCTTGAAAGTAATCTCTTGGACGCGAGGCAATTCCTTCCAAAGGAACATCTAGTATTTATTTATCAGACGCTTTGTTCCAAATCCTTTCTTCGCTGCAGGAGATCCAGCATATTCATTCATGCTGCCAACAATGCAACATAAAAAAAGGGAAGGATCAGGTGTGGAATAATTCATGAGGGGCCCTTCTATCTCTTGCGTGCAGAGGGATTGATCCCTTCCAAGAGGCAATTTGTCCGGTCCCTACATTGGCCGGTGACTCGATGACCTCACGCTGCCCATGAAGGGAGGGCTTTTTAGATGGGGATAAATGCCTTGACTTTAATCAAAAAGGACTTGGTGTGTCAAGGAAAATCAGGAGTGATGTAATTGTCATGTTTATTTCCTCGGCTGTGCATGAGACCTTTGGCTCCTTTGTATTCTATAAGCCAAAAGAAGGGTTAGTGAGGACCTTTTGATCTATTTATAAGTTAATATTTAAAATTCTATAAAAAAAGATTTGCAGGGTTTTGTGTTTCATCTAAAATGAATATTTGATATCAAATAGTATCCCAGTATTTTTTTTTTCAATTTGAGACGTAAAATAAATGGCTACACGTTCAAGAAATTTCAAATGAGGATTGTAGAATGACAAATTAAGAATTCAGTTCATTTATAGATTCATTTTTTTAGATATAAGGAACTAGAACGGCAGATTTGTAGCAGATTCAGCGATACCAGGGTAATCAAATTCTATAAAAAAGCTTTCTAGGATGTTGCATTTCATCTAAAATGAAAACTTGATATCACATAGTATGCAAGCATTTTTTTCATTTTGAGACGTAAAATAAAATGTGTACACATTTACGAAATTTGAAATTATTATTACAGTCTGAGTAAAAACTTTAAGGCGAGTAAAAATTTTTTAGAAAATGTAAAATGAAATAAAAAGGATTCAAATAATATTAATTATTAAAGTTCATTGATAAGAAATAAATGCTATAAACATAATTTGTAAATACATAATTATGAGAAACATGGGGTTATTTACAAATTTAGTATTTCTGCCTGAGTAAAAACTTTAAGGCCACCAGTCATTTTTTTAAAAATAAATATAATATAATCGTATAATTACCATTGCAACTACTAGATTGTGACAACGCTGCAATTTTCATATTTGTCATACGTTTCCTCGAAGTATTGGTGATCTTTGTGAAGATGGCGAAGGGTAAGAAGTTAACTGATCGTGGAAGAGGACAAATCGAAGCTTTGTCTTCAACAGGAATGAGTAGTCGTGCTATTGCGATAAAGATAGGAAGATCAAAGACTGTAGTCACCAATTTTTTAAAATTGAAAGACAATTATGGTAAAAAGAATACTGAGGGAAGACCTAAAGCGTTGACCTCATGTGATGAAAAAAGAGTTTTCCAACTTGCATCTACTGGAAAGTACTCAACCTGGAAACTGATTCCGACGACAGGCTTAAAAGTTTGTCAAAAAACGATTTATAAGACAATGAGAAGGTCTGGAAGGTACACTTATACAGCAAAATTGACTAATTCTCAGTTACTGCAGGGACACAAGATAGAGCGTTTGAACTTTGGCCAGAAAGTCATGACCTGGGACAACCAATGGATAGAAATTATTTTTTCTGACGAAAAAAAATGGAATTTGGATGGATCAGATGGCTGGAATTTCTACTGGCATGATATAAGAAATGAAAAAGAAATATTATCCAATCGCCAATTAGGTGGTGGGTCTGTCATGACTTGGGGCTGTTTTTCTTACAATGGTGTGGGCTCGATTGCATTCGTGTCAGGTAGAAGAATTCACAAGGATACCAAAATGTCCTAACAAATCATATTTTGCCAAATGCTGAATGTCTTGCTGGAGAAAATTGGAAATAGCAGCAAGATAATGCACCGATCCATTCGAGTAACAGCAGAAAAAATTGGTTCCAAGTCAACAATGTTGAAACTGTGAAATGGCCAGCTAGATCACCTGACTTCAACCCAATCGAGAACCTTTGCATGAAGAGTTTATGCAAATGGGAGACATTTTACATCAACAACAGAGCTGAAATCTGCAATCGCAGATCAATGGTATAAAACCGACCCCACCCTTTGTCAAAAACTCGTTTCATCCATGAAAACAAGAATATTTGAAGTAATTCGAAGTAATGGCTCCTACACAACCTTCTAAGAATTTGTAATTTTTTTCTTATATGTTATTTTTGATGTTGGCCTTAAAGTTTTTACTCAGGCTCAAATATTCATCTATGGGTTCTGTAATATTTTCTAATAATAAAATATTTGCAAATTAATTTTTCTACTTTTTTTACTTTTATTTAAGCTCAATAATTATCAATCAAATGGTATTTTAATTCCTCAGTTTAAATGTTTCCATTTTCTCAAAAATGTCTACTGGCCTTAAAGTTTTTACTCAGACTGTATATAAAATGCTCAATGCAGAATTCAATCCCTTTGTACATTTTGACATTTTTTGTCAAAATTAAACGTGTAATGATATTCTGAGCGAATAGGGTGTGGCCCAATCAGCAATACCTATTGTTATTAGAAGTAATAAATAATGAGATTTTATTCAGATCATTTAGTGATATTATTTAATTAACTGATTTTCATTAACAGTAACAATAAACAGATTTGTTTTATTTTGTTTAAAAATAATTGACACCTTTCCTTCCCTATGGTTTAAAGTGCTAAAGGTATATAAATAAATTTTGGCTATATAAACTTAATGTAAATTAAAACATTAAAAGTTTATTACCAAATTAATTCTGTTCTATAACCAAAGATTACGCAAATTCAAGTAAACGTTTATTTCTAAGCATATCAAAATATTTATCTGTAAATAAATGTTTTAAAATTATATGTTTGGGAATAAATTTATTATATGCCATTTTAATTCCGTTCAAACAATAAGTGAGCGACAGAGTGTGACAAATGTCCCTTCAAATTCAGCTACAATGTATTCATTGGATGAACAATCTTGTCAAATAATTATTTCATTGACATTCGAAATTAGATATCATTAAATCAATAACATTCTTGACTATTGAACATCATTGAACTTAACAATGCAAACTGAACGCTTTCTATACAATCGAATAAGGTATGGTGGTTCGATTCATTGAACGAGTTTATTACATTCGTCAAAATAGATTATCTCTGAATTCAGTGCTGCTACCTGAATGATACGAAGACACATGGAGATGAAGTGCCAGTCTAGAGTGAAGTCTAGAGGAATTAAATTGGCATTTGCAAGCCTTCACAGTTCGAAGCAAATATGAGCTGCGCAAGGCGTAATATATCCTGACACTGCATCTAAAGCAGTTAGAGGATGTTGATGCAGATGTTCAGTCAGCAACAATAATAATTAGATTTATCTTGTAGTAACTATGGTTATAATTGGGATGTTTCAACCAAACCTTTGTGTGTTCAAATTCAAATGCAACACACAAAATCTGCAGATTGATAAAGAAAGCAAAACAGGTTTTATTGCAAACTGTTTTAAATTTTATTGACAAAGAATGGAGTTTAAATGTTTGGATATAAAATAATAACAATTACATGCATATATATATTTATATATATAATTACAAAACATTATATTATTTAATCACGAGTATGGGGGAAGGGAAATCAAATGGTCTATAATTTAGTGAATTGCGTTTTTCTAAAATAATTTAGTTTGAAACCCAATGAGTGAATCTATCAAAAAAAAAAAAAAAAAAAAAAAAAAAAAACTTGTATCTTTACTATCTATAACCGAAAAAAAAAACTCGTGTCTTTACTAAATATGCTAACAAAATCTGTTGGATGAAAATCTCTCCATAGGTTTTATAGATAGATAAAGGAAGTGTTAGAACCTCCAAAATTCCACTTTGCAAGCCTTTACAGTTTAAAGCAAATATGATACGATGAGCAGTGCAAGGCGTAATATATCCTGACACTGCATCTAAACCAGTTATTTTATATTGGTACAGATCTTCAGTCAGCAATAATAATAGTAAGATTGTTAATATTACATTAAACATATCTTGTATTAAATATGATTATAATTTCGATGTTTCAACATAACCTTGGGGTGTTTAAACGTATTATTAAATTCAAATGTAACATACAAAATCTGCTGATTCACAAAGAAAACAGAATATATTTAATGGCCAACTGTTTAAATTTTAATTTTCGAATCAAATATGATACGATGAGTAGCGTATGGCGTGATATATCCTAACATTACATGTAAAGCAATTATCTTATATTGGTGCGGATGTTCAGTCAGCAATAATAATAATAAGATTGTTAAAATTGCATTAAACATATCTTATAGTGAACATGATTATAATTTGGATGTTTCAACATAACCTCGGGATGTTCAAATGCCTTATGTGCAATATAAAATAATAATAATTACATGCATACATATATATAATTACAAAACATGTTTGGTTAATTTCAGGTACCAAACCAAATAATCTTGCTGGCCACTTTGGAAATGCATCGAAACTCCGCGGGCCGCAAATTAAATTATATATCATCAATATAAGATTTAGACCCACTATAGACATTTTTTTTGGTGCGAAAAGACACGTAATGAATTATTATTTTTGTGTTTACTATAATTCTTACATATATAGATAAAATAATAATAATGATACTAAACGCACATTGTAACGAAATATGTACAATACTAACAATGAATAAGAAAATGCATTTCAAATGCAAAATGCTGTTACATTAATAACTGGTGTAACCTTCAGAATTTTAAATGCAAGTCTGCAAAAGTGCATGCATTGTGTCATACAGGTGCCGAATGTCCTTTTGTGGTATGGAGTTCCATACTTGTACTTGTTTTGTCAATACTGGGACAGTCAGTGCTGGCTGTGGATGCTGCTGGAGTTGTAGTCCAATGACTTCATACGTGCTCAATTCGAGACAGATATGGTAATCTCGTATGCCAAGGTAACCTGTTGACACTCTGTAGAGCACGTTGCGTTAAAACAGCGGTATATGGGCGAGCGTTATTCTGTTGGAAATCTTCCCCTTGAATGCTGTTCGTGAATGGTCGCACTACAGGTTGAATTATCAGTCTGACGTACAAATTTGCAGTCAGTGTCTTTGGGATAACCACGAGAGTGCTCATGCTGTCATAAAAAATTGCTCCCCAGACCATGACTCCAGGTGTAGGTTCAGTGCGTCTAGGCCGCAGAAAGTCTGGTTACAGGCGTTCCCGTGGCCTCTTTCTGACCAACACACGGCCATCACTGACACCAAGATAGAATCTGCTTTCATCCGAAAACACAGCAGATCTCCACTCCGCTCTCCAATGAGCTCTGTCTTGACACCACTGAAATTGCAAAAGGCAATATCTTGGTGTCACTGGAAAGCACACTACATGGCGCTTGGCCCGGAGCTGTCCTTGAAGTAACCGATTTCTAACAGTCCGTTGTGTCTCTGTGGTACTAACTGCAGCTCGAATTTCTGCTGCAAACGCAGTACGATACGCCACAGATGTACGCCGAATAAGGCGGTCATCCCTCTCAGTTGTGCCACGTGGCAGCCCGGAACCCGGTCTTCTTGGGGCAGTGCCATCCCTTGACCACTGCTCCCAATAATCCTGCACAGTGGACACATTCCAGCCAAGTCTTTTTGCAATATCGAGGAAAGAAAATCCACCTTCTCATAGCCCTATTATACACCCTCATTCAAAAACGGTAACAGGTTGATAATGGCTTTTTCGTTTTCTTAAAGGCATTCTTAGCCAACATCCACTCAATACGTCCAATTTCAAATCTCAATAACGCTCACGAATTTTACAGCACGCATTTAAAACAAACCTGATTTGCATGTGCCACGTGGAGCTACACTTATGCGAAAAGTGCAAACATTGAGTCAATGTCATCTTTCAGATGTATAAACACGCCTACCAAATTTCATTTATCTAACACAAGTCTTTCTTGGTATTGTGTGTTTTTTTTCGTCAGTGTATTTTGTACCTCTTTTTCAGTCGATAATTGTAATTGAAATGTTAAGACATTATTCGCCCTATATAATATTCTTGCCATTCAATTTCATTTATAATAATCATCATCCAATGTTTAATGAACATCCTTCGGCTCAATTATCTCTATGATAAAATTATTGGAATTCTACAACTATTTTGATGAGCACTGTGAACAGTTGCCAATTCATGGACTAGTGGTAACATTCACAACTAATTTAACATTCACTTAACTCTTACTATTCACACTTTGCCTTTAAAGATGTTTCCAAATTCTTCTTCTTCAATGCCTTAACAGCCCCATGGTGGACCAAGGCCATCTGCCTACTGGTCATTTACGAGTCATTACGGTCATTACGAGTCATTACTATTTCATTTTACGAGGTAAGGTTGTCTGCTCTATACCTAACCTTCTACAGCCATATTAGATCGGGACCCACGATTTAAATGGAAATCCAAACCACTACAAATATCCCTCACCCGGCCAAGACTCGAACCTGTAATCTGAGGCACCGAGCGCCAGAGCACTAGTTACTCAGCCACTAGGCCCCATGTTTCCAAATTAGAATGGTAAAATGTTGGTGAGTAGCTGGTCTCTCTTAGTACACTTTAAGTAACTGCATAATGACCAATTGGCTAGCACTCTGGCCTTTGGTACCATAGGCTTCAGGTTCGAATTCTGGCTGCGGCATGGATGTTTGTTAGTGATTAGGAATTCACGTTAAATTGTAGCTCCCGATATAATTAGTCTAAAATGTGAAAAAAATGACCGTATAGTGACATATCATACCAAGCACCTTATGTAACATTGGATCTGCTACTTACCGGTTGCTCTATTTATGTATGCCCTCTAATAAACATGCCTGAAATATGAAAAAATGCAAGATGATGGTTGTTATGTTTCTTTAATAATAGAATGCAAATTTGTGTGTACCTTTATATCAACTTTTCTTATAATCTTAAAATCGAAAATACCTATAGATCATCATTCATTATATGCATATCAGCAACTTTTCATCGAATTTTCAAACGTCAAATTTTATAATGACACCTACTTTATCTTTTCCCTCTAACTCCTTCTGGAAAAGATATCAATCTTCTGCCTCACCCCTTTGAAAATAGATGGATTGTTCCACGCCCTTTTTCAAGGTCAGCAAAGATCTGGTAACATCGTCGTTATTATCATCATCAGTGGCACCACAGCTCTATGGTGGATCAAGCCTGTCTGCCTACTGTCAGATTTCGAGACAGAAAATGCTGTTCTTTTAGAGGATAGGGTTGACAGTCCTACGACCAAAGCTCTATAGTCATATTAGGCAGAGACTTACGGTTTAAAGTGGATTCTGAACCACGACAAAAATCCATGGCCCGGCCAGGACTCACACCCGAAACCTATGTCACAGAGCGTCAGAGCGCTAGTTGCTCAGACATCTGCTTCAATGTTTCCAAATTACAGTGGTAAACTTTTGGTGTAGTGTAGTTGGCCTCTCTTAGTGCATCTTAGGTAACCCTGGATCTGCTACGTTCTGTTGTTCTCCTTTTTTATGTGCTCTAATAAATGTATCCGAACTATTATTTTTTTAATTACGTCGAGGACTGGGTCGTATTGACCATATCCCTGTGAGCATCCCAAATGGTCTTCACTCACGAACGCTGTTACTCTCATTACACAGGGAGCACGTGTAGCTTGAAAATATGCTACGGACTCGAGCAACACTACCCCCCACAACACTGTACAGTCATATTAGACTGGGATCTACCGTTGAAAGTGGATTCCTAACCGCTACAAATATCCATGGTATTGCTAAGTACTCAAAATATGAAAAAACTAAGACAATGGTTGTTATGTTTAATTAATAATTAGATACAAAATTTGTGTGTACCTTTATATCAGCTTTTCGTATTATCTTAAAATTAAAAATTTCTAAAAATCATCATTCGTTATATGCATATCTGCACCTTTTCATCGAATTTGCAAGCTTCAAAATTTATAATGACACCTACTCTATCTTTTCACTCTAATTCCCACACCTCCTGGAAAAGGTATCCATCTTCTGCCTCACCCCTCCGAAAAGAGATGGATTGTTCCACGCCCTTTTTCAGACGTCCACAAAGATCTGGTAACATATCTGGGTAAATTGATCACCGCAGCGACGAGGATTGGGGAAGGCTTAATTATATACACGTAAAAAAAAACACCCGCGAAAAATAATCAGGCCTTGTTTTACATACTGTGTTCAACACGTATTGGGGGAACCGATCATTCAAAATTTAATCAATCTTTAACGGTGATAAAGTTTGTTCAGCAAAAAAAATAAATAAATAAATATATAAACATGAAGAAAGAAACCTCATTAATGTGACGGGTAATTAAAAAATGTTGTAAACAATTCCTGGAGGAATTTTTTTAAGGGTTGAGTTGGTAATCAATATTTTTTGTTAGTAAATAAATCTTATTTAAAAGATAAATATATATATATGTTAGTATAAATATTTTTTTTATTGAGGAAACTTTATGCCAATAAATTGTACAAAGTTTTAAACAAATTTTTAAAAAAAAACTGTAATTGTTTTTGGGGTCTGATAGCCGAGTAACTAGTCCTCTGGCGCCCGATGCCACAGGTTTCAGGCTTGAGTCCCGGAAGTGCCATGAATGTTTGCAGTGGTTCTGAATCCACTTTAAAACTTAAGTCCCAGTTTAATATGACCGTAGAGCGGAAACTCTACTCCGTAAAAAGTCTGCCGTCCATAAATCTGCTAGCATTCAGACGATCTTGGCTCACCATGGGGCCCACCATTGGCCACCATGCGCCACTGATGATGATCATGTGATTATTTTTATAGCCTGCTATAATTTTCAGCTATTGAAATTAAATCTTTACTGAACTATGAATTACAATTACTGATTGAACATGGGTGTAAAGTGGTCAGTATTGGCATCTTCGATATATGTTTTTAAAAGTTAACAGCCTTTTACTGAGTCATTTTAATGAAAACTTGCAAAGTAACATCAAATTCAATTAACTTTGGAAGTCGTTTGTATAGTAATTAGAGTTACCACCGTTACTTCCATTTCTAAAAGCAGAAATCGTGAACAGATATTGAATTCTTGTGCTCTTTCATGCTTTCTTCTAAATAGGATTATACACTTTAGATCTTTATCAAGATTTTAAGTATATTATTTAGTAAATAGGAAATTCATATGAATTAAACTGTTTGTACATCATTTAATTTAAAATTATACACATAATTGTGGGCCTAAGGGCTGAGCGGCTGCAGCTCGTTGTCAAAATTTTCGAATTCGAGTCCCGGAGATGCCATAGATGTTTGCTGTGACAGAATCAACTTTAAATAGTATGTCCCTGTCTCATATTACTTTAGAACATTGGGAGTAGGGCTGAAAATCTCCTGTTTCGAAATCTGACAGTAGAGGATGGTCCAAAATAGATTGGGAGTTAGTTGGTTATATAATCTCACCAATTCGTATTCGTATTGTACCAGTTCGTAATACTACGTATTTAATATATTTTAAAATTGTAGAATTTAAATAATTGAAATATTGATATTGTTTTCAGAAGAAAGGAGTTTTGCTATTTGTAGTAGGTTCAATATTATCAAAGATTCACTAAGTTGTGAGCTTACAGTATAGATTACTACACTGCAATACATTTTGTCATCACATTTTCGAACGATGACCTCCAGGTATGGAAACTGGGAGATTAGTAATTTTATTCTTACCTCCTCAGAAGATAAGGAGTTTTTGGCTTATGAATTATCATCTTTTTTCCCGGTATAAATTTCTGTCAAGTGGTTATTGGGATTCAAACCAACTCCAATAAAATAGAAGCCCAACGTGCTATATCAGCCGGCACTAACCAGAAATATTGATAATCTAATTTACAAACTTATTTGAATATCTAATTTTAATATCAGTTTCAAAATTCTTACATAGCTAATGTATATTTATTATTAATGTAATAAATTTCACAATTCTTTTCATGTTTAATAAATAACATTCAGATTTTCCTAAAATATATTGTATTGTGTATTAGTATATTAATTTATTAGATTATAACTGAAGTAAGTTTCATAAATAATTTTTTTCTCATTTAATGAATAAATATTAATATTATCAACAACAAAGTTGAAAAGGGAATGAATAAATTAGATTTATGGAATTTTTAAGGAAATGCAGTCTGCTACCAAATTATAAGATCACTCGAATTCTACTATTTGTTAAAAAAGGTAATATTTATTATGAATTTCAAAGAATATGTATGTAATGAAACAATTTTTTGATGTTGATCTAGTTTAATAAATAAATAAATTGAATATCTTTTTCGAGTCAAACAATTTTTCGAAATGATGGTATTACATAAATATAAAATCTTTTTGGTTTTTCTTATATAATAAACGTTTTTTGTTTATCTTTGGAGTTTACAATAATGAAAATCATCTGAAAATGCTGGGAAAAAGAGACAAAAATTAATAATTTAATCTATTTGATTCTTGGATTATTAAAAAGACTCGTAGAGGTAATTTGTACAAAGTAGAAAATTTACCTTATTTACCTTTTAATATGTAGAAATGGTTTGTTTCAACATAGGAAAAGGTAAGTCTGACCACAAAATATGTAAGATTCTCATTTTAAAATTTCTTTTAATAAGGCTTTGTATAAAAGAGCTGTATGGTAAAGAGTAAAGACGTAACTGCGGACAAGTAAATAAAAGTCTCATGCTACTACCTAGCTAAATTTGAAGGTACAATATTATATAAGGTAAATATTTGCATTAATCTTCCGAAACAATATAGAAAAGCTAGTTTATTTGAATATCATAAAGGAGTATTTTTAAGTCGGCAAAAATGTCATGTGCTGGAACTCCACAAAGAAATATCTAAATTTTCGGATAAAAAAATAATTTAACTTACACTTTCTGCACACATCAACTGCTATTGATATGACTTAAAGAAATATTTTACAGTAGGATTATGGGATATGTTCTGATAATTCTAGAGGCAAATATCATATTAAAAAACAAAATAAAACATGATGTCAAGTTCCTTCTGGAAAAGGTAATTACATCATTTTCCAATGCATTCCATCACATGTTGGAATTGATGGAAAAGATCTTCTGGCAAAAAAAGGAACAGAAGAAATTCCTGGAAAGTATCCCATCCCTCTTGACTCTTTTAGGAGAACTACAGGAGACAAAATTAAGTCATCGTACATTAGTGAATTATTATCTGACACTTAAGGAAAAGTCTGGGATGACTGGAAAAAATTTAGTGGAAAAAAACCCGCAAAGAGGATGTTGCCAATTTTAGATTAAGAACTGGACACGACTGCCTGGCAGAACATCTGGACAAAATAGGGATATTGAGCTCTGATTTGTGTGTGGTTTGGTTTTTTTGGTTTGACGCTCTACAGTCACCTTGTGCATACTTTGGGCTAAACAGACCGGGACCTACAGTTTAACATGGATTCCAAACCACTTACAAACATTCATGCCACCACCAGGATACGAACCTTAAGCCTGAGATTCCAAAGGCCTGGTGATTTGTGTGGGATTTATATTTGTGACTCTATGTGTGTTTCATGTAAGATAGAGAAAATAAATAAGGTCCACCTGCTTGTTTGCTCGGGACTGGACTCTAACTTAAAAAAAATTACTGATTTGTGTACTCTTTAGTGGAGGATCAAAGAAAGCATATAATGGTAGTATGAAAATATATTACGGTGCTTGCAGCTTTTTAAATTTTTATCCTTAAAAAATTCAACTTGTTTTTAACTATTTTTGAAGCATTTTGACCGTTTTTGTAAGGAATATCTGGACTTTTTCCTTTGTCATTTTGATTTTTTTATATTTTCTTTTTGTTTGTACCGTAAACGGCCAAATTTGCATGGATTGAGTTCTAATAAAGTCATAGGTAACAACAACATCATATGGATCTACAAATAGTTGGTGACAAAATGATCTTATATAGATATCAATGAGTTTTATGAATTATACCTCTCAGTCCACTTTAAAGAAAGGCTTATTGAAGACCCAACAAGATAATACTGCCAGCCATATATCTAAATCAACAACAGAATAGTTTAAAAGAGAAAATACTGATGTTTTATTTTGGTTGGCCTTAGTTTGACCTAAATTCAATAGAAAACCTGTGGGGTTTATTCGTCTCTCAAAGCACATGAAAATAACAAGCAATGTTATTTTTCATATAAATTGGAAGTCGTCATTATGAAGAAATGGGAAAATATTCTGAAATAGGGATTTAAAATTTAACTAAATCTATGCCAAAACGTGTGTTTCAAGTTTGTCAGAAAAATAGTCCATCAGCAACGTATTAAATTTACTAAATTTTTCTTTTTACACATGTAAACAGCAGGGCCTGAATGGCCGAGTGGCTGGCGCTCGGTAGTACAGGTTTCGGGTTCGAGTCCCGGCGGTGCCATGGTTGTTTGTAATGGTTCGGAATCCACTTTAAGAAGTAGGTCCCGGTCCTAATAGGATCGTAGAACGTTGCGGGGGCACTGTTTCTCCGCGTAAGTGGCTTATCTTCAAGTTACACGCGGCCCCTGGGTAATACAAGGTGAGTACGTCTCTGCAGCACTTGCCTTAAGGCATCTAAGACCAAGCTGTCTGTGTTTGCCAGCTGCATTAGAAAGAAAAAAAAACATGTAAACAGCATTTGCTTTTTAATTAGTATTTGTAATTTGTTGAAATGAATTTCTTACATCAAATTGCAAAATTTTGTTTAAAAGTTATGTCCTACCATAGAGTAATTTTTATTTTAACCCAAATATTTCATTAATTACCTGATTAGCAAAAAATCTTTTTAAATTTTTGTGACAACACAATTACATGTAAACCAAATGCAAAGATTTATGGAAATTTCTGTACATTGATTTTTTTTTGTTTGAATAAAAATACGATTTTGTTTCAATAAGTATAGAATATATAATAGAATACAAATACTTAACACATATTGAAACATTTCTTCTTCATCTTCACTGGCGTAACAGCCCATGGTGGAACAAGGTCATCTGCCTACTGGGAGATTTCGAGACATGTGATGTTTTCTTTTTTACGAGATAAGGTTGTCAGCTATATTCCCAACGCTATACTATCATACTAGTCCGGGACCTATGGTTTAAAGTGGATTTCTAACCACTACAAACATCCATACACCGCCGAGATCGAACCCGAAACCTGAGGCACCGAGCGCCAGAAAACATTTCTTAACTGACGTGATGCGGTCAGGTGGCCAGGTGGCCAAATTGTTAGCGCTGTGGCTTTTGGTATCACAGGCTTCAGGTTCGATACCTGGCGGTGGTATGGATGTTTTGTTAGTGGTTTGGAATTCACTTTAAATTGTAGGTCCCGGTCTGTTTAGCCCTTGTGTGCACGAGATGACCTCAGAGCGACGCACCAAACCAGACATAATTCTTAAATATAATTTGCAAAAATTTATTTTCAGTTGATATCAAAAAAATTCTTCTTATAATTAACGTGGTTAATAATTATCATAGTCTTTGTTAAGGGTTTAGCAAAAGAATCAAAATTCAATAATATATGAATAAAAGTTTTAATCTATGAATATATATTTAATGATCAATAATACGAGTACTTAGAATTTTTATGTTTTCTTTGTTCCAGGTTCCAAATATTGAGATACTTGTTTTAAAAATTCATAATATAAAACAAAAACTTTATTTAAAAATTTGAAAAACATTCTTTAAGTATAAAATAACATATAATTCATGCAGAATATACTTCTAGAAATAAAATTCTATTGACTTCTGCATTTTACTTAAGTCTATTCAGCTTAAATGTTTAATATATGTAAGTGTCTGGTAAACAAATGCAAAGTAAACCAGACTTGAGTGTATTTTTATTCTTTTATGTACATAACCGAATTTTTTTTACATTTTCTACAAAGCATTTTCGTTACTGAATATGTTTACATTTTCCAAACCTTTTTTATTAGTTATACTTGATTAAATCTGGCATATATTTTTTTTACTGTAATAGACACTGTATTAGCTATTAACTAACACTAACACTTTTTTTCAATGAAAATTAGTAAAATGTACTAAATGGATGAAAAGTTTGGTTTCATATCTAATAAAACCTAATTTTAAATATTTTTTTACACTTATTTGCGATTTCTTTAATTCCATCGTTGAAATATCTCGAAATCGGGGCTCCAGTTGCCAATTGCGTACATTATCGCCAAATTTGGCAACTGGTTTTGGCCCTTTTGCAATGAACATGTTTTATCTTTTGAATCGTTTTTTTTTTTTCCTATGCTTAATTGAACATTGATCTAAAATATTATTATCAAATACTTTTAAAACACATGGAAAAAGAAAACGTAATTTTATTTGGAATTCAAATATTTCTGTGCTTGTTTTTTTCTTTTCCGGCATTGTTGTTATTTCATAAAAATATTGCCGTATTTATCTCTAGTCGGTAACATTTGTTTGGCGTAAAATATCGCTTCTCTAACCGAAAACAATCAATATTTTAATTTTTTATAAAATGCAAAATTGAACACAACATTCGGCGAACATTAAAATCTCATCAACGTTGAAGGATGTAAAATAAATAATTTTTAATAAATGTTAGCTAGTTTGGCAAATTTTTCTGTATGTAATATTCATAGTAATTACGAACTTATAAAAAGAATACTAATTTGATTTTGTTTTAATTAAATTGCAATTCTAATGTGTTCAAACGTTGAAGTTTATGGAGTCTTGTTCTGAAACAATGCCTTTATGGCGTCTGGTTTTGAATTTATTACATCTTCTAGTGCAAAAGACTTAAAAGCCTGTATAAATATATTAATATTAACTGTTGTGTTAAATGATTATGTTAAGCTGAAATAACTAAAGCCATCAAAATGTGCCGTATAATTTGTCAATAAATTTTTGTTGTTTAAGAAGCCGAAAAAACTATAACTAAAATTTATTTCGACATGGAACTCAGTAGACAATAAATTGCTACACATAATATAGGGTGCCCATAAAATATTTTTACACTTTAAAACATTCATTAAGAACTAATGAATGAACTAAATGTACTTTCATGAACTAATAATTCCTCTTATTGTTCACTTACTTATGAATGCATTTATAGTTTATCATTCTATAAAAAGTGTATGAAAGATTTATTTTGATGATGCTTTCTACATTTGAACATTCACAATTTTTAGTTGAACACAGCACATATTTGGCATCCTTGGACTTCTTTAATGAATATACTTATAATATATTTTTTAGCAATCCCCAATTCGTTCATTTACGAACTAAAAAAATAGAATTACTCAGATTATTGATGCTATTGAATCTAGATTGATCATTGAAATTAGATGGAGATACGTTCAAAGAGTGATCACCTTCGTGTATTCTGTGTCTTACAATGGAATGCCGCCGACATGTCCCAATCTAAGAATGTTGAGATTTAACATTCCCTTGCCAGCTACGATGTTGAGACTTGCAGTGGACTATGACTGTTTGGCGAACAAACTGCACCCCATTGGCATTTTTGTTAGCCTAAATTGCCCGCTATGTGGGATAGGCAAGATCATGGACAGTCACCATATTGTAGGATACCAGGACTTGTGTTCGGACTCCGAGGTGAAAAGATATTGGAGACCTATAACTTTGCTGATGAGACATTGACTTTTATTTCTCTTATTGTTTTCTTTTTTGTTGTGTGTGTTTTACACTGTTTTGATATCGTAAGAGTATGTTTCTCTTGCCATTGGAAATAAAAAAAATACTTAGATGAACTTTTTTCATCAGTTTGATTGATGATCAGGTGTACGCATAAAACATCTTGAATAAATGAGACACTGAGCTTGTTATAATATTATATCTTTAGTACAATACAACCAGGTACAAAAGTCGCCATACACCTATTAAAATAACGATATTTAAGAAATGTGTGCGCAGAAGATCTACCTCCCCGTGGTGCAGTTGGTAACACTTTTTAGTGGCTGAAAGATCTGCAACTTGGCATTATTGTTAGATTAGTGAACTCTGTTTCAGCATGTTTTGTTGTATTGTTTGCTGTAACTGTTCATAATCTGCCATTGGAAATAAAAAAAATATATATTTAAGAAATTATAAATATTAAAAAAATTTACTGCAACATTGCATTTTATATTTTATAAAAGTAAATGATAGATACCAAATTATAATCCAGAATATGCCCTTTAAAAGCGATGTTTTAAAAATCTACATTCAAGAGATGCTTTTGTAGAAAGTGAAATGATTGCATTCATATTTAAGCAGGAATAATTCATATTTAAGAATTATGTTACTAAAAAGGGAAATGACTGTTTTCGCTGATTGCAAGCTATTATTAAAAAAGGGAATCTTGTGTATATGTTAAGCAATTTGTGTTACTATTGTTCCAGTTCAAATGATTCACAGACAGGAAATTGCTGTTGATATTCGGTACTTTATAATTAAATTAAGGAAAAATAAAAAACCTGTTGTGATGAAATTTCAAAAATTGTTTGTTGATTGATTTTTCATTGATTCTAAAGTTACCAAGTTGTCCATTTTCCTTCAACGGTATGCAATTTTTTTGTTATATGATTTTAATTAAATATTTTCTTATGAGTTGGAAGTGTTTCCTTTTTTTAAATAAATATAGGAGAATGGAATTTGTATTTCAATATAAAAAAAAAACTTCACCTTTTCAGTTTTCGTAATAGCTTTAAAAATTTAATTTTTTAACTGTGTATGTTGTCTTTTATGACTTAATGTGTATATCTAATGCATTAAGAATTTAACGTATCAACCAGATAATGATATATTTGAAATGAAATACTTCATTAATAATATTTTTTGTGTGTTTACTTGATTTTTTACTTATTTCAAGAATAAAATGATGGATTTTTACAAATCATTAATTTCCTATCTACATAAATGGTTGCGCTTGCGTGGTATCTTAAGATTCAGCAATAAAGAAATCATTCACAGCAAATCTTCATAGATTTGATACTAACACTTGATTTTTCTTTCTTTATTTATTTCATTAGTACATCTGAACGCTCAGGAATATTTTAAGATTTATATTTAAGACTAAAATTACTTTTTTTCCTATTATACCAAGAAAATTAAGGAATACTTGTAAAATAAAGAAATGTGGAATCCCATTGATCCATTTTATGGGAAGTAGGATACTTAAAGTAAATATTATTCATCTATTTCCCCTTAAATTATTGAATAATTAATTAACGTATCAAATTATTTTTTTCACGTATCATTTTGCAATTAATCCTGGTACAACTGAGTTTCGTATAAAAATATCTTGTGATTGTTTAGAAACATCCAATATATTTTTATACGAAACAGAACCGAACGAAAACCAATTTCAGTTTAAATTTCTATTTATTATATAAAAAAAAAACTTAATGGATTTGTGGAGGTGTGTTTTAAATGGGATGTAAACAGTCCTGAATTTGAAAGTAGTTTGAAAAGTTTTATTTTAATGCTTTGTATCTCGTGGGACTACGCTATTCAGGGATTTGCAAGAACTCGATTTGCAATTAAAATTGTCCATTTAGATTGCTGTTAATTTAAAGCATTACCAAGGGATGTGTTGTAGGTAATTGAGGAAACTAAGTAGTTTTAGTTTGTTCAAAAGTAAAAAAAAATTACTCTCTTAGAAAACGAATACAATTATAGGAATTTAAATACTTACAGCCAATTGTTTGTTGTGTATGAAAAATTGTTTGACACGCATATATTTATACTTATTTATTGCTTAATTTTTTAAAACACATTTAGAAATTAATATTGTTTAAAATTGTTAAAAAGATGTCTTGGTTAAAAAAAAGGTTAAAAAGGTTTTCAAAAAAGACTTGTATAAAAGGAATGTTATCCAGTTTTAACACATTTTCTACGCTCTTGCAAGTGGACCGAGGGCCAATTGGCTACCGCTCTGGCTTTTGGTACTATAGGTTTCAGGTTCGAATACTGGCGGTGGCATGGATGCTTCCTAATGGCTCGGGATCCGCGTTAAACTGTTGGTTATGCTCTAATTAGAAAAAAGTGTGCACAAAAAAGGCCGTAGAGGGACAATCCAAACCATGCATATTTACAAGCAATAAAAAAAATTCAGCGTACATGCGATCGCTATAACACTTTTAGAAAACAGATAATTTTGTTCACAATTTTCATCCTCATTAATGCTCACCTCATCTATTGATATTATAGCTTGTATATGACCTTTTTATTGTCTACCAATTCTTTGACTTATTGCCATATATAGTGAATAAAACGGAATTAAAGACATTATTTTTCACTTTAAACGATTTATCTACGAATTACCTTTATCATCTGATTTATTTATAATAAAATACAAATTATAATGATTGTAATGTATGGCCAAAAGAAAAGAATACAAACATTATCAAGCCCGCATAAAATAAGCAAAAGAATTCTTGCATAATTAAACATTCATATAAAAAGAACATTCCTCACTTTAATGCTTGATATTAAATTCTACTTTCAAATATTTCAAACAAATTTCAAGCAATTCCTGATAGGTATAAACACCGAATAGCGAACCCTATTGAAATATGGCAAACAGAGCTCAGTGAAAGCAATTCTGAGGTTGTAGTGATTATCTCTGGATGGAGTTAAATGTAGCTCATTACTCAGAGAAATAACTCGAATGTCCTTTTAAGTCAATTAAGGGATCGCGTCATTAGCTGGCTAAAGACCTAGGAAACAAGCTCCCCGAACGATTAACCCCCTCACCCCCGCCTTCCGTCAGTTTCGAAAGTTCATTTGAAAAGTAAGACAATTTGGGAATTTGGCGTATAGTTTCGTCAATAAGTTTAAAGTTGGATAATCTTTGGAAAATTTATACATTAACTCGTAAATCAAGCAACAGATGTTGGTGCAGTCGTTCCACTCATGGGTTGATGGTAATGTTCTGTAAATCGCATACAAGTGTATGTGGGTTTGATTTCACTGATGGTCTTAGTAGGACTATACTGTGAAAAAACACGAATATGTATTATTGAAAATATGATCCGAGATTTTCGAGTTTTTTAAATTCTCTTATGCAGTTACTTCTGAAAGTTTTCGCAGAAGATATAACTTTCGTTTTATGCTATTATACTGTTCAAGGGAGTAGTACAATTATACCTTCAAAATCGTGAATGATAAGTATGCTTCAAAGTGGTTTACATAATATATCATTAACATACCTAACATGTATTTATAAAGCTACAAGTGTTTTTAAAAAATAAGTTAGTACACTTTCTGATTTACTTTTTATTTTTATTGTCATATGGTTTTAACCATCAGAATAAGAGTTACTTAGGTTCATTCAGATACTTTTATCAGACATAAGGTAGTTTCAAGGCCATTATTGTTATAATTCATTTGTTTAACCCAATGTTTATGGTGGGTAGAGTCTCTATGTCAACTTAGAATCTATGTTATAATATGTATTTAATTAAGGCTTCCATTAATTCAAGTGATCAACTATAGATCCCTCATATTAAATAAATACACATTGATAAAATTGGTTGCATATTAAAATATATATTGTGATAAAATATTAAAATATACATTGTAATAAAATATTAAAATATATATTGTGATAAAATGTTAAAATATATATTGTGATATAACTAAGACTTCTATTAATTTAGATGATCAGCTGTAGATCCCTGATATTAAATTGATAAAATTGATACACATTGATAAAATTGGTTGGTTATCGTGATATTTGTTTTAGCTGTTTCTAACCAGCACTTAAGTGTTACATACCTTCATATTTATTATGTTCATCATAATTAAGTTCTGAGGCATTTTGCTTTATACTATTCTCTGAACATGACGCTAAGTAATTTGACGGTTGAATTTATGTAACACAATAAAATATACTTATTAATTAAGATAAACAAACAGTATTGATATAAAGTATTAAATTTAATGAAGTGGTTAAAAATTCTTTTGATAATTATTTTATAGTATGAATTACATCAATAAATAATAACAAGTCTTAAAATATACGAGAGAGATAAATTTAGAATTTATATGTATTTTCTACCAGTGGTATTACAACACTTTTTTTTTGTTCTATAATCTTTTCTCTCAGAACAGTCAATATTTGATGGCTCATTAACTTCATAATAAAAAGGCATTTTTTGCAAATAATCTAACAGAAAGAATATAATAAAAAATATTATTTTATTCATCTGCTTTTCATAGCCCAAGATTACATCTTATTTCGTAAATTGGTATCAATGGTAAAGTGTAGTAAAGGAATATTTTGTCAAGATAGATTAGAAACACCAGTACAAGAATCATGACGAAGCAAAAAATTCAGCAATAAACAAAATAAGTATTCTGAGACTAAAAGATTTTCATTTTTGCTTTAACTACTACATTTTTTTGTGCAGTGAATTATATTTAATGGAAGACCAGGAAAATAATAAATAAATAAATAAATGATTTTATTATTTCTTCTGTCAATTAAAAATAATTGACAAAAGACAAACGATAATAAAACAACAAGATCAACAACTCTGTTACGGTCTTAAAAAACATAGATGAGTCTGTTACATTTCAATCTCTCTAAGAATGTATTTGGTACGAGTCGTTTCGTGACGATTAAGAAAATAAGAAGAATAAGGGTTGGAAACTAATTTTAAAATTCTGATTTATTTGTATATGTTTTAATAAATGTCACTATGAATATTTTATATCGAATATCAGAGACATTGTTATGAGTTAATTGCAATTAAAATGGCAGATATATAGCATATTAAGTTGCACCAAAGTGTTCTTGATGGAATGCTTCCTCTCAAGAGTGACTAAGGAGCAATAGTTTTGAGGGAAGAGGGAATTTACAATTTGAGAAGTTCGCGTTGAATTTGCGAAGCAACCTGGTTCGAAACCAGACAAGTTTCTGTGTCTATGCCATGAATGTTCTTCCATTGTGTTCGAAGAGGAGGAGAGAAACCCTATTCACATTATCCCCTCAAACGTATTGCTCTTTAGTCACACTTGGGAAGGAACAGTCCATAAAACACTCTTTGGTGCAACTTAATATGGTATATATCTGCCATTTTAATTGCAATGACCTTGTAACAATGTTTCTGTCATATAATTGCAATGTCTTTATAACAATGTTTCTCTCATATAATTGCAATGACTGTATTACTATGTTTCTATATAATTGCAATGACTGTATAAAAATGTTTCTATATAATTGCAATGATCTTATAAGAATGTCTGTACCATTTTAATTTGCAATGAGCTTATAACAATGTCTCTACTAGGTTAATTGCAATGAGCTTATAACAATGTCTCTGCCTCTTTAATTGCAATGCCATTATAACCATATCTCTATCATTTTAATTGCAATTACCTTTCAACAATGTTTCTGCCATTTTAATTGCAATGACATTATAGCAATGATTCTGCCATTCGATATAAAATATTCATAGTGACATTCACTAAAACAGATACAAATAAATCAGACAGAATTTTAATTTTTCTTACACAAATATTCTTCAGTTACATAATCAGTATTTAGGGTCTTGCCTTTGGACATAAATTTAGGCATTCATTCTATTAATGTAAGCTCTTTTGCAAATCAGTTTGCTTCTTAGAGATTGCGATAAAGGTTTTTTTTTCCTTTCAGATAAAGAAAAAGAGGACTTACACAAAATTCAGCTCTTCATACCCTCATTATGAAGATGTTACACACGGTTGCCAGCGTGGGTATCCAAACCTTCTTTTGTGCCCCATATCTGTCAGATCGCATCTCATCTCATCCATAATTCATGCCGCGGCCGATTCAATGTGCATCACTTAGTATGATTCGGGGATTGTTTGAGTAGGCATCCCAACGTGGAGGGACAGACATCTGTTTGCTAATGGTGGTTTGAAGATGGCTCTCTCTCTATTTTATTTGACCAAGGATAGGATATCAATCCAAGCGTTTTATTTTTTTTAATTTGACGATATATATCTTCTCTCACAATGTTTTCTTTTCTGTGAAAAATAATAATTATTATTTTACGTCATTAGTTTTCTAGATGTAATTAATTTAGTATTTTATTTTACATTTAAAAGCAAGTAAAAATATTTTATAAGAGAAATTTATATTTTTCAACTAATTACTTCATAAGGTTTTTAGAATTGAAGATGGAATAAACGCTGCGGAAAAATAAGTGAAAATATGTAAAAATTACAATTGTCACTAGTATCACATTGAATATGTGTAGTTTAGTTGTAAATTTTTATTAATTACTTCCCAAAAATATATTTAATTTTTCTTAATTATATTAAATAAAATGCTATTCATTCAGTTTGTAATTGTATTGAGTTATGAGAAGGAAAATTAATTTTTATAAACTTTTAGTAATCAGCTTTATATTTCAAATGGCCTGAATTGATTCTCATAATAAACCTATACACATATTTTTTTAAATTTTTGAGAAAAACAATAAGTAAACTGTTGGTGAAGTAGAAGAAAATAATTTCTAACGGATAACTGAAGAAAATAATATCCGAAGAAAAATTAACGCATTGCTATGGTTTAAAATATATTTTCCCCTTTTTTTTCTCATGGTGATATAAACTCTATGAAAAAATTGTGTTCTAACACAAAATGGTATTGAAAGACATGGAAACTTTCAAAGTAAATTGCTCACTACTAGATACTCACTGTTAATTGCTACGTACTTTTACAAGATTGCAAATTTGAAATAGTTAATCGATGGAAAATGTAGTTGCTAAATCGTTCAAAATGAAAACTATTGAGATGACCTTGTTTGTACCTCCAAGAATTTTACGTTTTATGTGAAGTAAAAGTTGCTATTCACGAAAATCAATTTATTGGTTATCCATTTTTTCCTGAAACAATAAAAAAAAGCATTTAAAATTTTCACTTAAATATTAAATTTTGATAGAAAAATTTTATAATGTTCTTTATTTGTCAAATAGTTATCATCAAACTACGTTTGATGGCATAATAGATTTAATTAGCCAATTTCATTTACTTAAAAGGCTTATATTAATATTTTTTTCTTGAAAACATAAAATTGACATATTGGAGGTTAATAGTTTCTATTTATATTGATATCAATAGAAAACACACATATTATGATCTTACTGATAGCAAAATAAATGTAAAATTCTTGCAGCTATGGCTTACGACAAAGAGATATTTTTGATATTGATACTTAAATGAGAAAACTTTCATCGTTGTTTTATAAAGGTCATCTTAAAACATTTGCCATTAGGCATCTTAATCCTAAAAGACGTACTTTGAATATGGGATTAAATTACTATCGAAAGAATAATTTCCGAAGAAATTCCAAGATTCTTCTTCTTTTCTTGACTATTAGTTAGTCAAGTTTTATTTTTTTGTTCAGACAACTGAAAAGATTTTAACTTCTTTAACATACACATGGGAAAGTATTTTGATTCCTCATTTCTTGATTATTGAAAATGATAAAAAAAAAACCTAAATAACTACAGATTACACTTTGGTGCAAAAAGGAAAACAGGGAAAAAAACCATTTGAATTTGTTGAAATGGATTGTTTCCTTTTCTGTTAAGACTCCGGAGACTATTTAAATCTTCACTTTTAGATATTACTAGGGAAAGCGAATGTGAATAGAAAATGTTCCAGAAGACCGTGAAGAAGAATTTAATTTAAAATTTCTTTGATAATGATATTACTTCTGAAAAAAAAAGCAAGTCTCATTTGCATAAGATTACTCAGTTTTTAAACACAGTATCATTTTTATGGGTTCATTATTAATGAAAATATTTCGGAATTTTTAGTGCTAAATACTAAAATCTAAATAAAGTGGAAATCGACTAATGGAAAGTATTCAAAATCTTAAGCTGAAAATTAGTTTTAGGATCAAATTGGTCCTCCGTTTATCTAACATGAAAAATTAAATAATAAGAAAGTTTATGAATTAGCATCATTTACAAAAGGAATGTATGGTATGATTTATTTTATGAGACTATAATGAAATAAAGATTAATATCTATATTAGTAATTCACAAACAATTACATATCTCTGAATTTCTATAATTTTTTTCAAATGGCCAAATAAAAAAAAGTTCTCTCATTTTTTTTTTTTTTTTTTTTATTCTCACAGAAATGTAAAAATAATCCCCGAATAAAATAATTTCTCAATTTTATGTTGTTGTTGTTGCTTATCCCTTTGATTTAGAATCCTAAACCAAGTCCAGTAGATCCTGATGCATCAATAGTTCGTAAATTGTCCTCCCTTCATTCAACAGTTGCCTCACAGAGGCACCAATACAATCGATGAGATGAGAGGGAGACGCAATGGTCGAACAATGACAAAGGGTATATGTCTTCTCATCTCCATTGAAGGTCAAACTCTTAGTGTGGCCAGTCCTTAGTTTAGCTAAAGCCGTTTGAGCAGGTCTAGGACAGGAGCACTGCAAGGACATACCAGGATATTTAGCGGCGTACCATGCATGAATTGGTGGTGACCTCCAAGCGGTATTCACTCTGGCTAAAGTCATAGAATGAACCTCTGAAGCTAACAGATTGGAAGAAGAAGCTTTGGGAAGTTCGCAACCTTCCCTAGCGAGCAGATCAGCAATTTCATTTCCGTAGATGCCCACATGGGAGGGAATCCACTGCAAGCACACCGATCCGATCTGGTCCAAAACAACTAGTTTAGAAACTATATCCTGCCTCAATTTTATTAAGTATATATATTTACTAATAATTTAATTTTTTTCAAGAGTTAAAAAATTATGTTAACAGATGTATTAATTTTTTGTTCAGTTCATCAATAACAAAAACAATTTTGTTTGATATAAAATATAATTGATAATAATGAATATGAAATTAAATTATTAACATAGATAACGAAATATACATACATCGACTAGCAGGAGATTAATATATTTATTGGTGATATCATTATATAATCTACGTTTAAAAAATATACATGCTCTTTGCTATTTGAAGATACATCATATGAACAGTCAGCAATGTTTTATTTTTAAATTTGCCATTGAATTCAAAACTTATTGGATAATAAACAAGTTAGAACTAATAATGAGAACAAATTAACACATTCTAATAATGAGAACAAATCAGTACATTCTAATGATGAGAACACATTAGCGAAGCAAGAGATAAGAATATAATATAAAGAGCATAGCCATTGTTGTCTGTCATGTACCAAATAATCTATTTAGAGTTAATTTCTTGGTGTCCTTGAAAGTAATCTCTTGGACGCGAGGCAATTCCTTCCAAAGGAACATCTAGTATTTATTTATCAGACGCTGTGTTCCAAATCCTTTCTTCGCTGCAGGAGATCCAGCATATTCATTCATGCTGCCAACAATGCAACACAAAAAAAGGAGAAGGATCAGGCGTGGAATAATTCATGAGGGGCCCTTCTATCTCTTGCGTGCAGAGGGATTGATCCCTTCCAAGAGGCAATTTGTCCAGTCCCTGCATTGGCCGGTGACTCGATGACCTCACGCTGCCCATGAAGGGAGGGCTTTTTAGATGGGGATAAATGCTTCGACTTTAATCAAAAAGGACTTGGTGTGTCAAGGAAAAATCAGGAGTGATGTAATTGTCATGTTTATTTCCTCAGCTGTGCATGAGACCTTTGGCTCCTTTGTATCTTATAAGCCAAAAGAAGGGTTAGTGAGGACCTTTTGATCTATTTATACGTTAATATTTAAAATTATATGAAAAGATTTGTAGGATGTTGTGTTCCGTCTAAAATGAAAACTTCATATCAAATAGTATTAAAGTATTTTTATTTTTTATTTTGAAAGATAAAATAAAATGTGTATACATTCAAGAAATTTCATATGATGTTTACAGAAAATGTTGAATTCAGAATTCAGTTTATTTACATGCATTTTATGTAAGAATTCAATTTTGTATTTTACAGATAAAAAAAAACTAGAACGATAGATTCAGCGTTACTAGGGTATACCATAGAAACCTGCTATACTACACGTACATTATAACCACCTTCTCCCTTAATACATAGTGAATTCGCTGAAGGGTTGCATCATAGAAATCTGCTATGCTACACATACATTATAGCCCCCTTAATATGAAGTTAATTCACTGAAAGCTGGGATCAGGGAATTTTGCATTTTCCCATCTTTCTGGCCAACTAAGCAGAAGGAATTTTCAGAGGTTATATAATATCATGCAAATGTCTGGCATGGACTCGTGAACTCTGGTATGGATAGTTCGACTTCGCTTTTTGAGTTTCTAACCGAGTTTTGTAAGTTCCGTTCCCTACTGATCTTTAGGGTTTTTAAATATTTATTGAAATGAAATTAATTATTCCTTCCAATAAAATATATGTAACTTGTATTTTTACACTTATTTTTGCCCTTAAAAGATTGTGTTCTGATTTCCCACGTTATCGGTAGAATTTAAAATGTTATTTCCAATAACCATAGATATTATAACTTGAGATTTTTTTTTAAACCCCAACTTATACATTTTTTATTTATTTAGGTTCATGTAAGCTGCCATCCATGCTACACATCTACTATAAACGTGATTTATAATAAAGATATGGTAATGAATTGCTCTTATTTGCTGTCTTATTTTTGTTCATTCGCCATCACCACCCATTTTTTTTCTAAAAATTATCCTTATATTTACAATTTGAAGTTATTTTCCATAATTTTTTCATTGCTTAATTTTTTATTTGATGAAAATACATTAAAAAATATTCATATGCAATGTGTTGTAGAATATTGTTAACAAACTTCAGGTGTTGGCCTGTTTGATCATAACAAAGAAATTTCACACATGATGTAGTGTACCATAATCCAACCAAGCAGGCTAGAACAACTTGACTGAGACGCAAAGAAAGATGACAGCTGTGTTTGTATAACTTTCTTAGAGAAAACATACCTAACGATTCATATGTAGGAAAACATCAGGGTTACATTATAATTCTTTCCATCCATTGCAATGCATGCTTCATTACACTGATGGATATATTGATGTACCCATTTAAATTGAGTAGGCGCGTCTCGGAAACGTGTTAACACTTCTACGACATTTCGATGAATATTGAAGACCAATGTTCCGAGTATCTCGTATACCAGGGACTTCCACCTGAGAAGAAATGAAGGGGAAGGTAGACCAGCACTCTACTGCTAAAATTTGAGTCGCCTCCATTATACTGAAACACATGTGTCGGCTTGCAGCCGTTGAAGATGTGATATTATACAAGGACTTATTTGAAAGTTCCTAATTCAGCAAGTTTATGATGAAGTGCTATTAACTAACGTAGAAAGATATTTTTATTGGGTTCTAAGGTTCACAAATGCATATTGTGCAAGTTTAAAATAACGTCTAATGAAAATGTTCGTTTATGGGTAAACATAAACCACAATAAAATTTTGTGCTATGTGTCAGTTCCATGCAAATACAACATCGTCCTTACGTGGTAAACAGTTATTTATCTGGGTGTTAACTTCCTGCGTAAAACGCCTTCTTCATATTCTGTCTCATGAACACGTAAAGTTTTAAATGATCTTTGGATACACCTTACATAACTGTAAACAATTGTCAGAGAAAGAACAAGACTAGAAAAATCTTTCAAAGTATTATTTTGATGCTTTTTATTGTATAAATGCTGTTTTATTTAATTAATTGTTTGTATTTGTAACAGTAAATTGAATTAATGGATTATTTCTTTGTATGTTTAAAATTAAAGACATCGAACTGGTAAAGATCAAAGGTGCATTTGTACAACTGCTGTGGACCACATTTAACAAGTAGTTTGGAAATTTTGTTTTTGATATATTCTTTGAAATTGGTCAAAATAACATTGAAATTAGCAAAAATAACATTGAAATTAAAAATTAGAACTGAATGGGCCAAAACGCATACATATTGTGATGATCCTTTTACAAAAAGGATGAAACCACTTTAGTATTTAATGATATTCTGAGCGGATAAGGTGTATTGTTCTGTGGTCCAATCGACAATATTTATTGTTATAAGAAGTAATAAATAATGATATTTTATACAAACCATTTAGGGATATTATTGAGTTTCATCAAAAGTAATAGACGTGTTTTATTGCTTTCTTAACAATAACTGATATAGTCTCTTAACCTGTGGACTAAAATGATAAATACATTTTGAATATATAAATGTAATAGAAATTAAAACATTAAAAGCTTATTGACAAATTATTTCTATTCAGTTATGAAAGATTACACAAGTTCAAGTACACCGTTATTTCTAAGCATATCAAAATATTTATCTGTAAATAAAGGTTTTAAAATTACATGTTTCGGGAATAAATTTATTATACGCCATTTTAATTCCATTCAAACAATAAATGAGCGACAGAGTGTGACAAATGTCCCTTCAAATTTAGCTACGATGTATTCAGTGGAGGAACAATCTTGTCAAATAATTATTTCATTGACATTCAAAATTAGATAGCATTAAATCAATAGCATTCTTGACTTAAATGAACTTAACAATGCAAACTGAACGCATTCTATACAATCGAATAAGGTATGGAGGTTCGATTCATTGAACGAGTTTATTACATTCGTCAAAATAGATTATCTCTGAATTCAGTGTTGCTACCTGAATGATACGAAGACACATGGAGATGAAGTGCCAGTCTAGAGCGAAGTCTAGAGGAATTAAATTGGCATTTGCAAGCCTTCACAGTTCGAAGCAAATATAATACGATGAACAGCGCAAGGCGTAATATATCCTGACACTGCATCTAAAGCAGTTAGAGGATGTTGGTTCAGAGGTTCAGCAGTTCAGTTGGTGCAGGTGTTCTGTCAGCAACAATAATAATTAGATTTATCTTGTAGTAAATAGAGTTGTAATTGGGATGTTTCAGTATAAACTTGGGATTTTCAAACGTATTATGAAATTCAAATGTATCATACAAAATTTGTAGATTGTCAAAGAAAGCAAGACAGGTTTAATGATAAACTGTTTAAATTTTCATTGAATAATGGAGTTCAAATGTTTGGATATAAATTAATAATAATTACACACATACATATAAATATTCGTAATTGCAAAACATATTTGGGTTAATTTCAGGGGTGGCCAAACCAAATGATATTGCGAATCACTTTGGAAATGTATCATAACTCCGCGGGCCGCATATAAAATTATATATCCCTATATTAGATTTAAGCCTACTATTGGCATTTTTTGGAGTGAAAAATTGAAACATAATGAGTTATTAATTCGTATTTACTATTATTCTTACAAGTAAACATAGATAAAATAATAATAACGATACTAAACGCACATTGTAACGAAATATATATAACACTAAAAATGAAATATAAAAAATATATATAAATATAAACGAAATAAAAAAAATGCAATCATTAAAAAATATTTATTTGACTTGTGCGGTATTTGTTTCTTCTGTCTTTCAATTAGCTCTTGCAAATCGATCTCAATTTAGGAAGTTGCTCATCATAATTGGTTTTTCAGCATAGCGTCCGTTATGTTTGAGGGTGTTTTGTGTTTGGACAATTTCATTTTAGAAAAGAAAGATTCCCAGGTGTAAGTTGAAACAAAAGCTCTAGTAACTTGAACTAAAAACCTAGTTTGCCCTGCTATCAACAATCAACTGTGCTTATTTAGGGATGGCCATTACATCACTTAAAATGAGACATAGAATCTGTTATATTAGATGTTCCAAGATGCCCGCGCATCATAAGTTCGCTTAATATAATTTAATTATGCTGCAAACTCATAACTGTAAACTCATAAATAAAACAGGCGATATCTGTCATATATTAGCAAGAATATTATTTTAATTTTTTTAATTAATTTTTTCTCATAATTTTGACAGTTAATATTTGAATATATGGATGCACACATCAAGTATTTTTTAATAAATTGGCTTTCACCACTCTGGCCATTATAGAACAAATATATTTTGTAAAAGAGTGATAAATTTTCACTGGCTGGAGACATTTTCAATCTCTGGTCAGCGGGTTGACCACCCCTGGTTTATTTAATCACAAGATGACCATCTTCCAACGGTTTGGCATTTAGTGAACTGTGTTTTTCTGAAACCAGGAATTTAATTTGAAAGCCAATTCAATTGGTGAATCAATAAAAAAAAACTTGCCTTTACCAAGTATGTTAATTAAATCTCTTGGCTGCAAATCTCTCTGTAGGGCTTTATAGATATATAGAGGATTAGAAGCTCCAAAATTCTACATCTGAGAGTTTACAGTACTACACAAAGAAGACCTTAAAGAAACTTATTCCCATAAGTAAACAGGAGGTTTTTCACATTTGACACCTTGGATATTTTCATAAAGGTATATATATTTAAATAAGTATATTGTGAAAAGGTTTTTTTTTTTTTAAATTTCAGTTGTAGGAAACTTTTAAAAACCTGAACAAACATTTATTTTACTTATGAATTAAGTTTTGTTAAGATAAAAAATATACATCTAATAAAAATATATCAAATTCTTCTCTATCGTTTTCAATAAAATCTTTAGTTTGCAGATGGTGTTCCTGTAATAAATCCATCAATACTTTTTGTTTGAATTAACTACCGAGAAGTTTTCTTTGAGAAGAAGAAGAGAAGTTTTATTTTCTATTCATTACTAAATAATTAAAACATATTAAAAAATTAACACGCTATTTACAAGAAAGGAGAATACATTTCTTTATATTTTAACCATTTGTTTTGCTATACTTCTGGTGATTTGTTCTGTAATGAATTTATTTTTAATTTTATTGACAACTAGGGATAAAAATTTTAATTTCAATATAGGAAAAGTTAAAAAATAAAATGATCATAATTAAATTTATTAGTAAGGTTCATAAGCGGAAAAAAACAAGAAATGCTGCACATAAATACTACAATCAAAAGTATAATTTAAAAATCTAAATGAAAGATGTAGTAATATAAATCTAAACTAAAATGCAAATAAATAAATAAAATAATACTTCTAACACACTTTTGTAATTGTATGATGTTCTGTTGTATAAGTTGGACTGTAGTTTATTGTTGCAAGCTTGGAAATTTGCCTTTTATCACAAACATTTAACTGTTTTTTCCAACCAAATCTTTTCTGTTTTCTATATAATCATTTTTTATTTAAAATACTACTGTGCCCAAAAAGTAGGACAAATTATTTTTTTTTCAAACCCTTTTTGTTCTTCCAAATTTATTCCATCGCCTTTAAAGTAATCCTCTCTGCACACAATGCACACATGCCAACATTTTTTTCCAATTCTGAATACAAGCTAAAAAGTCCTCGACAGGAATGGACTTCAAAGCTCGCGCCGATTCACATTGAATCTCTTCAATCGACTCAAAACGACGTCCCCGGAGTGCTGTTTTTTAGGTTGGGGAATAGCCAGATGTCTCACGGTGTGAATACGGTGGTTGTGGAACAATATGGGTTTCAGTTTTGGCGAAAAAGTCACGAAAAATTAATGCAGTGTGAGCTGGCGTATTCAGCCCATTCGGTACCAATCGAGATTTGACGCTTTTGAAGCCCAATATGGAATTAACCGATCCTTTTGAAATTCCAACATCATCAGCAAGGTATCTAATTGTATATCGATGATTTGCGAGCATCAAATCTTTAATTTTTTGGACGTGAGCTTCGTCGATTGAGGTTGATGGTCGACCAGAGCACTCTTCGTCTTCAACGCGATCTCTGCCTTTTTTGAATTGTTTATAGCACTTCTAAACATTTCTTTCCTATATAGGAATGGTATATAGGAAATATATCTGCAACATCTATATTTCCTATATATCTGCAACATTCTATATGGTTCCGCAAACAAAATTTAATGCAAGTTCTTTGCTCAATTAATTCAGACATTTCAAAAATCACCGGAATCAGTTTTAGCGTCTCACAAAGCCAAGCGTAACTCCAACGCTAATAAATATTTTGAAGTCAAATCTCACACAGATGTCAAGGACAGTGCCAGCAACCTAAAAAAGAAAAAAAATTTGGAATTTCATAAGCCCTGGAAATTTTAAACTAAACATTTGTTTTATTTTTTGGACACAGTACTATTGTAAAGTGTGAAGAATATTACATATTTCCTGTTCAAACTTTTCTTTCCGTTACAAAACCAAATTGTTTGCAAATTTTTTTCAGACAATTGACTTCTGCGAGGCATTTAAAAATCCAAAAAATCAAGTTGTTTAAATTTTGAATCTCTCTTCTTTTTATTTCTGCCTAAATATTTAAAATTATTCAGATTGCAGTTAAATTCTGAAGTTAAAAAATGTGTGTATTGTGATGACAACAAAAATAATTTTAAACTTATGTAACCTTATAATAATGAAAAATTGTTTTGTACAGAAAAGATATTTTCCTTAACTAACTCAACACAGAAGAATTATTTTATTTCGTATATATTATACGGGATTCATATTAAATTTGGCCTCTGTTGGCCAAGTGGTTTTAGAATTTTGTAACAAACTATTGTGCTAAGTTTAAAAGCAACGGAAACTCCTTTCATTCAACTAAACTCATTTTCATTTTAAATGGGGCAACATAAATAATTTAAGTTTTGTTAATTAAAGCAAATTCATTTAATATAAAGTTTGTAGAGTGTCTGGCAAAAATATTCTACATACAAAAACCATTATATGAAGACGGAATACGTTTCAGTATTATGGAATTATGTATGAATGAGAATAAATGTTGCTTTTATATCATATTAATGAATGTTCTTGAAAGTCAGAGCAAAAATTTTAAATACGTATATAAATACAAATGTCTGATACAAAGATCTCAAAATACACATTTGTCATTAATTAACAAATAATTTTAAAAGCAAAAACAATAATAATACTATTTTTTTCTCATCTTATGAACTGATAATTTCAGAAAAAGATATATGTGTCTTTATTAACTGTGTCATTGATCATAATAATCTTAATTAAATATAATTCATTTTGTTTGATACTTAAAAAAAATTACTAATTTTATTATAATTGTATCTGTTTATTATTAAATAGAGGTATTAAATGTAAGTATAAGATTATGAAAAAATATCGATAAAAATGTTACAAATCAGTTAAAAAATCACTAGATTTATAGATGATTTGGGAGTTCATTACTTCAACATTTTTGTATGCATGGAGTTGCAGGCAAATTTTAATATGAAATTCTACATTTAAAAACTTTAGCTTAACTTTAAATCTAGTATTTAAAATCATTAGCATAAAATAATTCATAAAAATTAAAAATAAAAACAAAAGACACAAACGATAACACCAACAAGGGTGAAGTATTAAAATGGTGACCGCACAAAATATCAGTAATGGAAAAAATTCTTGTGTATATAAAAGAAATGCATCACAATGTGAATAATGAGAGATGCTTCAAATTCTTTTATAAAAAAAATGACTATTGTAAGCAATATGAAATGAATTTGTTTATTTAGTTAAAATATAAGTTCTGATAGCTTTTGGCTACGCAGAACATAAAATAACAAATTTAAAGTAAAAAAGTTGAGCTCATATTTTACTTTATTAGATTTTAAAATTGGACTCATATTTATATTAGCTCAAAATTTTGGAAATACAGACAGATAAATCTCTTGCTGTATATATAAGAAGTGGGCTGAAAAGTGCATAGGCTGACAAATAGATGGAGCTACTAGTATTACATCCATATGATTTTTAGTTAGCCCTCACCTTCAAAAGACACGTGTATAAATTTTACAGCGGTTGCACTATTAGTATGTAAGTTATAGCATTTTTAGTGAGGTTATAGCATTTTTAGTGTTCATCACGTGCAGTCCACCGGGCTGATTGTCGATTGGACTCCGGTGTGAAACGATGGAGCCATGTTTCATTCCATTGTCCCATATCGACGCAAAAATTCGGGTTTAATACGATTGAACAGCTCCAAACACTGCTTAGAATCATCAATTCGTTGTTGTTTTGGGTCGATTGTGAGCTCGCGCGGCACAAACTTTGAACAGAGCTTTCGCATATCCAAATATTCATTCACGATATGTCTAACACGTTCCTTTGATATCGTTAGGGTCTCAGCTATCTCAATCAACTTCACTTTACCGTTATCAGAATTTATTTTGTGGACTTTTTTGATTTTTTCGTCGGTAACAGCCTCTTTGGGGCGTCCACTGCATGCATCGTCCTCAGTGCTCATTTCGCCTGGTTTAAATTTAGCAAACCCCTTCTCTACGGTTGATTTTCCTGGTGCAAAGTCCGAATAATGTTTATCAAGCCAAGCCTTGGCTTCAATAGTATTTTTTTTTTCCGCCGAAAAGCAATGCTTTATTAACACACGGAATTCCTTTTTATCCTTTTTTTCAAACTAACAAAAGTTGCTTCACTAAAAATGCTATAACTCGCATACTAATAGTGCAACAGCTGCCAAATTTATGCACATGTCTTTTGAAGGTTAGGGCTAACTAAAAATTATATGGATTTCATACTAGTAGCGCTATCTATGCGTCAGTCTATGAACTTTTTAGCCCACCTGTTATATATCTTCTTCTTTATTGACGCAACAGCTTCAGTAACGATCTCATTCAATTGAGAAATACATTTCAAATGTGCTATAGAAGTTCGCATGATGACTGTCCAAAATGATGAGCAGATTAATAGAAACCATGTAGATATAAGAAGGATTTTCTCTTTGTTTACAAACTTGCTCATTTAAGTACTTACACATGTCGACCATCTGAAGTAATCTAGTAATTTTATAACCCAAAAATAAAGGCAGGAGTTTTGTGATAAATCACTTATAAATAATAAAAAAATAATGTGTTATATTGTCAGAATTATATATTTTAATAAATATCTCTGCAGTGGTAGTTTTTAGGAAGTCTTTATAGAAATATTACTATATTTATTTGCAAGAATATCAGTCCAGTCAAGTAAAAATAATCGATTTTAATTTATTTGTCAAATCTGTCCCTAATACAGTTATGTCTTTATATAATAAAATTTTTCATATATTTAAATAATGGAATAATGTTCATATAGCTAAAATAATATAACAACTAGGACAAAGTGTAACATGAAATAATGAAATAATGTTTTATTTACAACACAATCAAATGGCTAATATTTTAAAAACAAATTTTAATTCCACGTAAATAAAATGCAGCAACAAAATTACAACTTATTTTCCATTCAGTATTTATACAACTAAATAATTTAAAGCTAATTACCAAGAGTTTTAAAAATATGTTAAGTGTGGAGTTTTTGTCTCGGCCTAATTCGTATTCGAATGGGTCGCGAAGATCTTAGAACGAGTTCAGATGCAGGTGGAAGTTTGTCCCTCGGATCCAGAGATTCAAGAGTAAAATTCCTTAAAATGGCAGACACAAGTACTTTCTCTTCCATCATTGCGAATCTTTGGCCTGCAAATAATAGTAATATAAATCAAGACACTTGAAGAGTATGCATAATACAAATAAAAGTAGTATGGATTGATGTCACATATTTTTAAGTGGTAACATAGTACACAAAGCAAATATGTTTTATACAGTATTGCATTAGCGCACGGATTTATGTTAGCGCAAATGCAAGAAATTATATGCCTTCTTTTCACTATTGTGCTTTCCCAGTTTTTTGAAAGAATTGCTCAAAAGTGCAAAACTTTATAGCGATAGATGTGTTTGGATACAAAAATTTAAGCACATATACGAAAATCTTAGATGTTTTCCAAGGAATTACCAAGCAAACCCAATTTCTAAAGTTGATGTTGCTGTATAAAAGTATACTTTAAGTTGAAGTACGCTTTATCCGTTTTTGGTTTATATTTTAAGAATTATGGCAAATTTTTGAAGATATCACATGTATTTCCTAAACACACAAAATAAGTGGAACTAAATCTAAAGTTTAAGACGGCATCCTCAGCAGGTAATTGTAACATATGTATATACACTTAACTTAATTATCAAGTACTTGTAGGTTCGGGCACAACCAGCGATGAATGATTTGCACACATTACCATGCGTACAAATGATTTAAAGTTCAAATCCCACATCAAGCATAATTTATAGTCACTGCTTTGCAAATCGGGTAGACGTGAATTTTCTGATATAGTGACTTGAATCTCAGTTTGAGAATATCGAGAGATTCCCCATGCATTTTGGCTCAAATACTTAACTGAAGAAAATGAAAAATGACGTCATCCACTACTGATTCCAAAGGTTTATAAGATACTCAGCAATGTTCAGGATCCATAAAAGAAGACTCGTAAAATTAAACCCAAAAAGTAAATGAGTGATTAATGCGTTCCGCGACGACTTTAAATGACAAATTACTTTCTTTTGAGTCTATTGTAGAAGGCTGACATAATTCTCTGACATAGCGTCTTGAATCTCGTCTTGATATAGTGACTTGCATCTCAGTTTGAGAATATCGAGAGATTATATACGCATTTGGGCCTGAATGGCCGAGTGGCTAGCGCTCTGGCGCTCGGTACCACAGGTTTCGGGTTCGCGTTCCGGCGGTGCCATGGTTGTTTGTAGTGGTTCGGAATCCACTTTAAAAAGTAGGTCCCGGTCCTATTAGGATCGTAGAGCGTTGCGGGGGCATTGTTACTCCGCGTCCGTGGCTTATCTTCAAGTTACACGCGCCCCCTGGGTAATGCCAAGTGAGTACGTCTCTGCAGCACTTGCCTTAAGGCATCCAAAGACCAAGCTGTCTGTGTTTGCCAGCTGCATTAGAAAGAAAATATACGCATTTTGGGTCAAGTACTTAACGAAAGAAAATGAAAAGTCGCAATGCTTGATTGGAGGTCGTCGGCCGTCCTTCAGCAATAGACACAAACAGGAGTAATTTGCTAGTGAAAGTGCCCCCCCTTTTTTGGGTTTAATTTTACGAATCTTTTGTTATGTACCCTGAACATTACTGAGTACCTTACAAACCTCTGGAATGAATTCAGATCATGTTTCATTTTCTTTCGTCAAGAATTCGGGCCAAAATGCGTGCACTATTTTTCGATATTCTCGAACACTTCTGATCGGTTTTTCCACGAAAAGAAATTGGAATACTATAAGGAATTTAATCTGTCTCTCGACAGGTAAGAGGAAACCATGCAATCAGAATTATTTTATATCACTTACCAATACAATTTCTTGGACCGGCAGAGAAAGGTATATATGCAAAAGGATGACGATTTAAACAATTTTCAGGAAGAAAGCGATCGGGATCAAATTTTTCGGGATTCGGGAAAACGGTCTCGTCTCTATGTAAGATGTAGACAAACACTCCACAAGTAGAACCTTTGGGGATAGGATATCCACCTACAAGTTAAAATAATCACCATGAAGATTTAAATCAAACAGTTTAAAACCTTTGAGCATCATTTGAAATATCAATGCAAAACACTTCAAGTTTTTCTTTATGGAACATCTTAAAATTAAATTAAGGTAAATGTATTTTTTGACTAGTTACATCATGTAAAAGGTTTAAAGCACAAACATTAAGAATAATTATATTATTTACCTAAATTAATAAACTGGTATTAAAATAATAATTGTTTCAATACACAAAATATATTTATGAAAAACATTCAATAATCTAAATGGATTACTTACATATATTTGTATCCTGCGTCATTTCCCTTGCAATCAATGGTACAGATGGAAATAATCTTTGAGATTCCTGTTGTAAAAGGAAAAAAATATTAATTTTCTCTAGTGTAGGCAGAAATTAATATTTTTATGATACAATAAAGTTAAATTTTATAAAATTAATGTAAATAAATTCTGTTTAAATTGAAGAATCGTATTCTAAAACAAATGATTTCACTAATTTGTGTTAACAACGTATTGAGAAAGCTCCACATACTAAAATAGGGCAAATGAATTATAAAAGTGTCATAAATTATTTTTATAAATTATCAATAACAAAATAGTAACTGTAAAAGCAGTGTTCTTCTTTCCATATTGTTGTTGTTACTTATCACCCTGGTATAGGCCCCTAAACCAGGTCTAAATGACTATGTCGCATTAATAAATCCAAAGCAATCTCTCCTTCATTCAACAGCTGCCCCACAGAGGCGCCAATATAATCAATGATATGAGAGGCAGAAGCGATGACTGAGCAGTGGCAATAGGCATTAGTCTTCACATTTCCGTTGAAGATTAAACTCCTTATGTGACCTGTCCTTAGCCTAGATAAAGCAGTCTGAGTAAATCTTGGGCAAAGACAATCCAGGTTACTTGACAGCATACCAGTCATGCTTGGATGAAGTTTTTCAAGCGGTAATTACTTTGGCCAAAATAGGGAATGAATCTCAGAAGCCCTTAGATCGGAGGAAGGTGCAGTGAGATATTCTATACAAGTTAAACAAGTCATCATGATTATTTAAATGAAACTGCTTAAAACTTTTGGTTTGGTATGTCGCTCTACGGTCATTTTGCTCCCTCTTTGGCTGGGTCCTACGGTATATGGTATGGCAATGGTATGGTACTTACTGAAAGTTATAATATATGGGAAGGTAATGTTATGGTACTAGGCAGAAAGTTAAAATAATATGAAATATATAGCACAAGTATACATGGATAAAATTTATGTAGATTCACTAAACAGAGATTAGTTTTATTCGTATGATAAGATCTGACCTTGAGTACGCATTCTAGATAATGCATGTCTTGGAGATCTTTCGTGTCAACAGGTCTTTCGACATCATCTCCGAAGATTCCGTCCAGCTCTTCGTGAATTTTCCCTTGAACATTCTTATGCAGACCAATCAGGTACAAAGCCCAGCTTATACCCACAGATGTTGTGTCGTGACCCTAGTTCAAGATCACATTTAAGCAGATCAATATATGCATTAAACATTTTATTTCTATTAATAATTTAATATAAACAATAGTTCCGTGTAAGCAATAAGATGATTTAAAGTGACTTTTTATACTGCAAATGCAGCATAGACTTGACTACTAAGGCCATGCCATGCTCATGCTGCATTTGATAAACGTGACTCAGTTCGACTAATGGTAATCGTATTGTAGCGTTTTTTCCTAACGGGAAGAGTTTTGGAATTTTGTTCTTAGGAGAGAAGAAGGTATATTCTGTAAGCTTTAATTATAATCGCGAGAGATCGCGGTTATAACTGGTAACTGTGATCAGTAACTAGGTCCTTAACTGTGGTCCAGTGTGGTAAGTGGCAGTTGCGGTGAGATTTTGAGACCACGAGGTGAACGCTAGGAGCGTCAGATCAAAACAAACGGTCAGGGACCGGCTCTTGGCATTTAGATATTAATACTACTGTAGTAGAGGCACAGGGTTCCATGTGCATGCATATATTCATATTGTAAATAAAATAGATATCATTGTAAAGAGAGTATTCCATCTTGACACAACGAGCTGCTAGTATAGATCTGCTATGCTGTAAGCTGCTAGTATACACCCATCGCTCAAATTTGACCTCAGATAAGCAATATTGTGGATAGTTATATAACATGCAATCAGTGTTTTGTACTAATGTGAACAATCTGTCACTCAAATCTGACAATAGATATTCAGTGCCATGTATAATGAGACTTACGAACTGTGCGACCTTCACAGGTTGAAACAATTGCAGATGGAATATGGACTACACCATGAGTTGTCCCATCTTAATTGGTGAAAGACCTTGAGCTGAGAAATGTCTACTGCAATGAGAAGTGAGGGAGGATGACACTTGACGGATTTTCTTAAAGGGGGATTTTTGGAAAAGAAACGAGAGAGTTCGGCGACGATTCGACTAGAAGTGTTATTTTTCTTTTTTTCTGTAAAATGACTGAATAGGCCGGAGTTTCCGTCTTCGAAAGTAGGCTATATGATGTCGTGTGATAATTAAGGCCTGCCACTGATCACATGTTTTAAACTCGGGAACTCTGAAAATCTCCAGCCTAGGAGTGAACGGTGCTTGCGATTTAATTGTGCACTTGTGTCAATATATTATTTTTAATTTTTCACTTTGTATAATAACCCAGAGTTCTGCATTTGTATATATATATATATAGTGTTGTAAATAAAAATTATAGTAAAAATTAATTAATCCCATAAGCCTGAAAGTGGCCCTCTTTTGAAGTTCTTATAGATCTAATATAGGCCGAGACGTTGCACTATGGTAATACTAATCCAACTCAACTAATGGCTAATTGGCACTGCCAGCAAGCAGGATGAGTTCAGCATCGAATTTATGACTGTGACATGTGTCATGTTAGTAGACCTGAAGCCTAGTGATACTTTTCTCTTCATATAGCATATCATTTTATAGTGGCATAGAATATATATTATTATCGAATCAAAGTATGGTACAAATAGTTTTTTTTTTTATTACAAAACAATACAAGTCGTCATCTTTACATCAAGACCTATTATTATATATAATTATACAACACTGTCTAAAACACTAAATGTTCGTCATTCGTTCACAATGTTAGCTTTTTTTTTATACATTTTTTAGCAAAAAAATAATCTTAGTCAGTGCTTATATGCTAGTGAAATAGAAAAAAGAAATAAAAAGGAGATAAAATTTCAGACTTTTAAGAATCAGAACAATTTTTTTTAAAAATCTACCGAATTTCGTTAAATATTGTGAATTTTGGTCATTTAAATTGTTCTCTCAATATTATTTTATAAGAATAAATACAGACGAAATAGCCCTCAAGATACGTGAAATAATCTCACTTAAAACTATACATTCTCAGAAGAAGAACTCTTCTAATTTTTATCGTAACTGAAGTGAATATAAATTGCAATGAAATGTAAAATTTCGTGATCGATATATTTTTCAAAAGATATTGGTAATGGTCTCAAAATAAGAACACATACTCTGAGTGGATTGTAAAACTCAACTCTTTTATTCGAAAACCAAACGCTCTCTGCCGATGTTACATTCTTCCTCCTTCCAGCCAGCTCACGCTCAAGCAGACGCAGTTGTTCATATCCTCTGGCGCCAGCTTAAGGCTCGTTCCCACCGAGGCGAGAGACGTGAAGATTCAAGAAGCAAGCGACAAAATTTTTTCGACCCCTTCACAGCGAAACGTCAGAAATAGCATTTTTTTCTTCTAATGCAGCTGGCAAATAGACCGTGATCTTTCGCCATAAGGGCTGCACCGATGTTACTCACTTTGCACTACCCAGGAAGCGCGTGTAACTTGATGGTAAGCCCCGGACGCGGAGTAACAATGACCCCGAAGCGCTCTACGATCCTATTAGGACCGGGACCTACGGCTTAAAGTGGATTCCGAACCACTACAACACCCATGGGGGATTTGAACCCGATACCTGTGGTACCGAACGCCAGAGCGCTAGCCATTCGGCCATCAGGCCCCCAGAAATAGCATTATGCCTAGTGAAAAACCGCATCGAGTTGAAAGTTGAGCAACTCCAAGCGGCGGACTGCAAACCGGTTTCAGGCGACTGCGGTGAGGCTAGTGATTGGTCAAATTTTTTCGCTTGCATCTTCTCGCCTTGGTGAGCACGAGCCTTTACTCTTCAATTTTTTCTCACATTATGCATGGGGAGCTTATTACCCATCAGGCAACAGGTATATTTATCTTATAACTAAAAATGGCTGAATATTACCAAACCATTAGATTTCTAGATTATGCATAAAAAATGAACAAATTTTTAATAGTTAAAAAAATTGAAAGTATTACTTCAAATGCAAATGTGTCTACTTCTTCTCTGATATCTTCTTCGGTTAAATCCTTAGTTTGCAAGTGGTGTTCCAGCAATACATCCATTAAAGCCTTTCGCTTGTTTTTTGTGCCAGTCTCAGAATCTCTGCTCAAAAGTTTTTTTTTCTTCTCATCAATGACCTAAAAAGACAACTTTCAATACTTACTAAGATTTACAGATTACAGACTCCTGAAACTACTGTCCTCTATAAATTTCAATATTGTTTCTTAATGAAATTTCAATGAAAAATTAAAAAAAAAAAAAAAAAAAAATTCAGCGATTTTTCATCAATTCATAAAGTGTTGTTCATAATATGTAATGTAATTAATCATTGTTTGGATTTGGTATTGGTAAAATGAAATAAATAAGTATTTATATACTCTTACGCCTTAAATGTCCTTTTAAATTTTTCATAAATGTTGTTAATTATAATTATTAGTGAATATTTACTACAAGCCTTTGCATCGAAAATTAATGAAATAATGAACAGAATCATTATCGGAATCATGAAGTCAGGAATGAAATATCTAATGAAATCATGAATAGAACATCTAATGGAATCATGAACAGAACATCTAATGGAATTATGAATAGAATATCTAATGGGATCATTTTTTATTAAACAACCATTTCTTTTAATCTTGGTTATTTATTGGAAAATAATTTTGAGAGTATCCACAATACAACGTCTAAATTACAATTTTATATTAAAACTGATAAAAGAAATATTTATTTTATATTCGAAATCTTTTTTTATCTTCTTTCTAATTCAGCTGGCAAACACAGAGAGCTTGGTCTTAGATGCTTTAAGGCAAGTGCTGCACAGACGTACTCACTTTGCATTACGTGTAACTCACGTGTAACTTGAAGATAAGCCACGGACGCGGAGTAACAATGCCCCCGCAACGCTCTACGATCCTATTAGACCGGGACCTACTTTTTAAAGTGGATTCCGAACCACTACAAACAACCATGGCCCCGCCGGGACTCGAACCCGAAACCTGCGGTACTGAGCACCAGAGCGCTAGCCACTCGGCCATTGAGGCTCATATTCGAAATCTGTTACCATCATTATCTATTTCATATTCGAAAGTTATCACAAGATGTAAAAATATTCAAAAGTTGAAAAATGTTTGACACAAGTAGATTTAGTTTAAAAAGTCGCCCAAATGTATAAACAATATTACAAATACTAGAGATATCAGAAGCAAAAACTTACAGATAGTGTGAAATCATGAAGAACTTTAAGATGAAAATTTAGTTCTTTACCTGCTTCCATTAAATTAAAGAGGAAATCTATCCAATACCAACAATTAACCATTCTTTCCATTATTATTTCGCCTGCCCTAGAAAATCAAAATGATATTTGATTTTAGTGTTATCCATAGGAAACCAGAACATCATTGTATGAACTGAATAAAATTGGCTAAAATTCCGTAACATGATTCTTGAGAAGAATTACAAAGAATTTTATGTTGCAACTCACCTCAAGACTGACTTAACATATTGTGATTCACTATTTTCTTGAGCTCTAATATTGACTCCTAACGTAGTTTCTGTAAAATACAATACAAAAATTTTAATTATTAATGAAACAGAATAATCCAATTTTGAACTTATGAAGTATTTCAAACAATAAATGGTTAAACTAATTACGAAAAAATTACAAAAATACAAAAATTAATATATAAAAACGACAAAAATTAGTAAAATAAAATAAAAATAACAAAAATAGAAAAATGTAAAAAAAAAAAAATGCAAAAAGTTAAAAAAGTATAAAAATAACAAAAATAGAGAATTGTAAAAAATATGAAATTATAAAAAATATAAAACTAACAAAAATAGAAAATTGTAATTTAAAAAAAAAATTACAAAAATAAAAAACAATTGAAAAAAATAAATCAAAATAGAAAAAATTCAATTTTTTGTTTTAAAAAAATACAAAAAGTCAAAAAAAAAAAAAAATAAAAATAATAATAATAATAATAATAAAAAATAAATAAAATCATAATAGGAAAACACCAACAAATTATAAAAATCTACTAATTGTTCTTATAGATATACCACAGCAACAAATGACAAATCTTAGAAGCTAATATCCTAAATTCAAACGTCTTTTGTTAATTTATTGCAATACTTATTTACTATTTTTTAAACTATATATATCACATAAAAACATTAAAATAGAACTAGCTGATATTTATAAATATAATTAAATAGTTGATAACGTATCAAACATGATATCTTGCTTCAGAACAGGTTTTTGTAGGAAATTCATAAAGTCATATCAAAGTGTGTCATAAAATATTTTGTAAAAATGTAAAGGCATGCATAGGGCACTAAAATAAGGAAATTTTGTTTTGGAAATGCATGTGCAGAAATTGAACATAAGAATGAAAATATAAAAATTGCACATTTAATAGCATATGTGATATAAATAACACATATAAATACTAGCACATAAGGAACATATGAACAATCGAGAAGTGAGAAAAAAGAATAAAGTCAATAGAAATAAACATTTTAAAAATTAAATATTTTACAACACATATTAGACACAACGACTCCCAACACTATTTAAAGATTCACATCGGCTGTTCATGTATTGGAGTACAATGGCTGCAATTTCAGAATGTTATTCTCAATTCTAGGCCATGTACATTTCTACAACACACACAGTCACAATAATGTGACCACCACCTACTTTCGACGTCAACGTGAAATAACTAATCACAAAAGGCAGGTGGCAGCACATTGCAGGGGAGTGTATGCAAAGAATTCCACTTAATACCCCATTCCACTTAAAGCCGGAATATACAATATATACAGAATATCTGGCTATTGACAGGTGGTCACATTAATGTGACTGGACTGTGTATATTGTCAGAATTTTTTTCTACTAGATGTATGCATTCTGGTGTGGTTCTAGCACCATTTAGCTCCAGTTCACTTCAGATGGAAAATCAGAAATTATCACGGTGTTTCTCATATACCACATTGTATCGGAAAAATTAGACCAGCCTCTTACTCCTCATGATCGCCAGATTTAGTCTGCATAGATTTTACTTCTGTGAGCAGTTGAAGATGATCTATGAAAGGTGAAGATTTAGCGCCCAGGATTCAGTCGACACCGAAAATGTGCATCAAACGAAGAAGGATCCACCATGTTTTCCCGAAACAAAATACAGCCATCGTGGAAAGTTCTAGGTTGTTCCTCTTTTCAAGGATGGGTTGACCTTTAAATTAGGCTTTGAACTTTGCACTTTTTTTTTCGCCCGTTAGTCTGTGGAACCCCTAATGCGTCATGGATGTTTGTAGTGTTTCGGAATCCACTTTAAAACGTAATCCTGTCTAACATAATCGTAGAGCGTTGCAGAGGTATCCTTACTCCTGGGTAGTGCTAAGTCAGTGCTGGGTAGTGCCAAGGCTTTTCTGTTCAGATATTTCCATGCATTCCCTTGGATGACAATAGCCCTCCAATTATTAACCTTTAATGCAGCAAAAACTTTTTCAACTGCGTCTATCCATCGCAACTTGGGTCTTCCTCTTTGTCCCAGTGGCTTTGCCAAAACGAGCCTTTTTTACCAGGTTTAAATCATTCATTCTAAATACATGAGAAACTCAATTCAATCCATTGATCTTAATAAATTTTATAATATCTGGGTCTTTATAGCATTTTTAAATTTCTGCGTTATACCGTCTTCTCCAACAATCACGTTCTTTACCACCTCCAAGAATAGCCCTTAAAATGTTCCCGCAAATATACCCAAATGGGCCTCATCCGATCTTGCCTAAGTCCATGTTTCAAAGCCATAGACGAAAATTTTTTATGTAACAATGCATTTTTCTGCATATAAACAGTGATGAAAATCCAATTTAGTAGCAATAATTTCTATTCAGCTTATTAAAAAATAGAAATTCAATTATATATATTTAAAAACTTGATACAAGTAAAAGGTTCAGATGAAAAAATATTGAAATTAATTTTGATGCTTAATTCTTATTCTTTGTTAGTAACTATACATATAGAATATTAGCAATTAAAACAAATTTTAATATTTTATATTATAATAGAAATACTATTATTTTAAGAAATTTTGAATTTCATACTTTGCAATAACGATGATATACTTATGTGTAATGATCAGTTTATATAGAATTATAAATAAAGTACGTACCGCATATAATAGGGAGTTTTTTTTATACCGTAAGTTAGTTACCGTAGGACGTCCGTTAGCATTTTCTCCCTAGCGCGCATGCTCATAGGAAACTGAGCACGCGCTGGAGGGAGAAAATGCTAACGGACGTCCTACGGTAACTAACTTACGGTATGCAAAAACTCCCTAATATCCAAACTACATAACGTAATGGGTGTTGCAATATCTGTTGAATCCTTTGTTGTTTCTTTTTGCAAGTGTTTCACTAAAACTTGTGATTGCTCATTGAAAACAGGCAAAAAGTCCTTTAAAATTTCGAAATGGAAAGAGGGATTAAGTAATTTCCTTCTAGATTTCCATTTAGAACCATAACTAAGAAATAGAAGAGACAATTTGAACTATAATTACTTTAAAAAATGTTCAACACTAGTTCATATTCTGTTAAATAAGTCAATTTGATGCATTAAAAATGAAGAAAAATGCATGTTGAATTTTTCTTGTATTTTAATACATATAAATAATAACATATTAAAAACATTGATATAAAATATGTAATAGTTTACATATTTTATAAAAGTAAATAATTTCTTGGAATTAAATAACTGTGAGTAGTATTTTTTTTCTAAATAGTGCAAAGATTTTATTATGCCATATTACTCTAATAAAATAACATCAATTCGTCACCAAATTTACAGATAAAGACCTATTATGTTATGTAGTTTTTCTATTGGCTGAGCTTTGATGAATTTTGTGTTTATGTTTAATTGCAGATATCATTTTTATATATATAAATGATATCTGCATATAAACATAAACGCAAAATTCATCCGGAAAAGATAATCTGGAAATGGGCATCTAGCAGTTTCAAATACACGACGACGCTTTTACAAAGTGGTAATCATCGCACAAATTTGATTCGAGTCTAAGATTCAGATTCGAAGCCGAGCCCTCCGGTACATTAGCTGCTTAATTTATTACTGGATCATAAGTCTGTCATTTTTTGCAATTGGTTATACATTTGACAATGTTGAAAAAATCAATATTTTGTGGGGGTAGGACTAAGTAATATTGCAGGAATAAATAACTGTAGGGTAATAAGCAAATTTTTAAATATGTTTAATGTTAATATACCATATATAGTAACATAAGAAGGCAATAACCTCTTATAACCCATAGGTGAATTATATATACATATGTACATAAATGAAATTTGTACATATATACATAAAGGAAATACATATATACATAAATGTAACACAAAATTCATCAACAATAGAACCAATAGAAAAACTACGTAACTGGACTGCATTTGTAAATTTGCCGACAAGTTGTTGATATTTTATAGGAGTACTATGGCATAAAATCCTTGCATTATTTAGAAAAAAGTTATATTCATAGTTGTTTAAGTCCAACAAATTAATAAATTTTATAAAATATATAACGTTACTAATTTATTTAAATTAAGCTGTTATTACAGTTATTTTTACAAGCGAGCCTCATTATATTTTACCTAGTCAGTAGTCCTGTACCTAACCAAGAATGGAGCCAATTGTAGGACCAACTTTTTTTCATATGTTTAGTTCCACTGATCAATGCCTGAAATAAATCTTCATACTATAAATCCTCATAAAATGACTATAATCACTTAATTATAATAAATCACCACTAATTAATTGATACAGTATAGTTTTAAAGTTATATTTATTGATTTTTTTTAATAACCCACAACATAATTATGCACTATATTTCGATTCAATCTATAATTTTTGTATCCAAATTATCATAAATTGAAATACATAATTGCTAAATTTGATAATATATGAATTCAAAATAACGGGAATGCAGTCACCGGCAGTTCACCGGAATGCAGTCATGGCCTTCAAAGTGAACGGCGATTCACGTTGAATATCTTCCATCGACTCAAAACGGTGTCCACGGATATTTAGGGAACAGCCAGAAGTCGCACAGTATGAATACTGTGGTTGTGGAACGAGATGGGTTTCATTTTTGGCGAAAAAGTCACGAAGAATCAATGCAGTGTAAGCTGGCGCATTCAGTCTACCAATCGAGAGCTTGAATTTGGCTTGAGGCCCAAAACATCTTTTAAAATGGAATTTTGAAATTCCAACATCAGCAGCAAGGTCTCAAATTGTAAATAGCCGGTTTGCAAGCACCAACTCTTTAATTTTATTGGACGTGAGCTTTTGATGGTCGACAAGAGGGCTCTTCGTCTACAACGCGTTCTCTGCTTTCTTTGAACGGTTTATACCACTTCTAAACATTTCTTTCTGATATAGGAATGCTCACCGAATGCCTTCTGCAGCATTCTGTACGTTTCCGCAAACAAAATTTAATGTGAAGTCAAGTGTAACTCAAACACTAATGAATATTTTGACGTCAAATTTCATACAGATGTCAAGGACAGTGGTAGCAACCTAAAAAAGAAAAAAAAAAATTGAAATTCCATAAGACCCGGGAATTTTAAATTGAAAATTGGTCTTACTTTTGGGACACAGAGTATATCTTAGATAAAATTTAATCTCTATGTTATATCCTGTAATGCAACGGTGTAGAAAATTAAGAAAATCTTCACTTTGAAACGAATCTCTCTTTAAAATTTTACCGCTTCCACATGTATTGTTACAGGTTTGACATTAGAGATTTTAATTATTTTTTGAAGCAATAATTTTACGATTCATTCCAATATTTTTGAGAACATAGAACACATATACAAGTACTTTATTTCTAGTGGAGCTACGAAAACAATCTGAGATAAAAAATGAAACATAGGGGAACGATATTTTTGTAACATCAATAATTTAGTTCATTTTTATGACACCTGAAAATATCTATTGCATATGCACTTGTTTAATGTACCTTTAACGTACACTTGAATACAGGAAGGTTAAGCAACGGATACGACCATTACTATAAAAGTAGATAATAAAGTTGCTGACGATTATTAAAGGAAAAATTAAATCGTGAGTAATTACGGAAAAAATATCAAATTTTTCCAATCCTTTTGTAGAGATTTCCAAATTATTTCAACATTGTTTATTTTTAATCGAGTAACAATAATAGAACATACTTCGACAGCTTCAGCTTTCTTGAAAATTATAAAAGGTGCATAGGATGCCCAAGTGCAATAAAGCTGGGCTTTAGGATGAAGGCTGTTATGACCACTGAGGACCTGTATAGAAACTGAAAAAGAAACATTTTTAATAATTTAAAAAGATGATTAAATAAATATTTCATTGAATACATTATAAATGAGTGTAATATGGGTTGTCGAAATTGAACTTTCGCAAAAGCCTCTGTAAAATGTTGTATGTTCATAAAATTTGAAATTTGGATATCAAACATTTTACATCAGATCAAACGTTTAAATTATCAGATTGCATTCGAAATGTCTATCTGTTTTACCCATTGATTCAAAACGGAGAATTGAGCCAAAATATATTAATTTAATCCTCATCATAGTCATCATTCTTTTTGTTAATATCTCCTCATTCTTACAGCAGCTTTTCGATGTCTTTTTATAAAATTAGTTTTATTTTGCCATGATAAAAAAAAACTCCATTTCAATTTATCTGGTGTATTCAACCTAAAAATCTGCAAAAATTCTTTCCTCAAAATAATTTTGTTAGATTCTACAAAATAACAGTTTTTTTGGGGGGATATAAGGTGGTGAACCATAATTTTCCAGCTGAATTCTTCTAGTAAACTCTTAACCAAGTTTGGTGTCAAAAGTGGGGCAAGTCCTTGCTGCGCGACCATACTTTTTCAATTTATTAGAAACAAGAAGACTTCAATTGGGACAACGTGTTTCAAACGCCTTGCAAAGATTGTCAAGCTACCTATAGGTAGTTTTTTTTATTGCATCTTTTATTTAAAGATATATATATATATATATTTGATAGATATCTATCTTTCCTTTGGGAGATACAGGGACATTTCTACATCTTGACAAAGACTTTTCTACCTGTAAGATACATGCGCTTTCTCCCACACATTACCTACTCTCATTGTCTGCAGGTGAGTGAGTCGTGGTATATAAGTGTAACACGAGGCTCAACTATGTTCAACGGAAAAAATACAAATTGTACAGTCCAAAGACATGCCATTAAGACCATTGCATGCTCATTAATATTTCTAAGCATATATAATTATCAAAACACTTTTATAGAGAAAAACTGGTCTATTTTACATAATTAATTCTTTAGTAAATGCTGTCGTCATTTTAAAGAATCTTGATCATGTAAATATCGTTGAAGTATCTTGACATCTGCTTATTCCCCTCTTAAAAATTTAATAATTAAGAAGTAAAATAAATCATTATTAGTGGTGCATTTACATTACCCTAACGCGATGTCAATTTAAGAGAATCAGATTAGGAACCGAGAAAGATTAACAGTAGAATGAAGGAATCGCTACTATCAATCATTCTTGATGGCTGATCTGATTCGTCAAAATTGATGTCGCATTAGCGTTGCGTTGTCAATAGATATGCATCCAATGGTTTAATAAATAATATTCATTTTAAACTAAATTAGATTTTCTTAACTTATATTTTTTGTTACAAATTAATATAAAATAACAATTTTCAAATTAAACTACACAGCGAAAAATAATATCCAAACAGCAAGAAATAGTTGTGCTAAAAAAAAAAAAAAATTTTGGAGGCGTTTTCGCATATCTATAAGATGACATCTATTCAAACTTCATGCTACACGATTAAGAATGACAAAAAATTATAATTTTTGTTTTAAATATGCATTGTGAACTTTTTGAGAGCTATTTATTATCTGTGATGAGTGTTTTGAGCTGGAGTTGAGTCCAGTATACCTTTAAGGAGAAGAAATAGAAGCTGAAATTCAAATGATGCATTTGATTTTTTTTTTTTGCTATGTAGCAGAAAGACTTAAGAAAGTTGTATCTAATAAACACGAGCAGTAGTCACAGAAAGGTACTGTCTTAAGAAGACCGCGATCGGGCGGCATGGGCACTACTGATAGGGACAACATTTTATTCACCGCATCGCATTGAATTTCTTGAGAAATTCAATCTTCATTTTACACTACTAATACTATTACTACACCACACCACACCACATCACTGTGCCTAGAGCTGAGTTGCCCGTTTACAGTTTGGGAATGATGTGGGTGAGAATGAGTCATATTGGGACCTGTGACGCTCTACGGTCATATTAGACCGGGACCTATGGCTTAAAGTGGATTTCGAATCACTACAAACATCCATGGCACCTGCGGAATTCGATCCCGATACTTATGATACTGAGTGGCAAAGCGCTAGTCAGTCGTTCATCAGATCAAAATATCAATGAAAGAAACAATTTTATCTCTGTCCAACATTTTATATAAGAAAAATTAAATATATTAAAAGCATTAATGGTTCAAATATTTTTCCTTTACTTCGCATGCAATGGGATATCAGACAAAGTATACATCATTTTTATACGTTTTTATAAAGAGTTCCGATATTTTATACGATAAATAACGCCTAATTGACAGCTTCTGTGCTTTTGATGGGTATAAACACTATAAATCAGTAACCTATAAAGTAAGTTATTCCATGTGCTTGAACGGTTTGATATTCAGACTGGTTGATATTTGAAACCAAAATACTTAATATGGGCTCAACCATATATATATATATACAGAGAGAGAGAGAGTGAGCAAGTCAATTATTTTTCATTTTGTGTAACGCTGGATGTGCTACATACCCTTTATTTTTGGTGGTGGATGCTCACAGATTGAAATATGACATAAAAAATAGTAAGAACAGTAAGTATAAATTTACATACAGTATATACATACAGTTTTATATACAGTTTACATACAGTTTTATATACAGTTTACATACAGTTTTATATACAGTTTACATACAGTTTTATATAGAGTAAATATAAATTTAGATACTTACAAACATTAAAGGAAAATCCATTTCTAGCCTGTTCTGTCCACGGAAAATCGATAACATTTCCCAAAATATTAAACCACCTCACTTTTCTTGAGGGCAATAATTCACTATATTTCCTCCGAAAAAGAACATATCTCACACACACTGAAACAATTCCAACAGTGGCAGCTGTACATAGTAAGTTAAAGATTTGATGAAACTCGACGTACTCTAAGCCTGTAGATAAGAACGTAGAAAATGGCATGTTTTGAAAGTTGAAATCTAAAAAGAGTATCTGTTAAGTGTTCTCAGATGAGAACAATTACACAGCAATAAAAAAAGCGAATTGAAGAAATGGGTCAAATAGTTGCATGTTTATTTACTGATTATGCGTTGTTATGCGAGATAAAAAATATGTTGAGTTAAATATCAGTATCAGCAGTTATGAATTGATATGATAATTGAAGGATAATTTTGTATTCATTTTAATCAGTTTTGAAATTGAAAACCGATAATTTATGTGATACAAAAAAAGTGAATTCCTAAAGGCTGATAACTCACATTTTTAATGTATCATTATATTTCGTTATCGTAGAAGTTATCATATGATTTAAATATTTATTGTGCTTTTAAGTTTTTATTAAAAGTAGAAATGGTGACTGTAATACATTTGTTCAATTTATGCCGATTAAAGATGATACTTCGTTAATGATGAATTAATATTTAAATAGTGGGATAAATTAGTCATAATGATAAAATAATGCTTGAATTTAAAATAAAGCATTTATTTAATATTATAATTCTTCAAAAAATACATAATTAAAAAAATTAAAAATTGACCATTAGGATAATTTTTTTTCAGATTTTAATTAGTTGTAGAAGTTAAAAATATGAAAACATTTTTTATAGTCTGATTTGGTTTACAACGAATAAAAATGGCGTTTCGAAATCGATAGATAATTAATAATTTATACATCGAAATCGATTTTTAAAGTGTGAGATGAAGTATTCAAAACGCTAAATTTTTTAATTAGATTACTAAATATTAATTAATAAATAAGATAATTAATTAATTTACTCAACAATATTAACCTCTAATAAGAGAATTATTATTCAAGAATTCAAGATGATGCTTCGTTATCAGGAAAATATACCTAGGAATTAATATTTAAATTGTGGGATAAAATCATCATATAAAATGATACTTGAATTTAAAATAATCTATTTATAATTAATCAAAGAATACATAATTATAAATTGACCGTTAAGATTCATTATTTTTCAGTTTGTAATTAGTTGTATAAGTTAAAAATGTGAGATATTTTACGACTATTAAAAATGATGTTTTGAAATATCGAAATCGATAATAATTAATAATTTAGATATCGAAATCGATTTTTAAATTGCTAGATGAAGTAATCCAAACGCTAAATGCATTAATTAGATTATTAAATAACAATTAACAAGGTAAGATAATGCTTCCTTAATGATGAATAAGCCTATAAATTCATGTTTAAATTGTGGGATAAATTTATCATAATGATAAAATAATGTTTTGATTTAAAATAAGTTATTTATTTAATAATATAATTCTTTAAAAAATACATGATTTAAAAATAAAATTTGACCATTAGGATTAATTTCCATTCATTTTTCAATTAGTTGTACAAGTTAAAAATGTGAAAATATTTTTTATAATCTGATTTGATTTACGACGATTAAAAATGGAGTTTCGAAATATCGAAATCGATAGATACGTAATAATTTAGATATCGAAATCGATTTTTAAGTTGTCAAATGAAGTAATCAAAACGCTAAATGCATTAATTATATTATTAAATTATAATTAACAAGCTAAGGTGATGCTTCGTTAATGATGAATAAATCTATGAATTTATGTTTAAATTGTGGGATAAATTTATCATAATGATAAAATAATGGTTGAATTTAAAATAAGGTATTTATTTAATATTAAAATCCTTCAAAAATACATAATTAAAAATTGAGAATTAGGATTCTTTTTTTTTCCAGTTTTTAATTAGCTGTACAAGTTAAAAATGTGAAAAATATTTTATAATCTCATTTGATTTACGACGATTAAAAATGGTGTTTCGAAATATCGAAATCTACAGGTAATTAATAATTTAGATATTGAAATCGATTTTTAAACTGTGATATGAAGTAATCAAAACGCTAAATACTTTAATTAGATTATTAAATAATAACTAACAAATAAGATAATTAATTTATTTACTCTATAATATTAAGAGTAATTAACATTGCTCCTAAAATATATATAAATTAAAAATATTGTTACGTTTATTAACATAAATCTTGTTTCTGTTGAGACAGACTCAACAGAATACACATTTGATAAGATATATATGGTATTGTAAATGGGATTTATCCGATGAGTACTCATAATTAATGGCTATTATATACTTAGGTGTGGTAAACGTGGGAATTCTTGAATATTTATCAAATTAACAGCTTAGTTTATATACTCCCCGACTCGTAATAGTGAATATGATAAATATCTTCACCAATTGAGCCTGTTGAACACAGGGCAGTTTTAACAGGTGGGCTGAAAGGTTGATTGGCTGACACATAGATGGCGCTACTAGTATTAAATCCATATAATTTTTAGTTTGACCTAACCTTCAAAAGACACGTGTATAAATTTGACAGCTATTGCACTATTAGTATGTGAGTTATATCATTTTTAGTGTAGCAACTTTTGCTAGTTTGAAAAAATGGATAAAAATGTATTTCGTTTGTTGATAAAGCATTGCTTTTTAGCGAAAAGAAATACTATTGAAGCCAAGGCTTGGCTTGATAAACATTATTCGGACTTTGCACCAGGAAATTCAACCGTAGAGAAGTGGTGTGCTGAATTTAAACGAGCCGAAATGAGCACCGATGATGATGATGTACGCAGTGGATGCGCCAAAGAGGTTGTTACCGACGAAAACATCAAAAAAGTCCACAAAATAATTTTTGATAACCGTAAAGTGAAGTTGATTGAGATATCTGAATCCCTAAAGTTATCAAAGGAACGTGTTGGACATATCGTGAATGAATATTTGGATATGCGAAAGCTCTGTTCAAAGTGGGTGCCGCGCGAGCTCACAATCGACCCAAAACAACAACGAATTGATGATTCTAAGCAGGGTTTGGGAGCTGTTCAATCGTAATAAACCCAAATTTTTGCGTCGATATGTGACAATGGAAGAAACATGGCTCCATCATTTCACACCGAATTCCAATCGACAGTTAGCCGAGCGGAATGCACGTGATAAACACTAAAAATGCTATAACTCGCATACTAATAGTGCAACAGCTGTCAAATTTATACACGTGTCTTTTGAAGGTTAGGACTAACTAAAAATTATATGGATTTAATACTAGTAGCGTCATCTATGAGTTAGCCTATGAACTTGTCAGCCCACCAGTTATTAGTCAAAAGGACTACAAAGGACTTATAGGACGATAGCTACGATAAAAGAAAATGGTATAAAGATAATCAATTAATGAATAAAATGTTTGTAACTTTGGATATGTATTCTTTCCTGTAACTCTAGAATTAATTTGAATTTTGTGATTAAATTCTTATGAATAAGCATCATAATATGATAGATTAAATGTCTTTAAACTCTCATTTTCCGTATTAATAAATTACAAATTAGCCCTTAATTAATTATTAATTCATTGCACTTATCAATTATTGTACTCTATAAATTAATTGCATTAGAGCTATTTGCAGAAATACCACTTTTGTGAAGATCTAATTGTAATTACGAAAAATATTAAGGGCCGTTTTTTTAACTATGTGACAGCACCGGGAAGCTATTTTGTTTCTCTGAAGAGATAATCATATTATAATGCAATCAGCAAGCTGATGTGGTTCATTTGCCAATAAATAGCGAAGTTCCTCGAATTGGGAAAAATTATGTATGAAGGGTCTATGGTATGGAAAATTGGAAAGAAACTAAAGTATTACACGTAATTGCGGAAACCTTATTTACAAGTTTATTCTTCAAGAAGAAAATTTAAAGGTGTAATGTATTCATAAGAATATATAGATCTCCGGACTGATTATAAGCTAGAAATGCCCAATTAGGTCGTATGCAGCAAACTAGAATTTACAAATTATTCATGTATTATGATGTAACTTATTAATTTTAAATGATTTATGTGAAATCAATAAGGACTTCAATATGCATATATTAAGACACTTCGTTAAATCCATCTTGCATAATTTCTGTTGTTGTTGTTTCTTATCCCACTTATTCGACAGCAACATTTAAAACAAGACCATGAACCCGTGTCTTAAAACGACGAGTCGTGATGAAGGGTAAAAAAAAAATGCAGCTTTTTTTTTATCCTTGACCTTGCAGCACAAAGACATAGGCCACCCAAATGGAGAAGTCTGACTTCACCCCACCCCTGTTATACCCCCGGGCAATGGGTGCCCATTTTAGTCGCATGCATGGGCTACAGCGGGGCTATTCTAACCCCGTCCCACATGGGACACATAATTTCTTTAATAATCCACACAATATTCAAAATGATACAATCCATGGAAGTGAGATTTATTGCGCAACTAATGTAATGGAAATATATTAATAAATAATCATCCACTCACTTCTCTAAAATTCCTTTTAATTTTCCATATTAAAGGTTTTACTCTGCTATAGCAATGGATTTCTAGCCAATTTGTAAACAGTTCTGTCTTGTATATTCTTGCAAGAGATAGGTCCCTTTGCATAATTTGCGGATAATCAATTATAGATTTTATTTTCATATATTACTGACATTTTTAAAGAGCACAAATACTTTACAAACTTGTACGATACACTTTTCACAAAATACTTTACAAACTTATAGGATATACTTTACACTAAATACTGTACAAACTTGTAGGATATACTTTTCACAAAATACTTTACAAACTTATAGGATACACTTTACACTAAATACTTTACAAACTTGTAGGATACACTTTATTCTAAATACTTTACAAACTTGTAGGATACACTTTACACTAAAAACTTAACAAACTTCCGTGAATAAATTCTTTAATAATACACAAAATATTCAGAATGGTGGAATCCACGGAAATGATATCAGTTTTTCAACTAATATAATGAAAAGGCATTAATAACTAATCATCCACTCACTTACCTTACTTACCCATTCATTTTTCAGTATTAGAGTTTTATCTGGCTGTATCAATGAATTTCTGGCCAATTTGCAAGCAGTTATGTCTTGCATATTCTTGCAGGAGATAGGTACCTCTGAATTATTAGCGGATAATCAATTATAAATCCTATTTTCATTAATTCTTGACATTTTTAAAGAATACAAATACTTTACAAACTTGTGGATAATCCCCATCAAATTTAGAATAGGGGTGCGCAGAAGATCTACCTCCCCGTGGAGCACCTGGTAACACTCTTTAGTGGCTAAAAGATCTGCAACTTGGCATTATTGTTAGATTAATGAACTCTGTTTCAGTATGTTTTGTTGTATTTGTTGTATTATTGTGTTGTTGTTGTATGTTGTATGTTTGGTTTTTTTTTTTTTTTTTTTTTTTTTTCGTTGTTCTTGTTTTGCTGTAACTGTTCATAATCTGCCATTGAAAATAATAATAAAAAAATATTTAGAATAGTGCAATCCATTGAAATGAGATCTATTGTCCAACAAATATAATAAAAACATTGATAAATGACCATCCACTCACTTCTTTAACATTCCCGTTTATTTTCCGTACTGAAGTGTTACCTTGCTATATCAACCAATTGTTGGTTAATTTGACAACAGTTCTGTCTTACACGTTCTTGCAGGAGATAGGTCCCTTTGGATAAATTGCGGTTAATCAATAATAGATCCTATTTTCATTAATTATTGACAATTTTAAAGAGTACAAATACTTGGAGATAAATTCTTTAATGCTTTATTTTTTGCTTATATATTTTTCATAATTAATTTAATCATTATGAGTAAAAAAAAAAGACTAAACAGATTTTTTTCAGCATGTTGACTTAATGAATATTCATGCCCTTCATTCAAATAGCATTTGATAATATTTTCCATTTTATTGGCGGAGGATTATATAAGAATAAAGACCATCCAGCTTTAGTCTACTAAAATGAAGAAAAAATTATGACCATAATAAAGAGATCATTAAAGGTCCGCAAAAATGCCATAAAATGTTCTTTTATGAAGGGCTTCTAGTGTGAAGATGAACACTACATCAGGATTAGTTCAATGCTTAGAAATAGTAATGCTGTGTTTAAAGGCAAAGAGAAAAAAAATAATCTTTATGACTGTTCCTTATGTTGATTCTCTTGCGAATAAACACGTTTAATGCATTCATTAATGTGGAGTTAAGATCAAAGTTAATTATTTTTCGCATAAGGTTTATGTAAGATAACGGGTAATTGCATAACCTAATGCTGTAATAAAATTTTATTTTTACTATCTATTTCCTTTTTATCAATGCATTTTATCTTTATTTCTTTTTTAAAATTTTGATTGTTCCCATAATAATAATACACAGTGTTTTTAAAAAAAAATCCACAATTCAAAATTGAAATGTTTTTTTAAAAAATTCAAATATCCATTTTTTAATTATTAATATGTTTACGAAATTGAATACTAGGGAATTACTGTACAATTAAAGCACAATTGCAATTCCAAAAGGTTTTTAAATGCATTTAATTTAATGTGATACGATAATATGATTATACTTAACTGTACAAATTCTACGCAATTTTGAACTTAATCGATTGTTATACAAATAAAGGACTATTGGCCATATTAGTTTCATCAGACAATTAAACATAAAAATTTTATTTTTAAATTTTGACTGTTTCTCACACTTGGAATTTCAAAAGAAGATATTACTTTTTTTTAGTAAAGAAGTTTCTACTAAGAGTCTAGTAATTACGTCTAGAAATTTCTTCTTGCTCATTGTAGAGAGAGTAAACAATACAAAAATATTTCTTGCCGTTCGTTTTTGTGATTAGACATGATTGATTTGAAGCTCAAGACCTCATCGAAAACGAAAAGGTATTGTTTTCATATGCCAAATACTTAATGAATGTGGTGCTAGAATGACATATATGAAGCAGATATGACATTACCTTGGATTACCTGGATATTAGTATCCTGCATTGTCCTTGCCCAGGACTTGCTCAGACTGCTTTATCTAGGCTAAGCACTGGCTACATAAAGAGTTTAACCTTCAGCTGAAATGTTAACACTTATGCCTGTTGCCAATGCTCGGCCATCGCTTCTCCCTCTAATATCTCTCAGCTGTTGAATGAGGGAGATATTGCTTTTTATTTATTAATGCTACATGGTCTTTTAAACCTGGTTAAATTAGGAGGATAAGCAACGACAACAGATATAACATAATGCTAGACATAACTTGTTGAGCCTGAGAAGTTGCTTTCACATGCTTAATGATTTGACTTAATAATTCGGCACTAGAATAACATATGTGTATCAGATAAAGCGTAATGCAGAACGTATTTTGTTGAGCTTACTACACTGCATCCAAATTTTGCCACTACAATCAACACATAGAATATCCCATGATAGACATCTAGGCTGTTAGAATATTTCTTAACCCCAACAGAAGGAATTTGATCATATATAGATATGGGATCTATAGGTTTAGATTAATTTGCTGCAACCATCTTGCTCAGTTAAGAGAACAAATGTGCTATCTAAAAGAATACTATGATTCGATAAAAGTTATATCAAAAATTGTTTGATTAATGCAGATCTAAAATTGATCGTAAATGTTCTTAATTTTAAAAATGAATAAATAATTCATATATGATTTAAAAAATTGACATTTAAATAGTTTTTAAAAATAGAATAAAAGTGTCACAAGTCAAGAATATTTCAAATTCTAAATGCTACTGGAAAAGTTTCAAAATTTTTCATCAATTTGTCATTGTCAAAATTTTTTATAGATTTCTGTCTATTCATTAAAAATGTGAACCTTGAATGAATAACTGGTCGACCACTAAAAGTTTGATTTAATTCGGTTTAAAGGCAAGTCTATCACTTGTTAAGGAATCTAATAAATCAAAGCATTTAGAAATTTTGAAAGAAAAAAAAAAAAAAAAAAAAAAAGCAATATTTTGGCATTTTTTTATCAATTTTTTCTTTTAATGTTATGTAATTCAAAACTTTAATTGAAAAACTATTTTTATTTTATTAAAATATTTTTGAAGTTAACTTTCTCTATCATTGCACTGTTGTGCTAGAATTTTTCCGATTTGACGGCTTGCCAATTTGCAACATATTGACTTTCATATTTTATTTTCACTCAAAATGCCTAACAGTAAAGAGCTCTCTAAAGAGGTCACATGTGTTTCGATTCAGTAGTTATAATTGAATACTAACTAAGTTATTAAAATTAGTTTATTCAGTCAGCAGAAAATGGATACTTTGAAAAAAATAATTACATTCGTTAGTTAAATTGGATCAATCATTTTTAAATCTTGTTAACAAGGGAAAAACTTGAACATGATGAACACTTTTTTTCCCTTTGTTTTCAAAGAACCTTGATTTAGTTTTTGCTAACTTTCCAATCTAGGAGTTCAGTCTCTGCAATGACAAAATATAAATGTTTAAATAATTGGGTGTAAAAAAAATGATAATTAGAAACAAAAGAATTTGATCTTTGATTTATCGTAATTTACTTCATAAGATTGATTAAATTTTCATCTGAAGTATTTTTTGTAATAATTAATGATTAAATCTCTTTTTCTTATAAATGGCAAATTTTGCTTCAGAGAATAATTTCTAGCAGCACTGATAATTTGAAAATTCCAGATTTGTAATATTTTACAGCATTTTGAAAACTCCATTAAATATGAATTTTTTATAAAATCATATTTGAATTGTTTGTTACTTTTTATGCTTAAGAACCTCACTGATAAAATATCCTATTCATTAATATGAACATTTTATACTAGAAATTTTTGAATTCAATATTTTATCCGTGATTGAGATATTACAAAAAAACATTTTATATTATAGTGTATGTGTAAATTAAGGATTGTATCTTCATGCATCAAAATTTAAAAAAAAAAATTACTATCGAATTACACATATCTCTGTTATATTACACAAAAGTACACATATCTTTGCAATATTTATGTGGCAACACTGTCCTATTCATAGTAAACTGTAGGGAATTTTGTCAGAATTAAAAATGAAATCAATTAAGATAAATCAATGTGGTTGAAAATTTTGCTTTTTCGAATAAAACCTGTCAGTTGAATCAAATATGATTGTTTCAGTAATAGGTTTACAGACTTATAGGAAGGGTAGTGTACGCCTATACAATTCGGAATCACATTACATTGCTGGGTAGGTAAAGCCTTTAGGCGCATACATAGAAAACACCAGAAATGAAAGAACATTGAGTAAGCGAATATTCTGGGGGTTTTTTTTTTGTGTGTGTGTACAACAAATGCAAACTGATTAAAAGTTACAAAGGAAAAGAGTAGGGTACACCTAGACAAGTAGTTTATAAAGGGTATGCCATATAAAATTTCTGGATGCTCCTTGTGATATTCCAGAGAAATATATGCCCAGATATAAAAATAAATATAGTTACTTTTTTCTTGTCAGTTTTCCTATTCTAGTCGTTTTCAATTTTGTCAATAGTATATTTCATTCTAATTGATGATAATAAATTACGTTTAGAAGTTATCATTCACTGATATATCCGCTTTTAATTTATCAGCATTCACGCTTAGCAAGAATATAATAGAGATTGTCCAAAGGTAAACATTTCTCAGAGCTCATTTAAATTTATTAATAACTATAGTTATTTAAGGTTCAGGAAATACACTTAAGACAAAACTTTGCATATTTGTTGTGATCCTTAATTCAGAGTTATAAAGCACAGAAACCCCAATAATATTTTGTGCATTACCTGTATAATAAAACAGTAAATTATATAAGATTATACTATACGATTCATATTCTGTGGATGTAAAAGAGTGGCTTATAAGTAAGTCTCATACCAAAGGGATACCCGAAATATTCCGTTTTTCATCAAGAACGAGATGTAGTTAATAGTTTTTTTATTGCACGTATCCTTTCAGTGAATATGAGTCGATCAATCAGTCCCTTTTATTCAAGGCGGCGGGCCTTAATGGCATAAAACAGTTTAAGAGAGTTCTCCCCTTTCTTTGGCACGTGAGTTTAACAATCACAGCACGTTCGTCCAAAGGGCTCTTTGGCGACAGTGTCGGCGCTCTTAAACACTTCATTGGCGGCGGATCATAAAGGAAAAGAGCAGAACGTTTTACTTTATTAGGGTGAGAAAAAATTATAGCCGTCATAACGAGATCATTAAAGCTCCACAAGAATGCAGTAAAATGCACTTTTATGAATAGGGTTACGTTGCTCGAGAAAAGGTACTACGTCAGGATTAAAGATTTCGATACCGAAAAGCTTCAGTTGTCCTTTTAAAGCAGCCAAATACGTACTAAGAAATAAAAACTCATTATTAATATTCTTTGTTTTTGCAATTATTCTGTAAATACTTTTATTAATTATTTAAAATAAAATTTATTACAAATATCATTCAATTTAAAAGTCATTTAATTTTATAATACAAAAATATTTTAAAACCTCTTGAGTTTTATTTAATAAATTTCTGTAGTATAATATAGTAAACTTCCTGCTTGTATTTCAGTAACAACACGGGCAGCTACGGTATAGTACAATTCAAGTTTGAATCCATTTATAGTATTCATCTGAGTCATTGGTTTTAAAAACAAGGAGATAAGATGACACATGGCACAATATGTATAATACTACTACTATACCACCCCACATCACTGTCCCTAGAGCCTTTTACAGTTTGGAAATGATGTAGTGAGAAGTCTGATAGGGTTCTGTGACGCTGTATGGTCATATGAGACCGGGCCCTACTGTTTAAAGTGGATTCCGAACCACTACAAACATCCATGGAACCGATGGGATTCGAACTCAAAACCTGTGGTACAGAGCGTCAGGCAGTACTTTGTCATCAGGCTCCCGAGTGCAATATGTATAACAATCTCACCTCGTCAGTCAGGTCTGTTGGAATTTTGTAATACAATAAAAAGTTTAAGGCAGTTACTCCTGAAAGGCCAACTAGATGGGGGAGCTCTGCAATTTAAGATTCCTCTTGTTGATTTGGAGATTTTTTCCCTTGCAATTTTCGCCAAAGTCCCTTTCTAAACAAGCAAATTTGCTTCTGATATAAAATGATTATCGCCCTTTGACGATTCCTTTTGGGGCAGAAAAGAGACTTGGCAAAATGGGAACCCTAAAGTTAAGAATCCCCACAGAAAGCAATACCCAATGATCATTGTACATGAATTGTCCCATGTAATAAAAAAGAAAAGTCAATTTTTAAATGAATTTGTCGAAGAAAATGCGAGAATCACAAGAAAAAAAAAACTCGAGAAATCTGGAAAAAAAAAATGAGTACAGGATTTTTCTTTAAAGTTATTATTTATTGCATTATTCATGTACTATGTGGATAATTAATCTTGGACATTGTACTACTTTAGGCAAACTAGGAAATTTTTTTGGTTTGTATAGTTATATTTGAATTTCAAATTTAAATTTCGAAAAAGAAATACATAATGCTTATACAATTTTATTACATAAACTGCATTAAAAACAATTGCGTTTACAATTTTTGAAAATATTTGAATCAGGATTAAAAAAAATTTGGAAATAATACGAGTTTCGAAAAAAATCGTATTATTTTGAAATAACGCTATAATCTATAGGTTGCTGTAAAGTCGCTCTTTTATGCATTACATTTTAAACATTTTAAATTAATCAATTTCTTATTTATCTATGATGAATTTATCCATATCTATCACATAGATTTATATCAGTACTGGTCAAAATGAACTTTTAAGTGTGATAGTTTTTCTTCTTTAATAAATCAGTACTGAACACAGACGAACGCATATTTTGTTATACACTCATGGCCATAAATTAAGGATAATTCAGAATCACACAGAAATTGAACTCTAAAATAAAAATTTCACCTGTAGAATTATCACACACATTTGAAGAAGAATATGCAAATTACAAGAAACCACCAGATGGCGCGGATAGTACGTCACAATGACGAGAGTGTAAGAGAGGGGTATATAAGGAATGGTGGCAAAGAAGTAAAATTGTTCATAAGCGCTTTAAAAGCCTTTCAGTGCAATAACCGCATAGTTATGGCACAAAGGAAGCATTTGGATGATTTGTTAGGTGGTAGAATTATCGGACGACTGGAATGTGGACGTACCCAGCTGGAAGTATCCGAGGAACTTGGAATCGCCCAGAGTGTCATCTCCAGGCTTTGGCAACGATTCCAAGATCATGGTAATGTGAGTAGATGTTACAGCACAGGTCGCCCCCGAGTTATAACGCCGAATGAGGACCGGTATTTAGCAGTTACTGCCAAAAGAAACAAACGGAGCACAGCATCAGACCTGTCTCGTCAGCTCTCTTCAGCTACCGGTACGACAGTTTCAAGGCAGACCGTGTACAGACACTTAGGGCACATTGGTCTATATGCTCGTAGGCCTGTCAGATGTGTTCCACTTACCGCAACTCACTGTCGCCTGCGATTACCTGGAGTAGAGAGCATGTATTGTGGACACCGCAACAGTGGTCTTGTGTGATGTTTTCCGACGAGTCCAGGTTTAGTTTGCAGTCTGATTCTCACCGGACTTTCATATGGAGAGCGCCAGGTACCCGTTACCACCAAGAGAACACCATTGAACGACACCGTTACGGTGGTGCAGGATGGCTCGTTTGGGGAGGAATTATTATTGGTTCCAGAACTGACCTACATGTTCAGAGTGTAACGATGACAGGCCACATCTATCGGGATGTCATTCTGGAACAACATGTACGTTTGTTTCGGGGCACCATGGGTGCTGAATTTCTGTTTATGGATGACAACGCCCGTCCTCACCGTGCAAACATTGTAGACGAATGTCTTCAATTGGAGGATATCACCCGTATGGATTGGCCAGCATACTCACCGGACTTGAATCCAATAGAGCATGTGTGGGATATGCTTGGCCGACTAATTGTAGCCCATCTGTCAACCGGAACTTCGGAGGGCATTGCTTGATGAGTGGTGTAGTATTCCCCAAGATCAGATTGATAATTCGATACTCAGCATGCCTCGGCGTTGTAAGGCTTCTATTGCATCATCCGGAAGACATACTCCATATTAACCATCATACTAACCATGTTATACTGTTTTTTGTAAATAGGTTTGTAATATAATTTTGTTTGTAATATAATGTAATATAATTTTGCTCCAGGGAGTAAAAATCGCAATTTTTATTAATTATGTGAAACATATAGCATCTTTTTTGCTCTTTACCTTTTGTTTAATAAATAGACTTTACAAATAAGTCAAATTTGTTTTGCTTCTGTCTCTTTCTTTGTCTGAACTTCATTATCCTTAATTTATGGACATGAATGTATATATGTACAGATGATGAGAAATGTACTGTTTACCTTGAAGCAACATAAAAATTAGCCAAGACATTATACATCATACATATTACATATCATACATATTGTTATATTCCCGTGCGCTGTAGCAAGGGGAATATATCAATATTCGATAACTTTAAAACTTTATAAAGAAGCAATTATTCAAATACTACAAGGAGCACTGCACTATCAAATTCTAACAGATAAGTCTGTTAAGTGATTATTAAATTAACATTTAGAAAACATAAATTGATCCTTTAGACACTATTTTGAGGAAACCGAATTACTATTCTGCTCATATTTTGAAAGACAGACAATTGAACATGAACTACAGTACACGCGACTTGATATTGGTCAATCGTTAGATTTAGCAACACATATTTCATGTCAGTTTTAAAACACACAGGAATAAAATCGCACAAAATCAGAGATATTTAATCTGTTTAATCTGTTTTTGAAAGGCAAGAAGATTAATCTATTTTAAATAATACATTATACTCTTGCGACAACACGACCATATAATCAGGACAGCATCAAGATAAAAACAAGTAAGATTGTACTTTGTTATTTAAAGGAGATTAATCATTCAAGCGCAACACGAGAAACTTTTATTTCAAATTCTTTCATTTTAAGTAAACGCTGATTTTTACGAGATTTTATTTATGTGTGTTTCATAACTTTCATGAAATATGTTTTGCTAAATCTAGCGATTGAACAATACCATGATAAGTGCTTTGTTGTTTATTTTGAATCGTCTGGCTTTCAAAGTATAAGCAGAATATTATTTCAGTTTCCTTAAAATAGTGTCTGAAGAATCAGTTTATATTTCTAAAAGTTAATTTAACCATCAATTAACAGACTACACTGTCAAAATTAGGTAGTGCTTCTTGTAGTATTTGAAGAATTCCTGCTTCATGAAATTTTATATTAATCGAACATTAGTATATTCCCGTGGTCATTTAATTTGGTAGTACTTCTTGTAGTATTTGAAGAATTCCTGCTTCATGAAATTTTATATTAATCGAACATTAGTATATTCCCGTGGTCATTTAATTTGGTAGTACTTCTTGTAGTATTTGAAGAATTCCTGCTTCATGAAATTTTATATTAATCGAACATTAGTATATTCCCGTGGTCATTTAATTTGGTAGTACTTCTTGTAGTATTTGAAGAATTCCTGCTTCATGAAATTTTATATTAATCGAACATTAGTATATTCCCGTGGTCATTTAATTTGGTAGTACTTCTTGTAGTATTTGAAGAATTCCTGCTTCATGAAATTTTATATTAATCGAACATTAGTATATTCCCGTGGTCATTTAATTTGGTAGTACTTCTTGTAGTATTTGAAGAATTCCTGCTTCAGGAAATTTTATATTAATCGAACATTAGTATATTCCCGTGGTCATTTAATTTGGTAGTACTTCTGTAGTATTTGAAGAATTCCTGATTCAGGAAATTTTATATTAATCGAACATTAGTATATTCCCGTGGTCATTTAATTTGGTAGTACTTCTTGTAGTATTTGAAGAATTCCTGATTCAGGAAATTTTATATTAATCGAACATTAGTATATTCCCGTGGTCATTTAATTTGGTAGTACTTGTAGTATTTGAAGAATTCCTGCTTCATGAAATTTTATATTAATCGAACATTAGTATATTCCCGTGGTCATTTAATTTGGTAGTACTTCTTGTAGTATTTGAAGAATTCCTGCTTCATGAAATTTTATATTAATCGAACATTAGTATATTCCCGTGGTCATTTAATTTGGTAGTACTTCTTGTAGTATTTGAAGAATTCCTGCTTCATGAAATTTTATATTAATCGAACATTAGTATATTCCCGTGGTCATTTAATTTGGTAGTACTTCTTGTAGTATTTGAAGAATTCCTGATTCAGGAAATTTTATATTAATCGAACATTAGTATATTCCCGTGGTCATTTAATTTGGTAGTACTTCTTGTAGTATTTGAAGAATTCCTGCTTCATGAAATTTTATATTAATCGAACATTAGTATATTCCCGTGGTCATTTAATTTGGTAGTACTTCTTGTAGTATTTGAAGAATTCCTGATTCAGGAAATTTTATATTAATCGAACATTAGTATATTCCCGTGGTCATTTAATTTGGTAGTACTTCTTGTAGTATTTGAAGAATTCCTGCTTCATGAAATTTTATATTAATCGAACATTAGTATATTCCCGTGGTCATTTAATTTGGTAGTACTTCTTGTAGTATTTGAAGAATTCCTGCTTCATGAAATTTTATATTAATCGAACATTAGTATATTCCCGTGGTCATTTAATTTGGTAGTACTTCTTGTAGTATTTGAAGAATTCCTGCTTCAGGAAATTTTACATTAATCAAACATTGGTATATTCCTATGGAGATTTAATTTGGTAGTACTTCTTGTAGTATTTGACTAATTACTTCTTTATGACGTTTTACATTAATCAAACATTGGTATATTCCCATGACTACTTAATTTTGTGCTTCTTGTAGAATTTGAAGAATTACTTCTTTAGAAGTTCTAGATTATTAAATTTTTTATGGCTAATGATAGTTCTTTTAGTATTCTGTCTTATTGCTTCACAAATTTCTTGAGTTATTGAACAGTGGAATACTGCCATATGCATTCGTTCAGCAAAGTATGTTCACATGTAATAAATTTAAATTTGTGAGAAGTCATAAAGTCTTTTTATTTCAAAAATTAAATTAACATTAAATTAATATTATGCACTGAAATATAATTTTTTTTTGTCAGGAGATTGTTATTTAATTAAAAAGAATTATAAAGCTAAAAAAACTTTTAACACAAATAGCTGAAAATAAAATTTAATAAGAAATTATTAAATACAGTAAAAAATATAAAAATTATCATGTTATAAAAAATATAGAGAATTTACATTAAACAAAAATAAATATCGAGTGTGGAATTTTGAACAAGTAACAAGTAAGTAAGTATAAGTATTAGATCATTTTTTATAAATAATTTTCCTCGGACTTTTTTATGTACTGCAAAACCTTTGAAATATATGCATAATTCTACCTAATTATGAACCCAAGCACTTTAATGTAAAAAAGGATATTTTTTACTACTTATTCTTCTTTCTGTCATTATAGCATTTGTAATCAATATTATTTTCTTTTTCAGAATTTCAACAAGCAAGTTTTTTGTAAATTACATTAAAAAAAGTGCGTTTTCATTCTCAAGTGTAATAGGGTGATGAAAATTTTCTTATGTTTTGTTTCATGTCAAATTTGAATAAATACTTAAAACAAGCCAAATTTTTTACTTGCTTAATATTTTTTTCTTTACATAACATTTTTTTTTTTAATGTTTGTTTTTCAGACTTAATGCATAATTTTGACTTTATTGATCAATGTTTTTTTTTTATTATTTTCAATTTGGTTTTTTTTTCTTACAAAACAAATCATCAGTATGTTTTGCAAGATATTTTAAGATTATGAAAACAGGTTTTCTTTTAAAACAATTTTCTATAAAAAATGTCCAAAGAAGGAAAAAAGCATAAAGATGTCATATTTAAAACATGGCAGATATTTGCCATTCATATTCTTAAAGAAATTGAGCTATAACACAGCAAAAGAATTTAAAAAATGTGAACCAAATGTTTTGACATATATTTTTTCGGCTAAGACATATTTCTATCTTTTGACACAAATGGATTTTTTCCAAGTTATTAAATTATTCCTAAACCATTTTCATTTACATCTTCATTTAATGGAATATAAATATGTACTCGTAGTAATCATGAAATGTATATGATTAATTTTATATGTAAATGCATATTTTTGTATAAAAATGAATTTTTATCAATAAATATATCTTCGTTGTCAATGGCCAAGCCATCTGACTGCTGGCATATTCCAAAACAAGAGATGTATTCTTTTTATGGGGTAGATTTATCAGTTTGATTCTCTGCAGTCTCATTAGACGGGACCTACTATTTAAAGCGGCATCCGAACCCTACAAACATTCAAGACACAGCCAGGACTCTGTGGCACAGAAAAAAAAAAACACTAATCACTCTAGTAAATACATCTCGTAGTAAACAATTCTAATATGCACTATTACGCTTAAAAAACAGTAAAAAAATATATAAATTATCTTGTTATAAAAAAATAAAGATTAAAATAAATATCGAGTGTCGAACTTGTTACAAATAAATATCGAGTGTCGAATTTTTAACAAGTAACAATGTCATCAGATCTTTTTTATAAATCATTTTCTTCAGACTTCTTTATATAATGTAAAACCTTCGAAATATATGTATAATTCTATCTAATTATGAAACCAAGCACTTTAATGTAAAAAATGATATTTTTTTTTACATATTCTTCTTTTTGTCATTACAACATTTATAATCAATATTATTTTCTTTTCAGAATTTTAGCGGGCAACGTTTTTTGTAAATTACATTTAAAAAGTGCGTTTTAATTCTCAAGTGCAAATGGTGTAAAGTAAAAATTTCTTATGTTTTGTTTCGTGTCGAAATTTGAATAAATACTTAAACAAGCCAATTTTTTTACTTTAGTTCAAAGTTTTTCTGTTAACATAACATTTTTTTTTTAATAGCTGTTTCTTGGACTTAATGTATAATTTTGACTTTATTGATCAATATGTTTTTGTTTTTTTCCATTTGTTTTTTTTTTCCTTGCAAAACAAATCATCAGTATGTTTTGGAAGATATTTTTAAGATCAAGAATACATGATTTCTTTAAAAAAATGTTCTGTAAAAAATGTCCAAAGGGGAAAAAAAAAGCAGAAAGATATCATATTTAAAGCCTGTCAGATATTTGGCATTCAATTCCTTAAAAGAATTGAGTTATAATGCAGTAAAAAAATTGTAAAAAAATTTAACCAAATTTTTTTACATATGTTTTCATCTGTTAAGACAGATTTTTATCTTTTGTTAAAAATGAATTTTTTTCCATGTTAGATAAATTATCTCTAAAGCATATTTATTTAAGTTTTCATTTAATGGAATATAAATATGTGCGCGTATTAACCATGTTATTGTATGATTATTTTTGTGTGTAAATACATATATTTGTATAAATTTATATTTTTATCAATAAGTATATATTTTATTTGTCGTCAGTGGCATAACAATCACATGATGGGTCAAGGCTGTCTGCCTGCTGGCATATTCCGAAATACGAGATGTATTTATTTACGGGATAGTGTTGTCAGTTCGACGCTCTGCAGTCGTATTAGTTGGGAACTACGGTTTAAAGCAAATTTCGAACCATTACAAACATACATGGTGCCACCCAGCTCAAATCTGAGAACTGTGACACCGAGCACCAGAGTACTAGTCACTCGAAAATCAGGCCAGAATGAATGGCCACCAGGCCCTAGTAAATATATATCGTAATATTTTTTATTGTTCTAATGCAGCTGGCAAACGCTACTTTAATGGAAAACAATACCTACGATTCCTTAAGGCAAATGCTGCGCGGATGTTACTCACTTAGCACTACTCAGGAGGGGCGTGTAGCTTGAAGATAAGCTACAGACGCGTAGTAACAATACCCACCGCAGCGCTCTATGATCTTGTTAGATCGGGACCTACGGTTTAAAGTAGATTCCGAACCACTACAGACGTCCATGACACCGTCGGGACTCGAACACAAAACCTGTGGGACCGTTCACCAGAGAGCTAGCCACTCGTCCATTCAGGCTATATATATATATATATATATATATATAGTATACACATTGTGGTGTCACCATGAACCACAAATATGACAATATGAACCACAAATAAAATTTACAGCAAAAAAAGGGTAGAGATTTTGGTACTGATATTCTCTTGAAGATGAATAAGAGTTTCAAATTCTTCAAATTGATGTTTTATTTAAAGAATTGAACAATTGAAGTTTTCTTTTAATGCAAGAACTTGCAGTTGTTAAGTAAAACTTAGTTTTTTAAAAATAAACCAGAAGGCTTGTGTTTCACGTAAGTATGCCCTGAACAGCCCGTGTTGTAAAAGTTTAAGCCTTCTGAGTGAATTACTACACCATATTTGAGGGGCCTGAACTAATGAAAACAGTATTTCATCAAATGCGATAGCAGATATACCATATCATGTGTAAAGAAGAAATTAGCGAATGTCTGTGCGACTTCATGGGTCGAAACAACTAGAGAATGAATACGATATAATATGCGTTGTTTCCTCGTAATTAGTGATAAACCACGAGTTGAGAAATGTCTACTCCAATGAGAAGGGAGGGAAACTGATCCTTTTATTGCTGGATTATTTAAAATGAGTTTTTTTTGGTAAAGAAGGGAGAGGGTTTTGCAATGAGTCGACCAGAAGGGTTTTTTTTTTTTTTTTTTTTTTTGAGTGACTAAATAGGCAGAAGTTTTCCACCTGTTTTCAAAGTGAGCCCATTGTGGTATAGTGAAACACATCATTATCGTGTGATAATTAAGGCCTGCCGCAGATCAGGTGTTCAGATACGTTGTAAATTCGAGAACTCTGAAAATCTCCAAATTTGGAGTGAATTGCACTGTATATATATATATAATGTTTGTAAATAAAAGTTAAAGGGTTCCTATGTACCTGAAAGTGACCCTCTTTCTGAAGCACTTATAGGTTTAATATAGGCCAATATGTTACACCCTGTATTTGCAAGAACTATACGAGAAACATGGAAAACATCCATCAGGCAGTCTGTTCAGGCCTACGATATGCTTATTTACACAGTCATAACGGTCATCATGTATCTAAAAGCAGTGGCAGTAACGGACTCCACCAACGGATTTGAACCTGAGTCCTACTGCATGGCAGACCTCTGGGACACAAGTTGAGCATTATTTTAGCTTGTGCAATTTTATTTTTGAAGAAAACATAGCTCGAAAGTGGAAGTTAAATTAATTTTTCTGTTCTGTAAATTCTTACTGCTGAGGATATGTACTAAAAGGATAAAAATCGATATTCACTTCATTGAACAAATATTTTTTTTTCATTTATAAATGTTTTTATTTTTTTTTTATTTTACAGAAAATCGTTTGAAAAGAAAACAAAGCTTAATTCATTTTCTATGCATTATTAGAAACGGATGTACGCATATAATAAATGAAACATGCCAAAAATTTTTATTTTCATATGTAAAAAAGGAGCAAGGCTAAAAGAAGAAAAGACCAATTAAATACATCTGAAAAATAAAAGAAGTATCTTATGTTACGATAAAAAGACATTATATTGTTTTCGTATTAAAATTTTTTTTTTTTATCAGTTGGAAAGATATATAAATATTCCATGAATAAAAATGCAATCTTGGGTAAAAAATAAATATGCAATATAAAACGTTCTATTTACGGAAAAAAAGTGAAAGAGAAAAATGATGAGCTAGAAGAAAAATAAAAGTTCTTTTAAAAATAAAAGAAAAGAAAAATATACAATAGAATAGATTTTGCAAAAAAAGTGAAGAATATTCGAGAAGAAAAGAAACAGCTAAAAGATATTTAATAAGAAAGAAAAGAAACAATCATATGTTGCCACAAGATATCGGTATTTTTTTTAATTTCTATTTCTAGCAATTGAAAAAGGAAAAAAAAAAAAAAAAAACCTAAAAATTATTTTTCTTGAAATTCCCTTTTATTTCAATCACAATACAACAATTTCCAATCAGTTAAAATATTTTATGAATACAGTATAACTACATTTTTAAATTGATATTAGAGAGTTTTTGCATACCGTACGTTAGTTACGTCCGTTAGCTTTTTCTCCCTAGCGCGCATGCGCCGTTTCCTATGAGCATGCGCGCTAGGGAGAAAAAGCTAACGAACGTCCTACGGTAACTAACGTACGGTATGCAAAAAAACTCTCTATTAGCCATTTATTTGTACACATCTCGCCGTATGTCTAATGGAATCCCACGTGCATTACATAATAAGTAACAATCCGATATGTATTAGAATTTTTTTTTTTTTTTTTTTTTTTTACAATTTTTAATATGATAATCCATGAAATACAATTATTAAATACTTTTTTTTAAATGTAGGTACAAAAATCATACAAAATTCACCTATTTTTGTAAAATATTTAGAATAAACATTATTTCATCAATGCAATTTGAGTTTAAAAGTATATGTTCTAGAACTAATTTTTACATTACTCAATAAAAAATAATTTTTTAAATTTACCTTAAAATATTTCGAATGATATTAATTAAAAATTAGAGATTGTAGAGAGAGAAAAAAAAACTTGGGTTTCTTATGACCAAGTGACTAGCTGTCTGGCGCTCTGTGCAGTGGATATTTGTAGTGGTTCAGAATCCACTTTAAACCATCGGTCCTGGTCTAACTGCGTAAAAATACGTTACACCCTGTATTTACAAGCGCAGTATAGGTTCGGATTGGTTTGTCTCTCTACGGTCGTCTTGTGCACAGTTTAGGCTAAACAGACCGGGACCTACAGCTAAAGTGGATTCCGAACCAGTCACAAATGTCCATGCCATTGTCAGGATTCGAACCTGGAGCCTGTGGTAACAAAGACCAGAGCCCTATCCAATTGGCCATCAGGCCACGCTAGCAGTATAGGAGAAACGCGGAAAGCCTGATAGTGTATATGATATGCTTTTTTACACAGTCACAACTGCCATCGATATATTGAAAATAGTGACTGCAGAAAACTCCCTTGGCGGATTTGAACCTGAGCCCTACGGCCGGTAGCGACGCATTTTACCTCTGGGATACAAGGTGGGTAGTTTAGCTGTTCGAATTAATTTTTGTAGAATACATAGATTGAAATTGGTAGTTCAATTAACCTTTCTGTTCTACAAATTCTTACTGCCGTGGTGTGTACTAAAAGGTTAAAATTCGATAAATTCACTTCATTGAACAAATGCATATTTTTTTTCATTCATAAATGTTTTTTTTTTTTTTTTTTACAGAAAACGCTTGAAAAGAAAGCAAAGCTTAATTCATTTTCCTGTATTAATAGAAACGGATGTACGCGTTTAATAACTGAATACCAAAATTTTTATTTGCATATGTAAAAAAGGAGAAAGAGCAAAAAGAAGAAAATACCAATTAAATACATCTGAAAAATAAAAGAAGTATTTAATGTTATGATAAAAAGACATTATATTATTTTCGCATTAAAAATAATTTTTTATCAGTTGAAAAGATATATTCAATTTCCATGAATAAAAATGCAATCTTGGGTAAAAAATAAACTTGTTCTTTTTTTAAGGAGAAAAAAAGACAGAGAAAAATGAAGAGCTATAAGAAAAATAAAGGTGTTTTATTTTTTTTAAAAAAAAGAAAGAAAAAGATACAATAGAATAGATTTTGCAAAAAAAGATGAAGAATATTCTAGAAGAAAAGAAACAGCTAAAAAAAGTTTCAATAAGAAGAAAAGAAACAATCATATGTGGCCACAAGATATCGGTATTTTTTAATTTCTATTTCTAGCAGTAAAAATAAAAAATATATACAATTATAATTAAAAAAAAAAAAATAATAGAAAATTATTTTTCCTTAAATTCCTTTTTATTTTAATTACAATGAAACAATTTCCTACAATCAGTTAAAATATTTGATGAATACAGTATAACGACACTTATAAATTGCTAATAGTGGTTTATTTATTCGTATTCTGTAGTATATCTAACAGATATTCAAATGCATTACTTATTACTCAACAATCGGATATGTACTTGGAAAAATATTTTTACTGTTTTAAACATGATAGTCTATGAAATACAAGTATTAATCATTTTTTATTAATAAAGTACATACGAAAATCATACAAAAATAACTATTTTTTTATACGAAAATAGATTAAACTTTCCTCCCTAAATGTAACTTGGGCTAAAAGGGTTTTGTTTCAGAATTAATTCTTACATTACTCAATAAAAATCTTTTTCAGAATTTATCTTAACATATATTGAATGACATTAATTAAATGCTATCGATTGTATGTTAAAGCTAAAAATTAAATTAGCAGATTTCTGTATGTAATTTAATTTAATTCTGGATATCAATGAAAATATCCGCATGAAAGAAATAGAGGAGTCGTCTGGCTGATGTATGGAAACAACTTCTTACTTTAAGCTGAAAAATATAATAATTGTGGTTATGTGACGAATTTGAGGGAACGAATTCATTTATGTCCTACAGTGCAAAACAAAGTGCAAAAAAAAACAAAAAAAACTGGGGTCTTGAAACCGAGCAACTAGCGCTCTGGCGCTCTGTACTACAGGTTTCGGGTGCAAGTTCAGCGGGGCCATGGATGTTTATAGTGGTTCGGAATCCACTTTAAACCGTAGGCCCTGGTCTAATATAATCTTAGAGCATTGTGAGGGTAGTGTTACTCGCTTCCGTAGCATATCTTCAAGTTACACGTGCCCCCTGGGTAGTGCTAAATGAGTAACAGCGGCGCAGCCCTTGTTTATGGCATAAAGACGGACTCCACCAGCGGATTTGAACCTGAGCCCTACTGCCCGGTAACCCCTCTTTTTACCTCTGGGACATTATTAGCATTGTTTATTCTGTGCGATTTTATTTTTGAGGAATACATAGTTCAAAATTGGAAGTTAAATTAACCTTTCTGTTCTGCAAATTCCTATTCCCGAGGATGTGTACTGAAAGTTTAAAAATCGATAAATTCATTTCAACGAATAAATACATATTTTTTTCATTTATAAGTGCTTTTTCAAAAAAAAAAAAAAAAAAAAAAAATTTGAAAAGAAAACAAAACTTAATTCATTTTCTCTGTATTAATAGAAACGGATGTACGCATTTAATAACTGGATACCAGAATTTTTATTTGCAAATGTAAAAAAGAAGCAAGGCAAAAAGAAGAAAAGACCAATTAAATACATCTGTAAAATAAAAAAAGTATCTTATGTTACGATAAAAAGACATTATATTATTTTCGCATTAAAAATTATTTTTTATCAGTTGGAAAGATATATTCAATTCTCATGAATAAAAATGCAATCTTGGGTAAAAAATAAACATAAAATATAAAATGTTCTTTTTATGGAAAAAAAGGAAAGAAAAAAAATGAAGAGCTATAAGAAAAATGAAAGTGTTTTTTTTTTTTAAACAGAAAAGAAAAGAAAAATATACAATAGAATAGATTTTACAAAAAAAGTGAAGAATATTCGAGAAGAACAGAAGCAGCTAAAAGAGCTTCAATAAGATAGAAAAGAAACAATCATATGTTGCCACAAGATATCGGTATTTTTAAATTTCCATTTCTGGTATTAAAAAAAACACGGAGAATTATTTTTCTTGAAATTCTTCTTTATTTTAATTATAATGCATCTACCTCCAACAATCAGTTAAAATAATATATGAATACGGTATAGCTACATTTTTAAATTGCTAATAGTGGTTTAATTGCACACATTTTGATGCATGTCTACTGATATTCAAGTACATTACAATACTTAACTATCTTATGTATATTTAGAGAAACTCTGGGCCTGAATGGTCGAGTGGCTAGTGCTCTGGCGCTCGGTACCACAGGTTTCGGGTTCGAGTCCCGGCGGTGCCATGGTTGTTTGTAGTGGTTCGGAATCCACTTTAAAAAGTAGGTCTCGGTCTAATAAGATCGTTGAGCGTTGCGGGGGCATTGTTACTCCCCGTCCGTGGCTTATCTTCAAGTTACACGCGCCCCCTGGTTAATGCAAAGTGAGTACGTCTGTGCAGCACTTGCCTTCAGGCATCCAACACCAAGGTGTCTGTGTTTGCCAGCTGCATTAGGAAAAAAAAAATTAGAGAAAATCAATTTTACTGTTTTTAACAAGATAATTTTTGAAGTATAAGTAAGTTCGAATTAAAAAAAAGATACAAAAATCTTACAAAATTTGCCTATTGTAAAAAAAAAAGAATGAAATTTCCTCCATATATGCAACTTGGGCTTAAAAGGATCTGTTTCAGAATTAATTCTTACATTACTCAATAAGTTTTTTTAGAATTTATCTCAAGATATTTCGAATGATATTATTTAACCGTTAAAGATTGTATTGTTATAGCGCAAAAATAAATGAGAATATTTCTGTATGCAATTTGGTATAATTATGGACATCAATGAAAATATCCGTATGAAAGAACTGGAAGAATTGCCTGTCTGATGTTGGTGACAACTTCTAAATAAGTACAACTAAAGAACTATAACTAAACAACTTCTAAGTTTAAGATGAGGAATATTATCATAGTGATCACGTGTGATCATTGGAATATAATTATTGGATCATTGGGAAATATAATCATTGTGATCTAATTTATGCTTTAAAAACATTTAGAGCCATATTGACAAGTGACTGGCACTCTGACACTCTGTGCCGCAGTTCCGGTGGTGCCATGGATATTTGTAATGATTCGGAATCCACTTTAAACAGTAGGTTCTGATTTAATTTGGCTGTAGAGCGTTGGGGGTTGGCAACGTATCCTACCCCGTAAAAAGAAAAATAACATTCTTTGTCACGAAATCTGCCAGTAGGTAGAGAGCCTTGGCCTACCATGGGGCTTAAAGAAGAACTACATAAAACTTATTAGATATATTTTTTAGAAGGGATCCTTGGAAATTCGTCTTTCAGCACATATAACATATTTGATGCCCTTGGTGTCGAAGGTGTAGGTCATCAAGGATTGGGTTCAAACGTTCAAATGAGGAAACACTTATGTTTTCATATATGCTTTTTGGGTCAAATCGAAGGTTTTAGGAATCTGGTTGTAATGAAAGTTTAATAATTTTTTAAAGGGTAATTACCATACATAAAAACAAATATTGAATTTCTAACTATTTATGATTTAGTAGATTCTGCATTATAGTCAGGGGATTATCCTGGCTTAACTATCCTTCAAGGCTTGGACAACAAGGACCTCGAATGGGTCTGAATTGAATAAGTTGTTGTTTCTTATCCCACTTGGCTGGCCAAGCCCACGAGCCCATACGTACTCATGATTGAAGGGGAAGGAAGCAGCTTCTGTTGTGATGGAGCACCCAGTAGGTAGAAGTCAGACTTTGGCTCCGTTACGCTCTTAAAGTCATACGAAACCGGGACCTACGGCTTAAAGTGGATTCCGAACCACTACAAACATCCATGGCACCGCCGGGATTCGAACCCGAAACCTGTGGCACCGAGCGCCAGAGCGCTAGACACTCAACCATTCAGGTCCCAAATTTGTGAATGCCAACGGCACGCGGTGTTCCCAGGTGGTCACCCACCCAAGTACTGACCGCGCCCAATGATGCTTGACTTCGGTGAGAACCGGTATATTCAGCATGGTATGGCCGTTGGCGAATTGAATAAAGATTCTTTTTAGCTTATGGTGTGATATGAAGTTAATTGTTAACTATGAGCGGTTAGGTGACCATGAAATAATATCCCCTAAAGTTTACTAACTATCAGGTAGTGACCCTGCTGAAAGATAATACCAATTCCCTTATCGCAAAGGTGACTAAGATTCATCAGACACATTCCTGCTGATTACCATCTTTTCAGAAGCTTACAGTATCATTTCGTAAAATGTAAGGTGACTTTGACAGAAAAGTTTTAAATGAAGCTAGATTCTATTTTAAAGGCAGAATTGAAATAATATCATTGGAAAGGTTAAGTGATTAAATAATTATATTTCGGCTAATTATTCAATTTTATTTCAATCGGAAATTTTTATCATTTTATTTTTATAAAAAATTATATTATTAAAAAAGTACAAGTGTTTTTTCTAATTTGATAAATCCAAAACAAACAATTAATAATTTTTAAAAAAAATTATAGGAAATAAAAAAAGCACTTTTGTACCAAAGAAAATATAATTTTGTATAGCTAAGCTAAATTAAATCAGCGATATATTTAATCCTAATGAAAGTCCATTGCCATGGGTCGATTTCTTGTTGGCGAGGGGTTATGTTTTGGCCCCAATTTGTTATCCGCCGATCGATTCTGGCCTAATATTAGCTGGGCCCCTTCATCGGTTTCCACTCGAGGGCCTAACGAGGCCAACCGCTAATTAAAATAATTCTTCGGATAATGAGAGACTTCACGCTGAATGTCTCTTTTCCCGCCAGAAGTTAGTTTGGTTGCCATGGAGACGGAAGAAAACTTTCCTTTAGAGGAATAATTCGATTGCAATTCACATCTCCCGTAGAGCTTCCTTGAGGAGGAAAATTCTGTTGTTGCCATTAATTACTCGAGGAATCAAAATCTTTCAAAAATTTTCCTTATGAATGAGTGCTAATTAGGAATTTTGAGGATGGTTTGTTACCGATGAAAGTCGTGTGGGTTGTGTGACGTATTTAGGATGATATACGTGTTGCCAAGCGTTGTTTCATAATTATGCGGAGTTATTTTTGGAAATTTAAAAATGTATTCAATGTCTCACATGGGTTTATGTATATATGGGTAGTGATTGTATAATGTTAAATAAAAATTCTATTTAACAAAATTTTGAAAATTTGTTTCTTTGAAGAATTTGACTTGAACACAATTTTGTTTTATTTAGAGTTTGTATTAATTATTTCGAAAGAAAATTTTATAAATACAATAATACTTGCTCCAAAGTATTCGGATAGAACAAGTTTTGATAAAGAAATTTTAATTAGTTTTCAAAAAATTTTTCGCAAATGATTGGATATTTTTTTTCTTTCTAATGCAGTTGGCAAACACAGACATGGACGTCTTGGATGCCTTAAGGCAAGTGCTGCACAGACGTACTCACTTTGCATTACCCAGGGGGCGCGTGTAACTTGAAGATAAGCTACGGACGCGGAGTAACAATGCCCCCGCAACGCTCTACGATCCTATTAGACCGGGACCTACTTTTTAAAGTGGATTCCGAACCACTACAAATAACCATGGCACCGCCGGGACTCGAACCCGAAACTTGTGGTACCGAGCGCCAGAGCGCTAGCCACTCGGCCATTCAGGCCCCCAAATGATTGAATATCCCCAAGATTAAAAAATAGCTTTTAGTTTTCTTATCATGGATTCCAAATAATTTGTAGTTCAAGTAGTTCCAATTCTGAAAAAATTTCCAAATTAAATATTATCTCTGCTATATTCAGGAAATTTCATATCGGTTGGCTATATATCGGTACATATTAAGGTAAATTATGGAATGAAAAAGCGGATTCTCTCGCAAAGAATACCGCGGAACTCTCGCAATTTATTGAAGGGATATCCTCGGACGATGTCATTGCAAACCTGAAAAAACAATCCTACCTCATCTCGAAAACACATTACTTTAGCAGTAAATATTATGATTTGATAGGAAACTTTCCAGATATTGGAACTATCACAAAATGGACACAGAACAGAAGACAGGATATACTCATTGCTCGTATCATCAGCAGAATGATCGTTACTCCCGCCCTGTTAAATAGATTCAACTTAGATTCCACTTCTTTCTGCAACAGATGTAATGAAGCAAATGACCTTTCACACATTCTTTTAAGATGCAGAAAATATTCCACCTCCAGATTACATCTATGGCAAAACTTGAATATCGACGAAAATAATATCACATTCAAAGCTTTTTTATCTAAAATTCTTGATTGCAAAAAAAAATCTGACTTTATTTCTCCAATCTCTTAAACGTTTTGATATTTATTAGTTGCATTCTCTCGGCACTCAGGGGATAATATAAATCCCTGTTTTTATTCGCACCAATTTCCTCACCTAACGGAAAATAGATCCTGCATCCTTTTTAGTGACGTATAAATAAGAAAAACGAACTGTTCCTATATAATGATTAGAGGATAGACCTTGTTGCTTCGCATCCCCATATACTCCTTCGATTCAGGATATAAGGTAAATTCATCTGAAAATAAATATTAGTACATATTAAGGTAAATTCGTAAGAAGGTAAATATCGGTGCATAAGGTAAATTCATTCGAAGATAAATGTTGGTACATACTGTTAAGGTAAATTCACATGAAGGTAAATATCGATACATATTAAGGTAAATTCGTAAGAAGGTAAATATCGGTGCATAAGGTAAATTCATTCGAAGATAAATACTGGTACCTACTCTTAAGGTAAATTCACATGAAAGTAAATATCGATACATATTAAGGTAAATTCGTAAGAAGGTAAATATCGATACATATTAAGGTAAATTCTTAAGAAGGTAAATATCGGTGCATAAGGTAAATTCATTCGAAGATAAATATTGGTACATACTGGTAAGGTAAATTCACATGAAGGTAAATATCAATACATATTAAGGTAAATTCTTAAGAAGGTAAATATCGGTGCATAAGGTAAATTCATTCGAAGATAAATATTGGTACATACTGGTAAGGTAAATTCACATGAAGGTAAATATCGATACATATTAAGGTAAATTCGTAAGAAGGTAAATATCGATACATATTAAGGTAAATTCGTAAGAAGGTAAATATCGGTGAATAAGGTAAATTCATTCGAAGATAAATATTGGTACATACTGTTAAGGTAAATTCACATGAAGGTAAATATCGATACATATTAAGGTAAATTCGTAAGAAGGGAAATATCGATACATATTAAGGTAAATTCGTAAGAAGGTAAATATCGATACATATTAAGGTAAATTCGTAAGAAGGTAAATATCGATACATATTAAGGTAAATTCGTAAGAAGGTAAATATCGGTGCATAAGGTAAATTCATTCGAAGATAAATATTGGTACATACTGTTAAGGTAAATTCACATGAAGGTAAATATCGATACATATTAAGGTAAATTCGTAAGAAGGTAAATATCGATGCATAAGGTAAATTCATTCGAAGATAAATATTGGTACATACTGTTAAGGTAAATTCACATGAAGGTAAATATCGATACATATTAAGGTAAATTCGTAAGAAGGGAAATATCGATACATATTAAGGTAAATTCGTAAGAAGGTAAATATCGATACATATTAAGGTAAATTCGTAAGAAGGTAAATATCGGTGCATAAGGTAAATTCGTAAGAAGGTAAATATCGGTGCATAAGGTAAATTCATTCGAAGATAAATATTGGTACATACTGTTAAGGTAAATTCACATGAAGGTAAATATCGATACATATTATGGTAAATTCATATGAAGTTTATTATCAGTACAGTTTAAGGTAAATTCATATTTAAGGTAAATATCGAAAAATAATAGGTATTCGATATTTATCGTCCATCTCTGATCAAACGCGTTTTATTTGGTTCAAACGCATTTTTATTTGATGACTGGGGAGACATTCTAATGACATCTGTTCAATTGTAACACAACTGAACATTTAAGAACAATATTTAAGATGGATGAATTCTGGATGGAAAATTCTTAAGATTCTTAATATTTTTCTTATTAATACATCTTCCTTGTTATTTTGACAGAAAGGTTCGGTTGATTATTTTACATTTTCATTTAAGATGTCAATATACATTTGATACATGGTGTCATCAATAAATTCATTTTTATCTACCCCAGAGGATAACTTGCACCCTATAACTCCTTTGTTGTCATACTTAACGACTAGCATAAGTTCTAATTTGGAAATCCTTCAAATTTATATAAGCCGTAACATAATATTAGGTACAATTTTATTACATTTGCTTTAACTTACAAATATAACAATGACAAAACATTATTTTATACTTTTGGCAAATGATGCTCGAATTTTCCAATCTTCATACTAATGAATCCTTCTTACCACTTTGCCATGACAACTGGCTAATATAAATATTCTTTGAACTCTTTTACACATATTCCATAAGATTCTTGTAATTCTATTCTAAGGTTTGTGCTCAAAACTCTTGTCTGTACGTTTATTTTCGACTGATGATCCACGTCATTCCATGAAATAACATTGATTTATTGGTTAGTTTATTATGACTTTTATTACGGATTATAATAGAAAGGACATTTGAAAATTTTAATGAACTTTAATATTTTAATAATATAATTTTTACCTCATCAAAAAAATTCGGTAAAACTAGAAAATTTCTAATAATTTTTTTTTTTTTTTACTTTTCTAGACCAACGTACAGTTGATGAGATATCCAAAATGCCGAGGTATAGTCAGTAAATTCATATAATCCAATACCTTTACTTAATTTTATTTACACAAGTGACATGTGACGATATATGGGAACATAATATGTAATATTAAAGATACAGATACATAATCCGTTTCTACAACGGGCAACTAACAGCAATAAATAGAGGGATTGGTTTGGTTTGTCACTCTAAGGTCATCTTGTGCACACTTTAGGCTAAACAGACCGGGACCTACAGTTTAAAGTGGATTCCGAAGCACTACAAACACCCGTGGCACCGCCGGGATTCGAACCCGAAACCTGCGGTACCGAGTGCCAGAGTGCTAGCGTCTCGGCCATTCAGGCCCCAATATAATAAATTAAATGAGAAAAGTTCGTTGATGAAGTATGGTTATAGTTTAAATAGTTCTAGATATGAATGTAACATTTTCGACAATAATTATTTTTTAGGAATAAATTAATGATCCGTTTCTAAATTTGAGCAATATAATGTTGATGTATTCACGGAAATATTCTAATTATATAAATAACCACTAGATAAAAATCTATTAAATATTCTAAATAGACGTTTTTATTTAGTATTTCTAAAAGTATTTTTTTTTATTCTAATGCAGCTGCCAAACACTTGGACGATTGTTTTGGATGCCTTAAGGTAAGCGCTTCACAGATGCTCACTTAGCACTACCCAGGAGATGCGTGTAGCTTGACGATAAGCTGCGGACGCGGAGTAACACTACTTCCGCAACGCTCTACGATCATGTTAGACCTACGGTTTAAAGTGGATTCCGAACCACTACAAACATCCATGGCAGCTCTGGGACTCGAAACCGAAACCAGTGGTACCAAGCGCCAGAACGTTAGCCACTCGGCCAATCAGGCCCATATCTAAAAGTATTTAACAGACTAACTTAATTTCATTAAAATCCTACATAAATATTTCGCACTGGCCCTTATATGAAATGTAATATATGTTAAAAATATAAAGGTATGCTTTTTGTATTTCTTCTTTTAAAATGTTTAAAGGGTAAAGATAACTATATAGAATAAAATATTTTTTATATGCAGTAAGAAACATGACTCTGGATATCTGGATAGCAAAATAAATTCATAGGAAACATCATATTTTCATGAGAATATCAAATCGAATATACGAATACTGGAGTTGCTTTTGCAATGTTTTAAGGAAACACAATAATTTTGTTTTGAGAGTCGAGTTTCAATCCGTTGGTAAAAATAGATTTATTTTATTTCGTTCCAAGGAACTGACTTGAGAGAAAAATTTTAACATGGTTCTTGAATCAAGTATAGAATATATATTTAAAAATTTTTTTTTATCAATATGTGTTCTTTTATAATTGATGAATTAATTAAAACATCTTTTCAAATTTAGTAATTTCCTAATTTGCAGTTTCAAATTTTATAATTTCATTATTTTCTGTTTCAAATTTTATAAATTTAATATTTGCTGTTTCACGTTTCGTAATTTCATTATTTCGAGTTTCAAATTTCATTATTTCCTGCTTCAAATTGCATAATTTTATAATTTCGTGTTTTAAATTTCATAATTTCATAATTTAATGTTTTAAATTACTTAATGTCCTTATTTGCGGTTTCAAATTTCAGGATTCAAATTTTATAATTTCATTATTATCTGTTTCAAATTTTCTTACTTCTTGTTTCAAATTTCATTATTTCATCATTTCTTGTTTCAAATTTCATTATTTCCTGTTTCAAATTTTATAATTTTATTATTACCTGTTTCAAATTTTATTATTTCATTATTTCCGGTTTCAAATTTTATAATATCATCATTTCATGTTTGAAATTTCCTAATTTCATTATATCGAGTTTCAAATTTCATAATTTCAACATTTCCTGTTTCAAAATTCATAGTTTTAATAAAGTAATGATATAAAAAGGACACAAAAAATGCAACCATTATCAGTATTTTTTACCATAATAGGGCTTCTAATCATTTAATTAAATCCATATTTTTTTTTTCAGTCCTGTTTTATCCAATTTAGAGGAATGTGATCCAGAGAATATTTATAATATTATTTGATATAAAAATTTACATCTAAATCATTTACCTGATTTTATTATATTGATCTATTTGTATTTTACCATTATTAATTATAATGTTATTATCATATATCTATATAATTATATGAATTTAAAAATTTGGAATGGGTATTATTATTGAATAATGCAAAATATTACATTTTTTAATTAATTAGCATATTCTAATGCCTCCTGACTCCAGTAAAAAATTACAACTAGACGTTTCATCTCAATAAAATAAAGTTAAAAATCGGGAATCATTTCCTAAAGTTCAATAGTGTCGTCTATAATAAACACTATTTATTATAGACGACTAAGTTTAATAGTCTATAGTAAACACTATTTATCAATTATTTGTGACAGTTTCGATCAATTTTTGAATCATGTTCGATGATTTTGATCAAATTTTATTTGCCTTACGTAAAGTTTTTTATTTTTTATCTTTTACAATTTGACTTTTTTTCCGTACTATTCTTTGATAACGAATAATATATATAGATCAGTCACATTAATGTGACCACCTGTCAAAAGACAGAATATACACTATTGTATATTCTGGCTTTAAGTGGAGTGTGGTATTAAGTGGAATTCTTTATATACACTCCACTGCAATGTGCTGCCACCTACCTTTTGTGATAGGTTATTTCACGTTGACGTTGAAAGTAGGTGGGGGTCACATTAATGTGACTGGACTGTGCATATTTCTATAATAATCTTTGATACAGAATAGTATCAAAATATCTAAGCCTATATATGTGAGGTGATATGCATATAAATAAAATGAATTATTTCTAATGAAAGTTAATGACAAAATATTTCTAATAGTCATGTACATTACCAAGGGGAAATTAAATGTTTTTCCTCCATTTGAAAACTTGGTGCAAATAGACAGAAAGTCATTGTTTATTAAAATAATAATAATGAATAAAAATATTGTTATAATGAAATACAATAACAATATGCTGCATATGCATTGACAGAAGAAAACAAAACATATTATGATATATTTTTATTAGGATTAGGATATATTATTATAGTTTCCTTTAAAACTATAATATTATATCCTAATAAAAATTTTATATTTCAATATATCAAAAAAAAAAAAATACATATAATTATTAGGTACTACAAAATGCACAAATTGAAAATCAAAAACAAAGGCAAAACATAATAGAAATAAGAAACTTTTTTGTAAGTTATATGATGAATGGAAAGAATCAATTTAGTAATGACGGAATAACTTTTTAAAATTAAATTATGAAATGGTTTCTTTAGTCAAATATTTAAAATTTATGCTTTGTATTTTAAGAAAACCAAATTATATCTTTAAAACATCTTAGTAAGATTTGAATCGGGAGGAAACAAACAAATAAAAATTTCTACTTACAAATCTTAAAAATATTTCCTTATTATTTTAAAGATTTGAAATAAAACTATTAGGGGAAATTTCTTTTATGTAAACAAATTTCTTGGATTTATAAATCAATGAATATTAACCTTCTTATGTTGATACAAACTTTAGATGATTTTGATACAAACAATAGATGTATTCTTCAAATCGTAAATAATAATGTAGCTTTTGTTTACATAATTTCTTAAAGATTTCTAATATGTGTATAGATATATCCGAATGAGATAGACAACGGCATTTTTTAGGCATATGTTGCCTCAGGCAAATACATTTTCAAACTCCTTCAAATAATATTTCCCGTTTTTGAGAAAATAATTGAAAGAAAATAAACTAAATTTTTAAGATAGCAATTCTTTTACAACACCTGCAATTTTATGGACAAATTTAAAATGTTTTGAAAAGTATTGGTTAGGCATTGTCATTTGATTTCGTGCCATTTATTCTCACAAAATAGTTACTTGAAATTTGAAAATAACTACGTTTATCTTCAAGAAAAAGTTTTTTCTTTAATACTATAAAATATGTGTTGTTGTTTGTTGTTGTTGTTGTTTCTATAAAATATGTAGGTATTTTTGCTAAGAAAAAGCATATTTTTCGAACCCGAAACCTGTGGCACCGAGCGCCAGAGCGCTTCATATGTCTACTAATTGAAAATAAACGAACTTAACAAAAGATTTTCAATTCCATGAAAAAAATAAACGAACTTAACAAAAGATTTTCAATTCCATGAAAAAAAAGTATATCTGTAAATTATTTGTCGCCAAATATTTACAAGAAGAATTTAAAAAAAAAATAATTATCGACAAGAATTTATCGAAAGAATTTTTAAAAAAATAATTGTTGCCAAGTATTGATGGGTAGAATAAAAAAAAAAATCTTTTAATGGCTTCACATTATTATTAACGACACAAATCCCATATTAGAACAAGATTAAATCCGTTCATGTTAATAATATTTAAGCCCCCACCAATACAATCCTTCCAAATAGGTGGCAACAGAATAAGAATCAGGAAGACTTAACCCTCAACCCGCCATCTATATCCCCACGCATAAACCCACCCGCTCCAGAGAACAACAGCCGAAGGAGTTCAAATGACATTTCGAAATTGCCAGATTAATTTCGCATGTGTATACATCCCACGGGTGTAAACGACACCGGACACCTTGAGGGGGTGGGAAAAGGATCCCCTCCCCCATTCCAAAGCAAATCAGAAAGCATCGGATTCTATTCCTGTTCTGGAGAAATGATTCTGTCACTTTATGGCGGGGAGAGTGCCATGATTTTATTAAGTGCGGTCGACAGACCGAAGCAATGGACTTAATGAACGGTTATGAATTGAGATAACAATACTCTTTCGAGAATTCCCCCGCCTCCAGATAAGGGAAATCAGAATAAATTCTTAAATGAGCACTGCAAACTTGGGGATGAGGATTCTGAAAAGACCTTGGATATCGCGGGTTATGCTTTGTTATTCCGTCTTAAATTAATTACATAAAAATGGTACATAAAAGAGGTACATAAAAAAATTTTTTTTACAAGTATACAACGAACTTTCATACCATACAAAAGTGTTTTTTTATAGTATGAAAGTTCGTTGTATACTTGAAAACAGCTGAAGATATTAATTGAAAATTAGAAATTTTAAAATACTATGTTTAAATCTATGTTTTATTGAATCACATTGAAAAGATATTAGATTATTAAATCTTTATTGTGAATCAGATTTTTAAAAAGGACATAGATATAATGAGGAGGTTTGATTTCTTACACCATTTGGAATCAGGTAAGGATTACCAATGGTATAATATACTCATATATAGTTCATGGTATATGTTTATTTATGGTATGATAATAAAGATATTTATACCCACTAAAGCCACGAGAGCTCATATATAATGATTTCATTTATGGTACGATAGTTCTAATATATATATATATTTATATATATATATATATTCAATTATTTTATGGTAGTGCATAGTATAATATGCTCGTTTATGATGTGAAGATATATGGAATTACACTCAAGAGCCAAAACATTATGACCACCTGTCAATAACGAGTTGGCCCACCTTTGGCGCGCAACACAGCTTCAACCCGCCTTGGCATGGATTAATACCACCACTTAATACCAGTTAAATACCACTTCCATCTGGTCACGTGCCTTCCACGTCATCCAGGCGAGTTCATTGCAAAATGTAGGGGTGGTCATAATGTTTTGGCTCTTGAGTGTATATTTTTATTTATGTTATGATAGTCCATTGCTTAATAGTTCATTTATGGTACTATATGTTCATTTACGCTATGATAGTTCATTTATGGTACTATATGTTCATTTATGCTATGATAGTTCATTTATGTCATGATATGTTTATTTATTTGATGATATGTTTATTTATGTCATGATTTGTGTATTTTTGTTAGGATAATTTGTATAATAGTTCATTTATGGTATAATATGCTCATTTATGGTATGATATGTTCATTTATGTTATAATAGTTCATTGTGTACTTATTATCACTGAAATATAATATCAGTAAGTGAGAAATATTAAGAGAGAAAAGTAAATATCTGTAATACTATTAGAATTTGAAATCGATTCTTATGTGAGTAACAAGAACTGAAATTTAATGTTATGAAGCATTGGTTGGAAGTATATATATATATATATTGAAATTTTATTTTTATGTGGTATGATATATTATTCTATATTTAGAAATTAGGTAAAACATCAGTAATCTAAAATTAGTTTTATGCGATATTTAAAAAGGAAAATATAAACAATTTAAGCAATATTGCCTAGAAAATCTTCATAATTAAACATAAAGAAAAAAAAAAGATTAAATCTTTTTTATGCACATTGCTAATTCGGAATGATATGAAACGGAATTTATATGTATATAATATGCAATTTTAAATCAATAAAATTAATGTAGTGTAAATGACTAATAAGTAATGATTTTAAGATAAGTAAAGATTGTAAAGATAAGTAAATTGATAAGTAAATGATTTTTTTATGATTTTGACATTCATTTTGCAGTTGCACTTTTTTTTATAATCACCCTGTATAAAACAAATTTTATGCTTACTAATTTATGTATAAAATATATGAAAATTTGTATAAGACATGTCTGAATTATTTATGAAAAGAAATTAACACTAAATATTTAAGTTAATAATTATAATTTGCAATTCAGAATGAACATTTAGAAAAAGAAAAACTTGTTAATAAACACGCATTTATTTATTATATTTACAAGTTTTACGAATTCCTGCCTTGTGTTAAAAAAAGTTTTGAAATTTAAAAAAAAATTATTCATTATACTGTTAACAAATTTTAATTGCAAAAATTCTAAATTATCCATTTATAAAATAACAGTTTTATATTTGACAAAGAAAATTAGGAAATAAAAAAGTGTCCTTCTCAAAAACAAAATTTTTCAGCACAAATACTTAACTATGCACTTGAGAATAACGTTGACTTCACTTTTTTAATATGATTAAAAAAAGCCGTTAAAAATCTCAAGAAAAGATGACGAAAAAAAGGCGTAATGAAATGTTATAGCGACAGCAAATTATAGCGGATAAAAAAAAGTTATGTTTTTGTTTGCTTTCTTTAGATTACCAAGTTTTTGAGTCATAATTAGGTTGAATTATGCATTCATTTGTTAATGTTTCATGCTATTTAAAGCTTGTTAGAAAAAATCCTGCTGTCAACTTGACCTTGTTTAAAATTAAGATCTCATTTCTTGTTTGTGTTTAATTATTCTAAAGATACGAGAAGGTATCTTTTCTATAACGGTTTAAGTTTTATATATATATATAAATTTTTAAATCTTTTCTCATTACTTGCTTTTTTAGCTGATGTCAGCTTATGAAAAATTTTAGTGTTTTTTCCTTTTCAGCAGAGAGAAAATATTTTCTGGCCTGTTGAGTTACATAAAATTTGATATCATTTAAATTTATTATTAATATATGCATGAAATTAAAATTTATTGCTGATTAAATAAATATTTTAAGTATGGTTTAAATAATACATGTATTATAATTATATTATATAATAAAAAATATTTTTTAATGTGAATCTACATTTTAATAATGTATTACGAAAAAGTACAATAATGCAAATAATTTAAAATTGTTTTTGAAACATAGAATAAGATATAATTAATTTTATATAAAATTTCCATTTCATTTAAAAAAATGAATATATCTTAAGTTAATAAATAAATAGCAGTCAATGGTCAAGGAATATTTCTCGTATGTAACACTACTGAAGTTTAAGTTTAAATAACGCTACTTATGATGTTAAATTATATATTTGTGAACAATTTCAATATAGTATCAAAAAAAAAAAAAAAAAAAAAAAAAAAAAACACATTAATTTCCATTTCCTTTAAGTAAAATAACGTCATGAAAAAGGGGAATCTTTTAATCTCCATATTTTTCTTTTTCCACTCATAATCCCGCTTTGTTTTACCCGCAAATGAGTAGAATTTCTACGGAATGCGTTTAAAATCGGTAAAAAAGGCTTCTCTTTTGAAAGTTTAAATTTATATATATATATCTATATCTATATATTGACTTATACATATATTGACTTGCATTAATTTATACATATATTGACTTATATTAATTTATACATATATATAGATATATATATATTTATTTATATAACTGGTTTTTCACTACAGATTACTGTCAAATAAAAATACGTAGGTGTTGCCATTTTCGAAATTTTATCAATATATCGAGAAAGTGTTTTTTCATGATCACCCTTTATAAAACAAAATCTAGGCTTACTGATTTATGTATAAAAAATATATAAATTTTTATAAAGCGTGTCTGAATTATTTATGAAAAAATAAACTAACATTAAATATTTAAGTTTTCCTGTCTGTATTAAACGTATATAAAGATATTAGAGATTCAAAAATTCTAATTTGTAATTCAGAATGAACATTTATATGATCAAAGACTTGTGATTAAACACGCATTTATAATGCATTTAGACAATTTTTACTAATATATGTATATTCCTGCCTTATCTTAATGTGCTGAAATTTAAAAAAATAATTATTCATTATACTGTTAAGAAATTTTAATTGCAAAAATTCTAAATTATCCATTTATAAAATAACAGGTTTATATTTGACAAAGAAAATTTTGAAATAAAAAATGGTTCTTCGCCAAAACAAAATTTTTCAGCACAAATACTTAACCATGCACTTGAGAATAACGTTGTCTTCAGTTTTTTAATATGATTAAAAACCAGCCGTTAAAAATCTTAAGAAAAGATGACTAAAAATGCGTAATGAAATGTTATAGCGACAGCAAATTATAACGGGATAAAAAAAAGTTATGTTTTTGTTTTGCTTTCTCTAGATTACCAAGTTTTTTAATCATAATTAGGTTGAATTATGCATTCATTTGTTAATGTTTCATGCTATTTAAAGCTTGTTAAAAAAATCCTGCTGTTCAACTTGACCTTGTTTAAAATTAGGGTCTCATTTCTTGTTTGTGTTTCATTATTCTAAAGATACGAGAAGATATCTTTTCTATAACGGTTTAAGCTTTTTTATGTATATATATATAAAATTTTTTAAATCTTTTCTCATTAACTTGCTTTTTTAGCTGATGACAGCTTATGAACGAATTTTTAGTGTTTTTTCCTTTTTAGGAGGGAAAATATTTTGTGGCTTGTTGAGTTACATAAAATTTGATATCATTTAAATTTATTATTTATGAATATATAGCAATAAAAGTTGCTCCTGATTAAATAAATATTTTAAATACGATTTAAATAATGTATGAATTATAATTATATATCAAAGAAATATTTTTATTGTAATAATATGTATTTCTGATAATGTAATATTGAAAAATAGTATAATATAAATAAATTAAAATTTTATTTAAAGCATATAATGAGATTTAATACATTTCATGTAAAATTTCAGTGATAGCATAATATTTTAAAGATACAAATTAATATCATATATTAACACAATGAATAACAATAAATAGTCAAAATATATTTCTAGTATATAACATATATATGTTTCTTAATATGAGAACGTAATGACATCATGGGTTTAAATATTGAAATTGTTCGACTCTTACTTAAAAATCGTTGTATGATTTAAATAATGTATCTATTATATTTATATAACAAACAAATATTTTTTATTGTAAGAATCAACATTTCTGATCATGTAATACTAAAAAATAGAATAATGTAAATAAAATCAAATTGTGTTTCAAGCATAGAATGAGATATAATCCATTTCATATAAAGCTTCACTGATCGCATATTATTTTAAAGAAAGAAAGAAATATCATATGCTAATATAGTGAATAACAGTCAATGGTCAAAGAAATATTTATCGTATGTTACACTATTGAATATATATTTTGTATGTACCACTATTGAATATATTTCTCGTATGTAACATTACTGAATGTTTGTCGTACGTAACACTATTGTATACATTTCTCGTATGTACCACTATTGAATATATTTATCGTGTGTAGCACTACTAAATATATTTCTCGTATGCAATACATTATACACATAATATGTTTCTTAATATGATAACATGATGGCTTTAAATTAAAAGTTTTCAAATATTGAAATTGCCCGACTCGTAGTCAAAAATCGTAGTATCGTTTAAATAATGTATGTATTTTATTTATATAACAAAAAAATATTTTTTATTGTAAGAATTTACATCTTTGATTATATAATACAAAAAAAAATAGAATAATGTAAATAAATTAAAATTGTATTGAAGGCATATAATAAGATATAATCCATTTCATATAAAATTTCGATGACAGCATATTATTTTAAAGAAAAAAAAGTTAATATCATAAATTAATACTGATAATATCCGTAAATGGTCAATTAATATTTCTCGTATGTAACACTACTGAATAAGCTTTAACTCACATACGCTTCTTAATATGATAACATCATGATGTCATAAGTTTAAATTATTTTTACAAATATTGAAATTTTCCCATTCGTAGTCAAATGGCAGAGAACGCATACTAACCGGAAAGAAAGGAAGGCTCGAATCTATCGATGGCATGCGTTGCAGATTGTTTACATAAAAAGAAGAATAGATGACATTCTTTGCAAATTGATTGCATGAAAAGAAGAAACGATGTTTATTGCAATGTGGTGATGGAGTGTGTAAGAATTTAGCTTTCGTTGCTAAAATACATGGTGATAATACTTCGGGTGAATACAATTGAATACAATTCGTAATAACTGAACATCTACTCTTAGAAACGCCACAAGAATTACTATATATTTAATGATGGTGTCTCATTTAGTTGATTGCAAGTGTCTTAATAATACCGAATTCTAATCAACATAAAATTTAAATCAACTTCATACGAATATGTTTCATTTAATTTTATGGATCTTTAATTAACGCGTTCAGGAAATATCTTAAATTGGAAATCAACTTGTCAAACACCATTCTGTAAGTCTAAGGATGAATCTAAATTTGGTTCAATTAATTCTCTGTTTTCGAATATTTAAAGGGTGCTCTGTTTAATATCAATGACAATGTTTTAAGGTTATCAAATCATCTGCATTTTGCAGTAATTTATTATATGAATATCATTATAATAAAATTTTAATAGTATTTTATTCTTCTTAAGCTTGTAACGTTTTGGCAAAAAAAAAGTCATTCCCGATTCAGCTGTTTTGAAGGGAGTTTATTATAATGGACCATCAGTTTGATAAGGAACTTGGAAAAAAAGGAACTTTGAATTAATCCTATTTTTGTGGGGATAGTACACATGTACCAGTATCCCCAACAACAGTAAGTGAGAGCTGAATAGCCGAGTATCTGGAGCTCGGTGCTACTGGTTTCCGGGTTCGAGTTCCGACGGTGCCATGGATGTTTCTCGTGATTCGGAATTCACCTTAAGCCGTAGGTCCGGTCTCAGATGACTGTAGAGAGTCACAGAGCAAAGTCAGACTTCTATCATCTACGGGTAGACCATCACAACAGAAGCTGCCTCTTTTCTCTTCACCCATATGGGTTCGTTGGCTAGCTCTAGATGTCTCCTAAGCGGGATATGAAATAACAACAACAGTAAAAGAATCTTTCATGGTGGGTCTTAGGTTTATTTAAATCTGATTTATTTCTCATATTAAATTAAATTTGCAAAACTCTAAATGATCAACTATCCGTCACAATTTCATCGAATCTATAGCCAATGTTTTTCAAAACCATGACAATAACTTACAAATTACTTTTTTCATGGAGTATTTTAAATGCATCTTATGTGTATGAAAAAGTATTATTCATTATAATTAATCAGAAAATTGCCTCTGCATCTTCGCTTCACTCATCCGTACATCATTTGAATACTAGAATCAATCATTTGAACTCTAGAAGGTATTAGCAGACATCATATTTAAGTTATTTCCCTTAACTTGCACGACAACTGTCATCCATATTTCTTGCATCAACAAAAACTTTCCACCTCATGTTTCTGAGCTTAGTCTTAATTTTTGTTGACTGAGTAATTCCTCCGCATGCCATTCATCCCATCGAATTCGCGAGCGTCCGGGCCTGTAAACAGCGCTTTAAGCCCCGTCGATTGCGCCCCGGGAGCTGCTCCGTCTCCATCCATCATGCCACTTCAGATGATGGCATCGACTTCGGGGGCTGATCTATTCTGATGGATGCACTTCCGTCCCCACGTTAAAGGGTCAGCTGTGTTCGAACGCGTTTAATTCGATGCTGCCTTGACACAATTATATATTAATGTAGTTGAAACGAATTTTTCAGGAATTTGTAGTAATGGTATAAAAAAGAGATATGGTAATGTCCTTAATTTAATAATTTGAATGCGTTATAGTATTTTTATTTCACAATTTTTTTCCCCTTGTCTTTTTAAGGGAAAACGAGGAAAGTCATCCTTGTCTTCAAGCAACTTTCGTGTTTAATCTTTTGACGATTTCACCAATTACAAAATTTTAAGCTGTACTGCTTATTGTTAATAAGACTTTTTTTAACAAGAATCTTTTTTTTTTTTTCGTTTTAAAGGACACACGAGGAAAGTCATTTTTGTCTTCAAGCAATCTTCAAGCAAGGTTAATCTTTCTATGATTTCAACAGTTGCTAAATTTTAAAATGCACTTTTTATTGTTAATGAGACTTTTTTTTCCCACAAAAATCTTCTTCTTTTTTTTTTTTTTTTTTTTTTTTTTTTTTCCCCGTTTTAAGGAAAACACGATGAAAGTCAGCCTTATCTTCAAGAAATTTCAAGGGTTAATCGTTCGATGATTTTACAGACTATAAATTTTATGATGCAATTTTTATTGTTAGTGAGACTTCTTTTTTTTTCAAATCTGATATATAATTAGAATAAGACTTGAGAATTATCACAGAAAGAATGTGTTTTATAAAGGAATTTCAGTACATAATACACCTTAAGCGAATAAACGTGATAAAGAATTTCGGTTCACTAAAGAGCTTTCTTTAATGTTTTCATTTCCCGGATTTGGTTTTGTTTGTAGCATTTTGTGCACACTTTAAGCTGTTTATACCGCGATTTACTGTTTAACGTGGATTCCGAAATTAGTATTTCCGTGGAATCCGTGGATTAGTAAACAACCCAATATTATGATTTTGACACATTATTTGTGTTTTGATTTATGCTGTTAGTACAGTTAATAAATAGTCTAAGATTTAAAGGAAGTACTTAATTGATTATTTCTTTAAAATATGAGATTATTTGCTATTATCTTTTCAATTTTTTAACAATATTTTTTAAGAAGACTTAAACAAATGGTTTTGAATAGCAAAAAAAAAATTATACGGCAATGAATAACAAATTAAATTAGATCACTTAAATAAAAGGCTATCTTGATTATAAATTAAACTGCATGATTTTACGACAAATGGTGTACAGTAAAGTATTAATACATTTAGATTTAAAATCCTTGTTCACAAGTTAACCACAAGGAACAAATTCATTATCCTGATTAATTATAAGGGATTTAAAGAGATAAGAAGTTATAAATAGTTAAGGTTTTTAAAAAGAATTATACTTTTAACTATTTCTTCTTTTATTTATTAAATATTCTTAGAACTATTTCTTCTTTTAACTATTAACTGTTATTAGCAATATTTCTATTTAATTTGTGTGCAGCTAAAATATATCCATATTTTTAATATTAACTAATAGTATTTTTCTTGAATTAGTGTTTATTTTTAAAAATATAAAAAAAAAACATCTAAATTAATTTTTTCAATAAAAAAATTTTAAAACACATTAATAAAAAAATTTTACAGCGTTTTAAAAAAAGATTAACAATAAAATTGAGTAAATGTAATTATTCGTATATAGTAAAATATTCTTATTTATTTTTAAAAACATCTAAATTAATTTTCTTTTATCAGAAAAAAAAATATTTGTAAATACATTAATAAACAAGTAATATTAAAAAAAAATTTAAAGTCAATTCCTACTTTTTTTTTCACTCTATTGCAGAAAAGTCCTTTTTAAATAATTTTAATTCATTTTTTTAAGTTTATCTCACGCCATCTATTGGTAGATACATGCAACTTAGATCTAAAAAAAAACTAAAATTAATTAATTAACTTTAATTACTGAATTAATATTTGAAAAAAACTGTATTAACATCAAGTGTCATCCACTACAAGTTTAAAAAAAATGTATGTGAACTTGAGGGGAGGAATAAAAAGTATTTTATGAACGATTGAAAATTTGAGCAATATATATATATATCGAGAATGAACTAATAGAAGGCATTGAAAAATAAATAGCTCCTTCAAAAAAAATTGATTGAATAATAAAATTGAATAATACCAAATCTCTAAAAGAATCAAATATTCTTTTTTCAATTGACTATGCATAAAGAAAATTAAAGTCATAATATATCACTTATTCAAATGGTTAATGAGTTAGAATTACGATGAAAATAAAAAGATTACTTTAAATAATATAAATGTTTCTGTATATGATTTTCAAGATTTATTTGTTTTCTTAAGTTAATTTCATAGCCAGCATTTTATTTATCTCATTGATTTCAATAATGTTTACCTTAAAACATTCTTCTTGTAAAAACATTTGTTACTTTAAGTAACTTTGTGTTTTTGTTAGTTTAACAAATATTTTAATTAATATACTAGTTTTATAGTGTAGAGTACATACAATAGATTTTATTTGCAGTGAATTATACATCAACACATAGTATATTGATTTTGAACAATACAAATACTAATTAACTATTTCACACCTAACAATATAACAATATTTTATGGTATTAAAGTAATGGTAAAAGGCAGGTGATATATAGTAATTATGTTTGGATTATTTTAACAAACTTATGCATCGTTCTAAAGTTCACGCAAAATCATTTATCTTCATAAAATATGAGGTTAAACATAACCTCCAAAACTTGCAAAGAATATATCATTGTATCTGTTTATTACACAAGGATGTAAGAGTCTTGTACATTAATGAAGTTTATATTCTTGCCTAGCTTAAAATAATTTAGAAGATTATGGTAAACTTGTATCATATTTCTTTACATAATTGCATATGTTAGACGGTACAAACAGCTGCCATCAATGACACAAAGTATAAGAAATACTAAAACCCTATATATTGCACAAAAATATGAGGAACTAAGATGTGTTATGGACTAGTAGAACAAGATAAAAAACATTATTTTGTGTAGCTGCAATATCCCCTGTCTACCCTCAACTACATGTATTGATATATGAAAGATATGTTGGGTTTCTTTGGCGGGAATATTGCAAAACATGCTGCTTTGCTTTCATATGTCTCTGGTATAGCCGAGGGTGGTCTGAAGTGTGGTAATTGATTAATGATCGTCGACCAGACGTGTTCGATGGCAGACAAACCCATTGAAAGAGCGAACTGTATTAGTAATAAAATTGAAATAGATGAAATGTATACTAAAGAAATCGCGTTGTACTGTAGGGAACTAGTTTAAAACAATTTCTTAATAAAAAAAGAATAACAGCCTCCAAAATTTTAAAGATGTATTCATAATTGTTAAATAATATTGAGGGCAGGTAGGTGTAAGAAAATAATGTAATAATGATTGTTGGCGGTCCGTTATGACACTGCATAATTATGAAAGAATCATGCGGTGTGTCATGCATTAACATTATTTTCAAACCATCTTTGAAAAAAACAGAGACATGGATACTTGTGACAGTGTCAAAATCTAATACGATCATCGTGGTGTTATTGATAGAATAATGATTTGTATGCAAGAATGACATCGTATCAGTAATTTGTCCATATGAGAGCGTTCTACACACCATTTTAGTCATGCCAATGAATATATTGAAGAATTTCTTCACTGTTACAAACACGTCTAAGTATATGTTCTGGCAGATGTCTACAACGTTCTAATCCTTAGCTACTATTATCCAGCTTTCAGTACAATCCATAATAGCCAAGCGACCAAATTGTTTGGTTTTATGTAGTCCGAACAGTGAGGAAAATTGGCATACCCAAATAAGACTCATTCAAACAGAGTGGCATAATATGAAAAGTATTTCGATCAGATTTTAATTACAATAAAGGAATTTTAATTTCCAATAATAAAAATTTTAAATTACAGGGATGAAAAAATTTGGCTATGAAGTTAATTAATTTTTAATTTTTCTTTTAAAATTGTTTTCTGCTAAGTATGTCAGGCTAACAACACTAAAGATTAGTCGATTTGTGCGCTTTCGCCTTTAAATTGGTTGTTGACCTTTTCCCAAAAAGGTGATACAGCAATAGGTAGTTTGAAGAGGCTGTAACTATTACAATACGTAATATCATGAAGCCCAGATGTTTTTTGCCTGCCCGATGAGGGATGGTTTAAAAATATCTTCTACGATTTGTTAATAGTTATTCACCGAAGATGCTTCTTTTCTTAATTTATTAGAAAAAAAAAGTTAAAGTTCGGAGGAATCAAAAGGAAATCTCAATTTGAGATACAAAACAGTGATTAAGATTAATAATTGTGGATTGACAAGTTATAAAGAAAAAAAATAATGTGAATACATATTTACAAATAAAAAAAAATACGAATGCAATATAAATAATCCTATATAGAGAGAGTAGAACTATTGAAAGAAAACCAATATCTTTAAAGATATTACAATTGATATTTGTAACTTGAACTTAAAAAATATTTCACATTCAAGCCTCCAGATGGCACCCGATGGCGGAAAAAAGGTTTTGTTGAACATTAAATATATATATATATATATATTTAGAATATGTATTTTTTGGCAAGATACAAAGTTAAATTATTATAATTTTAGAGAAAAAAATTACAGTGCCAAGTATTATAGTTTTTAAGTTACATTAGAACACTGTACATATAAGCATTAATTTATATAAATATATATAGATATATCTCAGCTTCTGTAAACAGATAAACGGTGAGAAAGCACAATTTCAATGCTTAAAACTATATCCTCAGTTTTTATATCAATTAACTGATGTACATAATTTTTACATATTCAGCAGAAGTAGTCATTAATTGCCCTTCCATGATGTGGATACATTAAAGACATTGGGGAAATATTACAGCAATTGCATACTTCCTTCTTTATATTGCATTTTATAAGGGTAATGGCATTATTTTGCTAAAACATTGACTTCTAAAACATAAATTTATAATTAAATTATTATTGAAATTTTTCTGCATTTTAGCTCAACGAATTCTAAGAAATTTGAAAGTTTCTTTGTTGGTCGTGGTAAATCAGTTATTAAACATTTGCTTTTCCATAACAAAATAAAATATGAAAAGAAAGAAAAATTTTATAGGAATTTGGAGCACATAAACAATTTTAACTATTAATAATAGCGGAAACTATCGACAATTTAAAAGTGCAAAACTACTAACATAGTTATCAGGAAGTTCCATTATTTTCTCTCACTCAAAACCTAGACCTAATTAATATTTTGCAAAGGAACTCTAATTGATTCTGCTTTCATTTGATCCTGATATTCCTCTTCAACAGAATCTACTACGTTGAACTAGAATCCATGGCCACTGCTTTAAAACTTAAAGCGAGCGATACATTTTGACCTCTCTGGTGGCAAGCGAAGTAAAGTATGCTTATTGGCGAGACATAGATGAGGTATTCGGAATTAGCAGCCAGAATAATTGCCTCGCTATGTCATTTCATCGCGAAATCGGCATGGGAATTGCAGAAAGGTGCATCCATTGCTTCTAATAAATGCGCCCTATTGAAGTAGTGGAGGGTGTAAATCTTCCATTCAATCCTCAATGGTATCATTTTGCCATGCCTACACTTTGAAGGTTGAATATTTAAAATAGGCATATCAGCAAGATAATATGCGTCGATTATTTTGTATGCAAAGAATATATGTTTTTCTGTTTTTTAACGTTTATTTAAAGAAATAATAAAGTGTTCCTAAATTGTTAATGTAATTATTTAACATTAGTTGCAGACCTTTTATCACTTTTTGGACATTAGATTTTTTTAGACATTTTATTACATTTTGAACACTTTAATAATAAGCATTGAGCAAAAACTGTGAGCACACAGAATTTCAATGCTTAAAACTGTATCTTAAACTTTTATATTATTAAATATAAGAGATTTATATCAATTGATGTATATAGTTTCTACATATACCACTTTAAGCCGTAGGTCCCGGTCTTTTATGACTGCAAGAGCGTCACGGAGCAAAAGTCAGGCTTCTACCTACGGGTGCTCCATCACAACAGAAGCTGCTTCCTTCCCCTTCAATCATGAGTCCATATGGGCTCGTGGGCTTGGCCAGCCAAGTGGGATAAGAAACAACAACAACACATATTCCGTTGAGATAGTCATTACTTCATGTTAAAGGTAAGGTCTTGGAAAAAACATTGTGAAAGGTAACATTAAAATGGGTAATCGTGGTATTTAATCCTCGTAATCATTGCATCATTTCGTTAAACATGATAAATATTGTGAAAACATTATTAAAGCTAGTGTATACTTCCTCCATTGTATTGCATTTTACATGGGTAATAGATGTAGAATCCAGGATTATTGTATTGAAATGTTTCTACATTTATGCTCAAAGAATATGAGGAAATTTGAAAGTCCATTTATTAGTCATGCTAATTAAGTAATCAAACTTTACCTTTTTTGTTCCGAAATAAGAAAAAAAAAAGATATAGTAAATTGGAGCAAATAAATAATTTTAACTATTAATAATAACCGAAACTATCAATTATTGAAAAATGCAAAACTAGTAACATAGTTATCAAGGCAGTTCCATAACATAATTATTTTCTCTCACTCAAAACCTAGACCTAATTAATAATTTGCTAAGGAACTTTAATTGATCCTGCTTTCATTTGATCCTGATATTCCTCTTCAACAGAATCTACTACGTTGAACGAGAATCCATGGCCACTGCTTTAAAGTTCCTTAAAGCGAGCGATACATTTTGATCTCTCTGGTGGCAAGCGAAGTAAAGTATGCTTATTGGCGAGGCATAGATGAGGTCTTCGGAATTAGCAGCCGGAATAATTGCTTCGCTATGTCATTTCATCGCGGAATCGGCATGGAAATTGCAGAAAGGTGCATCCATTGCTCCTAATAAATGCACCCTATTGAAATTGTGGAGGGTGTAAATCTTCCATTCAATTCTAGTTGGTATCATCTGCTGAAAGGTAAGAGGTCGTCGTTGAATGTATTGGCATGTCTACTTTTTGAACGTTGAGTATTTAAAATATGCATTCCTGGAAGACAATTTATGTTGATTATTTCATATTTCATGAATTCAGTTTTTTGTTTCTTAACGTATATATTAAGAAATAATTTATGTATTATAATTTTTTTTTTAAATTATTTATTTATTTAAAGCAATAATAATGTGTTACTCAATTTTTAATGGAATTATTTAACATTAGTTGCAAACTTTTTATTATGTTTTGGACATTTAGACATTAGAATTTGTTAGACATTTTATTACATTTTGGGCACTTTAGACATAAATATTGAGGAAAAACTGTCAGCAGAAACAATTTCAATGCTCAAAACTGTAACTGTTTTTCAACTTTTATATTATTAAATATAGAAGATTTATTTTCATTGATGTACATAGTTTTTACATATTCTGTTTAGATAGTTTTACTTGCACGGTAAATGCATGGTCATGGTAAAGACAATGCGAAAGGTAACGTCAAGCATGGTAATCATTAAAAGTCATGGTATTTAATCATCGTAATCATTAAATCATATCATGAAACATGGTATATTGTGAGAACTTTATTAAAGATCATGTACACTTCCTTCATTGTATTGCATTTTACAACGGTAATAGATATGTAATCCAACATTATTTTGCACTATTGAAATTTTTCTACATTTAAGCTCAAAGAAGGCGAGGAAATTTGAAAGTTCATTTATTGGTCGTGGTAATTAAGTAATCAAATATTACCATTTTTTTTTTGTACCTAAATAAAACATGAAAAAAATTTTTATAGTAAATTGGAGCAAAAAAATAATTATAACTATTAATAATAACCGAAACTATCAGTAATATAAAAGTGCAAAAATATTAACATAGTTATCAGGCAGTTCCATAACATCATTATTTTCTCTCCCTCAAAACTTATACCAAATTAATATTTTGCAAAGGAACTCTAATTGATCCTGCTTTCATCTGATCCTGATATTCCTCTTCAACAGAACCTACATTGAACGAGAATCCATGGCCACTGCTTTAAAGTTCCTTAAAGCGAGCGATACATTTTGATCTCTCTGGTGGCAAGCGAAGTAAAGTATGCTTATTGGTAAGGCATAGATGAGTCTTTGGAATTAGCAGCCGGAACAATTGCCTCTCTAAGTCATTTCATTGCGGAATTGGCATGGAAATTGCAGAAAGGTGCACCCTTTGCTTCTAATAAATGCGCCCTATTGAAGTAGTAGAGGGTGTAAATCCTTCATTCAATTCTCGACGGTATCATCTGCTGAAAGGTAAGAGATCGGAGTTGGATGTATTGGCATTTTTACACTTTAAAGGTTGAATATTTAAAATATGCATACCAGGAAGATAATTTATGCTGATTACTCTGTATTCATTGAATATATATTTTTTTGTTTTTATTTGCCATTTTCAGGTTCATGGGAACACTTCAATTTTTATTTACAAACATTATATATATATATATATAAATACATAATGTTTGTAAATAAAACTTAAAGTGTTCCCATGAACCTGAAAATGGCCCTCTTCTTGAAGCCATTATAGGTCTACTATAGACCGAGACGTTACACCCCGTATTTGCAAGCAGTATAGGAGAAATATGGAAAAACTTCATCTAAGTGCTAAATGAGTGACAACAGTGAGGTAATTCTAAATGTGTAACAACGGGGCAGCTCTTGTTTGTGGCATAAAGATTAACTGTCTCTGTATTGCCAGCTGCATTAGAACAACAACATAAGTATGTTGTTGTTGTTGTTTCTTATCCCACTTGGCTGGCCAAGCCCACGAGCACATAGGGACTCATGATTGAAGGGGAGGAAGCAGCTTCTGTTGGGATGGAGCACCCGTAGGTAGAAGCCTGACTTTTGCTCCGTGACGCTCTTACAGTCATAGGAGACCGGGACCTACGGCTTAAAGTGGATTCCGAACCACTACAAACATCCATGGCACCGCCGGGATTCGAACCCGAAACCTGTGGCACCGAGCGCCAGAGCGCTAGACACTCGGCCATTCAGGTCCCAAATTTGCCAACGGCACGCAGTGTTCCCAGGTGGTCACCCACCCAAGTACTGACTGCGCCCAATGATGCTTGACTTCGGTGATCTAACGAGAACCGGTATATTCAGCATGGTACGGCCGTTGGCACATAAGTATGTAATTCTATAATATTCCATATTCCTTCCATTAAAAGTATGTAATTCCATTACATTCCAAGCTCTTTCCATTATAAGTATATAATTCCATTATATGTGTCTGGACACCTAGAATATTTTATGTGCAATTACAATAAAATTTACAAAAGTAGAGGGGGTGGGGGAGATTCTGGTAATAATAATATTTTAAACTCAAATAAGATTTTCAAATTCTTGAAATTGATATTTTATTTAAAGAACTGACCAATTGAAATTTACTTTTAACGCAAGAGCATTAGTAGTTAAGTAAAACTCTATCGTTTGTGATGCATCAAAAATCCTCATGTTTCACATAAATATGCCCCTAACAACACGTGTTGTAAAAGGTTAAGGTTCCATGAGTGAATCACTGCCCTGTATTTGCGAGCGGTATAAGAGAAATATTGAAAATACCCATAAGGGAGCTCATCATGTATAATACTGTGTCCAAAAAGAAATAACAATTTTAAATTTAAAATACCCGGGCATATGGTATTTCAATTTTTTTTTCTTTTTTTTGGTTTCTGGCACTGTCCTTAACATCTGTGTGAAATATGATGTCAAAATATTCATTAGTGTTTGAGTTATGCTTGGTTTTGTGAGACGCGCTTTTTTGGACGCAGTAGTATCATATGGTTATTTACACAACTACCATAGAGGTTCTGAAAGTCGTATCTGCAACGGTCTCCACCACTGGAATTAAACCTGGGCACTACTGCACGGTAAAGATGAACTTTTTCTCTGGGACACGACGTAAGCATTATTTTAGTTTGTGTGAATTTATTTTTGGAGAATACACAGCTCGAAATTGGAAGTTTAATTAACCTTTCTGTTCTGCAAATTCTTACTGCAGAGGACGTGTACTAAAAGGTTAAAAATCGATAAATTCACTTCATTGAAGAAATGCATATCTTTTTTTTTTCATTTATAAATGCTTTTATTTAACAAAAATCGTTTGAAAAGAAAACAAAGCTTAATTCATTTTTTCTGCATTAATAGAAACAGATGCACGCGTTTAATAAATGAAGCATACCACAATTTTTATTTGCATATGTAAAAAAGGAGCAAGGCAAAAAGAAGAAAAGGCCAATTAAATACATCTGAAAAATAAAAGAAGTATCTTATGTTACGATAAAAAGACATTATATTATTTTCGTATTAAAAATTATTTTTTTTATCAGTTGGAACGATATATTAAATTTCTATGAATAAAAATGCAATCTTGGGTAAAAAAATGAACATATAATATAAAATGTTCTTTTTAAGGACAAAAAAAAAGAAAGAGAAAAATTAAGAGCTATAAGAAAAATAAAAGTGTTTTTTTAAAAAAAGAAAAGAAAAGAAAAAGATACAATAGAATAGATTTTGCAAAAAAAGTGAAGAATATTTTAGAAGAAAAGACACAGCTTAAAGAGCTTCAAGAAGAAAGAAAAGAAACAGTCATATGTTGCCACAATATATCGGTCTTTTTATTTTTTTTCTAGCAGGGAAAAAAAAAAAAAAAAAACTTTGAAAACTATTTTTCTTAAAATTCCTTATTATTTCTTTATAATGCAACAATTACCACTCAGTTAAAATATTTTATAAACACAGTATAACTGCATTTTTAAATTGATAATAGAGATTCATTTGCACACATTTCAACGTATGTCTAATAGAGTTTCAAGTACAGTATTTATTACTCAACAATCCGATATGTACTTAGAAAAACAATTTTACTGTTTTTAGCATGATAATCTATGAAACACTTTTTATTAAAATAATTAACTCAAAAAACATGCAAAATTTACATATTGCTGTAAAAAAAAATAAAAAAATATAGTCCATAAGTGCAACTTGGGATTAAAATCGTTTCAGAATTAATTTTTACATTACTGAATAGAAGGTTTTTTTAGAATTTATTTTCGCGTATTTCGAACAACATTAATTAAACATTATTGATTATTGTATTGTTATAGCTCAAAAATAAATAGATTATTCTATATAATTTGATATAGTTTTGGATATCAATGAAATTATCGGTATTAAATAACTGAATAAATATTCTGGCTGATGTACAAAAACAATTTCTATGTTTAAGATGAAGAAATTATCATTGTGATCACGTATCGAATTAGCGGGAAAGATATGATTTATATTCTGCAGCGCAAAATAAACTTGGGGTCTTACGGCCGAGTGGCTAGCGCTCTGGTGCTCGGTGGCACGTTTCGTGTGCGAGTCCCAGCGGTGCCATGGATGTTTGTAGTGGTTCGGAATCCATGTAAACCATAGGACCCTGTCTAATATGTCTTTACGGCGTAGAGCTAACAACCCTCCCCTTAAAAGAAAAAAAAACCCTATCTTGAGACCTTTTAGCTTTGAACAACCATGGAACTGTTGCATTATTGAAGAAAATACAAAAAACTTATTAGATATATCTTTTAAAAAGGTCTTTGATATTTTTTGTTTCTTCACATATAGAATATTTGGTTCACTCGGTGTCGAAGGTATGGCTTTCATGGATTGGGTTCAATCATTCAAATGAGACATATTATTGCTATTTGTGTCAAACTGGGTAAGAATCAGGTTGAAATGAAAGTTCAATACTTTTTAGGGATAATTATAATTAATCAAAGTAGTGATTCGATTTTTAACTATTCATGAGTGGATTCTCTTGGCTTAACTGTCATTCAAAACCTTTCCAACAGCCTCGAAGGGAACTGCATTCATGACTATTTTTAGCATATGGTGCGATATAAAGGTAATTGTTAATAATGAGCTTTTAGGTGACCATAAAATAATAACCGCTGAAGTTTGTTGTTGCTTCTTATCCCACATGGCAGGCAACAACATCTAGGTGAAGTCCAACAACCTGTGTGGTCTCATGGAAGGAGGGAAAGGGGGAGGGCAGCTTCTACTGTGATGGAACGCTGACTTGGTAGTGCCTTCCGGGAGGACCTTTAGGGGAAACTACTCCGAATTTGCGTATCGTATGAGAGCAAACCAGGGAAATACCTACCATGTAGTCCAAGGCACGAGGCAAGATGCTGAACAATACAAACGACATCGAGACCATGTCGTTTTTTGAAACAGTGCAAAACAGCCAGGAGATTGAACCTCCGCCCAAAAGCTCACTGAGCCCCGAGTTAAGAAGCTTGTTAACCATCAAGGAATGATCCTGCAGAAAGATAATGCCAACCTCCACACTTCAAAAATGACTAAGACTTTCATACAAGAATTTGGCTTGTCAACTACATTTCACTCCCCCATATTTTCCCTATCTTTGTCTATTGATTACCATCAATTCAGAAGCTTACAGAATCATGTATGAATTAGCGTAAATCAGCAAAAGTTATGTTGACTTTGACAGAAAAATATTTTAAATGAAGCTAAATTATTTTTTAAAGGCGGAATTGAAATAATGTTTACTATTAAAAAAAAATTGTGATTGAAAATATAATTTTTCTTAGTTTTTCAATTTTTTTTTAGTCGGAAATTTTTATCATTTTATTTTTATAAAAAAAAAAAAAAATATTATTAAAAATATACAAGTGCTTTTCAAAATTGATAAACTCAAAGGAAACAATTAATAATTGAAAAAAGAATGATATGAAATAAAAAAGCACTTTTGTACCAAAGAAATTATAATTTTGTATAGCTAAGCTAAATTAAATCAGCGATATATTTAATCCTAATGAAAGTCCATTGACATGGGTCGATTTCTTGTTGGAGCGGGGTTATGTTTTGGCCCTAATTTGTTATCCGCCAATCGATTGGGCCCTAATATTAGCTGGGCCCCTTCATCGGTTTCCACTCGAGGGCCTAACGAGGCCAACCGCTAATTAAAATAATTCTTCGGATAATGAGAGACTTCACGCTGAATGTCTCTTTTTCCCGCCAGAAGTTAGTTTGGTTGCCATGGAGACGGAAGAAAACTTTCCTTTACAGGAATAATTCGATTGCAATACACATCTCCCGTAGAGCTTCCTTGAGGAGGAAAATTCTGTTGTTGCCATTAATTACTCGAGGAATCAAAATCTTTCAAAAATTTTCCTTCTGAATGACTGCTAGTTAGGAATTTTGAGGATGGTTTGTTACTGTTGAAAGGCGCGTGGGTTGTGTGACGTATTTAGAATGATATACGTGTTGCCAAGTAGGGTTGCATAATTAATAATGCAGAGTTATTTCTAGAAATTTAAAAATGTGTACAATGTCGCACAAGGGTTTATGTATATATGGTTAGTGATTGTATAATGTTAAATAAAAATTCTATTTAACAAAATTTTGAAAATTTGTTACTTTGAAGAATTTGACTTGAACACAGTTTTGTTTTATTTAGAGTTTGTATTAATTATTTGGCAAAAAATGCTCTAAATACAAGAATGCTTTTGAAAGGAATGGATGTTACACCCAAATTTTTTTTAGATAATAACGAGTTTCGATAAAATTTGTTAGCTGGTTAAATAATTATTAGTATGAATATCCACTAGGTTAAAAAAAACCCTTTTATTCTTCTTATAATAGATTCCAAGTAATTTTTTAATATTTTGAAATTTTTTTCTAAATTACATTTTATTATTTCTGCTTTTTCTTGCTCTTTGCTCTTAAATTGCATATTAAGGTAAATATCTATACATATTAAGGTAAATTCTTATAAAGATAAATATCGATACATAAGTAAATTCATATGAAGGTAAATATCGGTACATATTAAGGTAAATTCATATGCAAGTAAATATCGGTACATATTAAGGTAAATTCATATGCAGGTAAATATCGAAATATTTACCATTAAATCTAATCAAACACGTTCTACTACTGTGCCTAAAAAGTAAGACCAATTTCTTCTTTCAAAAACTCTTTATTTATTCTTCCAAATTTATTTCATCGCCTTCAAAGTAATCCCCTCCGGACACAATGAACTTATGAAAAACTATTTTTCCAATCAACAATGCATGCTAAAAAGATGCTTCCCGGAGTGACATTTTCAGTTTAGGGAATAGCCAGAAGTCGCACGGTATCAATACGGTGGTTGTGGAAAGATATGGGCTTCATTTTTGGCGGAAAAGTGACGAAAAATCAATGTAGTGTGAGCTGGCACATTCAGTGTTTTCGGTAACAATCGAGATTTGACGCGTCTGAGGCCCAAAATTGAGTTGACCGATCCTGTTGAAATTCCAAGATCCTCAACAAGGTCTCTAATTGTAAATCGATGGTTTGAAAGCACCAAATCTTTAATTTTTTGGACGTAAACTTCGTCGGTTGAGGTTGGTGGTCGTCCAGAGGGCTCTTCGTCTTCAAAGCGTTCTCTGCCTTCTTTGAACTGCTCATACCCCTTCTAAACTTTTCTTTCCGATATAGGAATGCACACCGAATACCTTCTGCGTCATTGTATACGTTTCCGCAAAGAAAATTTAATGCAAGTCCTTTGCTCAATTAATTGAGACATTTCAAAAATCGCTTTAACTAGTTTTTGCGTCTCTTAAGCCAAGCGCAACTCAAACACTCATGAATATTTCGACGTCAAATTTTACACAGATGTCAAGGACAGTGCCAGCAAACTAAAAAAGAAAAAAAACTAAAATTCCATAAGCCCCGTGAATTTTAAATTGAAAATCGGTCTTAGTTTTTGTACACAGTAATATTTGGTTGAAGTTTCATTCTGAGGAGACACCTAATGATATCTGCTTTATATATATATATATATATATATATGCAGCTGGCAAATATACCTCTGCTATGGGTCCTGATAGCCGAATGCCTAGCGCTCTAGCCTTCGGTGCCACAGGTATCGGATTCAAATCCCGGCTTTGCCATGGGTGTTTGTAGTGGTTGGGAATCCACTTTCAGCCGTAGGTCCCGGTCCTAATAGGATCGTAGAGCGCTGCGGGGGCATTGTTATTCCGCGTCCATGGGCTTACCATCAAGTTATACGCGCCCCTTGGGTAACGCAAAGTGAGTAACATCTGTGCAGCCCTTATGGCGAAGATCTGTTTAATTGTGATACAATGAATATTCAAGGAAAAATTCTTAAGATTGAAAAATTCTGTAGATTCTGAATGTTCTTCCTATTAATTCTTGTTCTTTGTTACACAGTCCAGTCACATTAATATGACCGCCTGCCAAAGGCTAGAATAACCACCTTTGGCAGAGCGGACCGCTGCGAGACGTGCAGGAACAGAGTCAATTAGGTTTCTGTAGGTGTTCACTGGGATGTTGAGCCATGCCGACTCCAGTGCCGTGGCCGGCTGCGCTAGATTACACGGTCGAGGATCCAAGGCACGAACAACCCGATTGAGGTGGTCCCACAGATTCTCAATTGGGTTTAAATCCAGTGAGTTTACTAGCTAGGGGAGTACTGTAAACTCATACTGGTGCTCTTCGAACTACACACATACACTGCGAGCTGTATGATACCTCGCATTGTCCTGCTGGTAGATGAAAAAAAGGAAAAATGGTTAAAAATAATTCGCAAAAATAAAATGAGGAAAAATAATTCGCATCCAGGGGTGGACATGATCCGTAATGCATCCATAATGCCTTCCACAATGATGAGTGCACAAAGTGAATGCAAATTCCCCAAACCATAATGCTCCCTCTATCAGCTTGGATCTTCTAGGATCCTGTTGCAGGGTGTTTGCTTTCAAACGTTTCACACCGTATACGCCAACATCCATTTGTCCGATGAAACATAAAACGTGATTCATCGAAAACGCCACCTGTCGCCACTCTGTGGACGTCCAGTTTCAGTATTGGCGTGCAAATTCCAGCCTTTGCCGCCAATGAACAGCAGGCAGCATAGGTGCATTAACCAGGCGTCTGCTGCGGAGGTCCTTGCGCAGCAACTTTCGCTGAACCGTTGTTGATGATACACTCTTGGTAGCCCCTTGATTCATCTGGGTGGTCAGTTGTTGAACAGTTGCACGTCTATTCACCCGAACGCATCTCCGTAGCCTTCGTTCGTCTCTGACATCTATAGCCGGTGATGCACCACATGTGCCACGCCACAATAGTTTTGATAAACACAATAATAATTTAATAATCCAGACAATATCCAAAATGTCGGGATATAGTCAGTCAATTCACATAATCCAATAATTTTATTTAACTTTATTTGCACGAATGACAAGTGACGATATATGGATACATAATATATAATATTAAAGATACAGATACATAATCCAAGTCTACAATAGGCAACTAACAGCCACAAATTAAGGGAGAAAAGTTCGTAGACGAAGCACAGTTACAGTTTAAAGTGCTATAGTTTCGAAAGAGTTCTAGATATAAATGTAACATTTTCGACAAGTAATTTGCAGGAGTAAATTAATAACTAATTTCCAAATATAAATTGCGTACCATTGTTGATGTATTCATGGAAATATTCTAATTATATAAATAATAACTAGATAAAAGCTATTAAATATTCTAAATAGACGATTTTATTTAGTACATCTAAAAGTATTCAACAGATGATTTTAGGCTTGTAGAAGTAGATTTTCAGGGGCATTAAATATAATTGATTATTCTAAAAGGATCACGTCTAGCCGAAATCCTGGTCTAATTATTCATTGAGCAATATATATGTAGGACTTCATTAAAATCCTACATAAATATTTCACACTGACCCTTATATGAAAAGTAATATACGTTAAAAATATAAAGTTACAGTTTTTTTATTTCTTCTTTTTAAAATGTTTAAAGACTAAAGACAACTGCATCGTATAAAATATTTTTATATGCAGTAAGAAACATGACGCAGGATATCTGGATAGTAAAATAAATTCATAGGAAACATCATATTTTCATGAGAATATCAAATCGAATACATGAATACTGGAGTTACTTCTGCAATGTTTTAAGGAAACACAATAATTTTGTTTTGAGAGTCGAGTTTCAGTCCGTTGGTAAAAATAGATTTATTTTATTTCGTTCGAAGAAACTGACTTCCAAGCAAAATTTAAACATGGTTCTGAAATCTTGTATAGAATATATTTTTATTCAAAATTGCTTAGCAAAATATACTATTTTATAATTAATAAATTAATTAAAATATCTTTTCAAATTTAATAATTTCCTGTTTCAAATTTCACAATTTAATATTTTTTTTCTATTTCCTATTCAAATTTCATTATTTCATTAATTTTCTGTTTAAAATTTCCTAATTTTTATTGTTGCTGTTTCAAATTTCATAATTTCATTATTTACTATTGGGTGCGCTGAAGATCTAACTCCCCGTGGTGCACCTGGTAACACTTTTTAGTGGCTAAAAGATCTGCAAAATGGCCTTATTGTTGGATTAATGAACTCTGTTTCAGCATGTTTTGTTGTATTGGTTGTATTATTTTGTTGTTGTTGTATGTTGTTTTTTTTTTCCGTTGTTCTTTTTTTGCTATAACTGTTCATAATCCGTCATTGGAAATGAAAAGAAAAAAAATATTTACTATTTCAAATTTCATAATTACATAATTTCATTATTTCCTATTTCAAATTTCATAATTTCATTATTTCCTATTTCAAATTTCCTAATTTCATTATTTCCTGTTTCAAATTTCATAATTTCTTACTTTCCTGTTTCAAATTTCATAATTTCATCACTTGCTGTTTCAAATTTCTTAATTTCATCATTTCCTGTTTCAAATTTCATAATTTCATTGTTTCGAGTTCCAAATTTCATAATTTCATTATTTCCTGCTTCAAATTTCATAATTTTAATAAAATAATAATTTTTCAAAATACGCACACACACACACACAAAATTCAACTACTATCAGTTTTTTCCAGTAACAGAGCTGTAGTGATTTAAATAATTCAATGATTTATTTCATTTTTGTTTCTTTTCAGTCATGTTTTATACAATTTAGAGGAAGAAATTATCCAGAGAAAATTTATAATGTTATTTAATATAAAAATTAACCTCTAAATCAATTATGTGATTTAATTATATTGATATAAACATATGTTACCATTATTAATTATATATTAATTATAATTACTTATTATTATTATATATTTATATAATTATATGAATTTTAATATTTGGGGTAGACATTATTATTGAATAATATTAAATATTACTTTTTTTGATTAATTAATATCTTTGAGTGCAATTCAATTGAAATTACAGCTAGACGTTTAATCTCACTAGAAATGTAATTATAAATCGTGATATTGTGATAATCATATGCTAAAGTGTAATAGTCATTAGTAATTATAACGAAAAAAATACTAGTTATCAATTATTTGTAAGATTTTGAATCAATTATTTGTATAAATATCTTCCGTTGGCTTATGCAAAACCTTTCATTTTTTTAATTTTTACAATTTGACTTTCATAATATTCTATTTCGTACTATTCTCTGATAAATAATAGTACGAATAGAATATACTTTATAGAAGAAAATAAAATATTTTTTTGATAAAGGATGTTCTATATAATATCTTTGATAAAGAATAGTACAGAAATATCTAAATCTATATATATCTATATAATCAAAATATTTCTAATACTATACATTACCAAAAGGGAACGAAGTGTTTTTCCTCCTTTTGAAAACTTGATACAAATAGAAAGAAAATCATTTTTATTAAAATAATATTAACGAAATATAATAAGAATACGTTGCATATGCATTGACAGAAGAAGAAAAAAATTATGTTATATTATTATAACTATTATTAAGATATATTATTATTGTTTTACAGTAATTTTATATTTCACTATATCAAAAAAATGCATGAAAATACGAAGTACTACAAAAAAAAAAAAAAAAAAAAAAAGCCCACACACATACAAAACAATGACAAAAAAACAGTAGGAAAAAGAAACATTTTTGTAAATTATATGATACATCGATAGAAATAAGCAATTTAATAATGAATGAATATCTTTTTTTTTTTTTTAATAAATCTTTAAATTATTTCTTTAGTCAAATAACTAGAATTTAAAATTTGTATTTTAAGAAAACTAAATTATAGCTTAAAAATATCTTAGTAACATTTGAATCTGGAGGAAGCAAACAAATAAGATTTCTATACACGGATATTAACGATATTTCCTTACTATTTTAAAGATTTTAAATAAAAACTAATAAGTGAAATTTCTTTTATATAATCAAATCTCTTGGATTTATAAATTAATGAATATTGTCCTTCTTATTTTGATACACTTTTGATTAACTTTTATTTTGATACAAACTTTATTTAATTTTGATTCAAACAATAGATATATTCTTCAAATCGTAAATAATAATGCAGCTTTTGTTTTTGTAATTTCTTAAAGATTTCTAATATATATTTCCAAATTGGATAGAAAACATTTTTTTTAGAAATATGTCTACTCAGTCAAATATACTATTTTCAAAATCTTTCAAATAATTATTCACCTCCTTACAGGAGATTAAAAAATTAATTTTCTATTTTAAATAAAACTAAATTTTTATGATATTAATTTTTTTACAAGGCTTGTAATTTTATACAAAATTTATGGGCAATATTAAAATTTGTTAAATTGTTTTTAAAAAATGCATTTTTTATATTTTGTGACATTTATTCTAACAAAATATTTAAAATACTTCAAAAGGGGAAAATAACTATTAATCTTCAAAAAATGTTTTGTTCATTTGTACTGTAAGTTTTCAGATAATGAATCAGATGATAACTTAGAAGATAAATTTAGGGCGATTAATAAAAAGGCAATTTACTTAGCATACTACTGCTATTACAAAAAAAATGATATTTTGGTCATAAATTCAAGAAAGTTTAAGAAGAGTTGTTAACAAAAAAGTTTTGCAGAATTGAAATAAAAAAACCCATATATTTTATCCATTTGCCAACATTATAAATCCTCTAAAGAAATAATCAATTATCAATTAATCAATTACTTCTATTAATCAATTAAACAGTTATTCAATTATTCAATTGTAAATCAATTAATCAATAATTCAATTGTTAATCAATTAATCAATTATTCAATTATTTCTTTTATTCCTATTATTCTAGCCATTAAAAAATCATATGGTAGGGATAATAAAAATACATTTCATGCTATCACAGCTTTTCCCCTCAGCAAAATATAACAGTCATGTCATATGAATATGTGATATAATATTTCATCCAATATTAACCAATTTTTATAGTAATCATGTATCACATATATCAATATATTTTTTTTCATTGTAACTGATGAATAATCATATAGCATTTATAAGGCAAAGCATATTTTTGCAGCTCATATTTCTACTGTGAAAATCAACCAACATAATGAAAGATTTTTAATTCTATGGAAAAAAAGTGTATCTGTCAATTATTTGTAGCCAATTAATTCATGATTCTTCAGAATAATCGCCAAGAATTTATAGGACGAATAAAAAAAAATTAATTATCGCCAAGAATTTATGGGAAGAATTAAAAAAGAAAATAATTATCGCTAAGAATATTTATAGGAAGAAAAAAAAAATAATTATCACCAAGGCTTTATAGGAAGAATAAGAAAAAATTAATTATTGCCAAGAATTTATAGGAAGAATAAAAAAAAATCATTTAATGGCTTCACATTTTTATTAACAACAAAACTCACATATTAGAACTCACAACTCACATATTTATATTAACAACTCAACAAGATTTTAAATTCCATGAAAAAAGTATATATGTCAATTATTTATCTCAAATTAATTCATGATTCTTTAGAATAATCGCCAAGAATTTATATCAAGAACAAAAAATAATTATCGTCAAAAATTTATAGGAATAATAAAAAAAATATCGTCAAGAATTTATAGGAAGAATTAAAAAAATTAATTATTGCCAAGTATTGATAGGTAGAATAAAAAAAAATCATTTAATGGCTTCATATTATTATTAACAACACAAATCCCATATTAGAACAGGATTAAATCCGTTCATGTTAATAATATTTAAACCCCCACCAAATTGGTGGCAACAGAATAAGAATCAGGAAGACTTAACCCTCAACCCGCCATCTATATCCCCACGCATAAACCCACCCGCTCCAGAGAACAACAGCCGAAGGAGTTCAAATGACATTTCGAAATTGCCAGATTAATTTCGCATGTGTATACATCCCACGGGTGTAAACGACACCGGACACCTTGAGGGGGTGGGAAGAGGATCCTCTTCCTCCTTCCAAAGCAAATCAGAAAGCATCGGATTCTATTCCTGTTCTGGAGAAATGATTTTGTCACTTTATGGCGGGGAGAGTGCCATGATTTTATTAAGTGCGGTCGACAGCTCGAAGCAATGGACTTAATGAACGGTTATGAATTGAGATAACAATACTCTTTCGAGAATTCCCCCGCCTCCAGATAAGGGAAATCGGAATAAATTCTTCAATGAGCACTGCAAACTTGGATTCTGAAAAGGCCGTGGATATTGAGAGTTGTGCTTTGTTATTAAGTCTTAAATAAATTAATAACAGCTAACAAAAAAAAGTTGTTTTTTATGGTATGAAGGTTTATTGTATTCTTAGAAAAATAGCTGAAAATGTTAATAATAAATAAGAATTCTAAAAATACGATATTTTTAAAATATAATAATAAAATATTGAATCACATTTAAAAGATATTAAACTATTAAATTTTGGTAGTGAATTAGGGTTTTAAAAAGGACATACTTAGGGTTTATGAGGAAGTTTGATCTACACTCCTGTCCATAAATTAAGGATAATGAAGTTCAGGCAAAGAAAGAGACAGAAGCAAAATAAATTTGATTTATTTGTAAAGTCTATTTATTAAACAAAAGGTAAAGAGCAAAAAAAGATGCTATATGTTTGACATAATTATTAAAAATTGCGATTTTTACTCCCTGGAGCAAATTTCAAAAAGAACCTATTTACTAAAACCAGTATAACATGGTTAGTATGATGGTTAATATGGAGTATGAAAGCAATACAGGCGGACAATACGGACAATGCAATACAGGCCTTACAACGCCTAGGCATGCTGAGTATCAAATTATCAATCTGATCTTGGGGACTATTACACCACTCATCAAGCAATGCCCTCCGAAGTTCCGGTTGACGGGCTGCAATTCGTTGGCCAAGCATATCCCACACATGCTCTATTGGATTCAAGTCCGGTGAGTATGCTGGCCAATCCATACGGGTGATATCCTCCAATTGAAGGCATTCGTCTACAATGTTTGCATGGTGAGGACGGGCGTTGTCATCCATAAACAGAAATTCAGCACCCATGGCGCCCTGAAACAAACGTACATGTTGTTCCAGAATGACATCCCGATAGATGTGGCCTGTCATCGTTACACTCTGAACATGCAGGTCAGTTCAGGAACCAAGAATAATTCCTCCCCAAACGAGCCAACCTGCACCACCGTAACGGTGTCGTTCAATGGTGTTCTCTTGGTGGTAACGGGTACCTGGCGCTCTCCATATAAAAGTCCGGAGAGAATCAGACTGCAAATTAAACCTGGACTCGTCGGAAAACATTACACCAGGACACTGTTGCGGTGTCCACAATGCATGCTCTCCAGGTTAATCTCAGGTGACAGTGAGTTGCGGTAAGTGGAACACATCTGACAGGCCTACGAGCATATATATCAATGTGCCCTAAGCGTCTGTACACGGTGTGCCTTGAAACCGTCGTTCCGGTAGCTGAAGAGAGCTGACGAGACAGGTCTGATGCTGTGCTCCGTCTGTTTCTTTTGGAAGTAACTGCTAAATACCGGTCCTCATTCAGATGTGATTCCAGTCGTCCGATAATTCTACCACGTAAAAAATCATCCAAATGCTTCCTTTGTGCCATAACTATGCGGTTATTGCACTGAAAGGCTTTTAAAGCGCTTGTGAACAATTTTACTTCTTTGCCACCATTCCCTATATACCCCTCTCTTACACTCTCGTCATTGTGACGTATTATCCGCGCCATCTGGTGGTTTCCTGTAATTTGCATTTCCTCTTCAAGATGTGTGTGATAATTCTGCAGGTGAAATTTTTATGTTAGAGTTCAATTTCTGTGTGATTCTGAATTATCCTTAATTTATGGACATGAGCGTATTACAGCATTTAGAATCAAGTAAGGAATACCAATGGAATGATATACTCATTTATAATTCATGGTATATATTTACGGTGGGATAATATAAATACATTATACTCAGTGAAGGCACGATAGTTCTGATGTAAATATTCAATTATTTTATGATAGTTCATAATATGCTAATTTATGTTGGGATAGTTTATGGAATTATATGTTTATTTATGATATGATATTTCATTGTATGATAATTGATTCATAGTATGATATTTCATGGTACGATAATTCATTCATGGTATGATATGTTCATTCAAAAATAAGGTAAATAAGAATTCTAAAAAATATTATGTTTTTAAAATATAATACTAAAATATTGAATCATATTAAAAAGTTTTTAAATTATTAAATCTTGAATGTGAATCAGAATTTCAAAAGGGACATACAGATTAGGAGGAGGTTTGATCTGTTATGCCATTTGGAATCAAGTAAGGAATATCAATGGCAGGATAATTCATTTATGTTATGGTAGTTCATTGAATGATAATTCATTTATAGTATGATATTTCATTGTATGATAATTAATTTATGTTATGATAGTTCATTGTATACTTTATTATAAGGGAATCGGAATAAATTCTTAAATGAGCACTGCAAACTCGGGAACTGAAAAGGCCGTGTAGATATTGAGAGTTTGGTCTTTGTTATCCCGTCTTACATAAATTAATAAGAAGTACATAAAAAAGTATTTTTATGGTATGAAAATTCATTGTATTCTTGAAAAAACAGCTGAGCATATTATTAGTAAATAAGTAGTATGAAATACTTGTTTTTAAAAGATTATAGTGAAAATTATAAATAATGCTGACACGATATTAAATTATTAAATCTTTGTCATGAATCAGATTTTTAAAAAGGACATAGATATAGAGAGGAGTTTTGACCTATTATACCATTTTGAATCAAGTAAAGGATACCAATGGTATGATATACTCATTTATAATTATTGGTATATATATTTATTATTTTATTTGTTAATATAAGGAGTATAACTTATCTATATTACACCATAATTAATATATATAATTTAATTATGGTATTATATACATACGTTATACTTACTAAAGGCACGATAGTTCTGATATAATTCTTCAATTATTTTATGGTAGTTCGTAATATGGTAAGTTCATTTATATTGGGATAGTTCATGAAATTATATGTTTATTTATGGTATGATATTTGTTTGTATGATAATTCATTTATAGTATATTTCATTGAATGATAATTCCTTTATGGTATGATATGTTCATTTATGTTATGATAGTTCATTGTATACATTATTATAAGGTAATAGGAATAAATTCTTAAATGAGCACTGCAAACTTGGGATGAGGATTTTGAAAAGGCAGTGGGTATCGAGAGTTTTTATTTGTTATTCCGTCTTAAATTAATTTTTAAGAGGTACATAAAAAAGGGTTTTTTATAGTAGGAAAGTTCATTGTATACTTGAAAAACAGCTGAACACAAATAGGAAATCTAAAAATACTACATTTCTAAAAGATAATTGTAAAATTACTGAATCATACTAAAAAGATATTAAATTATTAAATCTTCATTGTGAATCATTTGTTTAAAAAGGACATATATATAATGAGGAAGTTTGATACATTATACCATTTGGAATCAAGCAAGAAATACAAATGGTAAGATAATTTATAATATGATAAACTCATTTATAATTCATGGTATATGTTTCTCAAATGAGCACTGCAAACTTGGGATGAGGATTCTGAAAGGCAGTGTGGATATAGCAAGTTTGGTTTTTGTTATTCCGACTTAAATAAATTAATGAGAGGTACACAAATGATGTGGAAGTTCATTGTATACTTGAAAACCAGCTGAACATATAATTTGTAAATAAGAAACTTTAAAAAACTATGTTTTTAAAAATTAATAGTAAAGATAGGAAATTATTAAGTCTTGATTGTAAATTAGATTTTTAAAACTGACACAAATGCAATGAGGAGGTTTCATCTATTATACGACTTGGGATCAGGTAAGGAATATCAATGGTATGATTATTTATGGTATGAGATACTTATTTATAGTTCAGGGTTCATGTTTATTTATGGTATGATGTACTCATTTATAGTTCATGTATATGTTTATTTATGGTATGATACACTGATTTATATTTCATAATATATGTTTATTTATGGCATGATATACTCATTTATGGTTCACGGTATATGTTTATTTATAGCGTGATAATATTGATATCTTATACTCATTAAGGTCATGATATTTTAGATATAATGTTTTCATAATGATACTATAGTTCTGATATACATATACATATATTCAATTATTTTATGGTAGTTCATAGTATGGTATGCTCATTTATGATATTATATGTTCATTTATATTATGATAGTTCATTGTATAAATTATTATAAGGTAATAGGTATAAATTCTTAAATGAATAACCAGTCTTAGAAAATAATATCGGTAAGTGAGAAATATTATATTTTAAAAAGAGAAAGCTAAATATCTTGAAATATCTCTTAAAGATTGATTTAAATTCTTATATGATTAAAAATGACTTAGAATTAGGGTTATGAAGCATTGGTTGAAAACATATATATTGAAAGTTTAATTTATATGGTACGATATATTATTCTGTACTTAAAAAAGTATTAAATTCTTTTATGAACATTAAAAACTTTAAATAATATCAAATAACATTTATATAAAAAGAATTTGCAACCTAAAATCTATTAATAAGAATATTCAGTAAATGTTTTTTTTTTATGATTTAGACTTTTCATTTTCAATTTCACTATGAACTTTTTTTATAATAACCCTGTATAAAACAAAATTTATACTTACTGATTTATGCATACAATACATGAAAATTTTTATAAGACAAGTCTGAATTATTTATGAAAATAAATTAACACTAAATATTTACGTTTTTCTGTCTTTGTTAAATGTATCTAAGAATATTAAAGATTCAATAATTATAATTTGCAATTCAGAATGAACATTTATAAAATGAAAAATTGTTCATAAACACGCATTTTTTATGAATTTTGACAAGTTTTACGAATACATATTCCAGCCTTATGTTAAAAAAAGTATTGAAAGATTAAAAAAAATTATTCATTATACTGTTAACAAATTTTAATTGCAAAAATTATAAATTATCCATTTATAAAAATAACAGGTTTATATTTGACAAAGAAAATTTTGAAATAAAAAAGTGTTCTTCTCAAAAACAAAATTTTTCAGCCCACATACTTAACTATGCACTTGAGAATAACGTTGTCTTACTTTTTTAATATGATTAAAAAAAGCCGTTAAAAATCTTGACGAAAAAAGGGTAATGAAATGTTATAGCGACAGCAAATTATAGCGGGATAAAAAAAAAGTTATGTTTTTGTTTGCCTTCTTTAGATTACCAAGTTTTTGAGTCATAATTAGGTTGAATTATGCATTCATTTGTTAATGTTTCATGCTATTTAAAGCTTGTTAAAAAAATCCTGCTGTCAACTTGACCTTGTTTAAAATTAGGATCTTATTTCTTGTTTGTGTTTAATTATTCTAAAGATACGAGAAGGTATCTTTTCTATAACGGCGTAAGTTTTTTTTATGTATATATATAAAATTTTTAAATCTTTTCTCATTAACTTATCTTTTTAGCTGATGACAGATTATGAAAGAATTTTTAGTGTTTTTTGCTTTTCAGTAGAGAAAATATTTTCTGGCCTGTTGAGTTACGTAAAATTTGATATCATTTAAATTTTTTATTGATGAATATATGGAATTAAAATTTTCTACAGATTAAATAAATATTTTAAGCATGGTTTAAATAATGTATGCATTATATTTTTATAACAAAGAAATATTTTTCTATTGTAAGAATCTACATTTATGATAATGTAATACTGAAAAAATGGAATTATGCAAATAAATTAAAATTGTATTTTAAACATAGAATGAGATAGAATTCATTTCATATAAAATTTTGACATTATTTTAAAGAAAAAATTAATATCTTAAGTTAATAAATTAATAGCAGTCGATGGTCAAAAAATATGTCTCTTATGTAACATTACTAAATAAGTTTTATCACACTGTAACATTTCGGCCAATATTAGACCTATGACGGCTTCAAGAAGTCTGCTTAGATATCGAGACAGACTTTTTTTTTTATAATCTCCCTGTATAAAACAAATTATATGCTTACTAATTTATGGATAAAATATATTAAAATGTTTATAAAATGTGTCTAAATTATTTATGAAAAAGAAACTAAGATTAAATATGTAAGTACCTGTCTGTGTTAAAGGTATATAATAATATTAAAGATTCAGTAAGTATAATTTGAAATTCAGAATGAACATTTATACGATGAAAAAAGTGTTATTAAACACTCATTTATTACGAATTCTGTCAAAGAATATCAAGATTAATTTCTTCCTTACAATAAAAAAAGAAAAAGTGTTGAAATTTAAAAAAAAAAAAAAAAAAAAAAATTATATTGTTAACGAATTTTAATTTCAAAAATTCTATATTATCCATTTATAAAATAACAGGTTTATATTTGACAAAGAAAATTATGAAAAAAAAAATTGTTCTTCTCAAAAAAAAACATTTTTCAGCACAAATATTTAACTATGCACTTGAGAATAACGTTGTCTTACTTTTTTAATGTGATTAAAAAAAGCCGTTAAAAATCTTGACGAAAAAAGCGTAATAAAATGTTATAGCGACAGCAAATTATAGCGGGATAAAAAAAAAAAAGTTATGTTTTTGTTTTGCTTTCTTTAGATTACCAAGTTTTTTAGTCATAATTAGGTTGAATTATGCATTCATTTGTTAATGTTTCATGCTATTTAAAGCTTGTTAAAAAAAATCCTGCTGTCAACTTGACCTTGTTTAAAATTAGGATCTCATTTCTTGTTTGTGTTTAATTATTCTAAAGAAACGAGAAGGCATCTTTTCTATAACGGTTTAAGTTTGTTTTTTTTAATTTTTTTATATGTATATATATAATTTTTTAAATCTTTTCTCATTAACTTGCTCTTTTAGCTGATGACAGCTTATGAAAGAATTTTTAGTGTTTTTTCCTTTTTAGCAGAGAAAATATTATCTGGCCTGTTGAGTTACATAAAATTTGATATCATCTTAAATTATTATTAATGAGTATATGGAATTTGTTGAAGATTAAAAAAATATTTTATGTATGATTTAAATAATGTATGCATTATATTTATATAACAAAGAGATATAAATATATATATATATGTGTGTGAATATATAATTGGAAATAACGTTTGTTACAGATTAAATAAATATTTTAAGTATGGTGTAAATAATATATGAATTATATTTAAACAAAGAAACACACACACACACACACACACACACATATATATATATATATATATATAATGTGTGAATATATAAGGGAAATTAACATATGCTGCAGATTAAATGAATATTTTAAGTATGGTGTAAATAATATTAGAATTATATTTAAACAAAGAAACACACACACACACAATATATATATATATATATATATATATAATGTGTGAATATATAAAATGAATATTTTAAGTATGGTGTAAATAATATTAGAAATTAACATATGCTGCAGATTAAATGAATATTTTAAGTATGGTGTAAATAATATATGAATTATATTTAAACAAAGAAACACAAAAAAGACACACACACACACACACACACATATATATATATATATATAGTGAATATATAAGGGAAATTAACATATGCTGCAGATTAAATGAATATTTTAAGTATGGTTTAAATAATATATGTATTATATTTCTATAAAAAAGATATATGTATCTATATGTATATATATATATATAATGCGAACGTCATTTATGGTGTTTCACTGCAAAGATTACATTCCAATAAATTTAATTTTATCACTACATTGATATTATTTTTTTATAATTACCCTTTATAAAGTAAATTTTATGCGTACTGATTTATCTATAAAATCTATTAAAATTTTTATAAAACGTGTCTGAATTATTACTGAAAGATAAATAACATTAAATATTTAAATTTTCTTGTGTGTGTTAAACTTATATAAGGATAATAAAAATCCTCTGATTATAATTGGTAATTCTGAATGAAAAATTATAAGATGAAAAACTTGTTATTAAACCTGCATTTATTATGAATTTTGACAAGTTTTGCTAATAGATATTCCTGCCTTATGTTAAAAAAAGGGCTGAAATATTTTTTTAAAAATTATTCATTATACTGTTAACCAAATTTAATTGCAAAAATTCTAAAAAATATGTTGAAATTTAAAAATAAAAAAAAATTATTCATTATACTGTTAAAAAATTTTAATTGCAAAAATTCAAAATTATCCAGTATTTATAAAATAACAGGTTTATATTTGACAAAGAAAATTACGAAATTCTTCTCAAAAACAAAATTTTTCAACACAAATGCTTAAATATGCACTTGAGTATAACGTTGTCTTACTTTTTTAATGTGATTAAAAAAAGCCGTTAAAAATCTGACGAAAAAAGCGTAATGAAATGTTATAGCGACAGCAAATTATAGCGGGATAAAAAAAAGTTATGTTTTTGTTTTGCTTTCTTTAGATTACCAAGTTTTTGAGTCATAATTAGGTTGAATTATGCATTCATTTGCTAATGTTTCATGCTATTTAAAGCTTGTTAAAAAAATCTTGCTGTCAACTTGACCTTGTTTAAAATTAGGATCTTATTTCTTGTTTGTGTTTAATTATTCTAAGGATACGAGAAGGTATCTTTTCTATAACGGTTTAAGTTTTTTTTTTATGTATATATATAAAATTTTTTAATTTTTTTCTCATTAACTTCCTTTTTTAGCTGATGACAGCTTATGAAAGAATTTTTAGTGTTTTTCCTTTTCAGCAGAGAAAATATTTTCTGGCCTGTTGAGTTACATAAAATTTGATATCATTTAAATTTATTATTTATGAATATATAGAAATAAAATTTGTTGCAGATTAAATAGATATTTTATGTATGATTTAAATAATGTATGCATTGTATTTATATAATGAAAATATTTTTTATTGTAAGAATTTACATTTTTAATAATGTATTACTAAAAAAGTTAATAATGTAAATAAATTAAAATTGCATTTAAGGCTGAGAATGAGATATAATTTATTTCATTTAAAATTTACGTATTATTTTAAGGAAAAAAATTAATAGCTTAGGTTAATAATTTAACAGCAGTCAATCATCAAGAAATATTTCTCGTATGTAACAACACTCTGGCCTATATAAGACCTATAACAACTTCAAGAAGAGGATCATTTTCAGGATCATGGGAACACTTTAATTTTTGCTTATATATATATATATACAAATACAGAACTCTGGTTTGGAAAAAAGTATTATGTACAAAAAGTGAAATTAAAGATTTAAATTTGATTTACAAATACACTATTAAATTAAAGGTACAGTTCACTCCAAAGACAGAGATTTTCAGAGTTCTCGAGTCTACGTCGAATCTAAAAATACGTGGTATGTGGCAAATCTTAATTATCACAGGGCGTGATACACGAAACCACAAAGGGCTCGCTTTGGAAAGAGGCCGAAAGAAAGGGCTGTTCAGTTTACGTCAGAGAAAAAAAAACATTTCTGGTCGACACGCCACAGAACATTCTCTTTTCTTTTCCAAAAACCCGTCTTTAAGAAAATCCCTCAAGGGGTGTGGGTCAGCTTCATTCATTTCTCATTGGAGTAGACATTTCTCAACTCGTGTTCTATAACTAATCCTGAAAAAACAATTCATAATACAGTTCATATTCAATCTGTAGTTTTCTCGACCTGTGAAGATCGCACAGACATTAGCTAATTTCCTGAGTCTCATTACATAGTACCAAATATCTGCTATCAAATTTTGGCGACAGGTTGTTCCATTAGTACAAAACACTAATTGCTGGTATTATAACTACCCACAATAAAGCTCATATGCTGTCAAATTTGTGTGATGGTTTTATTATATACTTGTCAAATAATATACATTCCTCTCTCCTAGGAATGAAATGCCAAAACTGTTCTCGTGAGAAAAAAATGCTACAATATATTTCTCGGATGTAAACTACTGAATACATTTCTCGTATTTAACGCATATATTTTTCTTAATATGAGAACATGATGATGTTATAGTTTTAAATTAAAGTTTGCAAATATTGAAATTGTCTTATTCGTAGTCAAATGGCAATGATCACACGGTGGTATGAAGGAAAGGGAGACTGAGATCTATCGGTTGCAGGCGTTGTAGATTTATTTCATGACGATTACAATTACAATAACGATTACAATGTGGTGATGGAGTATGTAAGCATTTGGCTTTCGCTACTGAAATACCTGGTGATAATATTTTGGCTGATCTTGAGTACAATTCTCAATTACTGAGCATATGCTCTTAGAAAGCCCGCAGTAATTCCTATAAATTTAATAAGGAGACTTATAAAATAGTTCATTTGCCGGTCTCTTGATAATAACGAATTCTAATCAACATAAAATTTAAATCAACTTCATACTAATATGTTTCATTTAATTTTATGGAGCTTTAAATAACCCGTTCAAGAAATATCTTAAATAGGAAATAAACTTGACAAACAGCTTTCTATAAGTCGCTAAGGACGAATCTAAATTTGATTAAATTTATTCTCAATTTCCGAATATTTTGGGGATGGTGGGTTTAATATGAATGGCAGCTTTAAGGCTGTCAATCCTTCTGCACATTAGATTAATTCATTATGTTAATACCAGTATAATAAAATTATAATTGTATTTTACACTTATTAAACTTGTAGACCTTTAGCCTAAAATATGTCATTCCAGGCCCAGCTGTTTGTAAAAGAGTTTATTATAATGGAGCATCAATTTGACCGGGGGTCTTGAGTTACTAGCACTCTGACGCTCGGTGGCACACGTTTCGAGTCTGTCTCGAAATCTACAGGTATGACAGACAATCTTGGTCCACAATGGGACTGTTGCGTCAATGAAGAAGATAAATCAGTTTAACTAAGGAATCAGAAAATAAATTAACGAAACTTTGCATTAATTCCATATTTGTGATAATAGTACATATGTGGCCGTGTCACCAACTACAGTGAAATAATTATTTTTCAAGAAGACTTTTGGTATATTTCATTTTGTTTATTTCTTATATTAAATTGAATTCGAAAAACTCTAACTTATCAACTATATCTGACACAAGTTAAATGCATAGATAATTTGTTTTCAAAACAGTGACAGTAGCCTCAAAATTGCTTTTTATGGGCTTTATCGAATACAGATTAAGTATATGAAAATATCAAAAATATTATTTATTCTATTTAATCAAATAATTGCCTCTACATCTTTGCTTCACTCCCCAATACACAATTTGAATACTAGAATCAATCATTTAAATATTAGAAGGTATTAAAAGACATCTTATTTTAGACATTTTCCTTATCTTACACGACAACTATCATCATATTTCTAGCACTACCAAAAACTTTCCACTTCATGCTTTTCAACTCAGTTTGAATTTTTGTTGACTGACCACTCCAACTGAGTATTTCCTCCCCATGCCATTCATGCCACCGAATTCGCGAACGTCCGAGGCTAGTAAACAGCACTTTAAGCCCCGTCGATTGTGCCCCGGGAACCGCTCCGTCTCCATCCATCATGCCACTTCAGATGATGGCATCGACTTCGGGGGCTGATCTATTCTGATGGATGCACTTCCGGCCTCACGTTAGAGGGTCAGCTGTGTTCGAACGCGTTTAATTCGCCACTGCCTTGCGACTACTATACGTTAGTGAATTTGAAACGAATTCGCTTGGAGATAATTTGCAACAATGATATGAAAAAGATTTAGCAATGTCCTTGATTTAATAATTTGAATGCATTATAGATTTTTTTATTTCACAAGAATTATTATTTTTTTTTTATTTATTTATTTTATGGAAGGCATGAGGAAAGTCAACCTTGTCTTCAAGCAATTTCAGTAGTTAATCTTTCTATGGTTTACCGATTGCAAAATTTTAAGATAAACTTTTATTTTCCAAATCTTATATACAGGGTGATCATAATTAAAACCCCACCTAAAAAATTCTGTTAAAAAAGAACCACTCGTTACAATAAGTTGAAATTTGAACTGAAAATACTTAAGGAAGAGGGAAAAGATATGGTATTCCACCGATTTCTTCGCATCCAATTTGTTATGACTTTACCATGGTGAATGAGTTTTCCACTAACAGTGTCACAACTGTTGAATGAATTGGAAGTCATTTTTTCCGTCACGTTTCCGATTTGTGCAACGCATGCCAAATACTTTGTAATTTCGATTCAAAATATCACTGGCAGCGGAATTCACTTTCTTTATAACGCTTACTGCGCCATCTATTAATACACTTTGGAACCTTTTTTTGATGCCGTACCGTTTCCCCCTTCTTTAAGTATCTTCAGTTCAAATTTGAACTCACTGCGAAGAGCGGTTCTTTTTTTTTTTTACAGCATTTTAAAAGTGGTACTTTAATTATGATCACCCTGTATAATAACACTACCTGAAAATTGTCAGAAGAAGAATTTCTTTAATAAGAGAATTTCAGTAGATAATACATCTCAAACAAATAAATGAGTCAATTTCAGTTCACCAAAGAGCTTTCTTCAATGTTTCTATTTCCCTGAAGAATCCAAGATAAAACTATTTAGATATTTGAAATTAAATACTATTTAGATCCCAAGCTATAACTCCCTGGTCATTCGGAATTGTAAATGTTTATAGATATTTTTCGAACTACATTTTATTGACTAATTACAGAAATCAATAAATATCATCCCAAATTAGTAAGTATTTACAAATATTTGCAAAAATACATTTTAAGAACTACATTTGTTTAAACAATTGTCTCAACATCTTTGTTTCTTTTATCAATACATATTACTCGAAAGCTTATCAAAATTGTTACAAAGCTAAAGGGAGTAGCTATAGTGGTTTGCATAGATTTTCCAAATTATAACTCCATGAATATTTCGAATAATTACGTATAGAGATTTTTCAAACTACACTTCTCTGAATAATTACCAAAAATAATAATTATTAATCCTAATTAATAATTATTTACAAAGATTTTAAAACTATAATTTCCTAAACGTCACGAATTATAACTATTTACAGATATTTATCAACAACATTTCCTTGAATAATCCCAGTTTTACATGGAATTTGATCCCTCCTGAAATGCTAATCAGTTTAGAAAACATTCTTCGATTATTGTTTTTAATCCAAGATAAAATGTAAATTTGATCCCCTCTTATATTTGTCCTTCTGGAGGTCAGGTTTATTTTGCAAATATAAGTATTTATTTTGTTATAAATAAGTCTTTTTTGTAAACTTACTTTAACTTAAAGATGCTTGTTTAACCCTATTTATTAAGGAAAAAAATTGTGTTGTATAAAAATACTCTTTTTACTTCTACTATACAGAAGATTAAAATACCTCCAAACTTGGCCTAAAATATTGTCATGGGCTTATCACTATTGTAATTGCTATTATGAAATGTTTTGGTATATAATCAGCTTAAAATACCTAATTACTCTTCGTGAAAAATCGAAGAAAAGAGTTTCCTTATAATGCAAGACATGGAATATATTATTTGGGCTTATCATGGGCTTATCACTATAGTAATTGCTATTATGAAATGTTTTGGTATATAATCAGCTTAAAATACCTAATTACTCTTCGTGAAAAATCGAAGAAAAGAGTTTCCTTATAATGCAAGACATGGAATATATTATTTGGGCTTATCATGGGCTTATCACTATAGTAATTGCTATTATGAAATGTTTTGGTATATAATCAGCTTAAAATACCTAATTACTCTTCGTGAAAAATCGAAGAAAAGAGTTTCCTTATAATGCAAGACATGGAATATATTATTTGGGCTTATCATCATATCATAATTATTAGAAATGTTTTTGGACATATAATTCGTTAAAATACAATCACTAAAAATTGAAGAAAAGAGTTTCCTTATAATGCAAGACATGGAATATATTATTTTAATTCTACTACAAATTCGTAACACTAAATTAGCGATAATAGATGATAATTAATAAAGTAATTTTTAAAATCCTATTATATTTGTCATAGGAAAAAAATAATAATTATGATAACGCAAATTGTGCTATTGAAATAATAGTAAAAAATTCTATTATTTTTATTTTAAATGAATATAGATATCGTTAGTCAGGTTTAAGAATATAAATGAGAGCTTTAGATGATGTGTTTTGACATCTATTATTCATAGATAAAATCATCTTGAAAAAAAAAACAAATGAATTAAATAACTAACATTAAAAATAATTATAGAACAAGTGATAAATGGAATAGTTATAAATAATTAGCCTTTTGTCAAGCAATCAGTGTCAATTTATTGAATAAGATAATATTATTTAAAATTCATGTACATATGCTGAATATATGACTTCAAATATTATAATTTGTACTTTATAACTAATGAATAACAATCTATACACATTCACATATATATATGTTTTTAGTAAGCAACTCAATATTATGATTTTGACACATTATTCAGATTTTAATTTATGCCGTTAGTTCAGTTAATAAATATCATATCAATTGATTATTTACTTTAAAAGATGACTATTTGCTATTATATTTTTAATTTTTTAACAATATTTTTTTTTAAATTTTATGTCAATGAATAACACATTTAATTAAATAAATTAAATAAAGTATCTTGATTATAAATCAAATTGCATGATTTTTACAACATGCAATTTTCAAACATAGTATATAATAAATGTATAATGGACAGATGTAGACATCCATGTAATAAAGACATGGTATATAATAAAAACAGGGCATATAATAAAGACATGGTATATAATATAATATTAATACAATACAAGGAACAAATTCTATTATAATGATTAATTAAAAGGGATTTAAAGAGATAAAAATTTATAAGTAAATAAAAAATTTAAAAAGCAACTAAAATATATCAATACAGTTAATATTAATTAATAGAATTTTTTTTTGAATAAGTAAGTGTGTTTGTTTTTAAAAAAAACATCTTTTAAAAACATCTAAATTAACTTTTTTTAATGAAAAAAAATATGTAAGCATAAAAAATATATAGCATTTCTTAAATAAGATTAACAACAAAATTGAGTAAAAACAAACTGCCGTATGTAGTAAAATATTCATTTTTTTTTAAAAACATCAAATTAATTTTCTTTTATTAGAAAAAAAATATTTGTAAGCACATTAATCAAAAATAAATAATTCCTTGAAAAAGCATTGAATGACTAATAAAATTGAGTAAAACCAAATCTCTCTAAGAATCAAATATTATTTTTCAATTGACTATTCATAAAGAAAATTTAAGACATAATATATCACTTATTCAAATGGTTAATGAGTTAGAATTACGATGACAGTAAAAAGATTAATTTAAGTAATGTAAATGTTTCTGTATATGATTCTTAAGTTGTATTTGTTTTCTTAAGTTAATTTTATAGCCAGCATTTTTATATCATATTGATTTCAATAATGTTTATCTTAAAACATTCTTCTTGTAAAAAAAATTGGTACTTTAAGTAACTTTGTGTTTTTGTTAGTTAACAAATATTTTAAGTAGTATACTAATTTTTATAGTGTAAAGTACATAAAATGGATTTTATGTGCGATAAACTATACATCAACACATATATTGATTTTAAACAGTATAAATATTAATTAACTATTTCACACCCAACAATATAACAGTATTTTATGGTATTAAAGTAATGGTAAAAGCTGGTGATATATAGTAATTATGTTTGAATTATTTTAACAAACTTATGGGTCTTTCTAGAGTTCACGCAAAATCATTTATCTTCATAACATATGAGGTTAAGCATAACCTCCAAAACTTACAAAGAATATATCATTGTATCAACAGCAAGGATAAACAAGAATGAAAGAGTCTTGTCCATTAATGAAGTTTATATTCTTGCCTAGCTTAAAATAATTTAAAAGATTATGGTAAACTTGTATCATATTTCCTTACTTAATTGCATATGTTAGACGGTACAAACAGCTGCCATCAATGACACAAAGTATAAGAAATACTAAAACCCTATATATTGCACAAAAATATGAGGAACTAAGATGTGTTATGGACTAGTAGAACAAGATAAAAAACATCATTTTGTGTAGCTGCAATATCCCCTGTCTACCCTCAAATACATGTCTTGATATATGAATGATATCTTGGTTTTCTTTGGGGGGAATATTGCAAAACATGCTGCTTTGCTTTCATATGTCTCTGGTATAGCCGAGGGTGGTCTGAAGTGTGGTAATTGATTAATGATAGTCGACCAGACTTGTTCGATGGGAGACAAACCTATTGAAAGAGCCGGCTGTAGTAGTAATAAACTAGAAATAGATAAAACTGATATCAAAGTCATGCGAAATATACTAACATGCGAAATCAATTGTACTATTAGAAACTTGTTTTAAATAAAAATTTAATAAAAAGAAAGAACAACAGCCTCCAACATTTTTAAAAATGCATCTATAACTGTGAAATGAAACAGATGGTTACCAATGTAAGATAGGTAGAGAAAAACAATGTCATAACAACTGTTGGAATTCCCTTATGGCATTGTATAATAATGCAAGAATCATGCAGTGTGTCACATATTTTTTAACACTTGTGGAGAAATCATACATCCTGGAGACATGTGGTAGTACCAAAGTCTTATACGATCATCAGGATGTTATTGACAGAATAATGATTTGTATGCAAGGATGATATTGTACCATATATTTGTCCATGTGTAAGGGTACTGCATACCATTTCAGACATGCTAATGACTATACTAAAGAATTTATTTCCAGTTACAAACACGTTTAATGATACGTTATTTCAGATATTGTTGTGCAAAATAATTTTTGAGCTACTTTTCTCAAACACAATTACAAATCTTAAAACTGTATCATCAACTTATATATCATAAAAAATAGGAGATTCATTTTAATTGATGTAGATAATTTTTACATTTTCTGTTGAGGTAATTATTACTTGCCTTTCCATGTTGTAGACATTGCAGAAATATTAAAGCTATTGTATACTTACTTCATTGTATTTCCTTTTACATGGGTAATATAAATGGAATACAGCATTATTTTGCTAAAACATTGATTTTTAAAATTTAATTAATGAAATTTTTCTAATATTTTTCTCAAAAAATGCGAGAAAATTTGATAGTTCGTTTGTTGGACGTTTGTTCTTATCAAACATTACCATTTTTATATCAAAATAAAATATTAAAAAAAAGGAAGGAAAACAATTGTTTATTGGAAATGGTGCACATTAACAACTTTAACTTTTAATAATAATGGAAACTATAGATAATTTAAAAATGCAAAAATATTAACATAGTTATTACACAGCTCCATAACATCATTATTTTCTCTCTCTCAAAACCCAGACCTAATTAATATTTTGCAAAGGAACTTTGATACCGATTTCATTTGATCCTGATATTCCTCTTCAACAGAACCTACGTTGAACGAGAATCCAGGGCCAAGGCTTTAAAGTTCCTTAAAGCGAGCGATACATTTTGATCTCTCTGTGGCAAGCGAAGTAAAGTATGCTTATTGGCGAGGCATAGATGAGGTCTTCGGACTTAGCAGCCGGAGTAATTGCCTCGCTATGTCATTTCATCTCTGAATTGGCATGGAAATTGCAGAAAGGTGCATCCATTGCTCCTAATAAAGACGCCCTATTGAAGTAGTGGAGGGTGTAAATCTTCTATTCAATTCTCGATGGTATCATCTGCTGAAAGGTAAGAGGTCGCAGTGGGATGTATTGACATGTCTACACTTTGAATGTTGAATATTTAAAATATGCATACCAGGAAGATAATTTGTGTTGGTTATTTTGTATTCAATGAATATATTTTTTGTGTTTTATAACATTTATTTAAAGAAAAAAATAAAGTGGTCCTCTTTTTTTAGGGAAATTATTTAACATTAGTTGCAGACATTAGATTTTTTTAGACATTTTATTATATTTTTGGCAATTTGAACATAAACATTGAGCAAAAACTGTGAGCAAACACAATTTCAATGCTTACAACTGCATCTTCAACTTTTATATCATTAAATACAAGGTAAAAACATTGTGAAAGGCAACATTAAGCATGCTAATCATTAAAAGTCATGGTATTTAATCATCGTAAGCATTAAATCATTTCATGAAACATGAACTTTGTGAAAACATTATTAAAGCTAATGTATACTTCCATGATTGTATTGCATTTTACATGGGTAATAGATATGGCATTATTTTAATGTAATGACATTTTTCTATATTTACGGTCATAAAATGCGAGGAAATTTGAAAGTTCATTTATTGGTCGTGGTAATTAAGTAATCAAAAATTACCAATTTTTGTACCGAAACAAAAAATTAAACAAACATTTTATAGTAAGTTGGAGTTATTAAATAATTTTAACTATTAATAATAACAGAAACTCTCAACAATTTAAAAGTGCAAATCTATTAACATAATTATCAAGACAGTTCCATAACAACATTATTTTGTCTCACTCAAAAGCTAGACCTATTTAATATTTTGCAAAGGAACTCTAACTGATCCCGCTTTCATCTGATCCTGATATTCCTCTTCAACAGAACCTACGTTGAACGGGAATCCAGGGCCACTGCTTTAAAGTTCCTTAAAGCGAGCGATACATTTTGATCTCTCTGGTGGCAAGCGAAGTAAAGTATGCTTATTGGCGTGGCATAGATGAGGTCTTCGGAATTAGCAGCCGGAATAATTGCCTCGATATGTCATCTCATCGCGGAATTGGCATGGAAATTGCAGAAAGGTTCGTCCATTGCTCCTAATAAATGCACCCTGTTGAAGTAGTGGAGGGTGTAAATCTTCCATTCAATTCTCGATGGTATCATCCGCTGAAAGGTAAGAGATCGCAGTTGGATGTATTGGCATGTCTACGCTTTGAACTTCGAATATATTTAAAATAGGCATACCAGGAAGAAAAATTATGTTGATTATTTTATATTCAATGAATATTTTTTGTCTGTTTTTAATATTTATTTAAAGAAATAATAAAATGTTCCTCAGTTGTTAAAAGAATTATTTAACATTATTTGCAGACATTTTATTACTTTTCGGACAAATAAGACATTAGAATTTTTTAGACATTTTATTACATTTTGCGCACTTTAAACAAAAACATTAAGCAAAAACATTTGTCAAACATAATTTCAATGCTTAAAACAGTATCTTATACTTTTATATTATCAAATATAGGAGATTTATTTTAATTGACATAATTAGTTTTGGCATATACAGTGGAGATAGTTATTACTTGCATGGTGAATAAAAGGTCATGGTAAAATCATTGTGAATGGTAACATTAAACATGGTAATCAAAAGTCATGTCATTTTATCATGGTAATCATTAGATCATTTCACGAAACATGGTAAACATTGTGAAAACATTATTAGAGCTACTGTATACTTCCTTCATGGTATTACATTTTACATGGGTAATAGATACAGATTCAGCATTATTTTGCTATATTGAAATTTTTCTATATTTAAGCTCAAAGAATGCGTGGAAATTTGAAAGTTTATTATTGTTCGTGGTAATTAAATAATCAAACATTACCATTTCTGTATCGAAATAAAATATTAAACAAAGATTTTATAGTAAATTGGAGCAACCAAATAATTTAAATTATTAATAATAACAGAAACTATCGATATTATTAAAAGTGCAAAACTAATAATATAGTTAGCAGACAGCTCCATAACATCATTATTTTCTCTCGCTGAAAACCTAGACTGAATTAATATTTTGCAAAGGAACTCTAATTGATCTTGCTTTCATCTGATCCTGATATTCCTTTTGAACAGAATCCACGTTAAACGAGAATCCATGGCCACTGCTTTAAAGTTCCTTAAAGCGCTCGATACATTTTGATCTCTCTGGTGGCAAGCGAAGTAAAGTATGCTTATTGGCGAGGCATAGATGAGGTCTTCGGAATTAGCAGCCGGAATAATTGCCTCGCTATGTCATTTCATCGCGGAATTGGCATGGAAATTGCAGAAAGGTGCATCCATTGCTCCTAATAAATGCGCCCTATTGATGTAGTGGAGGGTGTAAATCTTCCATTCAATTCTCCATGGTATCATCTGCTGAAAGGTAAGAGGTCGCAGTTGGATGTATGAGCATGTCTACACTTTGAACTTTGGATATGTAAAATGTGTGTACCAGAAAGATAATTTATGTTGATTATTTTGTATTCAAGGAATATATATTTCTTTGTTTATTTATTTATTTAAAGAAATAATAAAGTTTTCCTCAATTTTTAATTGAATTTTTTAACATTAGTTGCAGACATTTTATTACTTTTTGGACAATTAAACATTATACTTTTTTAGAAATTTTATTACATGTTGGGCACTTTAAACATAAACATTTAGCACACACAATTTCAATGCCCAAAACTGTATTTCCAACTTTCATATATAGGATATTTATTTTAATTGATGTACATAGTTTTTACATATTCTGTTGAGATAGTTATTACTTGCATGGTAAAAATGTTGTGAAAGGTAACATTAAACATGGTAAACAATAAAAGTCATGGTAATCGTTAAATCATTTCATAAAACATGGTTAACATTTTGAAAACATTATTAAAGCTTATGTATACTTCCTTCATTGTATTGCATTTTAAATAGGTAATAGATATGGAATCCAGCATTATTTTGATGTATTGAAGTTTTTCTACATTTATACTCGAAGAATGCAAGGAAATTTGAAAGTTTATTTATTGGTCGTGGTAATAATGTAATCAAACTTTACAATTTTTATACCGAAATAAAATATGAAAAAAAAATTTCTTTAGTAAATTGGAGCAAATAAGTAATTTTAACTATTAATTATAACCTTAACTATCGATAATTTAAAACTGCGAAACTGTTAACACAGTTATCAAGCAGTTCCAAAACATCATTATTTTCTCTCACTGAAAACCTAGACCTAATTAATATTTTGTAAAGGAACTCTAATTGATCCTGCTTTCATCTGATCCTGACATTCCTCTTCAACAGAACCTACGTTAAACGAGAATCCAGAGCCGCTGCTTTAAAGTTCCTTAAAGCGAGCGGTACATTTTGATCTCTCTGGTGGCAAGCGAAGTAAAGTATGCTTATTGGCGAGGCATAGATGAGGTCTTCGGAATTAGCAGCCGGAATAATTGCCTCGCTATGTCATTTCATCGCGGAATCGGCATGGAAATTGCAAAAAAGTGCATCCATTGCTCCTAATAAATGCGCCCTATTGAAGTACTGGAGGGTGTAAATCTTCGATTCAATCCTCAATGGTATCATCATCTGAAAGGTAAAAGGTCGCAGTTGGATGTATTGGAATGTCTACACTTTGAAGGTTGAATATTTAAAATAGGCATATCAGGAAGATAATATATGTTGATTATTTTGTATGCAAAGAATATATGTGTTTCTGTTTTTTAACGTTTATTTAAAGAAATAATAAAGTGTTCCTAAATTGTTAATGTAATTATTTAACATTAGTTGCAGACCTTTTATCACTTTTTGGACATTAGATTTTTTTTGACATTTTATTACATTTTGAACACTTTAATAATACGCATTGAGCAAAAACTGTGAGCACACACAATTTCAATGCTTAAAATTGTATCTTCAACTTTTATATTATTATTATATATTATTTATATCAATTGTTGTACATAGTTTCTACATATTCCGTTGAGATAGTTATTACTTGCATGTTAAAGGGAAGGTCATGGAAAAAACATTGTGAAAGGTAACATTAAAATGGGTAATCGCGTTATTTAATCCCCGTAATCATTAAATCATTTCGTGAAACATGATAAATATTGTGAAAACATTATTAAAGCTAGTGTATACTTCCTTCGTTGTATTGCATTTTACATGGGTAGTAGATATGGAATCCAGCATTATTGCATTGAAATTTTTCTACGTTTATGCTCAAAGAATGTGGGGAAATTTGAAAGTCCATTTATTAATCATGGTAATTAAGTAATCAAGCATTACCATTTTTGTACCGAAATATGACAAAAAATATAGTAAATTGGAGCAAATAAATAATTTTAACTATTAACAATAGCGGAAACTATCGACAATTTAAAAGCGCAAAACTATTAACGTAGTTATTAGAGAGATATATGACATCATTATTTTCTCACACTCAAAACCTAGACCTAATTAATATTTTGCAAGGGAACTCTAATTGATACCGATTTCATTTGATCCTGATATTCCTCTTCAACAGAATCTACTATTTTGAACGAGAATCCAGGGCCACTGCTTTAAAGTTCCTTAAAGCGAGCGATACATTTTGATCTCTCTGGTGGCAAGCGAAGTAAAGTATGCTTATAGGCGAGGCATAGATGAGGTCTTCGGAATTAGCAGCCGGAATAATTGCCTCGCTATGTCATTTCATCGCGGAATCGGCATGGAAATTGCAGAGAGGTGCATGCATTGCTTCTAATAAATGCGCCCTATTGAAGTAGTGGAGGGTGTAAATCTTCCATTCAATTCCCTATGGTATCATCTGCTGAAAGGTAAGATGTCGCCGTGGGACGTATTGGAATGTATACGCTTTGATGGTTGAATATTTAAAATAGGCATATCAGGAAGATGATTTATGCTAATTAGTTTTTACTCAATCAGTATTTTTGTTTTGTTTTTTAACATTTATTTAAAGAAATAATTAAGTGTTCCACAAATCTTAATGGAATTATTTAACATTAGTTGCAGACATTTTATTTATAATTGAGTTACCAGTAATGTTAGGTATATTATTGGTAATATTCTTAGAAGAATTATTGTTGACAGTTGTATAATTTTTTTCTCACGAGAAGAGGTATCTCATTCCTAGGACAGACGATTGTATATTACTTGAAAAATATATAATGAACCCATCATTCAGATTTGACAGCAATAAATTTTTATTGTGGGTAGTTTTATTAATGTTTGTTAATGTTGTTGTTTTATTAATGAGAACAAATTGTCACTCAAATTTCATAGCAAATATTCGGTATCATGTATATTGAGACTCAGGAAATTAGCGAATGTCTGTGCGACCATCACAGGTCAAAACACCTATTGAATATGAATTATGCCATGTGTTGTGCCATCCTGATTAGTGATATACCACGAACTAATAAATTTCTATTCCATTGAGAAGTGAGAGAAGCTGACCCATTTTTGACGGATTGCCTTAAAAGGATATTTTTAGTGAAGAAAGAAGAGAGAGTTCTGCGACGAGTCGACCAGAAGTGTTGTTGTTTTCTCTGAAGTGACTGAATACGTCAGAGTCTTCTGCGTGTTTACAAAGTGAACCCTTTGTGGTTTCGTGTATCACGCCGTGTAATAACTAAGGTCTGCAGTAGACCAGCTTGTTAGATTCGTCGTAGATTCAAGGACTGTGAAAATCCCCGAACTTGGAGGGAATTGCATTTCTGTATCTAATTTATATACTAAATTTTCCTTTTATAAATAGAATTCTTTATATATATATATATACATATATCTATTAAAGTGTTATCATGAACCTGAAAGTAGCCCTCTTCTTGAAATCGTTATAGGTCTAATATAGGACGAGATGTTCACTATTATTAATTAATGTACCATATCAATGTGACTGATAAAGAATAGAACATTATTTCTCAAATGCTATATTGCTCGCAACTATTAAGATAAACTATCTGTCCAAAATACCTTTCTAATAACTGTGTGATTGTAGAAAAAATTGTATACAGGGCTTTGTGTAATGCAATACCTGTTTTTTTTTTCATAAAAGACTGTACAAAAGATATGTTTATTTATTTTAAATTCCACGTAAAAAGTAATTTATTTATTATAAAGCTCTGCAAATGCTAAGAGAGGAATCCTAAGCTGCGTATTTACATTTTTATGGAAACCATAAAGAAAAGAATATTTATGAAGATGCAGGACCAAGTTTTGATCCAAGTAACATATTGAATGTTGCATGATTTAAAAAAAACCTACTAAAGATGGAAATATTCTGAAGAAACATGCTGGAGACTATGAAAGGATCTTTACACTTTACCTACATACATGTTTGGCGCTTTTTTACACATTGGATATTTATGCTTGTATTAATAGAACCAAAAAATATTTTTCTTGGTAAACTTTTTTTTTTTAGATTTCTGCATAATAATGCAAATGCCATCAGCTTTCATGTATCTGCATAAAAGCGTTTTGGATATTAAATTATAGATTGAATTATGCTTGAAATCATGTTTATATGTATTGCACGCATTCAGCTAAGAACATATCATCCTTATGAAAATCGATATTATGTAAGTGATATGAGTGCAGGATAATAAAATCTGTTGGGGCAGCAAGTAATATTCACAATTAAGAAACTCATTTCACTGTCAGGAATGATTATGGACATTCATTAATGAGGAAATAGCAAAGAACTCCTAACCACTTCTAAGATATCTGTGGAGATGATTCTGATGATCTAGAGGTAACGTATTAGTAAACATTTGCACAAAGTGACATGCTTTACAACTTAGACCGACTTACTGTGACATCATAAATGTATGGCACAGTTATTATCCTCCCAATGTCTGTTTTTTTCTTGGTTCAGTTTATTCAATCAGTATGTTATAGATTATGTGCACGTCCACACATGACAGTTGCAATACTCCCAGGAGACAGATAAAATGCTAAAATACTACAGAAATTGAGAACATGACATGACCTACATGTTTCCTAGACTTGAAATTGAGTTATCATCTATATAGGCTGCTGAAATTGATTTGCCGTTTTGAAAAGTGTAGGAACTCATTTACATGAAAGACAAATGGAACAAAATCCTTCAAGTTCTCTTAAATTCAGTGTACAGCATATAACTGATGTCAAGTTTAGCATCAGGGACCAAAGTGGTCCCATTCCCTACTGAGAAACTAATATTTAAGAAATATTTGAGAAATAATATTTTTGACAGTTTAAAATTGCTCAAGAATATTTTTTTTTCTTTCCTGTTCTTGTATTCCTTTAAAGTGTCGGAATCTGTGTAATTTTTCATTTAGAAAATATATACAGCACAGAGTTCTGCATCTTTAAATAATGTCTATTATAAATATGTTTCAAAAAGTATCTAGTATTTTTAACAGTTGTATAATTCATATTTTGAAATACATTCTCATAATACAAAACAAGCGAGAAAATTCTTACATTAATGTGTATGAAGATTGTGATAGCTAACAAATAAAATTGTTAGAGGAAATACTTTTTTTAAATTTATATATATGCATAAGTTATTCAGAATTTCATGCTAAACGCTTATGTAGCGATGTTAGAGTACGATCCAATAGACAAATGCATTCATTTGTGATTTTGACATATAGGTGGCGCTGTACAAATAACTAAAAATTGGCATGTACAACATCCTTATTCAAGATTCGGATGCATCGATTCGTGAATACTGAATTGACAGGAACAGTCTCTATGTATAGATTAGCAATGGTAATGGGCTAGTCGTTGTATATTTGTATTGGGAAAGTTATTCTCAAATCGACATGAATCATATCACTAAATATTTACTCATGTTCATCAGCGATTGTGTGATCATGAATTGTTCATGGTAAAGTTGAGGATACCGTAACGTTTCTGCCTATATCAGATCTATAAATGTGTATATATATATATATTACAAAACATTATGACCACCTGTCAATAACGAGTTGGGCCACCTTTGGCGCGCAACACAGCTTCAACCCGTCTTGGCATGGATTAATACCACCACTAAATACCAGTTAAATACCACTTCCACCTGATCACGTGCCTTCCACGTCATCCAGGCGAGTTCATTGCAAAATATGGGGGGGTCATAATGTTTTGGCTCTTGAGTGTATATATATATATATATATATATATATATATATATATGCATATATATAATATATAATGCTTCTTAATATATATAAATAAATATAATATATTTAACATATATTTTCTTAATAATAATATGCATTCTCAATAATACAAGATATTTCATTTTTTAACTTAACTTAGACCAATCATGTTTTAATAATAATTAAGTGAATTTATTAATAAAAATATTTATTTTATGGAAAATATAGTAATCATAATATCATCTTGAAACAAGAAGTTAAATTTCCAACTCACTATAGTTCTGAAGGTTTTGAAACAATTGACTCACTCATCTCCCCCCCCCCCTCCTCAAACCTCTAAGAACCAATTTCAAGAAGATTGGATCAAAAGCTTATTTTTTGCCAGTTTAGCCCTATGATGTGTGAACAATATTGGACAAATTAAATATAAACAATTGAGGTTAAGACGTATCAGCAAACTCCAGTCCTACAAATCAGTGGCCGTCTATTTTTACTGTTTACTATAAATTTGTATTATTAAAATAGTTTTAATAAAATGTATATACAGAACTCTGGATCATATAATTTATAATTTACAAAAAAAAAAAGAAGAAAATTAAAGATTTAAATCTGATACACAAATGCAAGATTAAAGTCACAAGTGGATTAAATGACAAGCTGACTCCAAGGTCGGAGATTTTCAGAGTTCTTGATTCTATATCGAATCTAATTGCTTATTCTATGGCAGACCTTAATAATTCTTAATAATGTTTCAGGAAGATTATGACATGCAGTTTTTAAAAAAATGGAATCATATAAAACATTAAAATATTTTATAGAAAGAAAATTACTGATTTCTTTGGAAATTTTATTAATATTGCTAAAAGCTATTTGAAAAAGCAGTAAATACAAACAATCGTACATGTACTACTATAGTACGTACAGTCTATGTAAACTGCTTCCATGAAACTAATTAACAATTTAATTAATATCCATGTACTATTGTTTTTGTTGTTACCTATGGCTTTATAAGAACTCAGTCACTACAGATTTGGCCACTTGCCGTACAAACAAAAAGAACATGTAAACAAATCAAAATTACAAGGGGAAAAGACCAGACATTTTCTGCGTGTATTATGCGATGGAACATTTTTCATATATAAAATAAACTCATACATAACTTATGCATTTAATTGCTCTAAACAGTATTCTTTTTTACTATTATAAAAATAAAGTACATCAAAAAAAAATTATAGTACTGTTAGACTCAAAAAAAAATCCTTTTAAATCTTAAGAATTAAAAAAATATTTAATAAAAGAATCTTAAAAGAAAATCCATTCAAAGAAATATTCAAATCACAAAATTCTGGATAATATTTTATGAAGATTATGGGATTCAGTTTTTAAAAAAATGGAATCATATAAAACATTATAATATTTTAAAAAAAATATTGATTTCTTTGGTAATTTTATTAATATTGCCGTCAACTATTTGAAATAGCAGTAAATACAAACATTTATACATGTACTACAGTTCGTGTCGTTAAAACTGGTTCCATGAGAATAATTAATATTTTAACTAATTTCCATTTACTATTGTTGTTGTTACCTGTGGCTTTATAAGAACTCAATCCATACAAATTTGGCCACTTGCTGTAGAAACAAAAATAACATATAAATAAATCAAAATTACAAGGAGAAAAGACCAAACATTTTCTGCATGTACTATGAGATGGAACATTTTTCATGTATAAAATAAACTCATACTTAGCTGATGTATTTAATTGCTCTAAAAAGTATTCTTTTATACTATTATAAAAATAAATTCATTCCACCTCCCTCCACCCCCAAAAAAAACTTTAATACCACTAAACACAAAATAATATCCTTTTAAATCTTATAACAATGTAAGAAAGAAATCATAATTCTTTTCTAAAAAAAATTTCGTAAAACACTTTGATTTATTTCTTTAAAATATAATATTGTTGATAGTTACACAACTTCTGATACTTGTCTGCCACAATGAATTAATTGGACAAAAAGGGGCTCTTTTTTTAGTGGTCTAACAACTTCGGCGACCACAAAAATCTCGGGTAATATTTCTTCGAGCAGAAAATGCGATTTAGTGTATATTCCGGGTTTACGAAAGTTGCCAGATGTCCGACTTTCTTTTTGTTTGTTGACGTCAATCCCAGACCAATTATCCAGCCAACCAATAGCCCGGACTCAAGCGAAAGCTATACCCGGACACAGTTAGAGAACTTTTCTTGTGTTATAAGACGGCTATGTCTGAAGGCTGGTGTCAACCATGGATTGGCTGGTCAAATGTTAGGGCTGAAGGAAAAATTACTTCTACTGCTACTTCTATCCCCCATTCTCCTCCCTTTTCCTGGCCAATGGGACGGAAAAGAGTTTTCGGGAATGGTTACTTAGAAGAGGATCTGTGGATCGGTGGTTATAAAATTTTATGACTGTGGCAACAGTAAAAACGACGACTTAAAAAAGGAAATTAAGTGTAGAGGAAAGCAAATTTCTTCTCAATCAGAAAATAATTAATCGTAAAGCAAATAATAAGGGGAATTTTAATCTCAGATATTTATTTTTGTTTATGAATTTTAGGTTAAATATAATTTCCTTTGAATCTTCCTTGATGGTATTGTAATACGGAAATACAAATTACAGCAATAGAATTTAGAAAACATTAATTATTTCCTTTCATTTTATAAGACTGTAGTCATAATATAGGGGCCTGATAACCGAGTGACTGGCACTGTGGCTCTTGGTGTTACTAACATGACAAACACTAGACTAAAGGTGAGAATATTCTTAAGTTACTTGATTTAAGCAATTTTAAAACATGGCATCGTTTCTAATTGAACCCCATGGAGAGTGTTATTGCCAAAAAAAGACGAATAATCATTATAAAAATTATCATACGAGATCAAATTCTTTTTTTTTCTCAATATCAGAAAAGCTTCCTCTATATAATGCAGTAAATTTGACTTGAAAACTTTATCTCTGAAATACTTTATCACAATAATCTATGTAGTGTTGTGATTTGCGACGTTAGTTTTAAATGATCTTACATACACCCTGTGGTGCAACCTGGATAATAAAGAATCTATTACAAATTACAAAAATAGTGGCAAAAGACAGAATTTACGCATTCATAAATGTCCTTTTATGCCATTAGATTATCTATATAAAACAATTTTTATTTTAATAATAAGAAAATTATTCGCCATGTGAATGTTTAAATAATAGATTTTGATATGTCATCTTTGGGTCTTTTGTATCCAATTAGTGCCTTTTGTGCCTTTTGTGTACCTTGTGCCTCTAGTGCCATATTTGGTTTTTGTTGTCAACTTTGTGAATTAAAAATAACTTGGAAATGGTCGCAATACCTTCTCAATATAGCAATTTGACGATGACATAGATAACACTAACGTGACTAGAGTTCGATATTATAGATAATATTAATGTGACTAGAGTTCGATGGTATAGATAATATTAATGTGACTAGAGTTCGATGGTATAGATAATATTAATGGGACTAGAGTTCGATGGTATAGATAATATTAATGTGACTAGAGTTCGATGGTATAGATAATATTAATGTGACTAGAGTTCGATGGTATAGATAATATTAATGTGACTAGAGTTCGATGGTATAGATAATATTAATGTGACTAGAGTTCGATGGTATAGATAATATTAATGTGACTAGAGTTCGATGGTATAGATAATATTAACGTGACTAGAGTTCGATGGCATAATAACAATGTGACTAGAGTCGATGGCAAACACTAACGCGGTAGAAACGATGTCATAGATAACACTAACGCGACTGGAGACAACGGCACATTCTATAGTTACTTGATTTAAGTAACTTTAGAATATGCCATCGTCTCTAATTGAACTACTTGACCACGGAAATGACTGTAAAAACAGTTTTTTTTATCCATTTAATGACTACCCATTGTTAAATTTATCAAGGATAGCATCCAAGTAAATGTTTAAATAATAGGCTTTAATATGTCATCATGTCTTTTGTGTCAACTTTGTATATTGAAAACAATTTCTGGTTGGAAATGTTCACAATCCCCACTCAATCTACTAATTTGAGCATGGCATATATAATACTAACACGACTAGAGTAAATGGTATATTCTAAAATTACTTGATTTAAATAACTATAGAATATGTCCTCGTCTCTAATTGAACCCCTTAACCACGAAGTGAACTTGGTGAACTTGAGATACAGATGTGATACAAGTCACATTTGCGTCTTGCGTGTCTTTTATATTATATTTGTATATTTTGCGTCAACTTTGGGAATAAAAAATTATTTCAAGATGGCAATATTCACAATCAATACTCAAACTATCAATCTGATGATAGCATAGGGACGATGGTATCCAACACGATTAGAGACGATGGCGCATTCTAAAGTTACTTGATTTAAATAACTTGTAATAAAAAAAAATGATTAAACTTAAATAACTTGATTTAAATATCTCTAATTGAACTTCTTATCCATGGAGTGGGATATAAAAATATTTTTTCTACACCTTTAATATAATACTTTCTATCCATTGTTAAATTTACCAATGATAGCACCTAAAAATAAAATTTCAGTTGGGGAAATATCAATCCAATACCGTGCAACACGTAATAAAATATACACCTCTAAGGACTGAGCATCAGAAACAATTATCTCGAAGAAAGCCTGGTGAAAAGTCGATAATTACACCTCGAAATCTTTCACTCTTCCAACGCCCTTAGAGTTTGACGAGTGCTTTTTCCAGCGGACCACACCCCAGACGGGCACTTATTAAAATGTTAAAAAATAAATGGAATCGCCCGGATTAGTACAGGCTTTTATTTTCACTTTGATGTCGTGTAATGAGGGTCATCACCGCAAAAGGACTTAAGGGCGTGTGAGGAAAGCACGTTTGCGTGACTCAGAGCAAGATGCCCACATATCCATCAAGAAGAATTATGGCGGGAAAAAGAAACAAAGCCAACTCGGTTTTAAATGTCGCTGACAAAAGTAGTTTTGGAATTGCAAGAGCTTTTTACGCGAGTATATTATTTTGTAATTTGTGTAAGTTCATTTTAGATTTCTGCATAGGGACATTTACTCTAAATTTTATATATTTTTCCTTACAAAGCAGGCTGTTTAATAGCAAGATAAGCTCTAAAATAGCAAGGTTTGACACAATAATTTAGGAGCACCAAAATCAGTGCAATACGAGTACATTGTTTTGTATTTTGTGTGAATTCATTTCAAATTCATGCATGATGATACTAACTCTGTATTTTAAATCTTATTACTTACGAAGAATGGTCTTATTAAGTTGACGCGATATATCAGCAAGTTTGATGCAAGAATTTAGTAACCCCATAATTAGAGCTAGTTCATCATCATTCGGGTGGAGAGTTCCTTGGCCATATACGGCCTCTAACTCCGAATCTGGCACTATATAAAACATTAGAAAAAAGAACAATACATGGCATACGAGAGAAGGCAGTGGGCAATGGTCAATGTCCAGTGAAATAAAAGGAAACATTTACGAAAGATAATATACAGAAAAAAATAATACAATGAAAGATAAAAAAAAAAAAATTTTAATAGCGACATTGAAACGTGTTGCAATTATTTGAAATTTCGCCAGAGGCGATTTTGCATTTTGAAGTTGAGTAAATAATGTGTCAATGTCTCCTAGCATATTGAAAATGCTAGTCACTTCCTGAAAGACATATGCAGTTTTAGCAGCTTGATCAGGATTATTAGAGCTAGTTAAGGAAAGTTACATGAGGTATTTATTTCATGTTACAACAGTGTTGTCAGTAAATGATGTTAAACACGTTCATCTAGTCCTCATTGTGTGTCATGTATGGTCATGAGCTATGACTAAGAATGTTCTTAGTCATGCTGAACCAATAAAAATATTTCATAATGATGGGAATAATGTGATATTTCGCCTGATAAATATGCTTCTGAGTAATGAATAGATTATTGAGCATTTATTTACTGTTAATCCGACTCAAGTATTATACTATATACTACAGTGTCCAAAAGGTAAGGCCAATTTTCAATTTAAAATTCCGGGGCTAATGGAATTTCATTTTTTTTTTTCATTTTTAGGCTGCTGGAACTGTCCTTGACATCTGCGTAAAATTTGACTTCAAAATATTCATTAGTGTTTGAGTTACGCTTGGCTCTGTGAGACGCTAAATCTGATTTCGGCGATTTTTGAAGTGTCTGAATTAATTGAGCAAAGAACTTGAATTAAATTTTGTTTGCGGAAACGTATAGAATGGTGCAGAAGGCCTTTTTCTGGGCATTCCTATATCGGAAAGAAATGTTTACGAGTGGTATAAACAGTTAAAAGAAGGTACAGAAGACAAAACGCCCTCTGGTCGACCAAAAAATGAAAGATTTGGTGCTTGTAAACAGTCTATTCACAATTAGAGACGTTACTGATGATGTTGAAATTTCAAAAGGATCGGTTAATTCCATTTTGGGCCTCTAACGCGCTAAATCTCGATTGGTACCGAAAACACTGAATAAGCCAGCTCACACTGCATTGATTCTTCGTGACTTTTTCGCCAAAAATGAAACACATATCTTTCCACAACCACCGTATTCACACCGTGCGACTTCTGACTGTTCCCTAAACTCAAAAGACAACCCCGGGACTCCGTTTTGAGTCGATTGAAGAGATTCAACCTGAATGTGGCGCGCTTTGAAGGCTATCCCGGCCAATGACATTTTAGCATGCGTGGAGGATTATAAAAAACATTGGCATAAGTGCATTTTGTCCAGAGGTGTACTTTAAAAGCGACTAAAAAAATTTGGAATATAAATAAAGAGTTTTTGAAAAGAAATTAATTGGTCTTACTTTTTGGGCACAGTAGTATAGTGCATAGCCGTTCAAATAATTGCCTCATTTAAGGTAAATAATTTAAACATTCTAACGATAGTTTCTTTTTCTGAATAAAAATACTCATTTACTACTATTTTTTCTGCCCGAAAGGTGTGTTTCAATTTTGGAATTTTTCATGCATTATTTTTGAATTACTGATTTTCAAAAATTTATCTTTTTCATTACTTGGAACTTCAATAAATTTATAATGAAACAATTTTTAAATACAAATTCCATCAAATGTACAGTCCTAAAAACATTAACGATCTTTAAACTATCAATACTATAAATTTTAATCTTATATTCTAAGATTTCATGTTTTCTTATGTGCCCCTAAGGTCGTATTCTACAATTCGTATTTTATCAAAGATATTTAATAATTTGTAACTATTTCTAATTCTAGTTAACTATTAATATTTAATATTTGTATCTTTTTCTGAGTCTCTTGGACAGGGATATACTTCCTTTTAAATTTTTGAACTATGCATCAGTAGTAATATTAATTGCATACTAAGATACTTTAAATCTGTTAATAAATTTATGAAACTTCATGTACAGAATTATATATATTTTATACAATTATACTCGTATATTTTAAGAAAGGAGATACAATTCATTCATAGAAATGTAAATAATATATTTCAGCTTGAACAGTTACATTCGAAGATCATTTAGAACATTAACAGGAAGCAATTATCAAACAATTTGGGAAGAAATATTTAGGATAATGACATCCGCGCAGTTTCCTCATTTATGATTCCTTAGGGAACTCTCATTAAAATCTATTTAATGAATCAAATTCTTAACAAAATAGTAATTTTGGCATACTTGTTGATCGGAGAAAAGCCAGACCCCATTAGATTTGCATCATTATTTGAGCAATAATTTATATTGAATTTCAAAATTTCAATTTTAATATTTTTATTGTAAAGTTTCTATTTGTTGTTGTTAATTGCTTTGTCGGTTCCAAGTAAAGCCAAAAATTTATTGTATCGTATTGTATTGTATCAAAATTTATTGTATCGCATTTATTGAAAATGCAATAATGTTTTTGTGTTGTTAAGTATTTAAAATTAAAATTAATGTTTGGTATTACAATTGAGTCCTAATATTCTGAGTTAATACGGATCATTTTGCAACAGAATAAATAAAAATCTAATCTAGGCGAAACTTTTTCTGATTAATTAATGAATATATCAAAAATTATATTGAAACCCAAAATAAAATTGGTTTTAACAGGAAATAAAGAACAAATATAAAGATTTGTAAATGAAATTTCTTTACGAATAATATTATTTAATAGTGATAAAAATGGATGTTTGCTGCAGTTTTTTGCTCATAGCCCTCCATATGAACCCCTGTTTTTTGCTCATAGCCGTCCATATGAACCCATAATTTTTGCTCATAGAACTCTATAGGAAATGTTATCTTGTTGATATAGAGTTAAAGCCTTTATTTTAAGCAAGAAACGCGTGTTTTTATATCTGCTTAATTTCTGATTCATTTGATAATCTATAACTTTATCGTTATATACTTATGTATATATTTATTACTTACCGTCCACTGACGGTTCGTGGGATACATAAACAGTGCGTAGGGGCGACGTAAGTCGTGATATAACATAAACGTGCATAAGTGCATAAAGTACATAAATGTAAGTATACGTACTTAAGCGTATATAAGTAGTGAAGACGGGAGGACAGGAATCTTTTGGGAGGATTTTCATTGGTAACTAACCCTCATTTATGGTTAATCCCTCATGTGTGTAACATGGTGGGCCTCCCGTGCTACATGCGTATTCCTCGAACTGTCCACTGACGAGTGGGGCAGGTGCTTTTGGGGGGATTTCTATAGATAACTGCCGCTCATTTATGTTTAACTGCCCCTTATGTTTGTGACATCGGTGGGCATCATACACCACTTATATATCCCATTAATCTTCCACTGAAAGATGATAACGGGAGGAAAGGTATCTGTTGGGGGAATTTTTTAACTGGTTCTCATGTGTGTAAAATCGGTAGGCGTCAAGCAATACTTATGCATCCCATGTACCATCCATTGACGGGGGATGAGGGGGGCAGGTGCCTTTTAGAGAGATTTTTATATGTAACTATCGCTCTTTATGTCGTAAGGGAGAAAACCCGGAAAAATCAAACCAGACAGCCCAGTTATAGATGTGATAGGCTTTTTTTACATTAGAAGATTCGAACTTTGCCCCCATTTGGAGGGCAAAGTTAAATCCACAAATGCCAGCAATCAAAATCTCGAATCCTCCCCGCAAATATTACCGCTGAACCACGAGTCAGGCATAAAGGATTGTAAACCATATTATTTCGACCTTTAAATCGCATGGCTAGAATTTCTGAAGTCTCCCTAATCCTAAATACAAATTTACAGCAATTTTCAGTAAAATTCCTCTCAGAAGGAATTATTTAATCACACATCAATTCGGAAGAACAAAATTAATCCAATTTTTTTTTTAAAAAAAACATTAGTGTAATTGCAAAATCCCCCCCAAAAAATGCTTTTTTAATAAATTAAATATGTATCGGAAATAATACAGGCTTTTATTTCACATTGATGCTATACACATAATGAATTGAAAAGGTTTTATTTTTAATCTTACATAATTTATAATATCACAAATGCAATCCCTTGTACAGCAACAACTTCAAAATTTTATCAATGCAATCCCTACAATTTATTTTGTATATGAACAGAATTTTATTCCTAGTGATCTCAAACGCATAATTTTCATTTTATTAAAGTACTTCAAAATGTAATATGAAGTTCTATTCAGAGATTAAACCATATCATTAACTCAAATACAGATGGAAAATGTTCTTTATAAATGGAATTTTAAAATGGAATCGTTATTCCTTTCATTTAAAAATACCAAATATTATATTACATTTTATCAAGAAAGTAATATATTTGTATTATATATTACTTTCTTTCTGTTATATATATATTATCATGATGAAAAACGTAATTCAGTAGAGAATACATCGAGTTGATATTTTTACAAAACTAGTTAATGCACTAACGAGATATACATTAAAATATTTCCTCCTTGATATGTAAGTTATCACAAAAACAATTTAATTTGCATGAAATTTAAAAGGTTGAAAATGATAAGAATATTTCAGGTCTAAATATATTTTATTTCTAGTTAATTTTATATAAAAATAATGATGGAAAACCTACTATACAATTAGAACATTTAATTCCTTTAAATTTATGTGTTTTAGAAGAAGAATTTGATTGAAAATAATTAATATTCTTTTGTTTTTAAATTTTAAATTATGGTCATTAAACTACTGAAATGGTAATTATGTACCAGATTCCACGTTATCCAAGTATCTACAGCACTGTACGGAACTGCAATTTGGAATGAACAGTTGCACTTAATCCTTGGGAGCAACTTACATCACTCGATTGGCTAGGGGAGGGGGGGAGGTTCCTCGGATCTTTCACCATAGAAAATATTTTTTCGGCTCACATCTCATATAAACAGTAAAACTTCCTATTAAATTTCGTAATTTGGGCTCCGAACTGAACTCTTTCAATTATACAATTAAGCGCATTATACAACATGCTGATATAGATTTAATTTGAAATTTGAAATTCAAATAATTAACTAGCTTAGCTCTATGTTAATTTTATAGATTTTCAAACTACTCTTGTTGAAGAGATGGTGATATGCAAGAAAGAGTTAATAACTGATAAAATGTGAAACTATATATATATATATATTATTTTGTTAACAGTAATATAAAAATAAATCAATTAATTTTATGTGAGATATTGTATTAGTTGAATCGATTTTGTCGATTTGATAATTCGAAATTTTGTATTATTAATGTGCAAAAGTAGTAGATTGATTGATTTTTTTTAAATTCATGGTATAAGTACTTTGTCACTAAATTGTAATGTTTAAAACTACCTTGCTTAGTTTTACATATTATCTAACAATAAACAAATATACATTTAAAGTAATTTTAAAATGGAGTCTGTTTTTTGAAATATATATAGTAGAGATGAAATTACGTTGTTAGTGTGATGTTGTTGAATTAAAATAAAATTAACTAAAATGGTATCATCTCCTCCAATAATATGATGTCTGTTAGTAATTCAGAATTCACGCTAAACTGTAGTTCTCGGTCTAATTAGCTAAATATATGTAAAAAACGACCGTAAAGCAAAAAATGACAAACCAAACCAAACCTTTGTAACTTTTAGGCCTATACTAGTTCTATAACGGCTTCAAGAGGAGGGTCACTTCCAGGCTAGTGGGAACACTAAAATTTTATTTACAAACATTATAGTTGTATATACAAAACTCTATTTACAAAAAATTAAAATTAAAAATATAAATTAGATCCACAAGTGCAGTTCACTTCAAGTTTTCAAGTGTACGACGAATCTAAACATTTGGTATGTAGCAAATTGTAATTATCACACGGCGTGATTTTCGAAACCACAAGTGGCTCACTTTGAAAATAGGCGGAAAACTAACCAGTCACTTCAGAGAAAAAAAGAAGAAAATTTCTGGTCGATTCGTCGCAGAACTCTCTCTCTACTTTACCAAAAATCTCCTTTTAAAACAATCCTTCAAGAGGAGATCAGCTGCTCTCACTTCTCGATGGAGTAGACATTTCTCAGATAGTAGTCTATCATTAATCACGATTGGAACAACTCACGGTAAATCAATTAGTTGATATTAAATCTGTAATTGATTCGTGTATCGTAAGCTGTAATTGATTCGTGGGATCTGTAATTGAATCATGTGATGATTACACAGATATTCGCTAATTTCCTGAGTGTCATTGTACATGATACTGAATATCTGCTATCAGATTAGATTCACAGGTTATTCTCATTAGTACAAAACATTAATTGCATGTAATATAACTATCCACAACTCTTCTTGTCTGCAGTCCAATTTGATTGATGGGTTATTATATATTTTCAAATAACATACATCATTCTCTCCTTAGAAAGAAATACTAAAACTCTTCTCATGAGAAAAAATGCTATACCTCCAGTAATAAGAAATTTATATAACACAATTAAATTAAATATCAACCAATAAACTTTTAAACTAAGGCATATCTTACGTATAGGAGCAACATTATCTAACCCACGAATAATCCATCAATCTAGACCTATCGAAACTTAATTATACATATGCATTGCATTCTGAAGTAAATAATAAACTCCACACATCAATAAAACATCACAAATTTATATATATAGCATGGCAAGATCTTTTCCTTACTTTTTTTTTACCACTACGCTGAAGCAAACGAATTTATTTTTAGACAAAGCTAAATTGAGTTAATGCAATGCTAATGAAATCTAACTTGTTGCTTAGAAATTACATTGCACTGTTGGGTCAGGAAAGGGAATGTGTAGAAGTTCTTACGCCTAATTTGACTTCAATGCAACGAATCACCATAAACAAAAGCTCTGAAACAAACTTCCATTCTTTTAGCGGTTTTTTTTGGCAACCGTGTTTTGAAACACAGTTACAGTTAACTAGATGATTCAATTATGGTAATGTGTTAGCTTACTGTATATTTAATTATCTTTGCGTCAAATAAATTAAGTACGAATGGGTCGAAACGTCCAAGATGTAAATAACAGTTGACGTATAAGAAAATTTATTTGCTGGATTTGTTTACACGGAGAAAATTGCCATCATCTCTTCAAAATGTTTGTTGATAAATATGCATGCGACGCATTTAACTTGACTTGCGTTTTAAATAATTTTTGGACACAAATTATGACGTTTTTCAGTGATTTTTTCCCCATCTTTAATATAGGATGTGTCTTATATGATATATTCTTAATTTATTTTCCGGCATCTCTTTATGTTTTAATTTAACGTGATTTCTTCCTCTGTTTCTTGCTGTGTGTTGCAGACTGGGGTTAAATTATTTAAAAATTATCTATGCGTTATCTCCTGTTTATGTGACGTGTTGAAGAAGATTTTGGAAAACTCTTATTAAAATTTCTGTACAATCTGAACAAAATCCTGCAAAATTTGGAGAACTTCTTTGTAATATGTATTCGATTTACTTGATTTTGAAAGCTATAGCTACAATACATACCACTAGTGGAATTTAAATTTCATTTTCTTACAGGCGCGTTACCTAGTGCGCACTGGCATGGAACTTGAGGGATTCTGTATTTAGTGTAATTTAACCTACTTATAATTTTATATTTGTAATACAATTAATATATCATTATATTCAATTGAAAAATTGTTCAATAAACTTAACAATTTAATTTTTCTATATGATAAATTCATCATAGCAAACAATAATAAGCTGATTCGTAAAAAAAGAATGTATTTCCTGTACATCACATACACTGCATATTTTTATCACTATTTTAATAGGTGATACAAATACTATTTTAATAGGTACTATTAAAATAGTATAATAATAGGTATTTTATTGGTATTAATCACCTAATAAGTATTTTATAGGTGATACAAATACTATTTTAATACCTATTAAAATAGTACAACATACTATTTTAATAGGTGATACACGTTAGGTGATACAAATAAATTATATAAATTCTATAAATACCAGTTGCATGATGTAAATTATCATGAAATTAGTACTAATATATATTATCCAATTATATTTAATATCTAATATGTTATTATTTGATGGAAATAAGCGTATATATAGATAAATATTTTAATGATATTTGAATAAACGTCCTATAATAGTTAATATATGGTTATATTTGTTAATATAATCTTTCATAAAATATGACTCCTTATAGTGAAAATGAACAATTTGGAACAGGTGACAGATAGAAGCATGGAATCTGTGGTACGTTTGTTAAAATAACCGTAAGAGTTTGACGGTTTTTTTAATTAACATACCACTGATTCCATGTTTCTGAATATCATCTTTTTCCGAGTTATTTATTTTCAAATGCATAATTTAAAATTAAATTAATTAAAAAAATAAATATAATGCTTAAAATAATTGAACAACAAATTGAGCATATTTCAGAAAACCCTTTGAAATTGATGTTTTAACCGATGTTAACAAATGAAGTTACAAGATCAATCAGATAGATTATAAAAATCTTACAAAGTAATAATACTCCTTTTTTATAAATATTTATGAATACATTATATTTTTATAAATATTTATAAAAAAGATTATATTTTTAATAAATAATTATAAATAATTCATATTTATAAATATTTTTACAGCTATGCTTTAAAGTATTTTATATATAGATCATAAATAATTTCTATAAAAAATAAAATATATAAATATTTTGCTAATTAAAACAAAAGGTCATTAACATTTTCGTGATAATTCTAAATAAATAACCATTTTTTTACATTAAGCCCATCATATTTCATCAACGTTGCCAAAAAAAAAAGTAAACAAATTAAAAAACAAAATGCAAACGAAATAAAAAAGTTCCGATTGATTCAGAATGAATTCTCAACCGGTTCAATCTTCGAGTAACATGGAGATTAAATTCGGAAGTAAATTTATATTCGCTATTTTTGTGAATGATACTTCATCTTCGAATTTGCTTAAACTAATTGCTTTTTTCGATCGAAAATTTTTCTTAAAAAAGAAAAAAATAATAATTTTTCAAATTAACCTGCAGTTCCATCAAGAGTTCTAGAACAAAGAACTCGATGGACTCAAAAATCGATATCAAAACGTACTTTTAAATAGAAAATAAACAAAGGAAAAAGATTAATGGGTATACTCTTTATGAAAAGTGTGATTATCAGTTCGAAATAAAAAGAAGAACGTTTTCTTGCATCATTTTCAATATGATCAGCTAGAAAACGAATTATTTTTTTCTTCGAAGCAAGGATCCAAATGAATTTTCAACAGTAATTATTAGTTTTCATTATCTGCTATTTTCAATTTTCGTCCTAATAATTATTTTTTACAACACATATTATAAAAGGATTTCGAAACGTTGGGAACTTCTATTTAAATAGGTTGATTGAATTTCGATATTATTTTTTGTTAAAATCTAATCGAAGAACTTTGTGGATGATTCGAGTAAATTGTATCGTATTGAACTCGTTTGAAGGAAATGAGTTTTGGAAAAAAAATATGAACAGAAAAAAATATGACACGTTATATTTAACCAACTATTATTTTGTTTTAACTTTGATAAAAACTTCAGTTATTCATTTAGATACCTAATACATTTAATTTAAAATTTTCGGGAAAATATTGAATGATGTATAAATATCATAAATATCTTTTAGAAATAGTTCTAGTTGTCTTATATTTTGAAAACATTAAAAAAATTGAAATGTATAAATAACAGGATTTTTAGATACATGTTTTTAAAGGATTCAATAATAAAAGAATGGTTTTAAATTCTTTATATTTAGCATGCTGTTAAAAAGAATAAAATTGAAAAAATATATATAAATAAAAATATGTATATAAATAATGATAGAACAAGTATTATCTTTAAAAGGGAGCATGATCTTTTTTTTCTCTTTGATTTTCTGTAATTTTATGTTATGTAATCATATATATATAGCCAGAATATTAAATATCTGCCGCCTTTATATTATAAAATAAAAGGTTTTGTTTGCATTTAATTATTTCATTATAACGAAATCACAAACTTTAAACTTGAAAAACAAAATACTTTGAAAAAAATTATTATAAGGTTGTCTACTTATTTTTAAATCATTTTAAATATTCTTAATTTAAAAAAAAAACGTCATATAATAATAACTAAAATCATTTTTTTTTTTTTTCTAAATTTTTGACGTATAAAATGAAGAATATTCTTTTAAACTAAATTCAACTATGCTACATTACAAGTTATAAAAAACTTTATGGAGACAAATATCTTTTAAAAAATTTAATGCATACTGAACCATTTTATATACATCGAAAAGCTTTTTTTTTTTTTTTTTTTTCATGCACAACAAAAGATTTACACAAGATTTCTAAAATATTCTTGTGCATACTTCTATGAACCCAAGGAGAAATTCTTAAATTCCACAGTTTTCCATAAATATTTAATAAAAATATTTATGAATTGTCTGATGTTATCGTTCCATTTATAAATATTTGAAACATAAATAAACTTGGGCAAACAAAGAACTTGTTTCAAATTGTTTTGTGGAAAGTTTTTAAATAAGTAAATAATTTTTCTTAGAAATAATACGAAATACATTTTGATTTCTTTTTAAGCTTTAAGTGCATTGTTTTGAATGTATTAAACAAAGAATATAAATAGATAAATGTTACTATTTTATTTTATAATATGTAATTAATTTAATGTGTACTTTAAATGTAAATGCTACTCTTTTAATTTAATGTGTAATGTAATTTAATGCTAATGTATTAAAAAAGAATATAAGTAAATAAATGTTACTCTTTTAATTTATATTATTATAAATATATTTTATTTCAAACATAAAGAAAAGTTTTGAAGAAATTGTAATATTTCAATTCTCATAATAGTTCATCATGAATGTAGGTTTCGAGTAACATAGTAATTTTTCTGTTATGTACAATATTTTTGATGCAGATAATTTGTCAAAATTTATATATATATATATATATATATATATAACCCAAATATGGCGTGCTTGAATAACGCTTTTTAAAAATTTTCTATTATCCAAGAACCAATTAGCACATTTTTATGAATATGTTATTATTTTTTGATTATTTAAAAAAATTTTTCGTCTTTATTGAATTTTTGTCGACATGAAGTAAGTAAAACAGAAAAAAAATTAAACCGTTTTTTCCTTCCCCTTTTATTCATTCTATCTTCAAAGAAGACAAAAATATTTTATTCATCATTAATTTTTTTTAATAATCAGAGTTTCAAAACAGTTACTAATATTTCTTCAAAATGACCAATTAAGATCATTCAAAATTAATAAAGGAAACCAACGTGCTACTCAATCGGTTCTTAAGGTATCGATTACTATAACTGTAATCCAGTAATCACTGCCTTGTCCACTAACTATGTGAGTGGATATATATGAAATACATCCTCCTCCATGACATTTCATTCATATTTAATATATTAAAAACAGTTATTCAAAGGTATCACACCTAATTTCGTTTGCACAGATAATATATTTTCTTTTTCTTTATAGCTAATTTATTTCTGTTTTGAAACTGAGGGGCTTAGTAAAGATACCTAACATGCTATCCAACATGTCACTTTGGAAGAGAATATTCTAACCAGAATAGAATATTCACTTCCTTGTTCCTCTCTGTTGTGTGTGTGGGTGTACATGAGAGACATCCTCGTTCATGACATTTTCTTTATATTTAGTTCATCAAACATCGTTATTCAAAATTATCACAGTTAATTTCGTTTACTCTAATTTAGCTTTTATTTGTGTTTCGCAACTGACCGGTTTAGTCTATCCAACAGGCAATCCACTTTAATAGATAATATTCAAACCAGAATAGAATATTCACTGTCATGTCCACTAACTCTCTGTTATGTGAATGGGTGTATCTGAGAGATACATACTGATCTATGATATTTTCTTTATATTTAGTTTTTCAAATATCGTTATTCGAAATTATTACAGCTAATTTATTTACACACAGCTATTTTATGTACTTTTTTTTACAAATTAATTTCATTTGTTAATTCAGCTTTTATTTTCTATTTTGAAATTGACGATTTAGTAAAGAAACTCAATTCAACAGGCCACTTTTGAAGAGAATATTCTAACAAGAATAGAATTTTTGTAGCCTTGTCCACGATAGAGAGTTAGTGGACAAGGCTGTAAAACCATTGTCTTTTCTTCTCCGTGACATTCCGTGAAAAAAATTCTTCTCCCTGACATTTTTCTTTATATTTAGTTCATCAAGAGGATGTCTCTCATATTCAATCATTCATTATATTTATTCGAAATTATCACAATAACTTCCTTTAATCAAAGATAATTTATTTTCTTTTCATTTACAGCTAACTTCGTTTACTATAATTAGCTTTGATTTCTATTTTAAAACTGTCTAGTTTATTTAAAAAACTAATCTATAACTAATCTAACTAATCTAGTGCTATCCAGCAGGCCAATTTGAGGAGAATATTCTAACCAGAATAGAATATTCACTGTCTCACTAACTCTAATATTGTGTCGTATGTATGACCTCT